>CP125979.1:7649527-8249527 GCA_030063025.1 Avena longiglumis
CCTCTCGGATCAATAATCGAGCGGGATCGAGACCCATCTTGACTCCCACATTCAGCGATGACTTTCTTGTGATCGTCGGAACCTTTCGCTAGTATCTTAATCCCTTTGTCTCACGATATATTACATGTCCGAGATTGATCATCGGTATCTCCATACCTAGTTTGATCTCGTTACCGACATGCACTCTTTTCTCGTTCCGTGATATAACATTCTAGTGATCAAATCACTTGCTTGCAAGCTAATCAATGTGATATCATGAGGAGGGCCCAGTATATCTATAAGTCATCGGGATGAACAAATTCCTCTTGATCCATGAGCCTCAACATAACACTTTATTAGTTACGAACCCATCTTTATAATCACCTATTACGGTGTGGCGTTTGATGTTATCAAAAACTCTTAGGTGTTAGTGATTGACATGATCTCATGGTCTAAGTTAGGATCGCCGTAAGTTGTTATAGCAATATAAACTCAATGACTTTGATCGTAATGCTATACTTGGATGAATGTTCATCACATCATTACACTAATGTTGTGATCCGTTATTAACAACATCAATGTCCATGATCGAAACCTTGATCATCTTGTTAATCAACGAGCTAGTTTATGAGAGAGGCAACTAGGAACTTTACATTTGTTTATTAAACACACATGTATTAACGTTTAGTATTAATACAATTATAGCATGCAAAATAAACATCTATCATATACTTGGAATACACATAATAAACAATTTATTATTGCCTCTGGGGCATATTCCCTTGATCTCCACTTGCACTAGAGACAATAATCTAGTTACATAGTGATATATCTAACACCCATTGAGTTCTGGTGTTGATCATGTTTTGCTCTAGGGAGAGTTTTAGTCAGCGGATGCTGCTACATTGAGATCGTATGTACTTCTAAATCTTTATATCTCCATCCTTGACATGCTCGCGGATGGAGTGAAACCAGGCTTAATATGCTTGGAATGCTTGTGAGACCTTGGCTCTTTGGCATTGTAATGGCACCATTGTTGTCACAATAGATCACCATTGGGTCCAGCGCTTGCCACAACTCTAGTTCGGATATGAACTCCTTCATCAAAGCGCTTCTGAGCTTAGAGCGACAACATATTGACCTCGTTGTTGATCCCGCTACCACAGGTTGTTTGGAGCTCCTCCAACTAAGCTCCGCCATTCATGAGAAATACGTATCGGATTGAGACTTAGAGTCATCCGGATCGGTGTCAACTAAGCGTCGACATAACACTTAGCGACGAGCTCTTCTTCACCTCCGTATACAAGAAACATATCCTTAGTTCTTCTCAAGTACTTAAGGATATTCTTGACCGCTATCGATGTTCGAACTGGATCCGATTAGTACCTACTAGTCAAACTAATAGCGTGTGCCACATGGGTCTTGTACATAGCATGGCGTACATTATAGAGCCTATGGCTGAAGCATAGGGACTTTGTCCATTATCTCTCTTTCTTCATGAATGGGACTTTGAGTCTTACTCAATGTCTTGCCTTACAACATAGGTAAGAACCCTTCTTACTTAGTCCATTTAAACTTCTTTAAAATCTTATCAAGGTATGTACTGCGATAGCCCTATTAGGCGCCTAGATCTATCTCTATAGATCTTTATGCCTAATATGTATGGCCTTCACCTAGGTCCTTCATTGAAAATTTGCTGTTTAGATAACTTTTAACCTTTGTTTAAAGTTCTATATCATTCAGATCAATAATATGTCATCCACATATATCAGAAATGCCACATTGCTCCCACTCACTTTCTTGTAAATACAAGCTTCTCCATAAGTTTGGACAAATCCAAACTCTTTGATCACCTCATCAAAGCGGAGATTCCAACCGTGATGCTTGCTTCAATCCATAGATGGATCATGAAGCTTGCACACCTTGTTAGCATCCTTAGGATCGACAAAACCCTTTGGTTGTATCATATACAACTCTTCTTCAATATTACCATTGAGAAAGCGGTTTTGACATCCATACGCCATATTTCATAATCGAAATATGCAGCAATTGCTAACATAATCCTAGCGACTTTAGCATCGCTACGGAGAGAAAGTCTCATCGTAGTCAACTCCTTGAATTTATGAAACCCCTTTGCGACAAGTCGAGCTTTATAGATGGTCACATTACCATCGACATCGGTTTTCCTTTTGAAAATCCATTTGTTCTCCACGGCCTTTCGGTGGTGAGGTAGTCCACCAAGTTCCAAACTTGATTTTCATACATGGATTCCATCTCGGTTCATGGCTTCTAACCATTTGTTGGAATCCGGGCTCATCATCGCTTCTTCATCGTCGGGGTCATTATTTTCATCAACCATGAAATTTATGGCGGGATTCCGTCTGTTCGGGGCTGCCGCGTCTGTTTGACTGCGAGGTTGGTGGTACTCTCTTCGGAGTTTCATGATCATTATCATTAGTTCCTTCTTCAGCGGGTGGAGCCAACTCGGAACGACTTGTTGCGCTTTACTCGCCATACTTTGAAGAAGGTTCCATAACCTCTTGAGTTCTACCTTGAGCTACTCACACCTTTGCGAGAAACTCTTTCTCTAGAAAGGATCCATTCTTAACAACAAAAACCTTGCCCTCGGATGCGTGATAGAAGGAATACCCAATAGTTTCTTTAGGGTATCCTATGAAGGCGCATTTTTCGCTTTGGGTTCGAGTTTATCCGGTTGAAGTTTCTTCACATAAACATCGCAACCCCAAACTTTAGAAATGACAGCTTAGGTTTGTTTCCAAACCACAATTCATCTGGTGTCGTTTCAGCGGATTTAGATGGTGCCGATTTAAAGTGAATGCGGCGGTTTCTAGTGCATAACCCCAAAATGACAACGGCAAGTCGTCGGAGACATCATAGATCGAACCATATCTAATAAAATGCGATTCTGACGTTCGACACACCATTTATTTGTGGTGTTCGGCGGTGTGAGTTGTGAAACAATTCCACACTCTTTCATGTGAGTGCTAAACTTCGTAACTTAGATACTCACCTCCGGTCGGGCCGTAGAAATTTGATCTTTCTATTACGATGATTTTCCACTTCATTACGAAATTCCTTGAACTTTTCAAAGGTTTCGGACTTGTGTTTCATCAAGTAGATATAACCGTATCTACTCAAATCATCAGTGAAAGTAACAAAATAACGATATCCACCTCGTGAAACACACTCATTGGACCACATACATCGAATGTATGATTTCCAATCGTCATCGCCCGTTCCATTGAGCAGGAAAGCGGCGTTCTAGTCATCTTGCCCATAAGGCATGGCTCACATGTATCAAATGATTCATAATCAAGTGATTCTAAAAGTCCATCGAATGGAGCTTCTTCATCGTTTAATGCCAATATGACCTGACGGCGATTACCACATATATCGGATATATCATCACTAAGTTTAATCCTTTTAGCATCAATATTATGAATATGTGTAACATTATCATCGAGATCCAACGAAATAAACCATTCAACATTGGTGCATGACCATAAAAGATTTCATTCATATAAATGGAACAACCATTGTTCTCGATTTGAATGAAAAACCACTTTACATCAAACATGATCCGGATACAATGTTCATGCTCGGTCACGGGCAAATAACGATTATTTAAGTTTATAACTAATCCCGGTAAGTGGAGAGGTAGCGTTCAAGCGGCGATCACATCAACGTTTGATCCATTGCCGACGCATCTTGACCTCACCTTGCTAGCGGTCGCTTTTCATGACACGATTGAGTTACAAATATTAGCTGAACGGTATCAAATACCGGTGCTCTGCGAGCACTAGTCAAGTACACATCAATAACATGTATATCATATATACCTTTGTTTGCCTTGCGGCCTTCTTATGCGCGATACTTGGGGCGATTCTTCGATGGCGATCCCTTACAATAGTAGCACTTTCGGTATCGGACTTAGGTCCAACTCGGGGTTTCTTTTCGGTGACCTTGAGGGCTTGCCTTTACTTCCTTCGTTTTCCCTTCTTGTCTTTCTTGAAACCATTGTTCCTATTGATCATCAACACTTGATGTTCCTTTTGATCTCCACTTCTGCGGTTTTAAGCATTGTGAGCTCGGGGAAGACTTCTTCATGCCTTGCATATTATAGTTCATCACGAGCTCTTATAGCTAGGTGGCGGAGGCGAGAACACGATGGATGCCTAAGTCAATGGGAATCGTTATTCCCAAGGACACAAGCTTATCGGCGTAACCCGACATCTTGAGTACATGCTCACTAGCGGGCTGTTCTCTTCCATCATGCAGCTAAAGAACTTTTACGAGCATTGTAGCTCTCTACTGACATGTGTGTGAAAATCATTTTCAACTCACCCATTGTATCAAAAGCATTGCCGTTTTGAAGCGCTTTGAGTTCGGCTCTAGCCCATACAATATGCCGCAATGAACTAAGTTGTGGTCCTCTGGCAGTCGAGATAGACATTCTTCTCCTCGTCGGGGCATCGTCAAAGGTGGGGGCCTAACGGCGCTTCTAGCACATATTGCTTTTGTGCGTGAGAGGAGAATCCTCAAATTCATGGCCCATTCGATAAAGTTGCTACCGTTCGTTGCTAGTTTCTCTTTCTCCATGAGCATTGAAATTAAAAGCGGTGGTGCCATCTACAACAGAATTTGTAAAGTTTAGACTAAGTGTATGATAGATTGAGTTCAACTAATCTATATTACGAATGAACTCCCACTCAAGCGACATCCCTCGTGTCCTTTTGGTGATTACATGAACCAAATCCACTACACCAAGTCCGATCATCCGTGAGTCGGTATAGCTTCAAAGCGAGCATCAAATGGGCATCATATCAACTATATGACTCATGCTTAACCTTTGATTACGTGTTAGAGGCCATGTATACATGCTAGGCTGCCAAGTTAGAACCTTAGTATTTTGCGTGTGTAGCTGTCTTACACCAGTATGGTCGAGGATCCAAGTACCCGATCATCACGTGATGTCTTGGGCAGCGAAAACATAATCGGTGCATACTAAAGGAGAACACATTCTTATCTTGATATTTAAATGAGGATCATCTTATTATGCAACAAAGCGCTAAACAAGCAATATAAGATGCAATCAAACATCATATGTTTAATAGTGAAATTATATGGTTCCATGAGATGATCTCTATCATGTGCATCGTGGTATGATCACTATCATACCTATATGTGTAAATCCACAATCTATGGGTTTTACGCTATGTGTGTAAGAGTATCATCTCATACTTCTACTTACAACACTACCATATCATAACACTAGCCCACAACAATCTAAACTAGGCGCCTCTAATTTATCCATTGCAAGTTTCGTGGTGAGGGCTTTCGAGATAGAACCGTTCTTACCTACGAACATGAACCTAGCGAGGATAATCAAATTGTTGACAACTCGCTTGCAAAATAGATATTGACTATAGTAGGAGAGCAGACACCCGCTAGCCACTTATGCAAACTAGTTGCATGTCAAGCGTGGAACAGGTCTCATGTGCGAGGACATGTAAAGTTTGTCGGACGCTTCATCCCACTATGCCACCAATATCCAAAATCACAAGGAGCAACAACATGATCATCGCCCACATACTCATATGTGTACTACCGTGTAAAGTATCTACGCATAGATCCGCTCGATACCCTTTGAAGGGTTCGCGACATAGAAAACAAAAATTTTCCTACGATGTGAACTATATACCAAGATCTATTTATACTAGATACAAACAGCGGCGGATGTACATCCGTAGAGAACATACCCTTGAAGACCGACAAAGTTTAGAGTCCAAACTCGTGGTTGATGTAGCGATCTCTTGCGATCTCAAGATCGAGAGGAAGTCCTAAGCGCCGCAAATCAGCGCGCATCCGTTCTAACACCTGCGTTAGAGCAGAGCAACCTCCGCCTCCTCGCTCCGATGCAGCGGAAGCACAACTCTTTCTTGCCGAATAGCCACGGGAACATGTATCTCGCTAGTCGAGACCATGGGATAAATTCTAGAGGAGAGAGATCCTTCACGAGGAGGTGTGAGTGAGAAGTGAGAGGAGGGCTCCTTTTATAGGAGGAGGGAACCCCAAGGGGTGGCCGGCGCGGGGCTGCCCCTTGCCTCCCTCATCATGTGGGTGGACACTCCACTCAAAATGACCTTCAAAAGTCCACTCAAAATCCCTCAAAAATCCCATTAAATTTCCACCAAATTTAATGCAAACTCTCATTAAATAAAACTCTTTTATTTTATTCAGAATTTTGTCAATTACTTTAATGACAAACATTCACAAATAACCTTGCTAGAATTCTATTTCACATGCATAACCACTTTATGCAATTTCACGAAAACTGTTTGGTATCTAGTGAAATAAATTCCTGCGCTTATTTATTCTTCGGCATGAAACTTTTGCTCCAATTGGATGTCGGTGTCTCTTAAGTGTGTCACCCTACGGTTCGTGAATAATGCGGACATGATCGAGACCCCTCTCGGATCAATAATCGAAGCGGGATCGAGACCCATCTTGACTCCACACATTCAACGATGACTTTCTTGTGATCGTCGGAACCTTTACGCTAGTATCTTAATCCCTTTGTCTCACGATATATTACATGTCCGAGATTGATCATCGGTATCTCCATACCTAGTTTGATCTCGTTCGAGCATGCACTCTTTTCTCGTTCGTGATATAACATTCTAGTGATCAAATCACTTGCTTGCAAGCTAATCAATGTGATATCACCGAGAGGGCCAGTATATCTATCGTCATCGGGATGAACAAATTCCACTCTTGATCCATGAGCCTCAACATAACACTTTATTAGTTACGAACCCATCTTTATAATCACCACATTACGGTGTGACGTTTGATGTTATCAAGAAACTCTTAGGTGTTAGTGATTGACATGATCTCATGGTCTAAGGATTAGGATCACTTCGTAAGTTGTTATAGCAATATAAACTCAATGACTTTGATCGTAATGCTATACTTGGATGAATGTTCATCACATCATTACACTAATGTTGTGATCCGTTATTAACAACATCAATGTCCATGATCGAAACCTTGATCATCTTGTTAATCAACGAGCTAGTTTATGAGAGAGGCTTAACTAGGAACTTTCTGTTTGTTTATTAAACACACATGTATTAACGTTTCGTATTAATACAATTATAGCATGCAAAATAAACATCTATCATATACTTGGAATACACATAATAAACAATTTATTATTGCCTCTCAGGGCATATTCCCTTCACCTATGTGGGAGTGCCACAGGCATTTGCAGGGCACAAGGGCCCCATAGGGCCCAAGCCAAGAGAGGTTTAAACTCTAGATAGAGCTTCTAGAAGGGGGGGTTTCCTTGCCCCCCACTCTTCCTCCTTGGGGCTGCCGACCTTGGCTTGGGGAGGGTCTGGATCGCCACCCTCCACCCTAGCCACCTTCTTCCCTCTCTCCCTCCCATTTGTTTGTGGAAGCCCTGCTGAAATTATCCACCAATGGTGCAGCGTCGTTGTAGATCAACCCATCTCTCCACCATACTTGTTGGACCAAGGAAGGAGGAGGCGTCGAGTCTTTGCGTGTGCATCTCACGGAGGCACCTCCACTTGTGGTGCTAGATCGGATCGGATCGCGAGGAGGAGAAGCGAGTGACTACATCACCCGTTAGGCGAGCGTTCATTGTCTTGAATCTTCAAGGTATGAAGATCTAATCCAATCTCTCTCGTTGTTTGCATCTCCTAGATTAGATCTTGGCTTTCCCTCTGTTGCATCCGTGAAAATTTTGATTTACTATGCCGCTTGAAACCCTTGATGGTATCGAGCTAGATCTATGCGTAGATGTGTTTCGCAGTAGAGCATAACATGGTTGTTGCGGGCGTTGATGTTTTCTGTTGCAAGCCTCTTGTTTGTGTTCTTCTTATGACGCGTGATAGTGAGATTGAAGCAGTCCAGGCCAACCTTAAGCGACGTCGTTCGCGAGACCGGCTCCGCACTTGACGTGTGGCTTGTTCCACACATGCGGCTGGTGGATGTCAGTTTCTCTCACTATAGTTGTCATGGGATCTACACCGGAGTTTGGCAACCATAATATCACCGTTGTGGCTTTCCGTAGGTAAGAATCGTTCTTAGCATTTACTCCCATAAGCCACGTAAAACATGCAACAATGAAGTAGAGGCGTCTAACTTGTTTTTGCAGGGAGTGTTTTCTGTGATATGGTATGGCCCAAGATATGATGAGTATAATGTATGTGACGATCATGTTTTGTAATGTTTCACGACTTGCATGTTGATGAGTACACAACCGGCAGGAGCCATATAGTTGTATTTATAATTGTGTATGACCTGTGTCAACTTCTTATCGCCATGTAATATTTTCACTTTATCGCTAAGTAGTTAGCAATAGTTGTAGTTGCTATTAGTGGTGGAGGCAATCATGGTGGAGTGATGGAGATCATCTTGGCGCGCACAAGATGGAGATCATTCTGGCGAATTGGCTATACCATGTCACATAAAGTTATATGCATGTGATGTTTATCCTTTTATATATTATTATGCTTAGATCATGACGGTAGCATTATAAGATGATTCCTCATAGATCAAGATAAAAACTATGTTCTCCCCATGTATGCACCGTTGCGAAAGTTCGCGTGTCCAAGCATCACGTGATGATGGGTGCTATAGACTCTCGCTCACATACAGCAGGTGCAAGCCAGTTTTACTGCAGCGGAAATACTTGGGTTTTACTTGGCGAGCCTAGCATGTAGACATGGCCTCGGAACACATGAGCGAAAGGTTAAGCATGAGTCATATGAATGATATGATCGACACTTTGTTGTCCACCATTGAAACCACATCTCTTCTCGTGAAGATCGGATTAGGTGTGGTGAATTTGGATCGTGTTCACTAAACAACTTGAGGGATGTTGAATTTAGTGGGAGTTAATCTAGTAATTTGATTAAAAGTTGAACTAGTTATCATGAACATAGTCTAATTTGTACTTGCAAATATTGTAGATCACATGGCTAAGTCCAATTTCAACTTCAGCGTTTTCTTTGAGAAAGAAAAGCTTAAGAACAATGGGTCTAACTTCACCAATTGGTTCGCAATCTAAGAATCATTCTCTCTGGCGGTCAAAGGACTATGTCCTTGGGAAGCGTTAGGTGACCCCCTCTTTGCAAGCTACGGTGATGATAAAAGTCTGTCGATCGGCGCAAAGATGATTATGGTGTGATTAAGAGCACCATGTTGTTTGCTATGGAACCGAACTTCAAAATCGTTTTGAAGACTATCCGGGCCCTTTGAGATTCTCGAAAACCATGTTTGAGACTCGGGCCCGTTGTGAGATATGAGATCTCAGAAGTTCTTTAAGCGCAAAATGGAGGAAGGAGTTACATTGGTGAGCACGCCATTAAGATGACGGGCTACACTCAGCATATGAGCAAGCTGGAATGCACGATTCGGAGGAGCTCAAGATTGACGAGGATTTGCAATCACTCCTCCAGCTACAAAAGTTTTGTAGTGACTCATAATCGATTGGTTCCTTTGATACGATCACGAGCTCTTCGCAAAGCTGAAGGCCGCGGAAGTGGACATCAAAAAGGATAATCATGTGTTGATGGTCAACAAGCCCACCTTTAAGAAAGGTAAGGGAGCAAAGAAGCCCTTCAAGAAAGGCGGCGGCAAGAGTGTTGCCCTGCGAGAAGAAGCTCAAGTCGGTCCTTCTGGGACCTTGGTGCTTCTATTGCAGGACAAGGGTCCTTGGGCGCAACTGTCAAAGTACTTAGCGGACAAGAAGGCTGGCACCATCAAAGGTATATTTGATATACATGTTATTGATGTTTTCCTTACTAGCCCTCGTTGTAGTGCTGGGTATTTGATCTTGGTTCGGTTGCTAATATTTGTAACTTCGAAGCAGAGCTACGGAATAGGCAATGACTGCGAGGATGATGTGACGATCTTGGCGTTGGCAACGGATCAAGAGTTGATGTGATGGCCGTCGGCACGCTCTCCTTAGTTTTACCTTCGGGATTAGTTTTAAACCTCAATAAGTGTTATTACGTGCATGCGTTGAGCATGAACATCATATCTGGATCGTGTTTATTGCAAGACAGTTATTCATTTAAATCTGAGAATAATGGTTGTTCCATTTATATGAGTAACATATTTTATGGTCATGCACCTTCTATGAATGGTTTATTTCTTCTGAATCTCAAAAGGGATGAAACACACATCCATAACATTGAGGCTAAGAGATGCAAAGTAGATAGTGATAATACTACTTATTTTTGGCACTGTCGTCTAGGTCATATTGGTGTAAAACGCATGAAGAAACTCCATTCTGATGGACTTTTGAAGTCTCTTGATTTTGAATCATTTGACACATGCAAACCATGCCTCATGGGCAAGATTATCAAAACACCGTTCTCCGGTATGATGGAGCGAGCAACGGACTTGTTGGAAATCATACATACCGATGTATGGGGACCGATGAGTGTTTAAATAGCGGTGGATATCGCTATTTTTCTCACTTTTACCGATGACTTAAGTAGATATGGGTATATCTATTTAATGAAACATAAATCTGAAACATTTGAAAAGTTCAAGAATTTCAGAATGAAGTGGAGAACCATAAATGTGAAAGATTAAGTTTCTCTGATCCGATCGAGGCGAATATTTGAGTTATGATTTTCTCACGCATCTTAAAGCAAGGAATTGTTTACGCAACTCCGCCACCGAACACCACGCAATGGTGTGTGCGAGCCTTGGAATCGAACTCTATTAGATATGGTGATCGATGATGTCTCTTCTTGATTTGTCGTTATCATTTTGGGGTTATGCATTAGAAACATTTGCATTCACTTTAAATAGGGCTCCATCTAAATTCGTTGAGGCGACACCGTATGAGCGTGGTTTGGTGCTAAACCTAAGTTGTCGTTTCTTAAAGTTTGGGGATCTGAAGCTTCGTCAAAATGTTGATCTGGGACAAGCTCGAACCCAAAGCGAATTGTGTCTTCATAGGATACCTGAGGAAACTATTGGGTATACCTTCTATCACAGGCAAGGCAAAGTGTTTATGCATGAAACGGTTCCTTTCTTGAGAAGGAGTTTCTCTCGAAAGAAGTGAGTGGGAGGAAAGTAGCTAGAGCGAGGTTATTGAACATTCTCTTGAATTGGAGAGTAGCGCACCTGAAATTGTTCGGTGCGCCTCGCCAACAATAGAGGAAGCTAATGACAAGGATCATGAAGCTTGGACGATCTCTTTATCTTGAGCGTCGCGGTCGACAAGGTCGCGTGCCCTCATGAGTGGTACGGCCACATCTTATTGTCTTTCTAGTAGAAGGCGGTGAACCTCTGAGCTATGAGGAAGCGATGATGAGCGGACTACGAAATGGCTAGAAGCCATGAAATCCAATTGGGATCCATGGCGAAAACCAAGTATGGACTTTGGTGGACCCTCCTAGCGGCCAGAAAGGCCGTTGAGTGCAAATGGATCTTCAAGAAGAAAATGGGCGGATGGTAATGTTCTTTGTCTATAAAGCACGGCTTCGCAAAAGGTTTCGACAAGTTCAAGGTGTTGACTACGATGAGACTTTCTCTCCGTAGCGATGTTTAAGTCCATACAGATTTTATTAGCAATTGCTGCGTTTCATGATTATGAAATATGGCGGATGGATGTCAAGATTGCTTTCCTCAATGGCAACATTGATGAAGAGTGTATATGATGCAACCCGAAGGTTTTGTCGATCCTAAGGATCTTGATAAAGTATGCAAACTTGACGTTCCATTTATGGTGAAGCAAGCATCTTGGAGTTGGAACCTTCGTTTTGATCAAGTGATCAAGAGCTTTGGATTTGTTCCAAATTGCTCTGAAGCTTGTATCTACAAGAAAGTGAGTGGGATCTCGGTGGCGTTTACGGTACTATATGTGGATGACATATTGATTATGGAAATGACATCAACATGTTTAACGATGTGAAGAGTTATTTGAACAAGTGTTTTCAATGAAAGACCTAGGTGAAGCTGCTTATATATTGGGCATCAAAATCTATAGAGATAGACAAAGGCCTTTGATAGCTTTAAGCGAGTACATACCTAGACAAAGTTAAAAGGTTCGAATGGATAAGGCAAAGAAAGGTTCAATGCCTATGTTGTCGGGTAAGATATTGAGCAAGGCTCGGTGTCCGCTACGATAAATGATAGGAAGCTATGAGCAAAGTGCCTTATGCCTCGGCCATAGGTTCGATCATGTATGCCATCTTTGTGTACTAGACGGATGTGTCCAATGCTCTTAGTTTGACGGCGGTATCAAAGTGATCCGGTGGAACACTACAGTAGTGAAGAACATCCTAAAGTACCTAAATAGAACTAAAGAAATGTTCTTAGTCTATGGGGTGATGAACAACTCGTAAAAGGTTACGTCGATGCTAGTTTCGACCAAACAAGGATGATTCTAAATCTCAGACAGGATCGTGTATATTTTGAATGGAGGAGCTGTAATTTGGAGAAAATTTGCAAGCAAAGCGTGATCGCGGGATCTGATGAAGCGGAATACATGCTGCTGCTGAAGCGTCAAGTGAAGGAGTTTGGATCGGGAACTTCATCCTTTGAGCTTGGTGTGGTTCAAGTGCATTGGACCTTTGGAGATATTGTGACAACTGCGCCATAGCACTCGCTAAGGAACCAAGATATCATCCAAATACCAAGCATATCAACATAAGTTTCATATAATCCGAGATTATATAGGATGGAGATCTGAAGATTAGCAAAGTACATATAGATCGAATGTTGCGGATCCATTGACTAAACCTCTTCCACGTGTAAAACATGATCGGCACCTCGATTGCCATGGGTGTGAGATTGTTACGGATGTAAACTAGATTATGGACTCTAGTGCAAGTGGGAGTATTGGAATTATGCCCTAGAGGCAATAATAAAGATGTTATTATTATAATTCTTGTTCATGATAATGTTTATATTCCATGCTAGAATTGTATTAAGCGGAAACTTTAATACTTGTGTGGTTTGTGAACAACCGTGTCCCTAAATGCGCCTCTATGGACTAGCTCATTGATCAATGATGGTTAAGGTTTCCTAACCATAGACATGAGTTGTCAATTAATAATGAGATCATATCATTGGGAGAATGATATGGTGGATGAATCAAACTAAGCGAAGCAATTAGATCGATGTCATCGTGTTCGTCTTTGAAGCTTTTCTTATGTCAAATATTGTATTCCTTAGACCATGAGATAATCGACTCCTAGTATCGGAAGAAAGCTTTGAGGTCATCAAACATCATCCTATGAGAGTGTGATCATAAAGGTGTCTCTCGGTGATCGGAAAGTATCATTGGGTTGTATGTATCGAGATGGGATTTGTCCCTCCCAAGTCGGAGAGATATACTTGGGCCCACTTTCGGTGTCGATATCAACACCGCTTGCAAGCATGTGGTTAAGGAGTTAATCACAAAGTGATATCGGATTACGCAGTAAAGTACTCGTGAGCGAGATTGAACTAGGTATGGCGATGCCGATGATCAAATCTCGGGCAAGTAAAATATCGCGAGACAAAGGGAATATATATGGGATTGATTGAATCCTGGCATCGTGGTTCATCCGATATGATCATCGATGATTGTGTAGAGTCAATATGGGTTTCAGACCCACTGTTGATTATTGATAGAAGATCATATGCATATTCTCGAACCCGGTCACACATAACGTGTCTCGGCTAGGATAGATTGGATAATTGGTTTATGAGTTTTTGTTCGGGTCTCGGATGGGATCAGGACATCACGAGAGGTTAGGAGTGGTCAGGAGAATAAGATTCATATAAAGCGGCAGTTTTGGAGTTGAATTGTTGGGTTAATCGGTATTGTCTGGAAGCTTCTAGAACCTTCGGAAGGGGACCAACGTGGCCCCACCTTGGGAGGGCATGGGCCTATGAGGGAGTGCCACAGGGCGCATTGGGCCAGGGCACAAGGCCCATAGGGCCCAGCCGGCCAAGAGGTTTAAACTCTAGATAGAGCTTCTAGAAGGGGTTTCCTTGCCCCCACTCTTCCTCCTTGGGGCCTTGACCTTGGATTGGGGAGGGCTGGGGCTGCCCACCCCTCTATATATATAGGCTGGGGCGCACCAACCCCTACACCTTCCTCCAACCCTAGCCGCCCTGCCTCCTCTCTCCCTCCCATTTGTTTGTGGCGACCTGCGAGAAATTCTCCACCAATTGCACCTTGGTCGCGTTGTAGATCAACCCATCTCTCCACCATACTTGCTGGACCAAGGAAGGAGGAGGCGTCGAGTCTTTGCGTGTGCATCTCACGGAGGCACCGCCACTTGTGGTGCTAGATCGGATCGGATCGCGAGGAGGAGAAGTGAGTACGACTACATCACCCGCGTTAGGCGAGCGTTCCGCTGTCTTGAATATTCAAGGGTATGAAGATCTAATCCAATCTCTCTCATTGTTTGCATATCCTAGATTATATCTTGGCTTTCCCTCTGTTCGCATCCGTAGAAAATTTTGATTTACTATGCCGCGAAACCCTTCAGATCTCATCTATTCCCCCTTGTTGTTTGCATCTCCTAGATTAGATCTTGGCTTTGCCGTTCGCATCCGTAGAATTTTTTTGATTTACTATGCTGCGAAACCCTTCAAGAAGATGCAATATAAAGGTGTTTCTTACGATTAAAATTATACCAGGGTTCATGGGTTCATTTGTCTACTCTCTTTTTAAGTTGTAGTGATCATAAAACAATTCATCAATGATAAATATTCATGAAACTTCTATATGTGTTTCATAAGCATTCATATGGGCATCACATTCTAACATAGAGATGAAACACATCTCTCTTATACTTCTCAAGAAAGGGAAACTCCATGCAATCTTGAATTAAAAACAAATCAGAGTATAGCTTTAAGTAATGTACCATGATATTTGAAATACAAATATGCTACCTTGATCTAACAAGATTATCTCACTGTCACATGATAATTATAGCACATGATTTCATTTTATCCCTAGTGAGGAAGCAAAAGAAAGGTAAAAACCAAAATTGATCTTGAATATTCTTGTCACAATTCAATCAATATCACCATGCTACTCTATCTAAGACACATTTCTTCCCATACAAGTTCTTGGATACAAGTTGGATCAAAACAAGCAATTAAGAACGGGGTAGATGATATGCATCTACCAATTCATATTACATAAAATATATTCAATCGCACATATCAAATCATAGATTAAAGATCTACCGCATCGAAATTACATATATGTGTAGGGGTTCGTAGCATGGAAAACAAAAAAATTCTACCACATGCACACAAACAAGCCAAGATCTATCTACTAGATTGTAGCAACGAGTCGATAGAGGAACTCACCCTCGAAGATTCCAAAGCGGTTAGCGAGCGATTCTTGTGGGTGATGTAGTCGATACTCTTGCGATCTCAAGATCGCGTGAGCGATCCTTCGGTGCTGCGTTAAGGGTGCTTCCATGATCGGTCACACGTTCGGTTTTCGATGAAGACCTTCCTCTCCCTTGTTCCAATGATCGAGGTTGTAGCACTCTCCTCGTGATTAAAACCTGACAGTGGTGTCGGAAGTAGAGGAGATCTCATGAGCCTTAAGCCGGAGCGAATATGGTGGAGTATGAGAGAGGCCTTGGTGATCTAGGGTTTAGAGGGCACTGAAGGGGTTCGTAGCATGGAAAACAAAAATTTTCTACCGCATACAAACAAACAAGCCAAGATCTATCTACTAGATTGTAGCAACGAGTCCATGGAATAACTCACCCTTGAAGATTCCAAAGTGTTTAACGAGAGCGGATTCTCGTGGGTGATGTATTCGTACTCTTGCCGATCTCAAGATCGCGTTGACGATCCTTCCGTACTGCGTTCGGCGCTTCCTTGATCATTCACACGTTAAATTTTCGAAGAAGACCTTCGTCTCCCTTGTTCCAGAAAGGCGGAGGTTGTAGCACTCTCCTCGCAATTCCGGCAGCTGGCGTGGTACCGGAAGTAGAGGAGATCTCGAGGCTTAATAAGCGGAGCGAGTATGGTGGACTATGAGAGAGAGCCTCGGCGATCTAGGGTTTAGATGCACCAAGGAGGAGCAAGGCCGGAGGCTTGCCCTAGGCGGCGGCAGCAGGAGGTGGCGGCGCTGGCGGCTAGGATTAGGGTTTGCGGGGCGTGGTATTGTGTGCTTGGAGGGGCAGCCCTGCCCCTCCTTATATAGGTGGAGGCCAGGGAGGAGTCCCTCCCCAACTCGGTCTCAAGTGGGCGGCGGTGGAGGAGGAACTCCTCCCAAGTAGGTTCCTACTCTCCTCCACCTCACAAAATAGCCGTTTGACTTTTCAAATTGGCGTTTGACTTTTCAAACTAGGATTTGATTAAACCCTTTATTTTGTTCAGTGATGACACCTAGTACATGATGCAATCATTCCAACTTGTTATGACACATTCATGTACCCTTCCCCTCCGGAGTGCCGGACATTCCGGAACCTTCTAGAACATTCTCGATGAAAACACCGGAACCATTCTCCAACCCCGAAACAGGACTTTCCTTATATGAATCTTATTCTCTGGACCATTTCGGATCTACTCGTGATATCCCGGATCCCATCCGAGACTCCGAACAACATTCGGTCTCTTTATCGTCATTCCATAACTACTCAACAACATTGAATCCTTAAGTGTGTCTCCCTACGGTTCGTGAATTATGCGGACATGACCGAGACACTTCTCCGATCAATAACCAATAGAGGAATCTGGAAATTCATATGGCTCCCACATATTTCTACGATTACTTTGCGATAGAATGAACCACTTACATACGATACCAATTTCCCTTTGTCTCACGATAGTTTACTTATCCGAGGTTTTGATCGTCGGTATCTCTGCATACCTAGTTCAACCTCGTTACCGATAAGTACTCTTTTCTCGTTCCCATGATATGTGATCCCTTGTGAGCCAGTCACATGCTTGCAAGATAATTGGATGACCTTCCACCGAGAGGGCCCAGAGTGTATCTATCCGTCATATGGATGGACAAATTCCACTCTTGATCCACGTGCCTCAACCCATACTTTCCAAACACTCAATGCCACATTTATAGCCACCCAGTTACGGTGTGGTGTTTGATGTCATCAAAGCATCCTTCCGGTGATGGTGATTAACATGATCTCATGGTCGAAGGAATTAGGTTACTATGTATCAGAAAGCTTATAGCAAATGAACTATATTAAATGACTTGATATTTATGCTACGCTTAACTATAGGAGTATGTCCATCACATCATTCTCCTAATGATATGACCCTGTTGTTAATAACATCTCTATGTTCATGATCAGGAAACCATGATCATGTATTAACCAACAAGCTAGTTTAACAAGAGGCTTTATGTAACACCCTCAGAATCGGACCTATGCAAGTTTGGGCAAAATTCACCAAACCCGCATAGAAACGATTCAAAGGTGCCCACCAGGCACTTTCGTGCGGGTGGAAAACGAAGTAATAACATTACACAACAGTCCTCGATGGGACCCACAAAACAGATATATATAACAGCGACTCAAAGAGTCGAGAATACAGATATAATATACAGAGATCCAAATCACCTTTAAAACGATAGAGCGTCCAGCTACGGACAAGATGCAAATGGGGCTAAGAGCCCTGAAGAATAACCCATGGCGTCCATAACCACTGAGCCAAGCGGAAGGCAACCACCTAAATGCGTCGATCTCAAAACCTGCTTAAACAAAGGGGTGCCGACAAAGGGCAAAGAAAAGAAGGAGCGTCGATCGAGGCCGATGCAGCGAGGCTAGAATTGGCGGTCCTCGCCTACATCGGTATGGTGGTGGCGGCAGCGATGCATCTGTGAACAACCTATAGAGACTCGACACAACTGGCGGTTATCGAGAGGGGTAAGAATGACCTATTCGGATCCAACTGGCTACAAACAAACCCATCTTGGTATTTCCCCTCGAGACCAAACGAGGTCAACCGAGGAACTCACACGCTGGCGGTTTACTTATTCGGTTATAGTTGCACTTTACTAGTCAAGTTTAGATAATCGTCTGTTAAAGTAGCGGTGGGCACTTTTAGTTAATCATTCCGTTATAGTGGCGGCACTTACTAGTGAGATACTTTTAACATGAGATAACCCATAAACCCGGTAGTTGTTGGTACTTTTATTCACCATTCGTTGAAGTTGCAATACTTACTAGTCGGATACATTTGTCGCATGGCGACAAACAAACAAGCAATTGGGCGTATTAATTAGCCATTCCATTATAGTGAAGCTGATTACTAGTCATTATAAGTCAAATTTATAGCGGTAAACTTTAGTTATGCTTGTCTATGATCGAGAATCGTGCTCCAAGTCGTCCATATCCGCGGACACGGCTTTGAAAAGTTTTACCGGCGGGGTGCACCAATAGCAACACGCTCGATCAACCTCGGAAAAACCAAATCAAAATCAACGAGGCTTTCACGGTGAACAATCACAGGATTGAAATATTTCAGGGGCCACCCTTAAGTAGAATCATAGCGGAGTAAACAAGCTCGAGGCGGCCTCAAGGTTATGGGGACTGTGAGCGGGGAACCGAAAGTGTGGCTGGGCTTGTCGACACAGCGAATCGTGCCATGATCCTAATGCAGGTGCCTCGCACAATTTAAATACAGAAAGTAGCATGGCATAAGTACAGGATAGTAAAAACACCTCAAACTAGTTTGTGGCCCCAAGAAATAAGACTGAATCAAGCTCTGGCTCAGGGGGGTCCCATATACCTCCCGGATGTGGATAGCGCGCAAAAATCAAGGAACATGTATCAAGTACTCGGGGTCTTACGGGACACAAGTGGGCGTTCGGAAACCAAATATTTTCTATCACCCACCGATGCCTCTGCTTATTCAATTTTAGTTGTTAAACAGAAATTAAAGTGACGATAAGTAAAACTAGAACCATCTCCAACATCAACATGCGGCAAATACATCAGCAACTGTGGCATATGACGACACACATCAGCACTTGAGCAAGCAACTACGACGCGCAAGTCCAACTATCTACCAAACAACAGGTAATAGGATGTGTCCAAGGCAATATAAGGCTGCAGGGGATATCACGGTACGAAAACTAGAGCATCGCAACACAGATAGCAATAGATCAACGGGAGGGAATAAAGACTATAAAAGTAAGATAGGTGGAAAGGGGGAGATGCTCGCCTGAAAACATTGTCGAAGGGTTCATCCGAGGATCGGAGCGAAGCTCACATCAACTCAACGGCCTTATCCGCGAAGAACCAAATCACTAGAAGAAACACCGGTTGCAATATTTAATACACGGCAGAAGATCGGCATGATGCATGTATGATGTGTGACATGGCAAAGGTGCAATGCAATTAGGTCATATTAAGTGGAACCGGGGTCCCGACAATTAATATATGGTTCAAGTTATTTAGAAACCCCGCAAATTATATGTGGTTTTAGCAATGCAACAGATGGAACCGGTTCGCTACACATGTTTAAATGAGGCCAATATAAGGCTAGATTTGCCCGCATATGGGCCCCATATTTAATTATTAGGTGAATCGGCATAAGGCCCCCAAACCACAGATAAGATGCATGCATGACAATTATTATGCGACAAGTTGTTATGTTATAAAATAGGGTTCGAGGAAAAAGGGGTCACACATTAGGGTCCGGCAGATCTTGTGGTTCCGGGGTTCGGGCTTAGGGTCCAGGGTTCGACGAGGTCGTTCTCGGACTCAGGGTTAGGTCGTGGCGCATCCGGGGTCTTCGGGACATGTTGTCGGTCATGGGGTTCGGGACGGAGCACTTGTCGCATCGGGGTTCTCGGCGTCCGTGTGTCGGTCTTGTCGTTTCGTGTAGGCGTCCTCGAGGTCGATGGCGAACTTGTCCGGATCGGGTACCGGGGTCCTCGGATCCGTGAAGTAGATCTTGTCGCGCGGGCGTCGATGCTTCCGGTAAGGAGAACTTGGCGATCCCGAGGGTCTTCTTGTTCGACGGGGTTGGGCGCCGGATCGGTCTTGGACCCGTGTAGATGGTCTTGACGTTAGGGATCTTCGAGTGGGGTCTTGGACCGTGTCGGCGTTCTCATGGTCATTCATCGCTCCGTTGATGTACTTGTCCGCCAAATGTGGCCGAAACTTGATAGGGTACATATACGTTGTGTTCTGGCGGTTAACGGGTTCGACCTTGGTTCAGCGGAGTACTTGCTCGAGAAGAAGATCTTGTCGGGAGGCCTTAACCGAGTGTTCGTGAAGAAGTCGTTGGCGTCTTGCCACATCCGTCTATCTTGGGGATGTGGTCCATCAAGCCCAACGCCTGGACACCGCCTCCATATCCACTCGATCGGCCTCTTGGCGAGAGCCTGGCGAGGCCGGGACGAGAGGCGGCACAGGGGCCCACTGCGAGCTTCGCGGACGATGAGGAGGCCCTGGCGGTGAGACGGCTCTGCTCGGGACAGGGCAGCGCTCTTGGGATCCACGGGAGGGCTGTAGGGACAGAAGGAGGAGGGCATCACGGCGGCGTTGGCGCGGCGGCACATCCTACACTGCGGCGAAGGGCGAAGCAGGGTGATCTGAGCTTGGCAGACAGCGTGGTCTCCGGCGCCGGGCGACCTTGAGCAGGCGGGCAGCGGGCCTGGGGCGGTTGTGACGGGGCGGGCTCGCCGGAGGCGGCTTGGCCGGACGTGGCCCGGCGGAGAGAACACGCGTGAGCTGGAGCTTGAGGAGAGGAGGTCAGCGGAGCGGCGGCGTCAAGGCGTCTGGGCGCGGCGGAGGCGGCGCGTGGCGGCGAGGTGGGAGGCGAGGGGCAGCCAGGCCGGCGGGGGGCTCGAGCTCTGTATGGCGGCAGGCTTGGCGGCAGCGGCAAGGCCTTGGTGGGCGTGTGTGGAGAGGCCGGTGGTCGGGAGAGGTGGTGACGGAGGCGGGCGGGCGCCAGTGTGGCGGCAGGCTTGGCGAGGTGCACGGTCGGCTGACAGAGCACGGGCGGACTACGGCGAGGCGGATGCGAGGGGGCGCGGAGGAAGGCCAGGGCGGCGGGGAAGAAGGCAGGGCCAAGCGAGGGAGTCTGCTGCGGGGGTGGAGAGAGCCAGGGAAGAAGACGGGGCACGGGGGAGAGAGAGGGAGGGCTGGGCCCAGGGTCTGCGGGGCCGGGGTGAGTGGGACCAGACGGAGAGAGAGGTCGGGCGTGCGTGTAGAGTGTGTGCGTGCGTGTGTGTTGCGGTGAGGTGGTGAGTGTGCTGAGTGGTGGTTGTGAGGAGAGAGAGAAGGGGGTAGGCTAGGTGGGGATAGGATTGGTGGGGGAGAGGGTGATGTGTCAACGGTGATTGGAGGGTGAGGTGGCCAGGGAGAGAGGGTAGAGTTTTAGGTAGATATAGGATTTTTGGTGGGCCGATATTAAAAATGAGTGATCGGTCGGGGTTGGCCGTTCATTGCCCTACTAAAATAAATAATTATTTTATTTAATTTTAATTGGACCGTTTGCAACCGGCAGCGGACAAAACAAAATATTCCGGGGACCCGGTTTTCGGTGTTTGAATAAGATGGGGCGTTTTAGAAAACAAAACGGGCTTGCGAACATAGTTTTGGCAAACAATGCATGATGATGACGATGCAATGCACAAATTCAACGCGATTTTCTAGTAGTGGTTTTGCGGGATGCCACAATTCGACACCACTAACAATGGATCTCGCCCTCGAGATCCGCCTCATGGTAGGAAGGAAGGTCGTGATCCGATCCTTGGCCCGTGTAGATCCTCGCGACACCACTAACAAGAGGTCGTTGTCCGTGATCGTCGGGAGAACTCTCCGGTAACAAAAAGTCGAAGGTAGAGGTATCAACAAATAAAGCCACCCCTAACTTCCGTGGACGGAGTAAAATCGCTGGATCCACTGATTCGATGTACAAGAGCGAATGATAAGAGTAGTGGTATGGTAGCTACTCCATCCCGCACCCAAACCATTACTCTGCACACGAATGGGCGGACTATGCGACCAACTCTCGGAGTCAGACTGAAGTTCTCGACAAGCGAGGTTCAGAACAAAGGGGTGATGCAGACTCTGCATCGGATCCGGCGTAGATGATGTCGTCGCGTCGGAAAACACCGGAAGACACAAACAAAGAACAAAGAATGCTAAAATCGTAGACTGATTCATCAGGCAGCTGGAACACCGGATGGCAGAACACCGTTATCGAAGAAGGCGAAACC
Source organism: Avena longiglumis (assembly GCA_030063025.1). Classification (NCBI taxonomy): domain Eukaryota; kingdom Viridiplantae; phylum Streptophyta; class Magnoliopsida; order Poales; family Poaceae; genus Avena; species Avena longiglumis. Next base: position 7,671,744 of record CP125979.1, read on the forward strand.
ACAAGGTACGACGAAACCCAACCACGAGAATTCTGGACTCGAAGAAAGAGAAGAGCGGGTTCAAAGCGTAAAGATAAGAGGAGAATAGCGGAGGGTAAGGTAAAATCAGACCTAATCGTAACTATCCAACGATTTTCAAAATAGTTTTGACACTTCTACTTGACCGTTAGCTAGGTTATCCCTGAAATTTGGACTTGTGAGAATCTCATGGCCGAGCTCGATACCACTCAGTAACACCCTCGAATCGGACCTATGCAAGTTTGGGCAAAATTCACCAAACCCGCATAGAAAGCGATTCAAAGGTGCCACCAGCACTTTCGTGCGGGTGGAAAGCGGTAATAACATTACACAACAGTCCTCGATGGGACCCATGAGCAGATATATATATGCGACTCAAAGAGTCGAGAATACGAATATAATATACAGAGATCCAAATCACCTTTAAAGCGATAGGCGTCCAGCTACGGACAAGATGCAAATGGGGCTAAGAGCCACGAAGAATAACCATGGTGTCCATAACCTGCGAGGCCAAGGAAGGCAACCACGCTAACGTCGATCTCAAAACCTGCTTAAACAAAGGGTGCCGACAAAGGGCAAAGGAAAAAGAAGGGCGTCGATCTTGAGGCCATTACAGCGAGGCTAGAATTCGGCGGTCCTCGCCACATCGGTATGGTGGATCTGGCGGCGGCGATGCATCTGAACAACCTATAGAGACTCGACACAACCGGGCGGTTATCGAGAGGGTAAGAATGACCTATTCGGATCCAACACGAAGCTACACCAAACAAACCCATCACGGTATTTCCCCTCGAGACCAAGCGAGGAAGTCAACCGAGGAACTCACACGTTGGCGCTTTACTTATTGATTATAGTTGCGGCACTTTACTAGTCAAGTTTAGATAATCGTCTGTTAAAAGTAAGCGATGGGCACTTTTAGTTAATCATTCCGTTATAGTGGCGACTTACTAGTCGAGATACTTTTAACATGAGATAACCCATAAACCCAGTGGTTGTTGGTACTTTTATTCACCAATTCGTTTGGTTGCAATACTTACTAGTCGAGATACATTTGTCGCATGGCGACAAACAAACAAGCAATTGTGGGCGTATTAATTAGCCATTCCATTATAGTGAAGCTGATTACTAGTCATTATAAGTCAAATTTATAGCGATAAACTTTAGTTATGCTTGTCATGATCGAATCTTGTGCTCCAAGTCGTCCATATCCGCGGACACGGCTTTGAGAAAGTTTTACCGGCGGGGTGCACCAATAGCAACACACGCTCGATCAACCTCGGAAAAACCAAATCAAAATCCAACGAGGCTTTCACGGTGAACAATCACAGGATTGAAATATTTGAGGGCCACCCTTAAGTAGAATCCGCAGCGAGTAAGCAAGCTCGAGGCGGCCTCAAGGTTATGGGGACGGTGTGAGCATTCGGGAACCCGAAAGTGTGGGGCTTGTCGACACAGCGGAATCGTGCCATGATCCTAAGCGATGCAGTGTGCTCCTCGCACAATTTAAATCTGAAAGTAGCATGGCATAATGCAGGATAGTAAAACACCTCAAACTAGTTTGTGGCCCCAAGAAATAAAATGAATCAAGCTCGGCTCGGGGGTCCCATATACCTCCGGATGTGGATAGCGCGCAAAAATCAAGGAACATGTATCAAGTACTCGGGGTCTTCTGGGACACAAGTGGGCGTTGGAAACCAAATATTTTCTATCACCCACGATGCCTCGCTTATTCAATTTTAGTTGTTAAACAGAAATTAAAGTGACGATAAGTAAAACTAGAACCATCTCCAACATCAACATCGGCAAATACATCAGCAATCATGGCATATGGCGACACATCAAGACTTGAGCAAGCAACTACGGCAGCAAGTCCAACTATCTACCAAACAACGGTAATAGGATGTGTCCAAGGCAATATAAGGCTGCAGGGATATCACTAAGCGAAAACTAGAGCATATAACACGAGATAGCAATAGATCAACGGGAGGAATAAAGACTATAAAAGTAAGATAGGTGGAAAGGGAGATGCTGCTTTGAAAACATTGTCGAAGGGTTCATCAGGATCGGAGCGAAGCTCACATCAACTCAACGGCCTTATCATGAAGAACCAAATCACTAGAAGAAACACGGTTGCAATATTTAATACAGCGTAAGATCGGCATGATGCATGTATGATGTGTGACATGGCAAAGGTGCAATGCAATTAGGTCATATTAAGTGGAAGGGGTCCGACAATTAATATATGGTTCAAGTTATTTAGAAACCCATAAATTATATGTGGTTTTAGCAATGCAACAGATGGAACGGTTCGCTACACATGTTTAAATGAGGCCAATATAAGGCTAGATTTGCCCGCATATGGGCCCCATATTTAGTATTAGGTGAATCGGCATAAGGCCCCAAACCACAGATAAGATGCATGCATGACAATTATTATCGACAAGTTGTTATGTTATAAAATAGGGTTCGAGGAAAAAGGGTCACACATTAGGGTCCGCAGATCTTGTGGTTAGGGGTTCGGGCTTAGGGTCGAGGTTCGACGAGGTCGTTCTCGGACTCGTGGTTAGGTAAATGGCGCATCCGGGGTCTTCGGGACATGTTGTCAGTCATGGGGTTCGGGACGGAGCACTTGTCGCATCGGGGTTCTCGGCGTCCGTGTGTCGGTCTTGTCGTTTCGTGTGGCGTCCTCGAGGTCGATGGCGAACTTGTCGGATCGGTGCAGGGTCCTCGGATCCGTGAAGTAGATCTTGTCGCGAGCGTCGATGCTTCGGTAAGAGAACTTGGCGATCGAGGGTCTTGCTGTTCGACGGGGTTCGCACGCCGGATCGGTCTTGGACCCGTGTAGATGGTCTTGACGTTCAGGGGATCTTGGTCGGGGTCTTGGACCGTGTCGGCGTTCTCATGGTCATTCATCGCCACTCCGTTGATGTACTTGTCCGCCAAATGTAGCCGAACTTGATAGGGTACATGTCCGTGTTGTGTTCCTGGCGGTTCGTTCGGCCTTGGTTCGAAGCGGAGTACTTGCTCCGAGAAGAAGATCTTGTCGGGAGGCCTTAGCAAGTGTTCGTGAAGAAGGCGTTAGGCGTCTTGCCACATCCGTCTATCTTGGGGATATTGTGGTCCATCAAGCCCAACGCGGACACACCTGCCATATCCACTCGATCGGCCTCTTGGCGAGCCTTGCAGCGAGGCGGGCGGCGGCTGAGGAGCCACTGCGAGGCTTCATGGACGATGAGGCCGCCCTGGCGGTGAGGCAGCTACTGTTCGGGACAGGCATGCGCCTGCGAGATCCACAGGGAACTGTGAGGGCAACGCAGGGAAGGAGGAGGGCATCACGTGGCGCTTGGCCGGCAGCGACAGCACTCCGCAGGGGCGAAGGGGTCGGGGTGATCTGAGCTTGGCGACAGTCGGTCTCCGGCGCTGACGCAGGCGAGACAGCGGGCTGAGGCGGTTGTCGGACGAGGCGGGGGCGAGGGCAGCCAGGACCCCGGTGGCGGCGAGAAGCTGCCGCTGGGAGCTTATGGGAGAGGAGGTCGAGCGGCGGCAGTGGCGCGATGTTTCGGGCAGCGCCAGCAGGGCGCGGAGGCGCGAGGTCGGTCGGGCAGGCGGCTGACGGGCTCGGCCTGAGGCTGTGGCAGGCTTGGCAGCGGCGCTGTGGCGGCGAGGCGGCCAGGAGAGAGGCAGTGGTCGGGAGAGAGGTGAGCGGGCATGAGGCGGCCAGGGCTTGGCGAGTGCAGGTCGGCGACTGTGGCGAGCCAGTGGACTCTGGCGGCGGATGCGAGGCGGAGGAAGAAGGCGGGGAAGAAGGCAGGGCAAGCGAGGCTGAGTGGAAGAGAGCCAGGGAAGAAGACGGGGCACGGGGGAGAGAGAGGGAGGGCTGGGCCCAGGGTCTGCGGGGCCGGGGTGAGTGGGACCAGGGAACCAGAGAGAGAGAGGTGGGCAGTGCGTGGAGTGTGTGCGTGTGTGTGTTGCGGTGAGGTGGTGAGTGTCTTGAGTGGTGGTTGTGAGGAGAGAGAGAAGGGTAGGCTAGGTGGCGGGATAGGATTGGTAGAGGGGAGAGGGTGATGTGTCAACCGGTGATTGGAGGGGGTGAGGTGGCCAGGGAGAGAGGGTAGAGTTTTAGGTAGATATAGGATTTGCTGGGGTGGGCCGATATTAAAAATCTGGGGTGTCGTTGTCGGGTTGGCCCGTTCATTGCCTACTAAAATAAATAATTATTTTATTTAATTTTAATTGGACCGTTTGCAAACGGCAATGGACAAACAAAATATTCGGGACCCGGTTTCGGTGTTTGAATAAGATGGGGCGTTTTAGAAAACAAAACGGGCTTGCGAACATAGTTTTGGCAAACAATGCATGATGATGACGATGCAATGCACAAATTCAACGCGATTTTCTAGTAGTGGTTTTGCGGGATGCCACAATTCGACACCACTAACAAGGGATCTCGCCCTCGAGATCCGCCTCATGGTACCGGAAGGAAGGTCGGCGGTCTGATCCTTCGCGCTTCGTGTAGATCCTCGCGACACCACTAACAAGAGGTCGTTGTCCGTGATCGTCGGGAGAACTCTCCGGTAACAAAAAGTCGAAGGTAGAGGTATCAACAAATAAAGCCACCCCTAACTTCCGTGGACGGAGTAAAATCGCTGGATCCACTGATTCGATGTACAAGAGCGAATGATAAGAGTAGTGGTATGGTAGCTACTCCATCCCGCACCCAAACCATTACTCTACACGAATGGGGACTATCGACCAACTCTCGAGTCGGGAAGTTCTCGACAAGCGAGGTTGAACAAAGGGGTGATGAGACTACGCATCGGATCCGGCGTAGATGATGTCGTCGCGTCGGAAAACCGGAAGACACAAACAAAGAACAAAGAATGCTAACATCGTGGTGATTCATCAGGCAGCTGGAACACCGGATGGCAGAACACCGTTATCGAAGAAGGAAGCGAAACCCTGAAGGTACGACGGAAACCCAACCACGAGAATTCCTGGACTCGAAGAAAGAGAAGAGAGCGGGTTCAAAACGCGTAAAGATAAGAGGAGAATAGCAGAGGGGTAAGGAGTAAAATCAGACCTAATCAGAACTATCCAACCGATTTTCAAAAAAAATAGTTTTGACACTTCTACTTCGGCCGTTAGCTAGGTTATCCTCTGATTTGGACTTGTGGTATCGCATGCTGAGCTCGATACCACTCTGTAACACCTCGAGAATCGGACCTATGCAAGTTTGGGCAAAATTCAAACCGCATAGAAAGCGATTCAAAGGTGCCAGAGCACTTTCGTGCGGGTGGAAAGCAGTAATAACATTACACAACAGGTCCTCGATGGGACCCACAGAGCAGATATATATAGCAATGACTCAAAGAGTCGAGAATACGATATAATATACAGATCCAAATCACCTTTAAAGCGATAGAGCGTCGACTACGGACAAGATGCAAATGGGGCTAAGAGCCACGAAGAATAACCCATGGCGTCCATAACCACCTTGAGGCCAAGCGGAAGGCAACCACGCTAACGTCGATCTCAAAACCTGCTTAAACAAAGGTGCCGACAAAGGCAAGGAAAAAGAAGGGCGTCGATCTTGAGGCCAGTACACGGCGAGGCTAGAATTCGGCGGTCCTCGCCTACATCGGTATGGTGGACTGAGCGGCAGCGGCAGCATGCACTGAACAACCTATAGAGACTCGACACAACTGGCGGTTATCAGAGAGGGGTAAGAATGACCTATTCGGATCCAACCTGAAGCTACACCAAACAAACCCATCCTGGTATTTCCCCCTCGAGACCAAACGAGGAAGTCAACCGAGGAACTCACACCGTTGGCAGTTTTACTTATTCAGTTATAGTTGCGGCACTTTACTAGTCAAGTTTAGATAATCGTCCTGTTAAAGTAAGCAGTGGGCACTTTTAGTTAATCATTCCGTTATAGTGGCAGCACTTACTAGTCGAGATACTTTTAACATGAGATAACCCATAAACCCGGAGTTGTTGGTACTTTTATTGACCCAATTCGTTGTAGTTGCAATACTTACTAGTCGGATACATTTGTATGGCGACAAACAAACAAGCAATTGTGGGCGTATTAATTAGCCATTCCATTATAGTGAAGCTGATTACTAGTCATTATAAGTCAAATTTATAGCGATAAACTTTAGTTATGCTTGTCTATGATCGAGATCTTTGTGCTCCAAGTCGTCCATATCCATGGACACGGCTTTGAAAGTTTTACCCGGCGGTGCACCAATAGCAACACACGCTCGATCAACCTCGGAAAACCAAATCAAAATCCAACGAGGCTTTCACATGAACAATCACAGGATTGAAATATTTCAGAGGCCACCCTTAAGTAGAATCATAGCGGAGTAAGCAAGCTCGAGGCGGCCTCAAGGTTATGGGGACGGCTGTGAGCATTTGGGAACCGAAAGTGTGGTTGGGCTTGTCGACATCAGCGGAATCGTGCCATGATCCTAAGCGATGCGGTGTGCTCCTCGCACAATTTAAATCTGAAAGTAGCATGGCATAAGTACAGGATAGTAAAACACCTCAAACTAGTTTGTGGCCCCAAGAAATAAGATGAATCAAGCTCGGCTCGGGGTCCCATATACCTCCCGGATGTGGATAGCGCATAAAAATCAAGGAACATGTATCAAGTACTCGGGGTCTTACGGGACACAAGTGGGTTCGAAACCAAATATTTTCTATCACTTGATGCCTCCTTATTCAATTTTAGTTGTTAAACAGAAATTAAAGTGACGATAAGTAAAACTAGAACCATCTCCAACATCAACATGCGGCAAATACATCAGCAAGCATGGCATATGACGACACATCAGCACTTGAGCAAGCAACTACGGCCGCATAAGTCCAACTATCTACCAAACAACGGGTAATAGGATGTGTCCAAGGCAATATAAGGCTGGGATATCACGATTTAAAACTAGAGCATCGCAACACGGATAGCAATAGATCAACAGGAGGAATAAAGACTATAAAAGTAAGATAGGTGGAAAGGGGAGATGCTACTTTGAAAACATTGTCGAAGGTTCATCCGAGGATCGGAGCCAAGCTCACATCAACTCAACGGCCTTATCATGAAGAACCAAATCACTAGAAGAAACACCGGTTGCAATATTTAATACACGGCAGAAGATCGGCATGATGCATGTATGATGTGTGACATGGCAAAGGTGCAATGCAATTAGGTCATATTAAGTGGAACCGGGGTCCCGACAATTAATATATGGTTCAAGTTATTTAGAAACCCCGCAAATTATATGTGGTTTTAGCAATGCAACAGATGGCAACGGTTCGCTACACATGTTTAAATGAGGCCAATATAAGGCTAGATTTGCCTGCATATGGGCCCCATATTTAATTATCAGGTGAATCGGCATAAGGCCCCCAACCCACAGATAAGATGCATGCATGACAATTATTATGCGACAAGTTGTTATGTTATAAAATAGGGTTCGAGGAAAAAGGGGTCACACATTTAGGGTCCGGCAGATCTTGTGGTTCCGGGGTTCGGGCTTAGGGTCAGGTTGACGAGGTCGTTCTCGGACTCGGGGTTAGTCGTGGCGCATCCGGGGTCTTCGGACATGTTGTCGGTCATGGGGTTCGGACGGAGCACTTGTCGCATCGGGTTCTCGGCGTGGTGTCGGTCTTCGTTTCGTGTAGGCGTCCTCGAGGTCGATGGCGAACTTGTCCGGATCGGTGCGGGGTCCTCGGATCCGTGAAGTAGATCTTGTCGGCGGGCGTCGATGCTTCGTAAGGAGAACTTGGCGATCCAGGGTCTTCTCATTCGACGGTTCGCACGCCGGGATCGGTCTTGACCCGTGTAGATGGTCTTGACGTTCGGGGATCTTAGTCGGGGTCTTGGACCGTGTCGGCGTTCTCATGGTCATTCATCGCCACTCCGTTGATGTACTTGTCCGCCAAATGTAGGCGCGAACTTGATAGGGTACATGTCCGTGTTGTGTTCTGGCGGTTATGGTTCGGCCGGTTCGAAGCGGAGTACTTGCTCGAGAAGAAGATCTTGTCGGGAGGCCTTAGCAAGTGTTCGTGAAGAAGTTAGGCGTCTTGCCACATCCGTCTATCTTGGGGATATTGTGGTCCATCAAGCCCAACGCCCGGACACTGCCTCCATATCCACTCGATCGGCCTCTTGCGAGCCTTGCGGCGAGGCCGGGCAGGCTGAGGGCCTGCAGGCTTCGCGGATGACGAGGGAGCCTGGCGGTGAGGCAGCTCTGTTCGGGACAGGCAGCTGCCTGCGAGATCCACAGGAGGGACTGCTTGAGGGCAGGAAGGAGGAGGCATCACGGCCTTGGCTGGCAGCCGCGGCGACCACTGCCGCAGGCGAAGGGTCGAGCAGGGTGATCTGAGCTTAGCGAGCGTCGGGTCTCCCGGCGGGCGCGGCGAGGCGGAGAGGACGAGCGGGCCTAGGCGGTTGTCGGACGGGCGGGCTTCGCCGGAGGCGGCCTGGCGGACCCGGTGGCGGACACGCTGGCGCATGGGAGCTTATGGGGAGGAGGTCGGCGGAGGCGGCGGCGATGGCGTATGGGCGGCCGGCCGGCGAGGCGGGAGCGCGGTGGTCGGTCAGAGGCCGGGAGGCGGGCTGCGTCAGGCTCAGCCGTGTGAGCGGCGGGCTTGGCGGCAGCGGCAAGTGTGGGCGGAGAGCCAGAGAGCGGTGGTCGGGAGAGGTGGTAGGAGGCGATGGGCGCCAGTGCAGGGCGAGGCTGTGAGGTGCACTGTACATGACCAGGAGCTGGCCGCGAGGCGGATCACGGTAGCGGAGGAAGGCCATGCGGCGGGAAAGAAGAAAGCGGGCGAGGGAGTCTGCTGCGGGGTGGAGAGAGCAGGGAAGAAGGCAGGGGCACGGGGAGAGAGAGGGAGGCTGGGCCTGGGTCTGTGGGCAGGGGTGAGTGGGACCAGGGAACCAGAGAGAGAGGCTGGGGCGCGTGCGTGTAGAGTGTGTGCGTGCGTGTGTGTTGCGGTGAGGTGGTGAGTGTGCTGAGTGGTGGTTGTGAGGAGAGAGAGAAGGGGGTAGGCTAGGTGGCAGGATAGGATTGGTAGAGGGGGGGGGAGAGGGTGATGTGTCAACCAGTGATTGGAGGGGGTGAGGTGGCCAGGGAGAGAGGGTAGAGTTTTAGGTAGATATAGGATTTGCTGGGGTGGGCCGATATTAAAAATCTGGGGCGGTCGTTCGGGTCGGGTTGGCCCGTTCGACTGCCCCTACTAAAATAAATAATTATTTTATTTAATTTTAATTGGACCGTTTGCAAACCGGCAGCGGACAAAACAAAATATTCCGGGGACCCGGTTTTCGGTGTTTGAATAAGATGGGGCGTTTTAGAAAACAAAACGGGCTTGCGAACATAGTTTTGGCAAACAATGCATGATGATGACGATGCAATGCACAAATTCAACGCGATTTTCTAGTAGTGGTTTTGCGGGATGCCACACTTTACTAGGGACTCTTTTATGTTTACAAATCACACAAGTATTAATGTTTCCGGTTAATACAATTATAGCATGGTATGTAAACATTTATCATAAGTATGAAGATATGATAATAACCACTTTATTATTGCCTCTTGGGCATATCTCCAACAGTCTCCCACTTGCACTAGAGTCAATAATCTAGTTTCAAACCTTTGTGTATTCAACACCTATGGCTTTCTGGTGTCGTATGTACACAATTGCTAGTGGTCAACTGATCTCCGGATCTGACACTTCCATGTCCGTGTGTAATTGCATGTCTTTGCGTCTCTACGCATCACTCATTCTCTAATGAGATGGCTTTGTACAAATTTGGTCCTTTGGTGTGACCTTTAGTTCTTTGGGGTTAAAACATGTTGATAATATTGTCGTACAATATATCTTCATAGCATTATCCCTGCTGTGAACTACACCTAGTTTGATAACAAACTACTTGACACAAGTGCCCTCTTTTGCTGCTATAATAGCAGTTATATACTTAGCCCTTTTGTTGTAGTATCTGTCACAATATCTTAACTTTGGAACTCATCCAAATCCATTATGGAACTTACTTTCCATTATATTGTGCCACCCTTAGTTTAGATTGAGATAAACTTAATTTGTACTTTGTGACAAAACTAGTATCAATGTAGTACTTTTACAATGAACTAACCATCTATTTGTCACTTCTACAAATAATATACTCTTAGTTCTTCCAAAAGATCATAAGAATATCCTTACTATTGTCCAATGATCATCTTATGAATCATTCTGGTATATGCTCATAACATTTAGAGTATAGGACATATCTGGATTTGTACATATCACAGTATGATTGATATAAATACTCTTTGTGATTTCATACATCAAGTATCAATCTATACTTGAATCTTTGTTTCACTTACCAAGTGTCAATACACTTGAATATATCATCAATATTGAACTCATTTAATCCTTTCTGTGCGACAAGAACCTTTCTTGTAGTTTCTATATTGAACTCATTCAATACATCATCTATGTACTTTCGGCACAACCATATTAACGTCTATTGATGCCAAATATTTGGGTTTTGCCTAAGTCTTTCACCGGGATGAAATTCTTAATATGTGTTAATGAAAGATACATCATTTCCAATCAACAATATGTCTTCCACATAATGTATTAGAAACATGTCTTAGCGCTCCCACTTAATTTCTTTTAACCTTATCAAAGTTCTATTGTCCTCCCACTTATCTTTTCACGAAAAATTCCTTCTCAAAGAAACTTGACGTTCTAAGTGACAAACACTTTTGTCTCCGATGTTATGGAGGATTACTTAACAGTTATTAGAAATAACATACAAAGGCAGGTTCATCCGACTTTGGTTGCAAACATCTTTCTTATGCATAGCATACCAATATTTAAGAAAGGACAACTTGGGTTTTATCCCAAACCATAACTTTATATGGTGTCATTTCAACGTATTATGATGGAGCTCTTTTCAGTGGAAAAACAGTAGTCTCTAAAGCTTTTAATCTTTAAAATATAATGGCAGTTTTATGAATTACACCTTCGATCTTACCATGTCAAACAAGGTTTAATTACATATCTCGAACGCTCCATACTCTTATGGTGTTTCGGGACATGCAAATTCACGGAATGATTCCTTAAATCTTAGGTATTATGCTAAACTTGTAACTCAAATATCTTCCTTTATGATCTTATCATAAACTATTTATATTCTTGTTACAATGATTTTGCACTTCATCTTGAAAGTCTTTGAACTTTTCAAACGTTTCATACTTCATCCTTATTAAGTAAATATTCATATATTCACTCAAATTTTCGGAGAAAGCATATGAAGTTTAAATCCATCGCTCTTGACTGCACATAATGGACTTCGTACAACAATATGTACAAGTTCCAATAAGCTAGTCATTCGTTCCCTTTTGTCCTATGAACGAAGTTTTAATTATCTCTAGGAAAGTTTCACAAGCGTCATGTGATCAAAAATCAAAAGACTCCAAAATTCCATCCACATGGAGTTTCTTCATGTTTTCTTTCCAATATAATTTAAACAGCGATGTCACTTCCTAAGTGATCTTTCAATCAATTTGTCTTTCGACATTTTTAGCACTAGTTTTATGGATGTGATTTCTCCAACGAGATTTGTGAATCATCCATCTTTTATGGATTACGGCAATTATTTGAACAACCATTTTGTTCTCATAATACCTGATAAAACAAATCTTGAAGGCAAGCTTTGATGTTTAACGAGCAACACAATAACCCTTTATTTGTTCTCGATGAACATCATCACATATTCTTTTGCTAGTTACTTAGGCCATTGTAGTTCATGAATTGTGTTGTTTCGTATGACGATTCACACCAACAAATTCAGTATCAAATACTTAAGAACCACATTGTTTAATAAGCAAAGAATATAGCCATAACATGTATATCATCTATATACTTAAACTGAACAATTCTAGTCTTTTCTTTTCTGCCATATATTTATGAGATTCTCTTTCAGTATTTCCTTTTCTGTTTGAAAGAATCTATCAACATCAATAGTGGAGTCATACATATGACACATAGTCCAAAGTGTGTATAATTAAATACCAATGTCTTTGGACTTGCACTTTGAAGTAGATCACCATCATCAAATGTTTGGTGTGCTTTCAAATTCCATTCTTTAGTAATCTCTTGGTGTGGTAACTATTTTACCTACATCAAATATTCACCCTTATCATGGAATTATTCATGATCAAGCTACTTTTAGCTTATAAAGATGAATCGCGAGTATAATGTTGCTCTCCAAAACCTTTTGTTGGATTAGGAAAACTAGTGTCTCCAACCCTTTGCAAATTCTCATCAAATATGAGAACATGACTTTTGCCATATTATACTCTATCATGTTGCAACCAAAACTTCGTTTCAGATATCACAATATCTTCCACACATCATGGTTTCTGAAACAACTCTTTCAGATCCTAGATAACCTTGATATTAAGACAATTCTTTGAATGTCAAGAATCATGTCGACAAACATGATACTCATACACTAACTCTTGGAATTTTCACTCTCGATTTAATACCAGTTATTAAACTTCATGGAGTAACCGGAACTTACTGAAAGTTTGCAATAGGACTTTTAAACTTTAGATTAACACTTCAAAACAATACGATACCAGTTCGTAAAGTAACTAACCAGAATTCTATAGTTCTATCATCTCAATTCTAACTAAGAGCAAGGTGGTAAACGGATGCCAATGACTACAACAATTATGCAAATTCACTTTGATTTAATTTATGATAAATAGTGTTCAACTTTAAATCATATTGCCGTTGAACTCCCACTCAAAACAATATCCCTCACATTGTTTTAGTGATCACACGAACCAAATCCACCACATCAAAACCGATCATCACGAGAGTTGATGTGGCTTCAATGGCGAACAATCAACATGTTCATCATATCTACTATATGACTCATGCTTTAACTTTCGATGATCCGTGTTCCGAGACCATGTCTGTACATGCTAGGATCGTCAAGATCAAACCTTAGCTTCCGCATGAGCAAATATGGCTTGCTCACGTTGTATACACTCGCAAAATCTAACACACCCGATCATCACGTGGTGCTTCGAAACAACGAGCTTTAGCAACGGTGCTTACTAAGGATGAACACTTTAAAACTTGAAATTTGTGTGCTTGAGGGATCATCTTATAATTCTACCGTCGCAAACTAAGCAATACAAGATGCATAAAGGATTAACATCACATGCAATTCATAATATGTGATATGATATGGTCTTTCTTCTTGTGCTTCCGATCTCCATCTTCAAGCACGAACATTATCTCCATCATCACCGGTATGGCGTCAAGGTCAATGGCGTCGTTTCATGGTTGTCGTCCACCAGCTTCAACTATTACAACTACTTTGAATAAACACGCAGGTCTTAACGGAAATTAAAGACAACCATATGGCTCCTGCCGGTTGCCAACTTACAATAAGGGACATTGCATACATCATATATAAACACTATCATGGCCATATCACATCACAGCACACCCCTGCAAAACAAAGTTAGACGCCTCTAATTTTATTTGCATATTCTACGTGGTTTGGGGATTTTAATAAGTGTCGTTCTAACTTACGAACAAGAACCACAACGTTGATGTTTGAACTATAAAGTGCCAATTGTAAATTGAATCTATACTATGATGGGAGAGACAGACACCCGCAAAGCCACTTATGCAATACAAGTTGCATGTTGAGCCTGGAGCAAGTCTCATGAACGATGTCATATAAGGTTAGCCCGGGCCGCTTCATCCCATCATACCGCAACATGCAAAGTACACAAAAGGCAATTGATAATAAAAGCACCACCGCCCACAATGACCATTGTGTTCTACTCGTGCAACAGATCTACATATATACACGGCTCTGATACCACTGTAGGGGTTCGTAGCATGGAAAACAAAAATTTCTACCGCATGCACACAAACAAGCCAAGATCTATCTACTAGATTGTAGAAACGAGTCGATAGAGGAACACACCCTCGAAGATTCCAAAGCGGTTAACGAGGCGATTCTCGTGGGTGATGTAGTTACTCTTGCCGATCTCAAGATCGCGTGAGCGATCCTTCGGCGCTGCGTTCGGCAATGTCGCATGATCGGTCACACTTTTCGTACTTGATAAAGACCTTACTCTCCGTTGTTCCAGCAGGCAGCGGATGTTGTAGCACTCTCCTCGTGATTCCGGTAGCACGACGGCGTGGTGTCGGAAGTAGAGGGGAGATCTCATGAGGCCGCCTTAAGCCGGAGCGAGTATGGTGGAGTATGAGAGAGGCCTTGGTGATCTAGGGTTTAGAGGGCACCAAGGGGAGGGTGTGGCCGGCGGCTAGGGTTTGGGGAAATCCTAACTCGGTGAGTTGGGAGATCCCTAGGCGGCGGCTGCACTTGTGCAGGAGGCACCAGGAGCTAGGGTTTAGGTGTGAGGGTAGGGGGCAGCCCTACCCTTCCTTATATAGGTGGAGGGTAGCGGTTTGGGAGGAGGGAGTCCTCCTCCAACTCCTCCTCATGGCCGGCGGGTGGAGGGAGTGGGACTTCCTCCCCAAGTATGTTTCCTACTCTCCCTCCACCAAGAAAAACTTCGGATTTGACTTTTTCAAATTGGCGTTTGACTTTCAAACTTGGATTTGATTTATCTCTCCATATTCCCCAGCCAAGTGATCTAGTACATGATGCAACCATTCCATATTGTCATGACACATCCATGTACCCTTCCCCTCCGGAGTGGCGGACCTTCCAGACCCTTCTAGAACATTCCTGGTGAAAACGCCGGAATCATTTCCGAACTCCGAAACAAGACTTTCCTTATATGAATCTTATTCTCCGGACCATTCCGGATCTCCTCGTGATATCCCGGATCCCATACGAGACTCTGAACAACATTCGGGCTCTTACTCATCATTCCATAACTACTCAACAACATCAAATCCTTAAGTGTGTCTCCCTACGATTCGTGAATTATGCAGACATGATTGAGACACTTCTCCGATCAATAACCAATAGAGGAATCTGGAAAATCATATGGCTCCCACATATTTCTACGATTACTTTGTGATCGAATGAATCACTTACTTACGATACCAATTTCCCTTTGTCTCACGATAGTTTACTTATCCGAGGTTTTGATCGTCATACCTAGTTCAACCTCGTTACTGATAAGTACTCTTTTCTCGTTCCCATGATATGTGATCCCTTGTGAGCCAGTCACATGCTTGCAAGCTAATTGGATGACATTCCACCGAGAGGGCCCAGAGTATATCTATCCGTCATATGGATGGACGAATCCCACTCTTGATCCATGTGTCTCAACCCATACTTTCCGAACATTCAATGCCATCTTTATAGCCACCCAGTTACGGTGTGGTGTTTGATGTCATCAAAGCATCCTTCCGGTGATGGTGATTAGCATGATCTCATGGTCGAAGGAATTAGGTTACTATGTATCAGAAAGCTTATAGCAATTGAACTATTAAAATGACTTGATCTTTATGCTATGCTTATCTATAGGAGTATGTCCATCATACCATTCTCCTAATGATATGATCTTGTTGTTAACAACATATCGGGAAACCACAATCATCTATTAACCAACAAGCTAGTATTATAAAGAGGCTTTACTAGGGACTCTAATTTAGTTTACAAATCACACAAGTATTAATGTTTCCGTTTAATACTATTATAGCATGAATGTAATCATTTATCATAAACACAAAAATATAATAATAACCACTTTTATTATTGCATCTAGGGCATATCTCCAACAATATGACCATAATCATATTGGGCAGCTCATATGGTACTTGATTACCTTTGCCACATATAAGTACACACTTGAGTTTTTCCTCTTGTTACAAGAGGATTGGGATTCATTTTAAAAGAGCATTTACTTTCTTGCAGTTTACTTTTCTACAACCCGTAAACCCAAAATACAAAACTATTACACCTTTTATTTTTTTACTTGTTAAACTTGCTAACCAATACCTTCATCTTCTCATGGGTTTGTCAACCTTTCCTATATTGAAAGGTAATACAATAGATCTCCTGCACTTGGGAGACATTAGGTAGTAAAAAATGCATGTTTTTATGCAATTTGAATATGGTTACATATCTATCAATCTGAACTCTTATTTAGGAGCACGAAGATCATAGGTATCAATAATTTCTTCAATATTAAACTTCTCTGCAATCTCTCTCTATGTATACTATCACACAATACCAAAGAAAGTCATCTCCCAATTTAGTGCAAAGACGCGTCTTGACCAATTTTGTAGCAGAAAAGGCTCGCTTTGTTGTTGCTGTTGACATCAGAAGAGTTATCACTAAACTTAGCAACCTATCGACTATTGGATAGTAGGATGGTTTGTCAATCTTAACTATTACTTTTATCAAATCATTAAATTAATTTGCACTTTTTGATTTCTGAATGGTTAGACATATCAAGTTAGAAATGTGGTAGCTCGCACTCAACCCTATCTCTCTCTTGACTAGAAAAATCAGCATGATAGATTTTTTCCACTAAACTGTATATCCTTGACTTGTCAAAATTATCATGTCTCGGGTCCAAGGATGTATAAATGTCTAGAAGTTTGGTTACTTGAGAACTAAGCCTATCATTCAACTCTGTCGGTTGTTCATCTATAGCATCATGAAATACAACTACTTGGTAATGATGGAGTATTGTTGTGTTGCCATGCTTGTTTAGGGATTTCTTAACATCAACATACATAATTGCAACATATACCGAAGAAACATAAAACAATTATTTAGACACTAATGAGTAGGTTTTTAAGTGGGTAAGTGAGTAAATATCCAAAGTTCAAGTGAAATGGATGTAGAACCATAGGATAGGATATGTACTTTTGACTCACATCCGGGATGTCAATCTCGTGCTTCAAACAAAAGTCTTCCACTTCTTCCAGTGAAACATAATCATCCAAGATCTATTAATACAACCCCTCGGATATATAAAAACGTCTAGCATCATCTTTCTTGTCAAAAGGAAGTTCCCAAAATTTATAGACAGCTACCCAGGTCTCGATCATATGTTGAGCTTATAATTGTCGCTTGTTCTATAACTTCTAGCACTAGAATGCCATTATCAGTTTAAGCATCAACATAGCAGAATTGCCATCATTCTCTTTCGCTTGGTCGTACATCTAATTGTGAGCTCAAATCAATTGGCTTGAAAAACTTCTAAATTCGAGGTCTCTTCCTCTTAATGTCTGCACAAGCAAAATCGAACAATCCAAATTTCCTAATAAATTTATAAGGCACGACTAGACAAACGAATCTACTAATATAGTATTGACTTTTGAGAGACGGGCAATATACGACCAAGTACGCATACAAAGCTCAATCCTTTGGTGCAACATCCTCGCCAATAAGCTCCTCGGTTTGGAGGATTTGGGCCTCTCACAAAGTTAGATTCTTTGTGTTGCTTGTAATTCAAAATAGATTTTGGACCTCCAATCGCTCTTTAGAAGAGGGGATGGCTAAATTGTGGAGTTTGCCTGCTATGTAAGCAAGCACCGGAGTCGTTAGTCCATCTCTTCGTCCATTGTAGATACACTAAAAGACTTTGGGGGCATGATCAAGGAGTGGCTTTAGCTCCACTTCGTTGATCTTGAAGCTTGGCCAACACAAACTATGTCTTCTTGGTGGCACATGATGACGAAGAAAAAAGATCTGGCTTCCGTGGTCCTTCTTGCGTCTTGGGAAGTTTGGAATGAATGCAATGCTCGAGTCTTCAAAAACAAGTTTCCTACCGCAGTCATCGTAGACAAGATCAATCATGAGGCTAAACTATGGGTTTTAGCGATTTAGTAACCTGATGCCGCGAGAGTAATCATTTTTGTAAGCTAGACTTTGTTTACTTTAATATACTCTTTTTGCTTAGTTAATTTGAATTTGGGTTTTGAGAATTTACCGGACCTGAGCGAAATGGATGAAATTCGGCTATTTCGGTATTTTTCGGTCAGATCTCGGATGAAAAGAAAGTAACAAGATTTATCCTGGACCAAAATCGGTCCGAAAATGGACTAAAATTTGAATTTCCAGGCAAATTTTGACCAATTTCTTACTCCTACTTTTTAACAAAATTCTCCAAGAATTGGCAGAAATTCTCTTTTTTGGGGCGAAATACAAATGGGTAGAATCTTATCAGGAGCAGCCCCGATGCAGCCGCCGAGGGCTCTGGAAGGCTGAAAGTCGTATCATTCGCGCCCATGCGTGTCTAGTGCATACACTCGCAGTCGATCGCGTCTCCGCCATGATATGATACAGTACCTTTATCGATCGACGGTCGCCACACGGATCGATTGGATCAGCCAAAACGTGCACCACGGGACGGGGAGAAGCCTGAGTGAGCGCGCGGCCAAACCGTTGGTCCATTTGGACGGCGGAGGGTCCTATACCTCTATAAGAACGGAGGTATCTTCCCCAGCCAAGTGCAGTCGGCTACAGCAGGTGTATTGCGACCCGATGGCGACATGGTCGCTGCTCCTGTGCTTCTCCCTGTGCCTCTGCAGCTTCGCGTCTACCTCGTTCTCCCAGTCCCCTGAGGAGGAGCAGCAGCGGCTCGCCGGCGGCGGGTACCGTGTCGCCGCCGTCAAGGTGGACCGGCGAGGGAGGCGGCTCCGCGCCGATGTAGTGGCGGCCGCCGGCGGCTCCTTGTCCGCAGGCGACGTGCAGAGGCTCGACGTGTACGCCAGGTGCGTTCTGTTATGAAAACTTTTCTGACGCACGAAGGGATATTTTCGGACAGAGTTACTACTGTTTGTCGATCTTAATTTCTTTCTTTGACTCGTTTTCGACTAATACTACTGTTTGTCGCACTCACTTTATAAGCCCGATCACGTTCAGAATCTATGTACTCTGGTACATGTGCGCGTCCAATTTCTCACGACGTAACGTCCAAGCCCAACGTCCAAGCGATCAGAAACCACGCTAGGAAATCCGATGCTCTGGTCCAGACTAGACTAGTACTATTTTTTTAAATATATATATATATATATTAATATCACGGGATATCAATTACACCTGGTCTTTATATAACAAGACATGCCTTAGTGGTCTTACAGATACACACAGCCTAGAAAAAAGAACTATAAAAAAAAATAGTCCCGCTACAGAGATTCAAAACGTCATAGTCGATCTTAATTTCTTTATCTGACTCGCCTTTGGACTAATACAAAACCGGCGGTCGCGCTCACTTTATAAGCATGATCGAGTTCAGCACCACACTAGGAAATCTGATGATGTTCTGGATCAGACTAGTACTGGTACTAGTAGCTATACGTGTCCAAACACTGCTCTGCTCGAACCGCACGCATCAGCATCGCCATCGGTCGATCGGCATCAGCGAATGGTCACAGGACAACAAGCTGCACAGTCACCTACTCCCTCAAAAAATATAAGATGTTTTAGGTTAGTGAAAAAGTTAATGTATCTTAAAATTTATCTAAATATATTTACTTTACAAATCTAAAACATCTTATATTTTTAAACGGAGGAAGTATGTCGTATATTATCGGCGGCTTTTTAGCCCATGTTTTTTATCCGTATAATGCAGAACCCTCACCGGTGCCAACCAAAGGGAAACCAACAAAGGTGTACTAGTAATTCGCAAAAAAAAAGGTGTACTAGTAGTAGATAAGGTGGTCACATGCCCAAACCGGAGAGTGTGACTTTTTTTTTGAAACAAGGGAGAGTGTGACTTTAAGTACAATGTTTATTTGCTTTTAGGTGTGCTAGTTGGAATATATTTGAAATTTTCAACATTTGTTACATTTACACCGGTACTATCATGGCGAGTGTGACTTTTTTTTAATAGAAATTGGGCTTTATCGCGATTGAGTAAAACAATATAGTAGATAAAAACAATATATAAATGAAAAAACCTAGTGTTTTAAGTGGCATGCTATAGAGATTTTAGCACAATGGCGCTAAATATAATTGATATAGCATTGCCCTTTATAGTGTCATTTAGCTCGGCTTTAGCGCCCCTTTAGCTTATTTGGAGGACTGTCGCTATTTTCCCTAAACTAATTAATCTATTAAAACATCGGAAAAAAAAATGAAAGAACACACCCGGTTCTACCCACAAAAGTCCCCTTGTTGAGCATTGTTCCCTACGCATGTCAGATTCGGTATGCACCAAGCTAAAAAAAAGATCCTATCATGTTTTAAGTAGCACTATGAGTTATAAAACGCTCTTTTCCAAAAAAAAATGTTTTAAATAGCAGGCTATAGCAGTTTGAGCATAATGCCGCTAAAATGGAATCCATGTAGCATTGCCCTCTATAGTGTCATTTAGCTCGGTTTTAGTGCCCCTTTAGCTTATTTCGAGGGTTTGTCGCTATTTTCCCTAAACTAGTTAATCTCTTAAAACATCGGGAAAAAAATGAAAGACCACAACCAGTTCTCCCCAAAAATTCCACTCATTGAGCATTGTTCCCTACCAATGTCAGATTTCGTATTGCACCAAGCTTAAAACAAAGTTTCCTATCACACCTCGTAGCGGGTGGAGCAGGCAGGGGTCTTTTTTGCACTTAGGGCAACTACCGCTAGGTTTTCCCCCTTCTAACACCTTTTCGGGGATTTTTTTTATGGTCTTTTCATTTGGTAGTATCGGTAGATCAGATCATTGTAGCACCCTCTTTTCTCCATGTTGAAAGAAAGATGTAGCCCCATTTTCCTCCTCTTTGAAATGTAGTCCCTATTATCATTGGATCACCATTCCTAAATTTTCATTCTTTTGCATATTTTCAATTTTGAAATATATTATAATTTCCTTATTCATTTCTACATTTAGTTTGAGTTCTTAAGGAAAGCATGTCCCTTCCTTAGTGGTAGTAAAATTTTCTACCATAGTTTTCCCATGGACACACACCCTTCTTTACTGGCAGTCAAATTTTTTTTTCTTTTCCTTTTTGAGTGTGCCAATTCAATTGCATTTTTAGAATTTTAGGTAATGTATGTCGGATTTATACCTGTTAGTATATCTACCATGTATTTTCATGCCATATATCTGCCGTGTATTGGAGAGTGAGATTTCGGGTTGTAGCTCCAGTCAATCACGTCAGTGTAGTTCTCCTACTATATTCTACTGAAACTTCTATGCTTTCAAAAAAGAACAATCCAAATTAAGTAGTGTGCTCCCTCTGTTCTTACGTTGATTGTAATAATATCTCTAATATTTTATTATGGAGGTACTCCCTCCGTTTAGAAATATAAGATGTTTTAGGTTTGTGAATGAGATGTATCTAGACACCTTTTGGTGTATATGTTCAAATGAATCTAGACACTAAAATGTGTCTAGATACATCTCCTTCACAAACCTAAAACATCTTATATTTCCAAACGGAGGGAGTATATACAATTTTAGTCCCACAACTTGCACCATACGAACGTTTTAGTCCCACATCTTGCAAAGTGAGCAAGATTAGTCCCACAACTTGTAACTTGGGAGTTTTTTAGTCCAATTCATTTGAATTTTCGCGATTTTGACCAATTTCGTCCACTTGTAGGTTGAAACTAATTCTGGAGACCCCTGATATATTTCTCTCTGTCGCCTGAGACCTTCGTATGGCCTGTCAGGGCACAAATAATAAAATATCAAGTAGTAGTTGTAAGAGTCGAACTCACTACCTGCGATGTTAAATTTGTGGATGTTTGCCAGTACAGTATGCACAGAGATTTATTAACTGCAAAACGCCTTTTCATTATAGATTAATTCTAGTCTGACTCATCTACACTAACGTGTTGTGCGTCCTACCTTCTCGCCTCCAAGCACACAAAAAAGAGTTACGTATAGTAGTATACACACGAGTGAAGTAAAGATTTATTGATTAAGCATGTACAGGCTATATGTAAGACTTTATTTTAGACATTAAAGAATACATGTTCTAACGTTGGAAAATTTATAAAAAAAATACAAATTTTTAATCTGGGCTTCATATAAAATACAAAATTAGAGATTCGGGTTTGTAACGGTGCACCTTCAAATCTTGTTCGATTTTTTTTTTGCGTAGCCCCAATATAAATCAATCCAGGCCAAAAATTTACACACTAAAATCTTATATCATTGTCCACATATACGTATTTTAAAAGGTGTTTTTGATACTTTAAATTGCATTATTTAAATATTCAAAATAAAGGCATCCACACATGACCCACAAGATTAGCTAAGAGCGGATGGGAGCATATTTACTGTGTGCGCACGCTCATATTATTATAAAAAGTGTTCCGTCCTAAGAAGTAACAATTAGGTTGTTCAACGTAGTGGCTTGAGGAGGTGGATATCAATGCAGAGGTCAGAAGTTTGATTCACTTGTTTGTTTAGTTTTATCTATTTTGTACGTCTACTACAAGTGGGCCCACATATTTGTCAGCACCGAGGACAGAAGTACCATAGGAAAAATACACAGGGTTCATTTAAAAAAATTGTGATGTCATAAGTTGACTAATTTGGTCAAAATCGATCAAACTCGATAAAGTTTGATTAAATTGGAGTAAAATGCTCTCCGGATGTAAGTTGCGGGACTAATATTGCTCACTTTGCAAGATGTGGGACTAAAACGCTCCCACGTTGTATGATGTGGGACTAAAAATATATATACCTCTTTATTATGATGTGAAAGAGTGGAAAGTTCTTTTGGTTCCTAAGCTCCAGTACTCCTGGCATATTAAAATATAAAAATATGTATTTACAAGTTTTAAAATTGTGAAATAAAATCCCCAAATTAGATAATGATGTATTCCACGAGCTTGTAAAATCTCAATTCAAAATGTTTTGTATTTTAAGCTACACAAAAATTTCAAAGTTTGATTTTTTAATTTGAAATCAATATACTTAGATCTATGGTTTTTTTCTTTGTAGCTCAAAATACACATTATTTTCATTTTATATTTTGCATATTTTTTGTATACATCATTGGCTACATCCTAATTTGTTTTCAGAAATTTTTGAAACTTAAATATATGATGTTCGATTAAAAAAATAGTACTATCACTAATGCCCATGTATAGAAAGCTAGCCATCAGAAAACCGGTCCCACTACTTGCAGACAAATACTACTACTAGTACCATGAAAAAACAGATTAGTTATTGTTATCCCGATCTTTTGTCTCCTGACATGATACAGCTTACGCCACTGCAGCCATCTTGCAATTTGATATCTTGTCAGGAATCTATTTACAGAAACTGATCTACACCCACTTCCATTCATTTTAAACATCTATCCAAAATTATTGGTGTCATCGGAGGCGGATTGTGTCAGGACCTGATTATACTCAGCTTTCTCTGTTATATATATTCGTGAATTACTAGATTGTAAACGGTTACAAGAATACTTCGCCTATAGCCACTCACAATGCCGACGCTACGATCCGACGCTAAGCTATTTTTCCTGTCGGTTAGACGTAAATCCCGTTCGATACAGCGAATTTTTCTAGCATCGACGCGGAACAAAACGTCGGGCGCTTGGACTCCTTTTTTTTCCGCGCACGCGAGATTGATTAGCGATCCTTGGTATCGCTAGCGACCCAGCATAGCGTTGCGCGTTGGGAGCCTAAACGCTCAGCCCATAATCGAAATTACTTGTATTATTTCTTTTGCACTTAAACACCTCTACAAGCGACTAGCATAGTACATGGCCTACGTTGACTATAACCTGAATCCATAAGAATTCAAAATGGTACCTCTATTTTTTTTTTGCGAATACGATCCGGATCTATTTCATGAGTTCACAAAAAGTACAAAACACCCCAAACATAATAAAAATTACATCAAGGTATCTGGACCATCTAACGACCACTACTGCCGCCAGAGCGAGCCGCCGACGCGTCGTTGTCGCCGCTCACTTACCGGAGCCGGCTTAACGTTGTTGATGACAGTCGAAAAGTCTTCGTGCACGTGCCCCTAAGAACCAGCGCCCCAGAGCTGAAGCAGTCGCCATTGAACCCTTGAATTGATCTGAAACTTGTAACACCAAACCTAAAACACACGTAGACTGGACAAGATCCACCACTCCATGGAAGCGGTGATCAGACGAATCCCCGCCGTTCTCAACGCCAGCAGCAAGATCTTCGCAGACAAGGTGGAAGAGGAGACGGGTATACCTTTTTTTTGTCCCGCTCAACGTCGCCATAGCCACCATGGCGTCGATGCCGGTTGACCAAACTCTAACTTTAAGGACCTTCTACAATGCCGAACTAGGTCCGAGGTCCCCACCCCCTCTCGTCACTGGAGCGACAAGCAGAGAAGACGGGGACCCGTCGATTCCCAGACATAGACGGCAAGGATGAAATAGATTGCGACGGATGCTAGGGTTTTCACCCTACCCGTCGCCTCTCTTTTCCTTACGGGAGGAGGACTCGTTCAATGCAGAAAATGGTAGCCCTATTTGTTATTTCCAGCTCCCTTGTAGCCCACTGATTACGTCAACCCAGCGTTACAGGAAGTGCATGGCCTTTAAAAGAATTGTTGATAAACTCTACTAATACAGTTTATTAATATAGTTCACAAAGTAATACTCCATCTGACCCATATTAGTTGACTTAAATTTGTCTAGATTTAGATAAATCTAGACACTATTTAGTATATAGGTTCATCGAAATTTAAAAAAATTCAAGTCAAGTAATATGGATCGAGGAAGTATTTACTTCGTCTATTCCAAAATAAGCGACTTTACTCTATCTAGATTCGTATGTATAAAGTGGATTCTTTTATTTTTAGGATGGAGATAGTATTAAAATAAAAGGAACACGTCGCGGATCGCTTGCGAGATCTATTCTACATCAAAACAAGTGTTGATAAACTGATCTGTATCGCCGTGCAGTTTCAGTTCCCTGAAGAAACGTATAGCAATATTTTGTTTCCTAGCTCGCGGCTTCATACGGCCGGATCGATTCGAGAGTGAGTCCACACCGACAAGATCGCTATCTCGATCGCTGTCCGATTGACTGATTGATCGATGGGATCACCACTGCATATTTATACCCACTCGAATCCCCTCTAGCGTTGATTATTCAGCTGGCCTGCTGCCGGCCTCCTTGCGCTGCACACGCACCAGTGCGTAGCTCTGATGGCGAGGCCGGGCTCTGCGCCCGCTAGTTGCCAGCTCCTCTTGATCCTCCTCGCCGTCTGCCAGCTCTCCGTGCCGTCGGCCGGCGATGGCTCCGGCGGGTACGACGTCGTAGCGGTGGCTAGGTCGGCGAGCGTGCTGTCGGCGCGGCTGGAGCTCGCCGGCGAGAGCGAGACGATGGCGCTGGAGTCCGACGTGAAGACGCTCTCCCTCACTGCAAGGCAAGTATGAAAACCTCTGAACGATTCATAGGAGCATGGTGAGCTTTCGATTCGTGACCATTCAGTGTAGAGTACTGTAGGGGTACAGCGCTTGAGTATTTTGGGTTTGGGAGAGGGGGGAATTAGTATTGCTTCGAAAAAAATCACAACTAATTGTGATTTCTTCATGTTTCTTAAGAGTATACAAGTACAGTGAAATGATTAGGACTACGTGAGTGCTACAGGAGAGACTGTACAAGTACTCCTACAGTGAAAGAAGAGATAAAAAGTGATAGGAAGTATAATATGATGATTATGCGATCACACTGGGATTCGAACCCAGAATCTCCCGCTCCGGAGGCGAGCGCCTTATCCATTAGGCCATGCGACCTTTCGAGGCCACAGCCTTAAGTTGTCGTCCCTATAATTCGATCATTTCCTTACCGTTTGTGTTTGTCATGTCGATGGCAGTCTTGAGACGGACACCCGGCTGCGCGTCCGCATCACCGACGCCGACCACCCGCGATGGGAGGTGCCCCAGGACATCATCCCGCGGCCTGCTCCGGAGGACCTCTACCTCGACGATGGTGTCTCCTCACCACCACCACGCACCCGCGTCCTGTCCTCCGCCGGCTCGGACCTCGTCTTCACCATCCACGCCTCGCCGTTCCGCTTCACCGTGTCCCGCCGCTCCACCGGCGACGTCCTCTTCGACACCTCCCCAAACCTGGTCTTCAAGGACCGGTACCTGGAGGTCACGTCGGCGCTGCCGGCGGGACGGGCGTCTCTGTACGGGCTGGGCGAGCAGACGAAGCGCACCTTCCGGCTGCGGCACAACGACACCTTCACGCTCTGGAACGCCGACATCGCGGCGGCCAACTTCGACCTCAACCTCTACGGCTCCCACCCGTTCTACATGGACGTGCGGCCGCCGGGAACCGCCCACGGCGTGCTCCTCCTCAGCAGCAACGGCATGGACGTGCTCTATGGAGGCTCCTACGTCACCTACAAGGTCATCGGCGGCGTGCTCGACTTCTACTTCTTCGCCGGCCCCTCCCCGCTCGCCGTCGTCGACCAGTACACCCAGCTCGTCGGCCGCCCTGCCCCCATGCCATACTGGTCCTTCGGTACGATGCTGAACACTGCATTCTTCTTGCTCTGCACACTGCATACTCTGTTTCTTGAAAGTTCATGGCGTGGCGCTGCAGGGTTCCACCAGTGCAGGTACGGGTACGTGAACGTGTCTGACCTCAAGGGCGTGGTGGCCGGCTATGCCATGGCCAAGATCCCCCTGGAGGTGATGTGGACCGACATCGACTACATGGACAAGTTCCAGGACTTCACCCTCAATCCGGTGAACTTCTCCTTCGCCGAGCTCCGGCCGTTCGTCGACCGGCTCCACCAGAACGGCCAGAAATACGTCGTCATCATAGACCCAGGTACACACGACTCGACCAAATGTACCAAGATGGAATGGTAAAAATGGTGGCATTGTGGCTGATCGAACCGGCCGGTGATGTGCAGGGATCAGCACCGACCCGACGTACGGCACGTTCATCCGAGGGATGCAGCAGGACATCTTCCTGAAGCGGAACGGCACCAACTGCGTGGGCAACGTGTGGCCGGGCGACGTCTACTTCCCGGACTTCCTGAACCCGCGCGCCGCCGAGTTCTGGTCTGACGAGATCTCCCGCTTCCGGCGAGCCATCCCCGTCGACGGGATCTGGATCGACATGAACGAGCTCTCCAACTTCCTCAACCCGGAGCCGCTCAACTCCCTGGACGACCCGCCGTACCGGATCAACAACAGCGGCGTGCACCGCCCCATCAACAACAAGACGACGCCGGCATCCGCCCTGCACTACGGCGGCGTGACCGAGTACGACGCGCACAACCTCTTCGGCCTCCTCGAGTCCCGCGCCACCAACCGCGCGCTGCTCAGGGACACCGGCCGCCGCCCCTTCGTGCTCAGCAGGTCCACCTTCGTCGGCTCCGGCCGGTACACCGCGCACTGGACGGGGGACAACGACGCCACCTGGGACGACCTCCGCGCATCCATCAACACCATGCTCAGCTTCGGCCTCTTCGGCGTGCCCATGGTCGGCGCCGACATCTGCGGCTTCGGCAAAAACACCACCGAGGAGCTCTGCGGGCGCTGGATCCAGCTCGGCGCCTTCTACCCGTTCGCCAGGGACCACTCGGCGATAGGCACCGTCCGGCGAGAGCTATTCCTGTGGCCGTCGGTGGCGGCGTCGGCGAGGAAGTCGCTCGGCCTCCGGTACCGGTTGCTGCCATACATCTACACGCTCATGCACGAGGCGCACACGACGGGGGCGCCCATCGCGCGGCCGCTCTTCTTCTCCTACCCTGAGGATGTCGCCACCTACGGCGTGGACAGGCAGTTCCTGCTCGGCCGCGGCGTGCTCGTCTCGCCGGTCCTCGAGCAGGGCGCCACAACCGTCGACGCGTACTTCCCCGCCGGCCGCTGGTTCAGCATCTACGACCACTCCCTCGCCGTCGACACGCGCTCCGGCAAGCGAGTGACGCTCCCGGCGCTGCCCGACGCGCCGTACGTGCACGTGGCCGGCGGCAGCATCCTGCCGCTGCAGCAGAGCGCGATGACGACGGCGCGGGCGCGCCGGACGCCGTTCCACCTCCTCGTCGCCCTCGCGGAGGACGGCACGGCCGCAGGAGAACTGTTCCTGGACGACGGCGAGTCGCCCGAGATGGGCGCGACGAAAAGCAAATTCAGCCTGGTGAAGTTCAGCTGCGCGACGTGGAGCGACGGCATGATCAGACTGAGGTCGCAGGTGGTGCACAGCTCGTACGCCCCGAGCCGGAAGCTGGTGATCAGCAAGGTGGTGCTCATGGGGCTCCGGTCACCAGAGCCGCCCAAGAAGCTCACCGTCTATGTCAACGGCGCGGAGGTGGAAGAGAACTCGGTGGTCGGCTCCCGGTACAACAGCAGAGGAGGGCTCGGCGTCACCCACGTCGACGGGCTGTCGCTGGTCGTCGGGGAGGAGTTCGAGCTCAAGGTCGCCATGTCGCATTAAGCTTTTGACAGTTTGAGCACTGATGTATACCATTGGATTGAATAAATTTGAGCCCAGAAATATTCGGTTCCATCAACTAGTTGATCCTTCTTCTAAGTAGCAGTTTTGTCAAATGTGAAGCAATTCTCGCACTCACAAAAGTGAAGCAACTCTTGAAAAAACAAAAATTCACCACAAGTACTCATTTGTTGCTGCAAGCTTTCTATTCCTTTATTATACTCAGATATAATGATCCACATGTAATCGATATTATGGGGAATATTATCTGCCAGTACTGACTATCCCTTTTCTTTGGCAAGGTTTTAATTTGACCAGTATATGTTGTAGCCGCAATAGAATCACTAGGATTTACCTACGTCAATACCTGATGACACCTAGCTCTTCAGTTATACTGCCACCGCACCATATCATCAGAAATATTTCCAGCCTCCTCATTGCCTCTACTCACTACGTTTAGTCCAGATCAGACGCAGGCCGCTCATGAGGAAGCTGCATGCTGGAGATATCCTCCCGGGGAAGATGACCCAGCTGAGAACCTTCTTCTCCCTCGGCATGGCCCACAGCCCCGAGCGTGGAATCGTTCTTCAGTAACGGCAAGGTACACTTCCTGTTCTTCCGGAAGACGAGGTAGAGGATCGCAGCGATGTATATGAGCATGCCGAGGAACCCAAAGATTCCTGCGAAAACTTGGGAGACGGTGGACATCCCGCTGTGGAGGAGCAGCTTCACAAAGCTCGTTATCAGGAAGTAGATGTTGATGACCATGATAAAAGAACCGATCGCCCATGTTAGCACGGTAATCTGCATTTTTGGAGTGCCATTTAGATGCAAATCATAATGAGCAATGGGATCGCTGTGAAATTGTTGTGTATATCGAAATTATGGGAGATGAATGACTTACGAATCTTGAATTTGTGTGTTGTCCCATCTTTGTTTTGCTGCTAGTGAATTTAAGGAGTGGTACTAGAGCGAAAGGAAGCTCAAAGGACAGTATCATCTGCATATAACAGTGATATTTAAAATTAGAATTAGGAAACAGGCAATCGTGTGACCTCCTCCGTGTGCACTGAAATATGCTATAGAGATTATCAGCAGAGCGATGGAATTACCGATGCAATGATAATCAACTGCCCAGCTGCTGACGAGCCACCAATAAGTGACACAATCAGACTAGGCACAATTGCCAAGGACCTAGTTAGAAGGTTCCTTAACCAAGGCGTCATTCGAAGATCCAGAAACCCCTACATTAAAAACGAGTAAATTTTATCTGCTATTATATGACAATTCATACATCTGGAATATGATCTTTTTTATTTTTTAGGTAAAAGACATAAACAGAGCAACTAATAAAAAAGAAAAAGAAAAAGCAAGGCCGTCTCATTTTTATTTTTGCCCACAGTATCCACAATATAATTAAGGTTGATTAAGCTTGAACTAGCAGTGCTAGATACTCATGTTCTCTAACTTTCATGTCCATTTTCTTCAACATTTATTTAAGCAAGAAAAGGTTGAATAGCTGGAATAGCAGAAATAGCATACATTCAAAACAAAATGTTTTTCCTACAATATCTTCACCATGAACCTACATAAATCTCAGTAAGATACTAATGCCATTAACAAATCACACACGTGGTTAGTTTGTTACCTCTATCATTTCCTAAAAAAAATCCGAGTCTTCATGCATTAGAACAAGATATAGTGTGCAATTTAACTTTGCAGTTTACAAGATATGGCTAACAATAGAAGAGTAATAATAGAAGAGACAAAAAACCTGCATGACATATTGTCCCGCATAAGTTCCCGTAATTGTAGAACTCTGGCCAGATGCTAACAACGCAATCGCAAACACCTTTGAGCTCCAATTTCCGAGGACATTCTACAGCAACAGACAGAAGGAAAAAACTGATCAGAGTATATACTGAAATAAGGGACTGAGCAAGTCTATTTGAGAGCTCTTGATGCATGAGTTATACTTCTATGTAAATTTAGTAAAACACAAATCCTCATAGTAAGGCATAATGATTTTTTGTCAGAAAATGTTTCATATATTTGTTAAAATAAGAACATGCATCAGAGAGGTTTGCATAAGACTTGTGCAAATGCTCAGCTTTAGCACCTGATATATATAGCAATGTCTTTGAACAAAAGTCCATCTAATTAGCAGTAAACTTCTGCCGAAACCATACAGAGTTTCTAGCACAAAATGAACAACATATCCTACACTGTCAGCTACTACAACAATACAAAAAGCATAAGTATCTGACCAACCTTTAACAAGAATGAAGCTTTGTTAAGATCTAGATCTTTGCAATTCATCTGATCTTCAGGGTTCAAATTATCTGAACTGCAGACTGCACCACTAACAGATATGATAGATATGTTGATCAGAAAGGCTACTGTGAGGGCAAATGCACTTTCAATCATATAGAATCTACAGGCTTCCTGCAATAAAGTGGAAAATGTATGTTAACTTGATGCTTGTATTTCTGAACCTAGTAACAAAGGCGTGCTTTGAACACAAAGACTGTATGAGTCAATTTAGTAGAGCAGACCAGCAAGGTTTGAAAAATCCAGGTCAACATAGGATTTTATTTTTTCGAACTATGGTCAACATAGGGTATCAAATTAAGAGTACAATTAACACGATGGATTAAGGTAAAGGTAGATTACTTTGATCCCATGAACTGATCGTGGCACTTTTCTTGATAGTACCAATGCTGAGTGGAGAAAAAGATTGTGCCTGCATATTTTTATCAAAAACATGAAAAAGGTCTGATGATGAAATTTTAAAAAATGTTGGAGGGGACCGGGGGGTATATGGAAGCTTACGGCATCACCATAGCACCAAGTAGTGAGATAGCAAGACCTGTAGCTCCATTTCCTTTAATTTCAGGAACAAAAAGGCCCCGCACAACTTCTGAAGAATTTGGTTTAGAATATCCAAGTTCAACTAAGAAGCATGTTGCTATTAAGAATACCAGAAATGCTATCAGAAATTCCAATTTACGGACCTGCACAAAGGAAATCAATGTGCAACATGAGAAACAGGACAGAAACAAACACTGCTTGTGAACTAACACACTACAAGCCATTTAAAATAATGATTCTATTACATCACAAGTGACAACAAACATATTGCCCCATCAAAGGAAAAACGAAATTACCTATGGCGTCAGAACTTGTGAAAAATATTTTGAAACAAAAAAGAGCATGGTCTTACCCCGTATTGTTGTAGGAACAGGAGCATCAGAGTGCTGAGCCCAGTTATGAGAACACCACACCATATTGGGATTTTGAAGAGCATGTTCAAAGCAAAAGCAGTTCCAATTACTGAAACAGATAGGGAAGCACCAAAGCTAATTAGATAAAATTACAACACAGTGTCCACGTATAGTTGCAAATGTCTGTTATATGCAACTTTACTGACAGTTTCCACAACACAAACTGCCACTTTAATTTAGATTCGGTTTATAGTATGACATCATCTGCAATATCCCAAAACGTCTAAAATATTGAATCCAAGCAGCTTTGCAATTCAGTTAGAAATGCAACATAAGTGGCAGAACATCAACTTTACACATTTTAATACCTTCAGGAATGTCGCATGCAACTACAGCCAGTTCTGCGAGCATCCATAAGGTGAAATTTGTGACCTTGGGATATTCAGCCCTGCAGTGCTCAGCAAGATGCTTCCCTGTGACATAGCGGAAATTATAAAAAAACATCAGCAACATTCACATAAAAAACAAAACGCTCAGCGAAACAAGTGTAAATGCTGCATATCTCATAGTACTGACCAGTCACAACCCCTAGGCTGGCTGCAAGTGACTGGATTACAAGTGCAGCACAGGACGCGATAAGTATGATCCAAAGTAGCTGCCACCAAAATAAGATAGTTATGGTTGTTGGTAGAGATAATCATGAGACAGCAAGTTCGGTCCACAGAGTTCCATACTTTAAAGGAAATATAGGATGGACAGTACCCAAAAATATGCTAGAGACAAGAGAAGTAAGGATGCACCTCATATTTGTAGTGTGCTCCAGCCTGTAGGTCCGTCTCGACTGCAAGATCGGCAAATTTCATTGATCATGAGCTGACAACGATAGAAAATTAATTGAAATTCACAATAAATATAGATAATCTTACAGTTGCCAGGATCAATATACGCAATAGAGACAAGAAAACCAGGCCCTATGTATGAAAATAAGTTCTTCCAACTAGTTTTCTGCAATAGGACAAAGTAAGTAGAATTAGTTTTCTTCATCTGGATCCAGTATATCCAGGAAAAATTCAGCAAACAAACTGATTTCTGCACATCAGGTCAAAAACTGCAAATTCTATGCGTGTCACCACATCAGATCCACATGTAAGAATCATCTCGTAGAAGGAAAGAATGGGCCTAACTAGTCAAGCATGGAAATTAGTTGCCATGGTGATATTTTTCTTTTCCTTTGTCAAAACCAATCAAGAACTATCAAGCACATGTACCATACCTCAGGGATAACAATCTGGTCAACATCTATGTTGTCGATCAAAGGGGTGCCGGCTCCATGGGAACTATTATTGTTCCCGACGCTAGTCATAAACTGTGGCTGCGACGAACATTGCCTCGGTCCACTCATCTCACACTCTCCCGATGACCCTCAAGCTGGTGAGCTGCAAACACAAGGCAACAGGGGGCAGTTATTTATAGGTACGCTTTGCAATGACGCTATCTCATTCGCTTAAGTACCAAGAATATGCCTAGTGAGTAGGATAGCAAGAATCATAGCCACTAACAGAATATGATAAGATAGATGAACATCGAGACCCAAGAACAGTGGACTGCAGAAAAGATACAAGACAGAGGTAGAAAAGTAGCAATTTCAACCAATCTTGATCCGGCAAATGGGACGACCGCTCGAGCCAACAACGTCTACTTTATACAGGAAGATAATATTCGTCTGAGCAAATTGGACGGTGTGGAGGTAAAGAGAGTTGAATGTGTGATTACCAACGCAAGCATCAGAGAATATAGAAATAACAACAGTGCCTAATATCTTTCAGCAGTGCCCAGTATTGAAATGCAAGCTTCGATTCAACGTACTACCTTTTATCCCATACATAAAGCTAAGCAGATGGATGGAACAGGATCCTACGGGCGTGTGAAAGGGGCCCGTGCAAGAGGGAAGTAAAATAACGGAAAGCGGCGGTTTAGAGTTGGCCTAATCGGAAGTGGCTTGAGGTCATCAATCTGAGACGCCACGAACAAAAAGATTGATTAGGCCACAAGAGTTAAGGAATCACGCTACCCTCACTAGCTAGATCGCGAAGCTAAAAATGCTCGCTTTTTTAAGGTGCGAGCTAATTACGAACCGAGAATTAAAAGCGGAGCTGTAGCCCCTTGCATGCATGCGTATCTTTCCAAGATTTCCTAGCAGAAATTCCCTCTCTATGGACCATACTGCAGAAAAATTCGATCTGGTCCGACTTGCAAGGCCATCACAGGAGTTGCAGAACCGAACCAAAACAGAGAAGCAGAAAAACAGAGCGCTGCCACGGCGCGGCGCGGCGACGACGGCGGCGGCGGGGATTACGTGGTCTGATCTGACCGGGGGCGGCGCGGGTCGCGTGGACGGGAGAGAGGGGCGTACCTGCTGTTGGCGGGGCAAGAGAGTGGGCGCGGCGGAGACGTCGTCGTCCCGTCGCCGCCTCTTCTTCTCCCGCTCCCTGCCGTTGGTCTCTGACAGGAACAGAACAGGAGTCCGGGGCTTCTCGGTCGCGTGGTCCAACCGAGTCCAATCCGAGCAGTAGTAGCTTTTGTCCTGGTGGCGCCACGGCACGGCGCCGCGCGGCTCGCCACGTCGTTCGCCTCCGGCCAGCCGTCGGATCGAGCGGGCCTAGCTGTGATGCCAGCGCGTCCGATGGAGCCGTGGACTGGCCGCTGCTGCTACGGAGAGCGGGCAAAAGATTTCTTCCAAAATCGCGAAATCTTGGCATGAATGCAGTGCCGTCAATGTCATTGTCAGTTTCCGCATTGGAGAAAACACGATACTGATCCAGACACAATCTCCTACTAGCTATTTTGTCCTTGCCAATTTTCTCCATCCAGCTAGCTACCCTACGTTTGGTGGGGTTGATAGTGTATTTATTATCCTTAAATATCACTTGATTGTCTTGATCAGCATATCTTGGTCAAGAATGGCGGTTTCCTTGAGGAAAATTTTGCGAATGGACGTGAACCATGACGTTTTCTAAGCAAACACTCTTCCTCAAAACAGCCTTTCATTCTTCTTTATAAATAAAGTTATTTGACTAAACCGATACAAAGTAAAGAAGAAATCCCCGTACAAGCAAGTAACAAGATAACATACAAGCAAAATGGCAGCCACTAACTCAAAGTCGAACTTGAAAACAGGAAACGCCTGACATGAGGCAACCTAGACTACCAAAGAAGTCGAAGGAGCTTCCCTCCAACGATGACTCCGAGGCGATATACCGATGGAACCTGAGCTCCCCGATGACGCCCCCAAGAGGATAACGGCATGGAACGCCGTCGCCGCCGTCGAGCCTGACGTGCTAGAGTTTTCACCCGAAACCCAGTCATGAAGAGGATTAAAAAAACACCCTGATGACGCCTAGCACTGTCGTGGGATGCTTCGTTGAAAACCCCAAGAGCAAGGTGTGAAGAGCACAGCAGCAAGTTTTCCCTCAGTAAGAAGTCGAGGTTATCGAACCAGTAGGAGGAAGGAAACGTCTGAAAGGTGTTGCAAAAAAGTGGAAACCTGCACAACACAAACTCAAGACTTTGCTCCAACGAATCAGTGAGGTTGTCAAGCTCACCGGTTTGCTATAACAAAGGATTAAACGTATGGTGTGAAAGGTAATAGTTTGCAGCAAGTAAACAAGTAACAGTGGAAGATGTATCAATAGTAAAGATTGGACCGGGGTCCATAGTTTACTGGAGGTGCTCTCTTTAGATAAACAACATGGCATGAAGGGTAAACAAATTACAGAAAGGCAATTGATAGGAACTAAGTAAGGCATAACAATGCAATGCCAGACAAAAAGATCCTATGAGATTCGATTGGGCAATACAACAATATACATAGACCGCCATCTAAGTGCATCTATGATTAGAAGTCCACCTTCAGGTTATCATTCGAACCCCCTTCAGTATTAAGTTGCAAGCAACAGACAACTGCTTTAAGCAAAGTGTGTAAGGTAACAATTCACTTGTTCTATGAACAAGAGACCGATGTTTTCCCCTAGTGGCAACAACACATCTACAACCATAGAGATTTTTGTCACTTCCCTTAGAAACTAGAGGCATGAACCCACTATCGAGCATAAATACCCCCTCTTGGAGTCACTAGCAACTACTTGGCCAAGATAGCTACTAACAACGGAAAGCATGCAAGATCACAAACAACACAGACATGATAGTATCAAATAGACAAACCATTAATCAATCTGACATAGTAATCTCAATATCCATCGGATCCCCGCAAACACAACATGCATGATTACAAATAGATTAGATCTTGATCATGAACAGAGCTCACAAGATCTATACACGAAAGAACAAGGAGAAGATACAACCATCTAGCTACTACATGGACTCGTAGTCTAAGGTGGAACTACTCACGCTTTATACCAGAGAAGAAGGCTTCCGGGATGATCTCCCCTCCGGCAGGGTGCCGAGAAGAGCTTCAGATCCCCTCCGATCTAGGGACAATGCTGGCGGCGGCTATAGAAGTTTACGTAGAGTTTTGATCGGGTGCCTAGGGTTTCTGCATCGGGGGCTTCTTATAGGCGAAGAGGCGAGGCTGGAAGGCGGCCGGAGGGCCCAGACCCTACCCAGGTGCGGGTGGGCCCACCCGCGCCTAGTGGGGTGTGGTGGCCCTGGATCGCCCCTCTGTCTCTTCTCTGGACTTCATGACGCCCACGGTAAAATATTGACTTCGGATTTTGTCCCGTCCAATTCCGAGAATATTGATTTTTTGCCTTTCTGAAACCAAAAACAGAAGAAAACAGGCAACTGGCATTGTGGCAACTTGTTAATAGGTTAGTTTCAGAAAAGATATAAAAATACCTCAAAGTATAGACAAAGCAAATCAAAGTAGATACTAAACAAGCATGTAGCATCAAAAATTATAGATACGTTTCCGACATATCACACCCCCAAGAGGATAGTGGCACGCCATCATAGATACAACCCGAAGCCTCCGGATCTTGACTAGGGACGCCCACCAACGCTAGGATCACCCTGGCAAGCCCCTCGTCACCCGCATGACCAAAGGGAGGGCCACCACCACTGCGATGTTGCCTGCCAAGAGCACTCATGCAACCTCTCCTTCAGGGTCTCCACCCCTGCATCCGTGAATGCGATCCCATGTCATGAGTAACAACACATGACGGATTCGGTGGAATGGAGGAGGTGGGTTAGCAATAGATCCAAGCCTGTTGGCTCAGATCAATAGCAGCGGACAACAACGATGCCCCAGAACCAAGCCCATCTGGCTCGGATCCACGACGCACCCCGCACACCGTCTCCAGCTATGCGACAGCCCATCAGAGGGGTCCAACCTCCACCGCTAGAAGCGGTTGCCGACCGGACGCAGCAGCCGGAGCACACCAGGCCTAATTTAGGCCTGACCGAGCCTAGATCGGGGCCCGTAAATCTCCAGCCATCGCATTGCAGTGTCAGGGTCGGCGCTACCACCCACATGTTAGAGTCACGCCAAAAAATACTAAACTACCACTAAATTTTGTTCATTAATATTTTTTACCAGAATCGTTGATTTTCGGCTGAGTATTGAAAACATGGGTAGAGCAAAAAAAACTCATGTAAATAAGGATGGCAATGGGCATGTAGCGCAATATCATACTCATACCCGTATAGTCAACGGGTATAAAAATTTACCCATACTCAGCGGTATGAAATTTTACCCATACTCATACCCGATGGGTACCCATATCCATTGAGTACCTGATGGGCAGATCGAATAGTATACAAGCTATTTGAAAATTTACATTCATCGGTAGCATATTTGATAAAACAAAATTAATTATCTTAACTCAATAAATTGGTAGAAAAATATATGACATTATTAAAATTTAGAAATAACAATCCTATACTTAGACCTCGCGCTACTGGGTTGCTCGACTGCTTAGGTCGGAGCTCCACGGGGTAATGTCTACATTTAAATTTAGAGGGGTAGGGTATGTGTATAAGTCACGGGTACAAGACTATTTCGACTTAAGATAGGATATGGATATTACCCATGGAAATAAATAGTATGCCTAGACTATGTCGGGTACGGTACCCGCGGGTACCCATACACATGGTTAAAAATTGTCATCCTTACAAGTAAACTTATTCTCATGAACAATTAAGCCCTCTTTAAAAAAGGAGGAAATTTGCTGGAGGATATCGTTATTTTCTAATGTTTGCCAAACACACCGTTTGATTGTATCTTTGCTAGGTACCATTATAAATTTGTGATACATTTGTTAAAACACACCGCATAGCCAAAATGGAGAGCTTAGCGGTGCCTAGGATGACCATATTATTGCCGGTTTTGAAAAAATTTAGCCAACCTTTCCTTTTTGCCACGTGGTGTGTTTAGCCAAATGTGACAAAAAACATAATTAGAAGGCATGTTCCGACAAATAACAGAAAATAACGATGTCCTTTAGTAATTTTTTCCCCCAAAAAAATGTGAATCTAGATAAATACAAATTACTTATTTTTAAACGGAGAGAGAGAGAGTAGTAAATGTGAATCTAGATAAACACAAATTACTTATTTCTAGACAGAAAAAGTACAAAACATTTCAATTCGTCGTTTCGGCTTTGGCTTTTTCTGTCCACCTCTTGTTGCCTGGTCCAGCCGAGTCTAACACACGAATCTAAACAAATCCAAATGATTTATTTCTGAATGGATCTGTCGTTTTCACCTTTCGCTTTTTGTGTCCACCCCTAGTTGCCTCGCCTGGTCAGGCTGACCCGGGTGGAGTTCGGCACGCCTTCACGCGAGGGCTTCCTGGCCACCGTAGGATCGAGCTGGCGGTGGAGGAGGGCAGGGCACGGACCTCTCTGTCGAACCCCGGACTGCGACGTGGGCCGTGGACCGTCCGTCCACTGTAGGTGGAGATGGGGGTCCTTCCAAGAAACAAAATCTCGGCCTCAAATCGTCAATGTAGTCAGGTTGCTGTCACCGTGTCTGTCATTGGCAGTGTACTGAAACAAACCTAATCCTAGTGTTTATCCAGAGCACCTGGCAAAACGATCGCAATACTAACAAGCAAACCTCTTCAATTTGCCCCATCCCGCCACATTTGACGTGAACACTGAGTAAGTTATCGATTTGTAAGAACAGTGTACGTTTAATTTATGTATTAGGTTTAGAGTTGCAAAGATGTACTTAAAATTGTTACTCTTGTTCTAAATTCTTCAGTAAAATTAGTCTAGCTTAACCTAAATTTTAGTTTTGTGAGCTTATCCAGATTTCGTCGAGAATGATTCTCTTTTTCACTTTTTTTTTGAGCGGAAGAATGATTCTCGCCAGAATACAAGAGAGAGGTGCTATTTCCCACCTCATGCGCGCACTATCGTAGCTCCGCACGAGCAGACTTGTTTTCCTGCCCACCCTAAACCGGCGCAAACTAACAAGTATACTACGTACTGTTTTTTGACTTTTTGGAATTTAAACAATTTTAAAATTTGAACAGTTTTCACAGCTATTTGATATGTTTAAATTCTAAAACCTATATTCGAACCTATTCGAATTCGAAATTTATTTTCACAAGAGGTAAGCATCAACAGGCTCCGTATGGAGTACGGGCAGTGATCGTCGGCGAGCCCAGGTTGGGGTTTGTCGGCGGTCTCTTGCCTCCGTGTAAAGCTCGGTGAACCGGGCCAAAGTCCGGCGCGCCCGTGGATTATTTTCGCTCGCTCGCTCGTTCGTCGCTTCAGTCCCACTACCCCTCTTCCCTTCGCTCTCTCGTCTCCTCTCTTCTCTCCGATGATTCCGCTCCATTTGATCTCACCTCCAACGATATCTCTCCATCGTCGACGCCGATCCCGTCCGTGGCCGGGAGAGTTCGTCAGGTCAGCACACGTCCCCCGGCCCACCCACTTCTTCGCTCCTGCATTAGCGTCTCTTGTCGTCGTGGTGGTTCCCTGACTGTTGTTGGATCAAAGCGAGGTCAGTGACTGCAGGCACACCGCGGCTACGTACGCTGTACGCACTACGCATTGTATCTATTAACCTTTTCTCATGAATTGTAAACTGGTGTATGCAGATAGGAGCAGATAGGAGCAGTATTGCGCTCTCGATTATATTGGATTTTGACTTTCCTAATTTGTACCACAACGACGAGGTGATTTTGCATGGGACAAACCTCTGCTGGTTTCTGTGGGCGGGTATTACGTCTCTTCTCGTCGTGGCGGTTCTCTGACTGTTGTTGGATCAAGCTAAGTAAGTGATTGCGGGCACACCGCGGCTACGCTTCGCCCCATGCATTGTATCTACTATCTGTTTGGGGAAGATACACAACTCTTACTGTTTATGATGAAACCTGAGGATAGTTTTAATCGACAGATATGAAGCGGAAATAAAATAATAAACACGTGCACTCAATTACAAAGCAGATAGAAACAGTATTGTGCTCTCAATTATATTGGATCTTGACTTTTCTAATTTGTTCCACACCGATGAGGTGGTTTTGCAGGGGACAGATCCTGCTGGTTTTTGTGTGTGCGTCTCTTCTTGTCGTGGCGGTTCCTGACCGTTGTTGGATCAAAGCGAGGTCAGTGACTGCAGGCACACCGCGGTTCCTAATTGTATCTGTTAATTTTTTTTTGCGTTATTTTAAACTGGTGTATGCAGGTGTGGTCGTAGATTTTTTCTGCTTGAGTTTATCACGAAAGTCGAGAGGGCACACAGGGTTCCAGATCGCTCGATTCTGCGTCCACCACGAGTATCAGGTTATTCTATCTATCTGTACACGTTTACTACTCTCTCTAATTCATATAATAAGTATTGCTATTTAATAATATAAATTTGTATTAAATTAACGACACTTATTATGAATATGGTATTAGTAATTCTTTTCATGTCCCAAGGTTAATTAGGGGTGTCCCTTTTTCTACACGCATCGTATATATTCGGTTTTGCATGCCACTTCTATTATGCATCGTTGTATTTGCACGGTAAAATGCCCTGAAGGACCTGGAAACTGAATTAAAAGGGTGGAGGGTACAATTTTACATAAAGACCCCAAGCGGAATCGTTAGCTTATTAGTATAGCAAATAGATTGAAGTTCATTCTACGAAATATTTTCTCTTTTGCATCGAGTCTATTGTATGCAGTGCCGGACCTTTAGACCCAACCCAAATAAGCAGGAGCCGGACACTAAATTTGATGCTAGTAACATCCACACTTGTCCCAAAGCTTAGTTTTGTCAGACTTTGGCTTTGCAGTGTCTTTTCCACGGTCCAAGTTTCTGGCCTTCTTGTTCCAGTTGCGTGTTCGCTTTACCTTGAAGTTTGACGGTTTGCTTTTGAAGACACCATTAAACTTTCGTCCGTTCACGACATTCATATGAACTTTAGGTAGTGACTGGGAACCAACAGGGCAATGAGATCCATTCTTAGCGAGTAGTTCATCATGCTTTTTAGCCTAGAGTAAGATATGAATAAGGTCTGAATAGACCTGGTAGTCACGAGCGCGATACTATTGCTGGAGGAGACTTTTAGATGGGAGCATAGTGGATAGAGTTTTTTTTCTATATTTTCCGCATTTGTAGGTTCCTTCCCGCAAAAGCGTAGTTTGGAACTCATCTTATGAACCTCATGGTTAACCCCCGACAGAAGTGAAGTCCTGAAATCGAAGATGGTTCCAGAGTAAGTGAGGATTCCTCCTCCAAATACTCAGACTGACCTGGTAGTCACGAGCGCGATACTATTGCTGGAGGAGACTTTTAGATGGGAGCATAGTGGATAGAGTTTTTTCTATATTTTCCGCATTTGTAGGTTCCTTCCCGCAAAAGCGTAGTTTGGAACTCATCTTATGAACCTCATGGTTAACCCCCGACAGAAGTGAAGTCCTGAAATCGAAGATGGTTCCAGAGTAAGTGAGGATTCCTCCTCCAAATACTCAGACTTAAGATCCGAGTGGATATGATGACTTATGATGTACAAGGTAGCATATTTCTATTCATCTCTCAGCGGCGTGACTCCAGCCAAAAGAGGATCTTATGGGGTTTGGATAGCATGCACTAGGTCGAGTACATCGAACTCTCTTCCAGCCATTGGTTGCCTACATGGGTAAATCGGAGATTATTAATCCACGCATGGTAAAATAATGCAAAATTAATGGTGATTTCAAGTAGTGGGCTCGAAATCATTAGTGTGAAAGTTTGACATGTCGTAGATACTCCTAGAAAAGAAATTTTGTGGTCCATCTCTCGACACTATAGAGTATAATCTGATGTAATCAGTAGATACACATATTTATAATGTCTTATGTTATAACTTAATAAAATGTATAGGAGAGCACTTTAAATAATCATGATGTCAAAGCATGAAAAAATGTAGGCCTAAATAGTAGTGGTAGGTAATCTACACACCACCTTGTGATCCAAAACATCAATTTGAGGAAATCACTTTCAATTTTTATACTCCCTCCAACCCATATTAGTTGACTTAAATTTATTTAGATTCGGATGTATCTAGCACTAAAACATGTCTATATACATACGAATCTATACAAATTCAAGTCAACTAATATGGGTTGGAGGGAGTATATCAATTCTTGCTCGTATTTAACCAAAAAAAATAGCTCAGTTAAGATGAATCGATTTTTATTTGCAAGAAATATAAAAATCTCAATTGCAAATAAGGGACGTAATTAATCTCGACATATGCACACATGGA
The DNA here is from genome assembly GCA_030063025.1 of Avena longiglumis. Classification (NCBI taxonomy): domain Eukaryota; kingdom Viridiplantae; phylum Streptophyta; class Magnoliopsida; order Poales; family Poaceae; genus Avena; species Avena longiglumis. Next base: position 7,714,068 of record CP125979.1, read on the forward strand.
AATACATAGTACTCAGCATATTTAGTATTTAAATTAAATACTTTAATTAACAGTGTCTAAAACAAAAGTTAATCTACTGATAGAACTACTGTTACGCGACTTCAATCCGTCAAAAGCTGGAAATAATGCAATATAATTGGCAGGAGCCAAGTCGCTGCGATGGGCCATAGTGGGCAGTCCAATTTTGTTCAGATACAAGAGGATAAGGAATGACCGATCCTTAAATCCTCCATCATGCATGTATGAAATAAGCGTTGACTACCATGCACGTCTTCCTCCAAGCTGCAGCAGCGGATCTCACCGGTGGCGAGCGGCGCTCCTGTCTCCCTCTTCCTCGTCGGAGGATCCCCCATGGAGCCAAGTACTTGCGCGGCGTCCGCGGCCACTCGACGGAGGACTGGGAAGCGGCAGGCCGAGGGCGACAAGACGGTGGAGAGCGCCGGTGCTCGGTTAAGGCGGAGGGGTGGCGGGCGTCAGTTATGGAAGGCGTCACGACAAGACAACGTCGTCAATCACGTAGCCAGTGAAGTTGCTCATGCCCGAGCCAAAGGAAGAAGCGGCGACTCCGGTTGGCGCCGAGACAAAGGCGAGCAGGACGCGCCTCACCGACGGTAGCATCATGGGTGCCACGGTGGCACTGACTTAACGACTGCAAGGGTCAAAGACGACAATTGCATCTCCATGGTGTCGGCGTCGAGTGTTGTAGCGTTGAGGTGCCACCGAACTTGAAGACAGAGGTGGGCTGGCGTCCTTGATGGCAGCGGTTTCGTACTTGTGCAGTGGGCAGACGACCCATCCATGAGACGGGCATCAGAACGTCAGCAATGGCGCCGCGAGTGCCATGTCGATGTCGTCTAATCATCGGCGCGGCCGAAACGGCTAGGAGCTAGTCAGGCACCGCCAGCGTGTGCGGTGCGAGGGGCGCGACGTTTTTTGCGGGAACATCACCACAAAGCTCTGGTTGCGGTTGCCATGGCCGCGGTAACTTCCATACCATGGCGACGCACATGGTAGCATTCGGTGTCGTGACGGCAGCCATTGTAGGGGCGCTAGCCGCCGAAGCGGTGAAGTCCGTGAACATGGTGAAGGGAGCGGCGAGGTCCTCCATCTCTGTGTCGGCGGTGAGCGAAGAAACGGGAGGAGCGGAGGAACAAGGGCATGGAACCATACATGTTTCTTACTTTTCCCCTTATTCCGGCGATCGCCGGAGTTCTCGACTTGCTTTCGTCAGAGCAGTGCTGATAACGTGTTTCGAGTAGAAATCAACAAGAGACAAAAGTGATGAATGAATCGGGAATTTTTTATTGATCAACATGTAAACACTTATATACAGCATCAACACATGCATATTAGGCGGTTCGGCGATGTTGGTTCCTGATGGGTCGCCTAGATGGCAATCGTGGGGTGGTTCCCAAGATGTGGGAACTGTACATCATTGTTAAGCGGGGATTATTCTATAATTATCTTAACAGTATCTATTCATTTTTCAATAAAGTGCCAAGCTCGTCTCAGCCTGTGCATTGAGAAGCATTATAACCGAGTTGATCCATTAGAAAAAATGAGGGGCTTTGAACATACCAGCTGCACGTACTAATGCAAAAAGGATACCATCACGAATAAATGAATAGACACTGTTGAGAATAATTATCTTAACAATAATTAGGGATAATTCTCGCTTAACAACGACGTGCAGTTCCCACATTCTGGGAACCATCCGACGGTTGCCATCTATGCGACATATCCAGGAATCGACATCACGGGAACCGTCTCCTGGGAACCGATTATGCGTGTTTTGATGCTGTATATAAGTGTTCACATGTTGATAAATAAAGAATCCCTGATTCATTCTTCACTATTGTATTTTGTTGATTTCTACTCAAAACATATTACCAGCAATGCTCTGGCAAGAGCAAGTCGAGAACTCCGGCGATCACCTAAACAAGGGGAAAAGGTAAGAAACATGCCTGGTTTCATGCCCTTGTTCCTACGCGACTCCCGTTTCATTGCTCGCCGCCAACACGGAGCTGGAGGACGTCTCCGCTCCCTTCACCTTGCCCACATACTTCACCACTTCGACGGCCAGGGCGCTACATTGGCCGCCGTCATGGCGCCAAAGGCTATCGTACACTCCGCCACAGTACGGGAAGTTCCCTCGGCCGTGTCAACCGCAACTAGAGTGGTGTTGTTCCGGCAAACGATGTCGCGTCCCTCATACCGCACGTGTCGGCGGTGCCCGACTGGCTCCTGGTCGGTCCGTCCGCTCCGATGCTTGGAGCCGACAACGCCGACCTGGCACTCGCGCCGCCGCCACTGTTTTGGATCCTGTCGCATGGGTGGGTTTTCTACCCCCTGCACGAGTATGGAACCGCCGCCGACAAGGACGCCATCGGGCTATCGCCCACCTCTGTCTTCGAGTTTGGTGGCACCTACAGTGTCGCAACACTTGACGCCAACGCCATCGCGCCGCAACTACCGTCTCTAGCCCCGCGGTCGTTGAAGTCAGTGCCAGCGCGGCGCTCATGATGCTGTCGCTTCTAGGACGCGCCTCACGTGCAGATTTGCGAGGACGACGTGCTCGCCTTTGTCTCGACGCCGACCGGAGCCTCCGCCTTCGGCTCAGGCGTGAGCAGCTTCGCTGGCTCTGCGATTGCCGACGCTGTCGCGCCGCGAGGCCTTCCATCCCCGACGCCCTCCACATTGACGCCTTCACCGAGCACTAGCGCTCGCCACCGTCTTGTCGCCCTCGGCCCACCGCTTCTTGGTCCTCCGTCGAGTTGCCACAGACGCCACGCAGGTACTTGCAACGTAATGGTCAAACCCTCTAATCGGTTTCGTGTATGGTAAATTCATAATCCATTAACATCTGCACTCCTACTCAAACACACTAACATATTCCTAGATAAGGGCTCGACGAAGAATAGTGACTCAGGTCCAAACACCCCATACTTTTGAAGATGTATTTAATTCCCACATACTCGTTTAGTTCAGCGACGGTACAACATACTTTTGAGCCTGCCTTAGTGCATAAAAGGCAGGTGGGGTGGATGGAAGGATCAAGCATAATTAAAACTCGCGACGGCGCTAGACACTACACGTTGAACACAAAGAATAGGAATTGGCCGAAAAGGATTTAGGAGATGAGCTTACCAAGATCATGTTGTCAGTATAATGTTGTCAGTATATGGGTACCTATGTGAAGCCTGCATGAAAACGGAGCAGCACATCCGCCGACCACACATGCCGCCGGCCCATGGTCGCGTCGTTGCTCCGGAGCTCGCCACGGTTGTCTTCATCATCCTCGATATGCGCACCTGCCGCATCTGTCTTCTGCTGATGCGCAAAATAAAGAGGTGCGAGACCTACCTAGCGCCGCCGGCGAAAAAGGAACTCTTAAGGCCCGCGCACATCTCGCTGGCACCGGCGTCGACCGCCTAGCGCCTCACTGCACCGCGCCAGTAAACCTAAGAAATAGAAAAGGGGAGGGGGCGAGACCTACTTGGCGGCGTCGGAGGAAAGGAGTACAGGAGACGATGCATCGTTGGTCATCCGAGGTACTCGCGTCATCCAACGCTGCCTACCATCACCGGCGGCCGAGAGCGGAATTTGTGGAGCGCCCCGGTGATGACATCGTCGACTGTTGCTCGTCGCCACCGCAGGCCAGCCAGGACCTACCACCGCACTGAGGTACGGGAGGCCGAGGCCAGCCAGGAGCTGACGGTCCGCGGCATGAGGGGATAAATGAGCTCGTTTTTGTCGCCTACCGCTTGAGACATGGATTATATTCCTTGACCAACGCATGTTGAAGCCCACCGTGGACGCCAACAACACGTCCAGAGGCCCACATCTAGCGACGACACAAAAGAGAGGCCCACACACAGTGACAGAAAACGACATGGCGCATAGCAAGGGGTCCGAGAAAGCTTCCTGCAGCTCAGGCTTAAGTAATTAAGTAATACTAGTCTGCCTTAGTGAAAATAGTCTTAGCCAACAGGAATCTTCAGCCGTCAGATTTGAAGCGAATGGATCAGATCGTCACGGGCTTAGCGGAACTGACGACGTGGATGGAAACAGCTCTCTACGTCGATATCTGGATCAGGGTAACACGGAGGAGGGTGCTCAGGCTCAGACACAGGAAATGCTCTTCACTCAATTACAAAGAGATTCTGAGGCCCAGCCGGCATCAGTATAAACCAGCATCACTCTAGAAAAAAACACCTTTTAAAGGGAGACGAGCATTCTGTTGCATGTATTACTCCCTCCGACCCATATTAGTTGACTTAGATTTATCTAGATTTGATGAATCTAGACATTATTTAGTATATAGGTTCATCCCCTCCCCGGGGGATCCATCCCCCGAGTCTTCGTCCCGCACAGCACGAGGGCGGGCCCTGCCCACGTTCTATCTTCTCTATGAACGCCTTATCCCTTTACCGAGATGAAAAAAATCCCCCGCTACATCTCGTCCTCGCCTAAAGCTTGCTCTGCCACACCAGCCGCCGCCCCTACCGCCGGCCTTTACTGCCGCTGGTTGCCGGAGACTCCAGCTCTCTGCCGCTGGCCGCTCCCTCTGCCTCAACCGTCGAAGAGGTCTCACGAGCTCGCCCGTCGCCGCCTCCACATCTGCAAGCACGCCTGTGCTGTCCCAGGATGAGGTCTCGCCGATGTGCACCCCTGCTTACCTCCCTGCATGCTCTCCGCCGCGCCTGCATGGTCGCTGTAACATCCCAAAAATATTAAACTTAAATCATCAAACTCTAATCATCAAAATTAGGGTTAACAAAAACTTTTCTAATTAAAATTATAAAGGCATGCATATGTGTATGCATTTAATTTGAAATTCTTTGAAACCACCTTGTTTAATTGTTTCATTGCTTGTAAAATGTTTCTTAGGTGAAATAAACATCATCTAAAACATTTCCCACACTTTTCCTAAAGACAAGTAAATCAAAATACATATATTAAATGAATGGTCACTTTGACCAATTTATGCCTACTTTGGCTGTCTCAAACTTTCAGAACCTAACAGAAAATTTTCTGGATCTTTGCACCCTTGAATGTACTCCTAACAAAGTATCAAGGCCCACTTTGTGATCATCCAGAAACTTTCAAATGCATAGTTTAAATGACAATTCAAAATTGAATCTTTATCATATGGAAAGATCCCATTTTTTCAAAAACCACTCAAACAAGCTCAACTTTCAAAACCCAAGGATCTGCAGACTCACCAGCACCAACCTAGCACACACACCAAAAATCTTTTCAAAATTCAAAACTTAAATTCATGCGGCCATTTCATCAAACAGGTTGCAGATACAAATCAAACAAACATCAAATACTATAGTGTGCAGTAAAATTGGCCTAACTTGTTCCCTATTTAGCTCACAACCAGCTCAGTAGATCATCTAGGAAGATTAACCAAGCACTAGCACCACTGTGAGCTTGCCATTGCCATCAATGGTAAACAGCCGAGCACACCCATGTCACCCCCATGTCGACAGCAAGCTAGGAGGAGACACAAGCCTAGCCAGCATGTCTGGAAGGCAGCCCACCGTCCACCGCCACTCCCTGTCCACCGCTCGAACCTTGCCAACCACTGGACCACACGCATGGACCGCGCCCAGACCACCAGCGACCATGCCGAGCGTGCGCCAGAGAACCACCCTCGACCGAAGCCCACAGACCGCGCGCCGCCCTCGCCACGTGCATACACAATCCCCACCGACCCAGGAGACCGCCAGACATCCCCGTTCGCCGCCCTATGACGTACAGCCACCGCTCATTGTCGAAGACGCCGCCTTTGCCGCGCAGAGCGTCGCATGTTCCAGACCAAACCGCACCGCCCCACGCCTCGAAACCATGTCGTTGAGCATCGCCAGGGAACACCGCACCGTCCCCTACCATCGCCCATGCCAATAGTCGCCTGTAACATCACTCCTGACGAGCTCATCTTGCGCCCCGTCGGTCCCCTCTCTCGACTATAAATAGAGGCCACCCCCGCTTGATTTCTTCACACCATCTCACTCCCCTCTCGTCACTGATCGTGCCACACCGTTCCCGGAGCAAGGCGAGCACCACCTCGCCGGAATTTCACCGGAGCCCGCCGCTTCTAGAGAAGAAGGGAGCAATTGATTTCGTCCACCCCAGGAGCTGCCACGACCACCCCTGAGTTCGCCTTCGTCGACTTTGTCGTTTGCCCGCCTCGCCGACCCTCGCCAGAACCCCGGTGAGCCCCCAGCAACCCTCACTGGCCGCGCTAGGTTTCTTTCTCGCCGCGTTGTCTCGCGTCGACAATGACTCCCAGCCGTTGGATTAGAATCAGATCGAACGACCCACGTTGCCTCGTACCGCTTCGCCCCTCCCTGTCTCACTGGCAAGTGGGGACACCCACTTAAGCATCCCGCGGGAGCACTGCGCTTAACAGGCCGGCCCAGTAACTTTTCCCGCGCAGCCCAGTGATTTGAATTACATCTTTTTATTTTTAATTCAAACACACTTCTATACCCAACTTCAAAAATCAAACCAGATCAATTCAGTTGCACCAATTTGAATGAAACCAATTTTGTTGGAAAGGTCTGTGAATGCTGAATCCAAGCCCGTTGGAGGCAAGTCATTTGGATCTATAGATCATCCATGGTAAAAATAACAAGGCAGAAGCTTTTCTGCATTCAAACATTTTTCAAATTTAAACCATAATAGCTTTTGAGTTGATTCCAACTCTCAAAAATCACATTTAACCATACCTTTCAGAATATATAAAAATATATAGGTATACTTACAGAAATAATGTTCAAGTAATAAAAGAATGCTACATAGGCATTTCTAGTCATTATATTTAAATAAAATAAAAGGGCCATGGACTAAAATATGTGGTGATGACATGTGTCAACCTGATCCCATGTTTGGTTTGGAGAATATTAAATCTTAAGTAGTTTTTCAATGAGTAGAAATTACTTTTCTAAAAATAAAAGGAATTAAACCAAGCCTTAAACTTGTAATGTTAGAGATGATGCTAGATCATCTATAGGACCCTTGTGTGTGTGATGATTGCAAGTAGTTAAGTATTGTTTGGTGATTGTGTACCTCGTATTTATTCATAGACGCTAGTACCGACCGAGGATACGAGGAGGAAGGAGGATACTACAAAGAAGAAGCCGATGAGAACTTCAACCACTGCTCTGCACAAGGCAAGCTTATACTGATGTTGATGCAAGTTAACTTTTGCAGAATACCCAACTGAGGCAACAAACCCTTACTTGTTACCATGCCTACTATATGCCTTAAGCATATGTGGTCATACCCACTTGATAACCCAATCCTAGTTTTATTTGCAAGCTTTCTACTTTATTTCTTTATCAAAGCTACTTCCTTAGAGAGTACTCAAGTGACTTGTAGATTCTAAGGAGATATTTGAAGGTTGCATAAAGAGCATAAAATTTGGCCTAAGCTAGATAATCTTGATGTCATCTTAAGGCATGAGATAGAACTTAGTTAAAATTCCACTAGTTTACCACCCCTCATTATTGCTTACCCCCAATTGTAGATGCTAGTGCTAAGTATAAAACTTGATCAACTTTAGATGGGATTACTTGGTGAAAATGGTTATGAAAACCTTAGAATGATGGATCATTCTACTGAGATGTTTTTACATGTGTTTCCGAACACCAGATGATTATGCTGATGAAAATGTTGAGACATGAGCCTTAGCCCTTTATAAAAACTGATGGTTGTCTGAATGCGATACCATTCCAATTTTATCGTACAACCACAATACCCGAAGATTGGGTAGGGCTTGACTGGAAACTTATGTACCTTAGTATTAGCTCCCTCACGGCCAAGGTTTGAGCTGAGGCTACCTTGTGAAGATTGTCCACCTGTGCAGTACCCAATATGACAGTTGGTCATGGTTGGAAGGCCAAACTCACAGGAGAGGTGCTTATACTAGGGCGTGTAATTGAAAGGTTAGGATTGATTATCCATGACATCGAGTATGGTGAATTCAGGATTTGTTCCTGACGGATGTATCGAATGTTGTGGTAAAAGTGTACAATCTCTACAGAGTGTCAAACTATTCGAATAGTCGCGTCCGCGGTTATGGACAGTTGGAGTGGCCATACTGTTCCCCCGTCAGACTTTTCAAAATGACTTGTGAAATGAATTGAGACTTTGACTTGACCACCACAGGGTTGTGACATGAGTTACAAGATCCCACTTAGGAGTTATAAAATTGTGACTAGCTTTAGAACTTAGTAGAGATAAATCTGGCTTTTGCAAAACAACCCTAGAGCCTAGTGTCCTATTATCCAAAAACCCCTTTACCTGTTAGTATTAGTTTGCGAGTACTTAAAGAGTACTCATGGCTGTCCCTGGCTATTCCCATGGCCAGACTATGAAGAGGAGTACCTGGAAGATGGACCCCAGGAAGGTTACGACAACTAGGATCATCTCCCATCGCCAGCATTGCCTGTGAACCCGAAGATGGAGCTTCGCCTACGCTACCGTTATTATTACGTATTCCGCTGCTTGATGTTGTATTAAGTACTCGACCATGAGATCCCTATTTGTGTAAGAACTTATGTATCGTTTGTAATGGATGATGTACTATGGTATCCAATTCTTTTATGTCTCGCAAAAATGGTAATCCTGGGATTGCGATGTATGGCATAACAGGCATCTAGGATTGAAAAATCCGGGTGTTGACAAGTTGGTAACAGAGCCATCCTGACCATAGGAGACCCTAGTTAGACTGGACGTTTAAACCAAAAACTTATTTTCCAAAACTAAAGAAAACAAATATTTACAAAAAACTATTCTCATTCTTATCCCTCTGATTCTTTCCTAAAAATTCATGTTCGTCAAAAACTCTTGCAAAATACATAAAATTTTGACACACTTGATCACTCTGCTAACCTACTCATCCTCTATTTTTATAGATGGACGTGAAGTACAGCAAGTTTTACCAACTTGAGAATGGAGGAGACATTATCTTTGAGAGGGATTTGGATCAGCTTTCGGAACTTCGAGGCGTCACTTTTGAGTTCTTCGGAGCTCAGCTCAATGATCAAGGAGGAGAAGACCTGTAGTGGCTAATTGTTGCAAGTCTCCGAGGAAAGATTGAACCTCCCACTGCGGAGGGAATTCAGTTTACCTTGAGGAAAAACAACTGGCTCGATGGACTTGCTAGAGCAATGCAGGAAGCTCTTTCCCGTCTGTGTGGGCAGAGCATCAATCAAATCAAGGGTACTCGCTTTGAGTTTTGCCCAAGGCGTGATGCAAATGGACAACCACTGGAAGCCCCATACCACCCCGAGCTGAAGACTCAATTGGACCACCTTAGCTTCATGATGTACGATCGTCGACAGGAATTGGACAACTGTCGTGACTACTGCAACCATAAGTCTGCCATCATCAAGACGAATGATCAGACCATCGCCATGCTAGCAAGGGATCGCAAGTCTCGCCGTCGTCAGCTCGACAAGAAGGAGCGCATCATTGCCCGTCTTCGCCACCGCATCTCATCTTTGGAAGAGACCATCCACGAGAGAGACATGCAGTTGGAGGAAAGGGAGAATGCCAGAGAGGATCTTCGTGGAGACCCTTACTCCTATCTCAGCGATGACGATGATTTTCTGGAGGATCAGGCCATGGACTTCTTCACCGATGAGGATGATTTCGCCTTCATCGATGATGATGAGGATGATGAAGCCACATTCCGAGGAGTAGTAGCACTTGAGCACTAGCATCGTAGTTCTCAGAATGGTTCTTAAAACCATCTGCTTTTATTTGTTGTGGTGTGTGTTGTATTGGGTGCTATGAATGAATGAATGAATGAAAAAGCAAGTTGCTAGAAAAATCTGAGTCAAACTTTAAAAAACTTTTCGAAGACCCAAAACCTTAGAAATTTCCCTCTTTTCTCATGATCTATCAAAATCTTCAGATGCCACGTGGAGGAAGTGGTTCAGCCCCGGACCCGATGTTGCAGATTCTGCAAATGTTGACTTGACGCGAAGAAGAGCGAACGTCAAGCCAACCTAGCCACCTCGGCGAGATAGCCCAGCTTGCCCACAACAACCAAGGCCACGTAAATCAGGACAACCATGGATCTAAGCTCAAGAATTTCGAACACCAACCAACTGTTTTCACTAAGTCGGAAGAGTCCCTAGGCCCGATGATTGGTGTAAACCATGGAAAATAACCTAGAAGTCACTGGAGTGGAAGCCAACGAGAAAGTTCTTTGCCACCCACTATCTAGCCGGAGATGCGGGCATGGTGGAGCAGTGTTCGTGCAATGACCGGAGGCGGATGATGACACAGGAGGAATTCAAGGTCAAGTTTAGCCGAACCCATGTGCCACCAGGTTTGATAAAGATAATGAGAGACGAGTTCAGAGAGCTGAAGCAAGGAAGGATGACTGTGGTGGAATACCATGACAAATTTTTGTCATTAGCTAGGTATGCCCCGGACGAGATAGACACCGAAGCCAAGAAGAAAGAAAGATTCCTGAATGGTCTGCATGACGAGATGCAGACAGTGTTAGTAAATATCCCCTTTGCGGATATTGAAGCCCTTGTCAACTCTGCTATCCAGATGGAAGGAAAGATCAACCAAGCCAATGAGAACCGCAAGCGTCGCATGATGCACCAGCCAGGAACCCATTAGACCCCAAAGTATCGTCCCAACCCATCTCCAGGATTTGCCCTAAGAACCAACAGACCCCCGATGAACCGTCCAACCTATCCCAACCGTGGAAACCCTAGACCCGGAGGAAATCACGACAACCCCGGCAACTCTAGCAATTTCAACCGTGCCCCACCCAAGTTCAACAACAACAATGCTACCGCCAACACCAACCCTGCCCCTAGGACTGGAATAAATGTTGTGCCTGTCGTAGCCAAGGATAAGTCGCAAGTGACTTGTTATGACTGTGGAAATAAAGGCCACTATTCCAACGAGTGCCCCAACAAGAAGAATGATATAGCCCCCAATGCCAATGCCCCAGCTCAGCAGCAGCGTCATGTTCAGCCCAGAAGAAGATTTGCCCCAGGGAATTCACTCAACCGCAATGGTCGTCTTTTTCTCATGCATCTTTGAAGAAGCTCGAGCGCCAGGGCGTCGTGATGGGTATGTTTTCTGTTAAATCAGTACTTGCACGAGTGTTGTTTGACTCTGGTGCATCGCATTCATTTGTCACCAAAGAATTTGCATGCACTAGTAAAATTCAACCAACCAAATTGAAGCATGTGATGATTGTGCAAATTCCCAGATCAACCACCAAGGCTAGGCAAATTTGCAAAGTCGTCCCTATCCGAATCCATGGCATAGATTTTTATGCAAATATGATAGTACTCGGAACTAAAGGTTTGGAAGTAGTACTAGGAATGGATTGGATGTCCAAACATAAAGGATTGATTGACTGTGCCAAGAAAGCCATCACTATGACCAGTACCGCCGGAATATCAGTCGAGCATATATCTGAAACCTTACCTCGCCAATTCAAGTGTAACAAGAGTATAGTCCAACCTACCATTGACCAAGTCTGGATAGTCTGTGAATACCCCGATGTATTTCCAGATGTTTTGCCCGGTATGCCCCCAGATCGGGATATCGAGTTTATCATTGAACTAATCCCTGGAACCGGACCCATAGCCCAGAGACCCTATAGTATGAACCCGTCAGAGCTCGTAGAACTGAAGAAGCAACTGGATTCCATGCTAGAAATTGGATTGATTCAACCAAGTGCGTCACCATGGAGATCACCTGTCTTGTTTGTGGACAAGAAGGATGGAGGTAACCGTTTGTGTACGGATTATCGGAAGTTGAATGATGTCACCATCAAGAACAAGTACCCCTTGCTCAAGATCGAAGATTTGTTTGATCAGTTGACCGGTGCCAAAGTATTTTCTAAGATTGATCTTAGAACTGGCTATCACCAACTCAAAATTCGTGCAGAGGATATTCCAAAGACTGCCTTTACCACCAGATATGGATTCTATGAGTATACGGTCATGTCTTTCGGACTAACCAACGCCCCCGCTTATTTCATGAACCTCATGAATAAGATTTTTATGGACTTCCTGGATAAGTTTGTCGTTGTTTTTATCGATGACATTCTGATTTATTCCAAATCAAAAGAAGAACATGAGCTACACCTAAGGACCATTCTTGGAACCCTTAGAGAGCATCAGTTGTATGCCAAGTTTAGCAAATGTGAATTATGGTTACAGGAGGTAGGATTCCACGGTCACATTGTATCAGCCGGAGGAATTGCCGTTGACCCTGCCAAAGTGAAAGACGTAGAAGATTGGCAAGCCCCAACCACTCAAACACAAGTTCGTGCATTTCTCGGATTGGCGGGATATTACCGCAAATTCTTAGAAGGATTCTCGAGTATCGCCCGACCCATGACCCAATTGCTGAAGAAGGACAAGAAGTTTGAATGGACAGACAAGTGTGAAGCGAGTTTTCTAGAACTCAAGAGGAGATTGATATCAGCCCCAATCTTGATCATGCCGGATATCACGAAGCCCTTCGATGTGTATTGTGACGCATCCAAGATTGGTCTCGGATGTGTGCTAATGCAAGAAGGCAAGGTTATATCTTATCTATCCCGACAATTGAAGCAACATGAGCAAAATTACCCAACCCATGACCTCGAACTCGCAGCCGTAGTTCTAGCCCTGAAAACATGGAGACATTACCTAATGGGAAATCGTTGTGAGATTTATACGGATCACAAGAGTCTGAAGTATATATTCACTTAGAAGGAGCTGAATATGAGACATAGAAGATGGATTGAGCTAATCAAGGATTACGATATGGACATTCACTATCACCCTGGTAAAGCCAACATAGTAGCCGATGCCCTTAGAAGATTGCCGTGCCGCTTGAACTCCATAATTTTGAAGGAGCAACCAAGTTTGCACAAAGAGATGGAAGATTTTCGAATGGAATTACTAAGTGAAGGATTTTTGGCTAGCATAGAACTTCAGCCCACTTTGATCAGTCAGATTAAAGAGGCGCGGAAGGGAAATGCCAGTATCGACGGAATCAATCGTTGTATCGGTATAGGCAAAGTACCCGGATTCACCGAAGACGAAGAAGGAGTTATGTGGTACAAAGGACGCCTTTGTGTACCATCAGATTCTAAGTTGAAAGAAGTTATTTTGAAGGAGGCTCATGATACTCTTTATTCTATCCATCCCGGAGGAACTAAGATGTATCAAGATTTAAAAGAGCAATTTTGGTGGCATAAGATGAAGAGAGAAATAGGAAGCTATATCGCCAAGTGTGATATATGTCAGCGAGTCAAGGCAGGACATCGAAGACCCGCTGGATTGTTGCAACCCTTGCAGATTTCGGAATGGAAATGAGATTCTGTAGGAATGGACTTTATCACTGGACTACCTACTTCAAGTAGGGGAAATGACTCTATCTAGGTCATAGTGGACAGATTGTCCAAAGTCGCCCATTTTTTGCCCATCAAGACCACATATCAGAGTTCGAAGCTAGCAGAGTTGTACATCGCTAGGATAGTTAGTTTGCACGGAGTCCCCAAGAACATCGTATTGGATCGAGAAACTCAGTTTACCTCGAGATTCTGGAAGAAAGTCCAAGAAGGTTTAGGAACCCGTCTAGATTTCAGTACCGCGTATCACCCTCAGACCGATGGACAAACGAAGCAAGTAAACCAAATACTCGAAGATATGCTGAGAGCATGTTTGTTAGAATATGGATCCAAGTGGGAAGAATGTCTGCCGTTTGCAGAATTTTCCTACAACAACAGTTGCCAAGCCAGTTTGCAAATGGCCCCATTTGAGTTCATGTACGGAAGGAAGTGTCGTACCCCTTTGAACTGGTCGGAAGTAGGAGAGAGTCAGATTTTCGGACCCGACATCCTACGAGAAGCAGAAGAGAATGTTCACAAGATTTTGTTTATCTGAAAGTGTCGCCATCTAAGGGAATGCAACATTTCCAACTCAAAGGAAAGTTAGCCCCCAGATATATTGGACCTTTCAAAGTTTTGAACAGTCGAGGAGAAGTATCGTATCCATTGGAGCTACCCGACGAGATGTCAGCAGTGCACAATGTGTTCCATATCTCGTTACCTCGCAAGTGTCTCGAAGTCCCCGAGAAGACCGAAGTGTTCAAGAATATCGACCATCGAACCATAGAGATAAACGATGACCTGACCTATCCCGAAGTACCCATCTGTATTTTGGAAGAAGCTTTTCGAACTACCCGAACCCGAAGCATCAAGTTTCTCAAGATTCAGTAGAGCAACCACACAGAAGAGGAAGCTACCTGGGAGCGCGAAGATCACATCAGGACGGAGTTTCCCGATCTCTTCAAATCCTAGGTAATCTTTTCGTAATTTTTCAAATCTCGAGACAGATTTTGTTTAAGGGGGGAAGGTTTGTAACATCCCAAAAATATTAAACTTAAATCATCAAACTCTAATTATCAAAATTAGGGTTAACAAAAACTTTTCTAATTAAAATTATGAAGGCATGCATATGTGTATGCATTTAATTTGAAATTCTTTGGAACCACCTTGTTTAATTGTTTCATTGCTTGTAAAATGTTTCTTAGGTGAAATAAACATCATCTAAAACATTTCCCACACTTTTCCTAAAGACAAGTAAATCAAAACACATATATTAAATGAATGGTCACTTTGAACAATTTAACTCCCATGCCTACTTTGGCTGTCTCAAACTTTCAGAACCTAACATAAACTTTTCTAGATCTTTGCACCCCTTTAATGTACTCCTAACAAAGTATCAAGGCCCACTTTGTGATCATCCAGAAACTTTCAAATGCATAGTTTAAATGACAATTCAAAATTGAATCTTTATCATATGGGAAGATCCCACTTTTTCAAAAACCACTCAAACAAGCTCAACTTTCAAAACCCAAGCATTTGCAGACTCACCAGCACCAACCTAGCACACACACCAAAAATCTTTTCAAAATTCAAAACTTGAATTCATGCGGCCATTTCATCAAACAGGTTGCATATACAAATCAAACAAACATCAAACACTATAGTGTGCAGTAAAATTGGCCTAACTTGTTCCCTATTTAGCTCACAACCAGCTCAGTAGATCATCTAGGAAGATTAACCAAGCAACTAGCACCACTGTGAGCTTGCCATTGCCATCAATGGTGAATAGCCGAGCACACCCATGTCACCCCCATGTCGACAGCAAGCTAGGAGGAGACACAAGCCTAGCTGACATGTCCGGGAGGCAGCCCATCCACCGCCACTTCCTCCCCGCCCGAACCTTGCCAACCATGGACCACACGCAGACGGCGCCCGGACCGCCAGCGACCATGCGGCGTGCGCGAGCACCACCTCGACCGAATCCCACAGACCCGCGCCGCCCTCGCCGCGTGCACACAATCCCCACCCCTGTGAGATCGCGGACATCCCGTTCGCGCCCGTGACGCATGCCACCGCTCGCCGTCGAAGACGCCGCCTCTGCTGCGCAGAGCGTCGCATGTTCCAGACCAAACTGCACCGCCCCACGCCTCGAAACCATGTCGTTGAGCATCACCAGGGAACACCGCACCGTCCCCTACCGTCGCCCATGCCAATAGCCGTCTGTAACATCGCTCCCGACGAGCTCACCTTGCGCCCCGTCGGTCCCCTTGCTCGACTATAAATAGAGGCCACCCCCGCTTGATTTCTTCACACCATCTCACTCCCCTCTCGTCACTGATCGTGCCACACCGTTCCCGGAGCAAGGCGAGCTCCACCTCGCCGGAATTTCACCGGAGCCCGCCGCCACGGAAGAAGAGCCATCGATTCGTCCATCCCAGAGCTGCCGCGACCACCCGAGTTTGTCGTCGACTTCCGTGTTTCCCTCGCCGACCTCGCCAAAGACCCCGGTGAGCCCAGACACCCTCACTGGCCGCGCTAGGTTTCTTTCTCGCCGGCGTTGTCTCGCGTCGACAATGACTCCCAGCCGTTGGATTAGAATCAGATCGAACGACCCTCGTTGCCCGTAACCGCCCTCTCTGTCTCAACGGCAAGTGGGACACCCATAAGCAGCCAGCAGAACGCTGCGCTTAGCAACGCCCGATAACTTTTCCCGCGCATCCCAGTGATTTGAATTACATCTTTTTCTTTTTAATTCAAACACACTTCTGTACCCAACTTCAAAAATCAAACCATATCGATTCAGTGCACCAATTTGAATGAAACCAATTTTGTTGGAAAGGTCTGTGAATGTTGAATCCAAGCCTGTTGGAGTAAAGTATTGGATCTATAGATCATCCATGGTAAAAATAACAAGGCAGAAGCTTTTCTGCATTCAAACATTTTTCAAATTTAAACCATAATAGCTTTTGAGTTGATTCCAACTCTCAAAAATCACATTTAACCATACCTTTCAGAATATATAAAAATATATAGGTCTACTTACAGAAATAATGTTCAAGTAATAAAATAATGCTACATAGGCATTTCTAGTCATTATATTTAAATAAAATAAAAGGGGAAAAACTTATTAAATTGTGACACCACTTTAAATCACATTCCCATGGACTAAAATATGTGGTGATGACATGTGTCAACATGATCCCATGTTTGGTTTGGAGAATATTAAATCTTAAGTAGTTTTTCAATGAGTAGAAATTACTTTTCTAAAAATAAAAGGAATTAAACCAAGCCTTAAACTTGTAATGTTAGAGATGATGCTAGATCATCTATAGGACCCTTGTGTGTGATGATTGCAAGTAGTTAAGTATTGTTTGGTGATTGTGTACCTCGTATTTATTCATAGACGCTAGTACCGACCAAGGATACGAGGAGGAAGGAGGATACTACGAAGAAGAAGCCGAGGAGAACTTCAACCACTGCTCTGCACAAGGCAAGCTTATACTGATATTGATGCAAGTTAACTCTTGCAGAATACCCAACTGAGGCAACAAACCCTTACTTGTTACCATGCCTACTATATGCCTTAAGCATATGCGGTCATACCCACTTGATAACCCAATCCTAGTTTTATTTGCAAGCTTTCTACTTTATTTCTTTATCAAATCTACTTCCTTAGAGAGTACTCAACTGACTTGTAGATTCTAAGGAGATATTTGAAGGTTGCATAAAGAGCATAAAATTTGTCCTAAGCTAGATAATCTTGATGTCATCTTAAGGCATGAGATGGAACTTAGTTAAAATTCCACTAGTTTACCACCCCTCATTATTGCTTACCCCCAATTGTAGATGCTAGTGATAAGCATAAAACTTGATCAACTTTAGATGAGATTACTTGGTGAAAATGGTTATGAAAACCTTAGAATGATGGATCATTCTACTGAGATGTTTTGACATGTGTTTCCGAACACCAGATGATTATGGTGATGAAAATGTTGAGGCATGAGCCTTAGCCCTTTATAAAAACTGATGGTTGTCTAAACGCGATACCATTCCAATTTTATCGTACAACCACAATACCCGAAGATTGGGTAGGGCTTGACTGGAAACTTATGTACCTTAGTATTAGCTCCCTCACGGCCAAGGTTTGAGCTGAGGCTACCTTGTGAAGATTGTCCACATGCGGTACCCAATATGACGGTTGGTCATGGTTGGAAGGCCAAACTCACGAGAGGTGCTTATACTAGGGCGTGTAATTGAAAGGTTAGGATTGATTATCCGCATCTTGAGTATGGTGAATTCAGGATTTGTTCACGGATGTATCGAATGTTGTGGTGAAAGTGTACAATCTCTGCAGTGTCAAACTATTGAATAGCTGGCGTCATGATTATGGACGATTGAGTACCATCTTGTTCCCCGTCGAGACTTTTCAAAATGACTTGTGAAATGAATTGAGACTTTGACTTGACCACCACAGGGTTGTGACATGAGTTACAAGATCCCACTTAGGAGTTATAAAATTGTGACTAGCTTTAGAACTTAGTAGAGATAAATCTGGCTTTTGCAAAACAACCCTAGAGCCTAGTGTCCTATTATCCAAAAACCCCTTTACCTGTTAGTATTAGTTTGCGAGTACTTAAAGAGTACTCATGGCTGTTCCTGGCTATTCCCATGGCCAGACTATGAAGAGGAGTACCTGGAAGATGGACCCCAAGAAGGTTACGACAACTAGGATCATCTCCCATCGCCAGCATTGCCTGTGAACCCGAAGATGGAGCTTCGCCTACGCTACCGTTATTATTACGTATTCCGCTGCTTGATGTTGTATTAAGTACTCGACCATGAGATCCCTATTTGTGTAAGAACTTATGTATCGTTTGTAATGGATGATGTACTATGGTATCCAATTCTGTTATGTCTCGCAAAAATGGTAATCCTGGGATTGCGATGTATGGCATAACAGGCATCTAGGATTGAAAATCCGGTGTTATGATGCCAAGCGACGCTGCCCTCATAAGCTTCGGCTCGCCGTGAACTGCCCTGACGGGTTCCTGCTACAATGCTTATCTCCGGCGAGAGTTGCTACAGGCCCACTATTCATGATTTACGCTCTGTTTGAGTTGCTATCACTGTTCTGTAGTTTCTCTACGACAATTCTATAGTTCCGCTACAATATCTCCGACGGGTCTCCGGTGATGTCTTCGACAAAATCAGTTTTGCTATCTTAGGATAATATTTTTGCTACAACCATTCCATGTTTTTGCTATAATACTTCAATGTTTTTTCTACGAGGTGTTCGACAAAGTCTTCTGGCGGAAGTCTCCGGTGAGGTTTTGCTACATCGGCACTTTTTGTTTGCTACCACCATGTTATGGTTTTGCTAGAATAGCGTAACGTTTTTGCTACACGGTCTCCAGTGAGGTCTACCGACGAAAGTTTCTGACAAATCTCCGGCGAGGTCGGATCTTCTACATTATCATATATTCTTTGCTACGCGGTCGCGGGCGAGGTCTCCGGCGAAATCTCCGACGAGATCTAGTCTATTTTTCTATTTCCTGGGTTGAACCGTTTTTTGCTACATGTAGCAACAGCGGGACTAGTTGTAGAAAAAACGATACTTTCTGTAGCAAAAACGGGATTTTGATCCAAAAAGAGAACACGTGGTTGGCTGGGGACCCAGGGGATAAAAAGCACAAATCCACCACGGGACGCGTATGGCTTCCCTTTTTAAAGGGAGACAAGCATTCTGCTTCATGTATTACTCCCTCCGACCCATATTAGTTGACTTGGATTTGTCTAGATTTGATGAATCTAGACACTATTTAGTATATAGGTTCATTCCCTCCCCGAGGGATCCATCCCCCGGGTCTTCGTCCCGCATAGGACGAGGGTGGGCCCTGCCCACATTCTATCTTCTCTATGAACGCCTTATCCCTTTACCGAGATGAAAAAAATCCCCCGCTACATCTCGTCCTCGCCTAAAGCTTGCTCTGCCACACCAGCCCCTACCGGCCGCCTTATCGCTATTGGTTGCCGGAGACTCCAGCTCTCTCTGCCGCTGGCCGCTCCCTCCACCTCAACCGTCGAAGAGGTCTCGCGAGCTCGCCCGTCGCCGCCTCCACACCTGCAAGCACGCATGTGCCGTCCCAGGATGAGGTCTCGCCGCTGAGGTCAGCCGCTGTGCAACTGGCTTACCTCCCTGCATGCTCTCCACCGTGCCCGCATGGTCGCCCCGCGTACGCTGCCCTGCGCAAGCTCGCTGGCTCGCCGTGAACTGCCCTGTCGGGTTCCTGCTACAATGCAGATCTCCGACGAGAGTTGCTACAGGCCCACTATTCATGATTTACGCTCTGTTTGAGTTGCTACCACCGTTCTGTAGTTTCGCTACGACAATTCTATAGTTCCGCTACAATATCTCCGACGGGTCTCCGATGATGTCTTCGAAAAAATCAGTTTTGCTATCTTAGGATAATATTTTTGCTACAACCGTTCCATGTTTTTGCTATAATACTTCAATGTTTTTGCTACGAGGTGTTCGACAAAGTCTCCTGGCGGAAGTCTCCGGTGAGGTTTTGCTACATCAGCACTTTTTGTTTGCTACCACCGTTTTATGGTTTTGCTATAATAGCTTAACGTTTTTGCTACACGGTCTCCAGTGAGGTCTACCGGCGAAAGTTTCTGAAAAATCTCCGGCGAGGTCGGATCTGCTACATTATCATATATTTTTTGCTACGCGGTCGCCGGCGAGGTCTCCGGCGAAATCTCCAGCGAGATCTAGTCTATTTTTCTATTTCCTGGGTTGAACCGTTTTTTTGCTACATGTAGCAAAAGCGGGACTAGTTGTAGCAAAAACGGGACTTTCTGTAGCAAAAGCAGGATTTTGAAAGAGGACACGTGGTTGGCTGGGGACCCGGGGAATAAAAAGCACAAATCCCCCGGATGACGCGTAGGGATGCCCTTTTTAAAAGGGAGACAAGCATTTTGTTGCATGTATTACTCCCTCCGACCTATATTAGTTGACTTGGATTTCTCAAGATTTGGATGAACAGTGTCTAGATTCATTAAATCTAGACAATTCAGGTCAACTAATATGGGTCGAAGGGAGTAATAATTTCAGTTTTTTTGTTACAAGCCTACATCAGGGTTATACGGTGTAAATGAAAAAGGAAACAGAAAACCAAAGTTTAGAGGAATCCATCCATGATGAGAAGAGACTATCGGCCTTCATGGTTGCCCACTTGCCCTGAACTCGATCCAGTGTAACTCCTCGGACATGTGCGGTGGTGTGTGTGCGCCCATGCGGGTGTATGTCTTTCTTGTGATCTCAAAAGTAAAACATGTACGGGAACCATGCTTATTAGTTTCATAATACTTCCACTTTATAATCACATCTCTAAGCTTTTGGTTCAATATGCATCACTTCACTTAAAAAAACACTGCACCAGCAATCCACATTGAGTGTTATTGCTATTTTGTTATATTAAAAATTGTACAGATTAATATAATATTTTGGCAGATGGCTGAGCCAGATATCGCCAAGTTTCCATTATGTAAAGGTGCAGTCAACCGTCCTAACTGTTGAGTCTCTTAGGATTGTGTCTGTCCAATGAATGACTCATATCTTGTGTTCGTCTTGCAAATTATTTGTAGAAGATCTCAAAGGAATTAAGGCAAGAACTATGCTTTTCTAGTTTTATAAACATTACATGTCTAGTAGTAATATATTTCTCAGACTTGCAAAGATGAAACAATTATGTTCGGTCAAATAATAAATTCACACGGGAGGTATAAACAAAGAAAATAAAATCCATTGACTGGAACTAAGATGGCAACATGCTCTAGAAGTCTTTTAGGTCAAAGGTCGTTTTTCTTTTGAAGGTACTGAATATATTTTAATAGGAGAGAAAGTTTAGTACACCGGGAGGCAGATACTAATCACAACCAGAAAAAGGTCCAAAGAGAAAATCATGCACAAAGTCTCTTAGGTATATATGTCCAGTTTGGTGATCTTTGGCAGGTAGAGGAGATGTTATTCTGAATGGCCATACCCTAACCCCGCCGCCACCTCCTCCCCCTCCATCCTTCTCCCTCCTCGTCGCCCCCGGAGGGCCGCCGGCCTAAGTGCGCGACGCCGGTGATGGAGGCGGCGGGGATCTGGCCTCCCGGCCCCAGCGCGGTGGTAGGGAGGAGAACGTCGGCGCTAGACGGGGGCCCCTCGCCATCGACGTCTACGCGGCTCCGTCCGGCGGTGGCTTCGTGGGAGATCGGATCTGGAGGCGGCGGCCTCTATCGGAGTGGGATGGGTGGCGATCTGGTGGAGGAGGTGCCGACGTTGGGATTCCGTTGGAAGACCTAGATCGGTTCTCCATCCCTAACTGCATGCTCGATCCGTTCTTCGGAAACTGGCCGGTGGTGTGAGGATCGCTGTGTCAGATCTAATAAAGGTGGTGGTCCTTTGGTTTCTTTCGCACGAAGACAAAGATCTGCTTGATGATTGCCCTCGATGATCTGGTCTGGAGAGGCGGGTTTCGAAAGGCTCCGCCGACGAACTCCCATGGATGTATCATGCCTGGAGATTGCTGAATCAGAAGGTATTTGGTCGTGCGCACCTTGTTTTTCCGGCCGTTTGGTTTCAGCGGGAGCGTTACGATGCTCTGTTGTTTGTTTCCACCAAGTGCCATTCTTAGAGCCATGGTGAAGTCAGGTGGAGAATGTCAGGAAAGAGGAAAAATGAGGGTAGCGATGGTGATTTTTGTTCTTGTGGCGATGGGGAACTAGCTGCGTGATCTGGGACTTGTTACAGCGACTGTTGGTGCAGGAAGACAACACAGGGGGAGTTCTCAGCCTTATCTTGCAAGGTAAAAATCCAAGGTCTGACCTTAACTGGTTGTGCCTAGCAATGACCTTGTTGAAGGCGTTGTTTTGTGAGAAAGGACTTTCTCCAGGGTGAAAACCTATGATCTTTGATCGGGCAACGACGACGCTTGAGCATTGTTTTCTTCTTAAAGACATTGTTATTGGAGTGGAGGACTACTGGTATTGTTTTGATCGTGTCAGTGTCGTTACTTTGAGGATTAGTTCTCTGTAGCGGGACTTTTCTTTTTCTATTTCTTTTTTCTGAGCTGTGTGTATCCGTAGGGTATATATGAGAGACCCTATGATATTAATATATACTCTTTAAAAAAAAAAGGTATATATATTCTTAGGAATATATGAGAGACCTCCCCAACGCACTTCTTTTTATTTTGTTACGAATGTTTCACCGACATTTCAAACAAGGTAGAGGGGCAAACTAGGTAAGATGCCAACAGTAAGTTGTCAAAAACCGGTTTCTAGAAGGACTGATAAGCAAGATGAGCATATGCATCAGCAGTACGTAAGATGAAAAAGCCATTCTGGAAGGACTGGTAAACAAGACGAGTCTAGTAAAATGCTTGAAGCATCCCATCCCCACGACTATCGATGGCATTTCGGAGGATTAGTAGGAAAAGGATGCATCTGGTTTCTGCTCGAGTCTAGTAAAATGCCTGAAGCATCCCATCCCCACGACTATCGATGGCATTTGGGAGGATTAGTAGGAAAAGGATGCATCTTGTTTCTGCTCAAGCGTCCAGGAGTGGAGTTGGATGGAGGAAATATATATGCATGGATGCATCAGTGATCATGAAGAGCCACAGCAACCTTGCCTTAATTTGAGGAGATATATGTTGTTGCCTTATGGTTTTAATAATGGTATATCATGTGCTGACCATAAAAGCTGATCTGTCTAACTATCCTGATATCATATAGTCCTTTTTTTCGATGGTCCTGATCATAGTAATACCATATGACTCCTCACTCCCTTCATCACTTCTGTAATCCCGGCGTGGATCATATCAGAGATGTTGGACAAGTTTCATTTACCGTTGCTATACTGGATTACAGGCTTTGTTTCGCGTGTCATACCCACGTTGTAGATTAATTGTTAAAGGCTATTAAACCATTCTAAAAAAGGCTATTAAACCGTTACTTGATTTGAAAAAAAAAATTATGCGTGTGTTCGTGAACTCACTAGTCGTGTCTCATGATGGACTTCTAATGACCCTTCCGTAGCTCAGTTGAGCCCCTGAGCCTCCGAAGCATATGTGTGTACGGTGTACCACTAGGTTGTTGATTTGGGCATTGTTACAATAAATTATCGATTGGTCATGTAAAAATTCATCTCCATTGATCGTCACCTAGATCCTGAAGTAAGCAATATTGCCCCTGGCCATATGGTCTCTACTCTAAGCACGGCAAGCCGGCAACATTGGGCATCGACTCGACGATTCAAACTCGGAGACCATTCTAAACAATGTTATCTTTCCGGTGTTGGCATCCTGTCGATCAATCGAAGTCAGCTCTAGTCTAAACTCAAAGGCGAGGTAACAACAATGGCACAACACAACTCCGTTTTACTCATATGTGAATCCGGCTTAATAGTCCGGTATAATCTTTCCAGTAGAGTGTGGGCTACGCCGCAACTCACCCACGCCGTGATGGAAATTAACTCACCCATTCTTGCCACTGCAACTCACTCCTCTTGGTTGCCTTGCCCGTAGTACAGAGAGACATAAAAAGTATTAATAAAAATCCACCAATCTATTAATAATTATCAACAATAGTACAGAGAGACATAAAAGTAATAAAAATTATAAATAAGTCTAAGAGTATAAGAGTTCATAAAGAAATAGTAATAGAAAACTCTTTCAAACGAAACTTTTGTTATTAAAGATAGTTCTAAATTAATAATTGTAGAGAATATCAAGTGTTTAAAATAGTTGAGGATCAGACCATATATTTTGCTATACGCCTCCAAACTGGAGCCAGGTTCCATTATCAACGATAACAGAACAAGAGTCACAAAAACCAAAAGAAAAGAAAGAGGCCAATAACAAACAGAGACTAGTTCAAACGGATCAACCACCTAGGGATTGTTCCCAAGCTGCTTTACACAAGCAAAAAGAAGCGACACTAAGATAACCAGTTTCCACAATTAAAGCAACAAATAGCAACAGACGCGGTTAAAAAAAACAAATAGCAACAGACGCAATTGGGGGACAAAGTTCTGAACCCCAATGCACAAACAAAAGTCATATTTTTGGATCACCATTCTGTTTTGCTCCATTCATTTCCAAGATTTTCACGACCGATTCTAATCCTCAGACCATCAATCAATGTCTTCCTTATCTTCATCTTCAGGACCGTCTTTGATCCGTAGGGTGGAGTTTCTCCTTGCCAGATCATGAGCACGCGTCGCCAGTTGCTGGAGCATGTTCGCTCCTTCCACCAAGATATCCCTATCATTTTTATTCTAAAGACCTGCCCAATATTGAATAAACACACACATATAGCAGATAAGATCCGCTAGCGACGAGATAAGTTTTTCCCCAAAACAAGCTTGACTTTGAGTTTTTCATAAAGCCCATCATAAAGCAGCAATACAAACAATATGCAAGTTATTCTAATAGGTAGAATATTAGCAATCCACCAGAAGTATTGAGTAAAACAAGTGGGCCTAGTCTTTGCACAAATAGAAGTAACACTGCTCCACATGTAAATAGAGGCGGGCCAAAGAAAGAACAAATTATTGTTAGATTCATCGGTGTCATAGAATCTATAGGAGTAATCTTCCTACCCACTTTACTTTTTTATGTTGTCTTTAGTGTCTATAGCATTATGCCAAATGAGCAATAACCATATCTTAATATTTAAAGGAAGTTTTAGCTTCCAAAGTTGTCTAAAGGATCTATCTCTCCCAGCATACACATAATTTGTTGTAAATAAATTTAATACTGAATTTCTAGATTTGGTATATTTCCACTTTGGTAAATCGGGATTTTCATTTAAAGCTACAGTGGCCAACATATCCCTAAGTTTATGCCATTGAACCTGCAAAGGATGATCAAGACACCTTCTAAAATATGAAGTTCCAGCCTACATCATAAATTTCTCTTGCAGTACTTGCTGATTGTAGATTTCATAAATCATAGGGAATTTCTCACATGGGGAGAAGGATCCACACCAATTTCATGCCAGAAATTAGTTTCTCTACTACCACCCAGGACCATAGATATCCCATGAAGATAAGTTGGTCTAATTTCCAAAAGATCTTTCCAAGCAGCAAAATCATTATGTTTCTTTTTTGGGATAACTTGTTTCGTGTCCCACTAAGGCTTGTGCTACTCAGTTCTTCTCAGCACTTGAAACACTCCTAAATTTTGGCCTCCTCTCTCTAGCGCAGCCTCGCGAATACCCACACAGAGTGTTTCCGTCGAATCAAGGCCTTTGACGGTTACCTGACGCATATTCTGACATGAGTGGGACCTATAAAATGTTGACACGGGACCTGCTAGTGCACTAACCTATTTTCCCTCAATTGTTTTTGTGCAATGACGCCTTGACTGGCTATATTTTTGTGGGTACCTCGACGGGGTATTTGACCCCTCTATTGACTGTTTGATCGCTCTTGACTATGTTGACCATCCCGTGTGTTAAATTTTATCATTTCTTGTGGGTTGCCATGAAGATGAAAATAAAAAAGGAAACCAAATGCACCATTTCAGCTTAACTAAACAAAATTTTAGATAAACTACCGACATGATTTAAGATAAATAGAAGTAAATTTTATTTACAAAACTAAACTAACTAACATATGTTTCTCCTCCTCCTCCTCCTTGTCCTTGGTTGTAGCGGGCGATGGCGGCAGCTCCCACGATGACCAAACGCTCCATTACAGCGGCGGCTTCCCTGATGACTAAATCTACAACATATGCTTCTGCCTGTCCGTGCGTGATTCTGCCCCTTTGCTTTGTCTATATGTCTGACACCCTCCAGGCCTCTCCAAGGATGAGAGAAATTGAGGTAGTCGAGACATATGGACAGAGTGCGAGGAAGAGCAGCGACTCTTTTGCAAATCTTGGGTAACAGTGATTATTCCCCTTTGCTTTGACCATAGGAGAGAGTAATTGAAGGAGTCAAGCCATATATACACATCGGGGAAGAGATGCGGATTTCTCCCTTCCTGATCTTCTTCTAACTATGAACACCATTCAACCGTCTCCTGAAGAGAATAACGAACGACGTTACGCAGTTGTAAGAAGCGCGTGAAAAGGAGAGTGATGGAGTGGTTGTCGCCGTGATTCTACCCATCGGAGGCATATAATGTTGAGCAGCAATAACTGTTGCATCTTGGAACAGAGGGGAGCTTCTCGAGGCTCGTGGAAAGAGAGTTGTTGTCCAAGTGGAGAGAGGGAAGCGTGATAGAAAAAAGGGGGAAAATAATGTAAAAAAGCAGTTGGAATCGAACTTACAACCAACCCTAACCACCGCGCTTGATGAAGACACCACTTGGATTGTGAAGATTTTATTATTGAGGTTTACACTATATATAAGGGCAACAACACAAAAATTGGGCCCCAAATTTTTTGGGCCCATGTGCAGCCGTACGGGCCACACTCCCGTCGACCCGGGCCTGCGTAAATTCAACAACGTATCACATCGCTTTGTCCCGCTCCATATCGACTAGCCTTCTTCCTGAGCATGAAAACTCCCTGTTGGACTGGATCACGTCGATTAGGCGATGCAGGATGAAACTTTCATACCGGTGCAGAGCATGTCTTGGCTAAACTAACTAGTGTATAAAAACTCAATCACTTCGAGTTTCAAATCGGGCATCGACAACAAAAAAAGCAAGTCCAGTTGCATGAAATGAATTTCTTCTAGTCCCCCTTCGAGTTATATTCAGGGGTACCTGAAAGTTTGCAAGCTATAAATGAGACATTGCATAAGTTATGTAAAAGAAATGACCCCACATCAATCCACATTTAGTGTTCTTGCTATTTTGTTATATTAAAAATTGTACATATTAATATAATATTTTGGCAGATGGCTGAGCCAGGTCTCGCCAAGTTTCCATTATGTAAAGGTTCAATCAACCGCCCTAACTGTTGCGTCTCTTAGGCTTGTGTCTGTCCAACGAATGACTCATATCTTGTGTTCATCTCGCAAATGACTTTATAGAAGATCTCAAAGGAATCAAGGCAAGAACTATGCTTTTCTAGTTTTATTAACATTACATGTCTAGTAGTAACAGTATTTCTCATACTTGCAAAGATGAAACAATTATGTTTGGTCAAATAAGAAATTCACACGGGAGGTATAAACAAACAAAATAAAATCGATTGACTGGAACTAAGATGGCAACATGCTCTAGAAGTCTTTTAGGTCAAAGGTCGTTTTTCTTTTCAAGGTAAGGAGTACAACCTCTGTTCAGGATTATAGGTCCTACGCGCATACCTAGGTTGTTAATTTGACTAATAAAATATAACTTATATATCACAAAAGTTATATCATTAGAAAATATAACCTCTAAAGTTTCTAATGGTATATTTTTTATACTATATTATTTATATTTTGTTGTGCAAATTGCCAACCTAGTTATCCGCGTGGGATTTATAATCCCAAACGGAGGGAGTATATGGTAATAGGAGAGAAAGTTTAGTACACCGGGAGGCAGATACTAATCACAACGAGAAAAAGGTCTAAAGAGAAAATCATGCACAAGTCTCTATTTTGTTGCCCTCGGGGAAGATCCCTCCCTTGGGTATATGTTCTTAGGTATATATCAGAGACCTCACCAATGCACTTTGCTTAATTTTTGTCCGAACGTTTCACCGACATTTCAAACAAGGTAGGGGAGCAAGGTAGGTAAGAAGCCAACGCTAAGTTCTCGAAAACCGGTTGTTAGAAGGATTGATAAGCAAGGCGAGCCGATGCATCAGCAGTACGGAAGATGAAAAACCCACTCTGGAAGGACTGGTGAACAAGACGAGTCTAGTAAAATGCCTGAAGCATCCCATCCCCACGACTATCGATGACATTTGGGAGGAGGAGGAAAAGGATGCATCTGGTTTCTTCTCAAGCGTCCAGGAGTTGAGTTGGATGGAGGAATTATATATGCAGGGATGCATCAGTGATCATGAAAAGCCTCAGCAACCTTGCCTTAATTGTGAGGAGATCGTTGCCTTTTGGTTTTAAGAAAAGTATATCTTGCCGGGTGAGCATAAAACTGACATGTACTCCTTTTTTTGAGATGGTCCTGATCGTAGTCATACCATATGACTCCTCACTCCCTTCATCGCTCCGTAATCCCGGCGTGGAACGTATCAGAGATGTTGGACAAGTTTCATTTACCTTTGCTGTATCGGATTACAGGCTTTAAGTTTCTGTGTGCCATACTCACCTCGTAGATTAATTGTTAAAGGCTATTGTTAGTACTTGATTTGAAGAAGAATTATGCGTGTGTTCGTGAGCTTACTAGTCGTGTCTCACGATGGACTTCTAATGACCCGTCAGTAGCTCAATTGGGCCCCCCTCAGCCTCTGAAGCATATGTGTACGTCGTACCACTAGGTTGTTGAGTTAGGCATTGTTACATTAAAGCGTCTCCATTGATCATGTAAAATGTCATCTCCATTGATCGTCACCTGGATGAAGCAAGCAATGTTTCCTCCGGCCATACGGTCTCTACTCTAAGAGCAACTCTAACAACTCCTGTATTTTACGGCAACAGTTTTGCTGGATGCGGTAGCAAAACTGTGGCCGCTTTACTATGTGCCACATTTTGCAGCAGCGACTGCTCCATTGGCTGCCACACAATGCAGCACGGCTGTAGCGCCACCACCCTTCATTTCACAACATATATGATAAAAATGAATCAGAAATCAAACATTTGATCACACATCATGAATAAACTATAGATAATCATGAAATCCACATAGCATAGCATAAATATTACATAGTTCCGAACATAACTAACAATGGAAGTTCAAAGTTCAAAGCACAATATAGTAAAATGTAAACTTAAAGATTATCACTCCTCATTGTCATTGTTGGTGTTGCTTGGATCAACATCCACATTGGCGTCTCCTACATTTTTTGTGTTGCTTGAATCAACTTGAACATTGGCATCACCATGTGCCATGCCTCCACCACCACCAAAGCCTCATCCGGTGCCACCACACCACCAAAGCATAGGGTTTGGCAGAGCTGCAGTGGTCGCCGCCGACGGTGGGGCAGCGGTCGAATCACTGGCGTTAGGCGCGGAAGGGGAAGAGAGCGGACTCCGGCGGCTCTGTCCATGGCGTTCTGGTGGCCGGAGGCCGAAGAGGTGCGGCGGAAGGCGAGGCAGCACGCACGGACTGGAGATTTAAGCGCGACGGTTGGCTGCACGCCGAGTGGAGGAGGGGATTTTTCGGCACAATCCTCGTTGTCGCAAATATGCAGCACCAGGCTGCGCCTGCCGCAGAAAAATGCGGCGCCAAAACCGGATGCGGCGGACCGTTGGATGCCTTTTTTCCCTGCGCTACCGTATCCAGCGGTTATTCGCTGCCGCAACATGCAGCATCTGTTAAAGATGCTCTAAACGCGGCAAGCCGGCAATATTTGGCATCCACTCAACGCTTCAAACTCGGCGACCATTCTTAACGAGGCTATTTTTCCAGTGTCGATGTCCTGTCAGACCAATCGAAGTCGTCCCTAGGCTAAACTCAGAGCCGAGGTAACAACAAACGAACTTCTGTTTTACTCCTCTATAGAATCTGGCTCTATATTTCGTCGTATATAATCTTTGCAATGTGAGGTACGCCGCAACTTGCCCACGTCGCGGCAGAAACTCGTCTTGTCACCACTGCAACTTATCGAGTCACGTTGCACGTCTACATTCACCCTTAGTGACTTGGTTGATATAGATTGTGACCAAAATAAATAAGAGTACATCAGAAATAATAATAGAAAACTATTCAAATAAAGCTTTCGTTGCTAAAAAATAGTTTCAATTAATAATTATAGAGAATATCAAGTGCTTGAAATAGTCAATGATCATAATAGGTAGGTTACACTAGTACAAACTCGTTACTTAGAGACGGTGCCTAGAGGCGGTTGGTTAATAGGTTACACTAGTACAAACTCGTTACTTAGAGACGGTGCCTAGAGACGGTTTACTCCTAAACTAGAAAAAACCGACTGTGTTCAGCAACCTAAAGTGGTCGTTATATTATCACCGTCGCTAACAAAAGCTTCATACAATTAGAAATTAGCACCGTCTCTAGTACTACTTCCTCCTCAGACGAACGTTTGTCGTGGTGGTGCTATGGCATATGCCATGGGTAGGCTAAAGTTGGGACCAATGTGCACTAGTGGGATCCAGAGAGAGATGATGTAGTTGTTTCTACACACGAAGAACTCACTCACGATCTTTACTTTGATCAACATGGCTACACTTGCTCCTTGAGCTGTATCAGAGAGAAGGAAGAAACTCTTTAGAACTCTCTAAGTGTAGAATGAATCGATCTTCCCTCTAGGAGGCCCTGGCTCACCTTATAAAGGGGTGGCCAAGTGTCTTATAAAGGGGTGGCCAAGTTACATCTCTTATAAAGGGGTGGCCAAGTTATATCTAGAGCTGACGTGGATCGCATATTCCCCAAATATGCTTCTCCCAAACATGTAATTCGGTGGGCGTCTTTCTCTGTCGTCCTTCTATCTATGGCAATAACCCAGAGCCCACGACATGTGAACGTTGGACTCTAAGACTGTCACCTCCGTGGCGCATGTTCTGCCCCTCGGCCCCTCTGTCCCTTGTCTGTAGCGCTTGGATCTGCGTGGATTCCTGAGGGAGAGACATAGCGTTGTGTTAACTTCAGGGCTCGCTCTCTCCTTCTTGAGCAAGCCACCTCATGACTCGACATCGTACAACATGACTCGGCCAATCCCATACATGCAAATAGATAACATGCTAGACACCGTGCCGACATACCTCACATGTCAGCTGAGTCAAGCCTTAGCTGTTTAACTCAGGGTAACCCGATCCTTATTCGACCGACCCTTATATAACTCGGTCGGGTCATTCTTTGACCAGGACAATACCTCGGTGGGCTTTGCCCCTTTACCTTAGCTTGACCCTACCTGAGGTCATCCCCCAACATTAGTCCCCGAAGCTGGTATGGTCTCAACGGCTTTAGCCGGCAATACCACATCACGTTCACATTATCCGGATCATTTATCTGTGTTGTCGACTTATCCCATAGTCAGCTAATCTTTGTTGCATACCTTGTTGCATTATCTGTGACCATATGTTTGTTCTGACTCTTTTTGGCTTTGTCCCAGATTAATCTCATCGGCCGAGTCATTCTGATAAATTCCGGGTTATTTCTCTTCCTTCCTTCGTAAGCTTATCCCATCCTACATATCAACAATCATTGCGTGTTACCTCATTTTTGAGCCGCTACAATAATCACTGACACGGGGACAGTTATTCCCGCGTCCCGTCAAGTCACACAATGACTCCTCGATTATCGCGGGGTTAATTGCACGCCGCCTTATCCTCTGTAACGGGTAACCTCCCGTGTGGCTCCACTCCACGTCTGCCACGATGCGATACACGCGTGTACAGCATAACCGCCATGCGCACAAGATCCCGCAATGGTTTGTGAGCAGAGCCAATAAATAGGGGAGCGGGGGAAACCCTTGTTCACTTTCCCCCTCCCATCTACTTCTTATTCCTCGCAGTGCCACCGCCTCAGAGCTCTCCCCGTGTGACTGCGCCGTCAGTTTCTTGCTTCTCTTCCACTGCACCGTGTGCCTGTTTCCATGCATCTGTTGCGCTCACGCTGTGATCCACTGCTCGCGCCCGTGCCACTCCGTCGCAGAGACAGGTCCTTGGCAATCTGGGCCATTTCCCTCCGCCGCAAACGAATCTTTCTCAAGCTCCTCTTCCACGGAGTCCATGGCGAGCTCGCACAGTATCGTTGCCGTCGAGGAACACGAAGGGGGCGCCGCCGTCTCTGAGTGAGGCTCCTGGCAAGGGTCCAAGGCGACCCAGAAGGAAATTGACTAGCTCATCCGGACGCGCCGGATCCCATCTGGGGTTACCTGTCGCTTACCTGGTAAGGAGCTTACTCCCAACGCACAATCGGGTGAGTTCGTGGTTTCGTTTCTCATTTTTCCTGAGGTTTAGGCCTCCCTCTTAGTGATTTCGCCCAGATGTTCTTAGAGAAGTTCGGCCTCCAGCCCCACCATTTACCGGCTAATGCCATAGCCTCTTTGTCCGCTTTTATCTCTTCCACCGAAGGATACTTCGGCCTTTGGCCCTCTGTTGACCTCTGGTCCAATTTCTTCCAAATCTGAGCCAATGTAGTGCCGAATAAGGACTTGCGCTCCCACAAAAAACTTCTCACCCAATGCGGTGCAGCCTCCATTACATCTCGGAAGGGTTCGGTCTTCCCCCGGGTCACAGGCCTCGAATCATGCAAGAAGTGGCAGAAATCGTTCTTTTATGTGAAGAACAACACCGAGGGGGACAAGATTCAGTTGCCGACCTTCTCAATCAGCGTTCCCACCAAGACGAACTGGTATTTAGATCCGAAGAAGGGCAACGAGTTCATCCAATCCTTTGAGAAACGGCTCTTGGCGCTGACCAAGGACGGACTATGCGGTGACAACCTCATGGCTACTTTCATTAGTAGCCGGGTTTGCCCTCTTCAATGGCGTACCCACAAGATCTGTTATATGAGCGGCCGACTTGACCCTAACCGGGTTTCGACGGTCGAGTTAAATGACGAGCAGATTCAGAAGTGTGTCAAGGCCATTTTCAAGACCGATATGGCCAAGGACTGAACCTGGGGCATGGAGCCCTTCAACCGAGATAACCTTACGTCCTAGGTAACTTTCTGTCAAATTGCATATCCTGGATCATATATTTATGTCGACTCAATTACTTATACCATTTCTTTTTGTGCTCTTTTCCTGAGGAATTCCTTGAGCAATCCGCGGAGGATGGCAAGAATATTTCCCTTACTTGGGGCAAGGATCATGATGCCTCGTACGAGGTAGAACCTGATTTGGAAGAGTTCATGCCCAAGCCTAACTCGCCCCCCATTCCGCACTTCGGGTAAGGCTTCAGTTCGTAAGGACGAGCCCGATGATAATGATTCGGACAGCTGTGAGATCCTAGAGGTACTTGATCCGGAGCCTCTTTCGTACGCCTATCCGGTTCCTTGTTCTCCAGCTGACCTGGCTGGGCAGGTCCATGATGTGCCTCCCGTTGCTGTGGAAGGTCAAGGTCCGATGAGGAAACACGCAACGACCTCTGATCCTCCAGCCGAGCCTCGCAAGAAGCGAATCAAGGTGCCCACCAAGATGGCTCCTAGGCCTAAAGAGCCATCAGTTGTTACCTCGTAAGTTTCCTTATCTGAATAAACTTTATATTTCTTGTTTCTCTCTTTCTTTCTCTAACTTAATTTATCTACCTGTTGTACTTCGGCAGTGACCTGCTGGACATCCCTCAGAGTGCTTCAAAGTATGGCCTCTCCTATTACAAAAACGCCATCAACCCTGTCCCACGATGACGTTCGGGTTTCAAGCCCCTCCCTAGGTGGCTCTCCTCCTGAGCCGAAGGATGGTCTATCTCGGCAGGAGAAGGAGAACGTCGACGATGACGGTGGTGGTTCCTCTATGGATACGGCCATGCCGTATCAGCCATCTGATTCAACGGTGCCCACCAAGACTACTGAAGACCCAGGCACCGGTCCCATTCCTGTCGATATATTTTCTACCTTGGCCTCTGCTTAGCTTCATGTCTCTTATCAAAAAGCACTTACTCCAAGCCCCAACAAGCAACAAACTACGCCTCCTGCATCATCTGAGGCTTCCAAGCCTCGTCAAACATAACAAACACGCTCCAAGTTCTTCTTCTCCTTCTCTGGCTCCACCAAACTCGCCAACTGCGTCTCAACCCACCAAGACGTAGTCTCAGGTCGGGCCCGCAACCAAGCCTAAGAAAGGTGAAGCCGTGGCCAAGCCACACCAGAAGAAAGCGGGGTTTCTACTTCGCCGCCCTTAGTTGCCAACTTGATCAAGAAAGGAGCTCATGCCTCTGCATCTGCCTCGACCGCTGGCAAGTAGATCGTGCTACACAAGAGTCCGGCATCCGGGATGGTGGCCAAAGAGGCCAAGGCAAAGAAAGGGAAGATATAGATGCAGACCCCAAGTGGTGAGAGCCTAAGCTCCCTTTCCATGTATGCATAGAGCTGGAATGATGCTGACTATGCCACGGTCAGCTCTAGAGGGAATCCCACTGCGAAGAGCTTTGGCTCAACCAAGATTAGCAGTAGGATGCATCTAGCCACCGGGTTATTATGGAGGCTGATCACATGATGGAGGTAAACACTCCGGATCATATTTTATATTCTTGCATAGTGTAACATATAACCATTAGTCCCCGAGCCTCCGGGGGAATGATCTATCATTCGGCCATATGCTCTTTAAGCTAGTACATAGTGTAGCCGGGGTGCATAACCGAATCATTTTAACTTAGGTAATTTTCGTCTTAGCTTTGAATATCCAGCCACCTAGATCCGAGTCAAGTTTTACTTGGCTTGGATCTTGAGTTTAGCTTTGAATATCTAGCCAGCTAGATCCGGATCAACTTTTACTTGGTTTAGATCTTTTTTATTGCTTTGAATATCCATCCACCTAGATCCGAGTCAAGTTTTGTGGCTTGGATATTGAGTTTAGCTTTGAATATCCAGCCACCTAGATCCGGATCAAGTTTTACTTGGTTCGGATCTTTTTATTTCTTTGAATATCCAGCCACCTAGATCTAAGTCAAGTTTTACTTGGCTTGGATCTTTAGTTTAGCTTTGAATATCTAGTCACCTAGATCCGGATCAAGTTTTACTTGGTTCGGATCTTTTTATTGCTTTGAATATCCAGCCACCTAGATCCGATTCAAGTTTTACTTAGCTTGGATCTTGAGTTTAGCTTTGAATATCCAGCCACCTAGATCCGGATCAAGTTTTACTTGGTTCAGATCTTTTTTTATTGCTTTGAATATCCATCCACCTAGATCCGAGTCAAGTTCTACTTGTCTTGGATCTTTAGTTTAGCTTTGAATATCCAGCCACCTAGATCCGGATCAAGTTTTACTTTGTTCAGATCTTGAGTCTAGCTTTGAATATCCAGCCACCTAGATCCGAGTCAAGTTTATTTGATTCGGATTTAGGGTTTAGCTCTGAATATCTAGCCCCGTTGCTCGCTTGCTATTATTTTTTCTTCAGATTGCTCATAACCGGCGAACTGCCGAATTTCGGGAGCTCCTCTTCTCCCATAGGTGGCTCTATACCAAGTACAACAAGCTGCTTCCCATAGCAAAGTAAACAGGTTTGTACTTTGGAGCTTCACCCCCGGTTTTTCTTGTTATCTAGATGGCCGAACTAACTTCTGACTTGCCCTATTGTTAGCCACTATAGATAAGCAGAACAATTACCTGAAGGACAAGATCGACAGATTGGAAGGTACTTTGGTGCTGCATATCTTATTTTGTTGCCTTTCCCTCCTTAGTACTTTCCTTATAATTGTTACTTAGGCCCAACCGAACTACAAGCTCTTGTAGACTCTCACCAAGATTGCATTTCCATGCATGAACTGATGGTGCATTTTCTCGAACAAGTAGGAGAACATGCCGCCCAGCTGAAGGATAAGGATGACGAGATAGCTCGGCTTCGTGCTGCAAACGAAACCCTGAAGAAAACTCACTAGGCCGAGCTATCAAAAGTCGACCTGGAATTCTCAGAAGAGAAAAGCCGACTAAACCTTCAGTTGTAGAAGGATCAGGAACTTATCTCCATAGCCGAGGCCGCGGCTGAGTCGGCCAAGCTTGAGATTGAGAGGCTAACCAAGAAACATGATAGCTGGCTATCCGACCTTACGAAGATAACCGTGGTCGTGCATCGTAAGTTCTTTTGTTGTTTTCCTGTGCTTATCCGACATTGCTTGCCTTCTTTTATTGACTTGGCCCTTTTGCTCACGTTCAGGCAACTTCCCGGAGTGTAAAGTTCGGAGCGCCAAAACTATGGTGAGTTCTTGGGCACACCGTGGTGAGACCAACAACCCGGATCGCCCTTACATCATTGAGGATTTCTTGGTCAACTTGGGCTCCTGCATGAATGCAATGAAATCAGTCGGCATTGACCTGATGGACGTTGTTATCCGGGTCTTCAGCATCCTGTGGCCAACAGAGGAGATCCTCAAGCATGTGGAACTACTTGTCGAGAGACTCATGGACTGTGAGACTCGGCTCAACCTTTGGAGGGAATCCACCACGCGAGCTGGTGCCGACACTGCCCTAGGTTTCGTGCTTTCTTGGTATGAAGGTATCTCCTTGGATACCCTTCAAAATATGCGGGCTGACTCCAAGTGTCTCTCCGGTCTGGATTATATTCAATGCCATCAAGCCCGAGCCTATTAACTCATCAGTATGCCAATATGCATGCTTGGAACGAAGGGCCGAGATTCCTCGAGGACGTCATTGAAGTCAATGTGGACGAGGAGGGCGAAGAGGGATCCAAGGAAGAGTCCATCGACGAGGAAGAAAACCCGGAGGAAGAAGTTGGTAGCTTGGATGAGCACGAGGAAACCTCGGAACATCATGCTGAGGCTGAAACTTTTTCATGCTTAGGCTGAGGTTCCTTCCACTGAGACCAAGGTGCCCTTAGCCTAAACCGATGTTCCCCCGCCAGATGCCCGCACCTCGGAGACTCCTGCCCCAGAAGTTGTTGTTCCCCCGCCAGTTGTTGGCAAAACGTCTTTTGCTACGCCTTAGGAATAAGAACTTAAACTTTTCATTAAATCCCCGGTATGCCCGGTGCAATATGTAGTATACATTCGGAGTTATTTTGCTACTACTAAGCATGTAAATATTGAATCCTTTTGGGCGTAGTCCCCGAGTTTCATGTTTATTGTTCCTCTAAATTTGTTATTCGGCCTGCATCTACCATTTTTCGGCATTCTACTTATGGGTCCGAGATTAACAGACCAAATTAACAATACTTAGAAATTTGGAGAAGAAACTCAAAAATGACTTCGCAAGATAAGTAAAGAAAGTAAATATAAGGGTTAGTCAAAACATGTGTCGGCTCGCGTACTTTTCTTCCCTTAGTCGTTTTTCATGTGTTCTGTAACTTCTGGCTTTTCTCTTGCTTGCCATGAATCCTATTTTTTGGACAACAGCAAGTCGAAGAGTTGGCCTTTGTTGCCGACACATTACTAACCCGGCCTTTGGATAAGGAAATTTAAGCCAACCGACATATATAAAAATAAATGCATAAGAGACAATTTTATTACTTCATGCTTGGAACGAAGGGCCGAGCTTCCTCGAGGATGACATTGAATTCAATGTTGATGAGGAGGGTGAAGGGGGATCCGAGGAAGAGGCCAGCGACGAGGAAGAAAACCCGGAGGAAGAAGTTGGTAGCTCAGATGAGCACGAGGAAACCTCGGAACATGATGTTGAGGCTGAAACTTCTCATGCTAAGGCCGAGGTTCCTTCCACTAATACCAACGTTCCCTCAGCCGAAACTGAGGTTCCCCCGCCAGATTCCGAGGCTCGCACCTCAGAGAATCCCACCCCAGAAGCTGATGTTTCCCCGCCAGTTGTTGTCGAAAAGTCTTTCGCTGCGCCTTAGGCATAAGAACTTAAAATTTTCATTAAATCCCCGATATGCCCGGTGCAAGATGTAGTATACATTCGAAGTTATTTTGCTACTACTAAGCATGTAAATATTGAATCCTTTTGGGTTTAGTCCGCGAGTTTCATGTTTCTTGTTCCTCTGAATTTGTTATTCGGCCCGCATCTACCATTTTTCGGTGTTCGACTTACAGGTCTAAGATTCACATACCGAATTAACAATACTTAGAAATTAGGAGAATAAACTCAAAAATGACTTTGCAAGATAAGTAAAGTAAGTAAATATAAGGGTTAGTCAAAACATGTGTCGACTCGCGTACTTTTCCTCCCTTAGTCATTTTTCATGTGTTCCACAATTTCTAGCTTTTCTCTTGCTTGCCATGAATCCTTTTATTTGGACAGCAGCAAGTCGACGAGTTGGCCTTTGTTGCCGACGCATTACTAACCCGGCCTTTGGATAAGGAAATTTAAGCCACCCGACATATATAAAAATAAATGCATAAGAGACAATTTTATTAAGGCAGTCCCTGAGTTACAGCTCAAGTGTCGCGGTTTCATTCATTAGCTCATTGCCGACATACAATCCGACATATGAGACTTCGGGATACATACACTTTGGATAAGTATAAAATGGACGAAGTAGGGCCACGTTCCATGGTCTCTTTGATTCTTCTCCAGACCTATCCGCCTTATTGTTCTTCTGTGCTTGAGCATCTATAAGATAGTATGCATCATTGCGCAGTGCTTTGTGCTACCTTCAATCCGGATTACGGACGTAGTATAGCTATTTTTCCCTAATTGACCTAGGTTTATCGAATCCTCGGGAAGCAGAAAGCAAAGTGAGATTACTTAAACGGACATTCGAGAGTTTTAGAATTCTTATTGCATTTTCACCGGGCCAAGAGTTTGCAATCTTTTTGTTGTTGATGATGATGGAGAGAGAGAGAGGGCCCAGGGTCTTCAGTTTTCACCAGTAGTTGTGCAAAACATCTGATGGGAATAATAGATAATAATAAAGTATGCATGTAATTGTTAGAGCAAGATAATTATATGTGGGCAGTGCGTCCATAAATGTCATCTCCTCCGCAACTGCTTATAGCAATAACCTACTAGTCTCATCCATAGAAGAAAGAGAACTAGTGATATGCATTGTGATGTCACTGTTAATCCCAAGTAAATTCCTCACACTGCATGTACTACCTTCATCACTAGGGTTCTCATCCCACATCAGTCATTACTCATACTCCTTTACCCGGATCAATCCTCGGGGTCTTGGGTACCTGACAAGTCCTTAGATTGAGGCAAGATAGGGTACTACAATCATCATGTCATACAAACTAATACATGGTCTCATCTATGATAAATAACATGCACAAAAGCTACATGGCTAGGTCGAAGCCCTTAGCCCAAGGAGAATTACTCACACATAGAGATGAAATCGATAATCATAAACATTGTAATAGAGATCATAAGGTTGATAGCAAATAGTCTTACAATGTCTCCAATTGGAGAAGAGTTCTACTATTACAAGTGGTGGAAGATGGCTATGGTGGTGGAGAAGGGTTTAGATGTTTAGATATAGATCTATTCCTCTGGTGTGGCGGCTTCTAGTGGCAGGGAGAGTTGAGGTAGAAAAAGAAGTGTTGTTTCCCGTTGCCCGAAGTCTCTTTATATATGGGTACCTTCATAAAAGTTGTTCTGTTCGACCTAATGAAGTCGGTGCCAACTATACGGCCGGAATAAAATTCCCACCATATAGTTGGTCGTTAAAGCTTCAACATTTGCTTCACGGCTCCTGGTTTCTTTGACGTGTTGTAAATCTCGTATCTTTGGCATTTATGTAGTGATTCCCATCATCATATGTCATTATCTGTGCAGGGAAAAATAGCAAGAAAGGATTGCATACCCCTTTACTATCAGGATTTAGAGAGATATTTCATCAAATATATGAATAACATCTAGCTTAAATGCGAACGTTGATTGTATATATTTCATAGCCATTATTTTCTCACAATAAAAGGACCCTCCCATGGAGGTGATAATTTATGCATGTCGGTCGTGTGCTGCACAAGCCAAAGCACCAAGTCTCCTTCTTGAAAAACTCGAGGGTTTACTTTCTAGCTACGATAGCGTCTGAGATTTTGTTGATATATGGAGGATCTGGACAATGCCAATTGTGTATTGGGTGACTCTAGGAGAATCATGCACTATGTTGGCTGGTAATACAACTTCTTCCCCATATACCAGGAAAAATGGCGTATAGCCTGTTGATTGATTCAGAGTTGTCCTCAGGCTTCATAACACGACCGGGAGATCCTCAATCAAACACCCCGCTGATCTTTGCAGCGGATCAATGAGCTGGGATTTTATCACCGATAGTACTAGTCCGTTAGATCTTTCTACTTGCCTGTTCAATACGAGATGTGCGACTAATGCAAAATCAAGTCTTATCTTATTATCTTGGCAGAATCGAGCAAATGCTCCTTCAGCAAAGTTTGTTCCATTATCTGTTATGATGCTATATGGGTACCAATATCTTAGGATAACATCCTTGAGGAATCTCACTGCATTGGTCCCATCACATTTCCTTATTGTCTTTACTTCAATCCACTTTGTGAATTTATCAACCATGACCAAAATATGGGTCATGCCACCACGAGTGGCTTAAATGTCCCGACCATGTCCAAGCACCATACAATAAATGGAAAAGTGATTGGTATGGTTTTTAACTCGGCTGATGGCATATGACATTTGCTTGCATATCTTTGGCAGCCATTGCATTTTTTCACTAGTTCCTCTGCCTCTCGCAGAGCACTAGGCCAATAAAATCCATGCTGAAATGCCTTGGCGACTAAGGCTCTGGATGAAGCATGATGCCCACATTCACCTTGATGGATATCTAGTAGGATGTATTGGCCTTCTGCCGGATTAACACACCTCTTCAAAACACTGGTGACACTTCTCTTGTATAGCTCATTGTTTATTATGGTATAGGCCTTAGCCTTTCTTTCGATTTTCCTAGCGAGGAATTCATCACTCGGCAAAATTTCATCTTTGAAAAACAGGAAGATTGGTCGTGCCCATTATGGTACTTCATGTGTCGGGGTAACTACTTCATCAATTTCCATCACATCCACCGACATAACCTCTACCGGATTAGGCTGACCAGTCCCCGGGTTCTGCGAGGTAGTCCCCGGGTTTGCCGAGTTAGTCCCCGGGTTACTCGGATTAATTCTCCCATCTATGTCCATTGGGACAACCTCGAAAGCTACGCTGGCCATGAATTGATTCAGATTCAGGTGATGGGATAATTGATGGTATTTTGACGTGTTCTAGAGCTATGCTGAGTGGAATGGGCTGCCTAGATGAGCCGAGTTTTGACATTGTGCCGGCTGCATCATTTTCTACCCTAGGTACATGATGGAAGTCACATCCTTCGAAGTACCCACTTATCTTCTGCACATGAAATCTGTATAGTGCCATATTTGCATCCAGTGCATCCCAATGGCCTGATACTTGTTGCACCACCAAGTCCGAATCACCA
Source organism: Avena longiglumis (assembly GCA_030063025.1). Taxonomy (NCBI): domain Eukaryota; kingdom Viridiplantae; phylum Streptophyta; class Magnoliopsida; order Poales; family Poaceae; genus Avena; species Avena longiglumis. The sequence continues at coordinate 7,755,530 of CP125979.1, forward strand.
AAACATTGTATCCGACGTATGCCGATGTCTTTTGCTACCTTTAAGCCATGGACCAGTGCCTCATATTAAGCTATGTTATTCGATGCAGCAAAGTATATCTATAACACATATTTTAGTTGATCCTTCTTGGGTGAGGTAAGGACTACTCCGACACCTAATCCGTTTCTCAACTTTGAGCCATCAAAGTGCATTCTCCAATAGTTCGAATCAGGCAAAGGCGGCTCATATTGCATTTCTATCCAATCGACAAAAAAGTTGACCAATGCCTAAGACTTAATTGCCTCTCTTCTATCAAATTGTGGAGCATAAGGGGCTAACTCAATTGTCCATTTGGCTATTCGGCCACTGGCAACTTTGTTGCCCATTATCTCGACAATTGGTGCTTCACATATCACCTTTATGGGGTGTTCCTCAAAGTAGTGCTTAAGCTTTTTTCCGACATATATACTTTGTATGCCATTTTTGGATAATGGGGATAGTTCTGTTTTGATGCTGAGAGTACCTCTCTTAGGTAATATACTATCCTCTACACCGATTTACCTTCCTCGTCATGCTCCACTACTACCATAGCACTCAAGACTCGGTTGGTCGCTGCTATATAGAGCAACATCGGCTCTTTTGATAGTGGTGAGGCTAACACGGGTGCAAATTCTAACATTTTCTTTAGTTCATGAAAAGCATTATTATCTTGTGGCGTCTAGATAAATTTATCTGATTTTTTGATTAGTTGATACAAGGGCAATGCCTTTTCTCCAAGACGGATTACGAACCAACTCAATGATGCCAAACAACCTGTAAATTTCTGGACATCATTAAGACACTTTGATAGCTCCATGGGCTCTACTGCCCGAATATTTGTCGGATTTGCTTCGATACCTTGGCTTGACACGAGGAAACCGAGTAATTTTCCGGTCCGGACACCAAAGGTGCACTTTTCCAAGTAAACTTCATTTGAAATATTCTTAGATTCACGAATGTCTGCCGGATATCATCTAATAGCGTGTGACTTTATTTGGTTTTTATTACCACGTCATTAACATATACTTGGACTTTTTTTTGCCAATTTGATCATGTAAGAATTTTTGCATGCATCTTTGATACGTTGCCCCTGCATTACGTAACCTGAATGGCATGTTGCGATAGCAATAAGCCCCATATGGGGTAATGAATGCAGTCTTTATTTGATCGGCCAGATTTAACGGTATTTAGTGGAAACCAGAGTACGCGTCTACAAATGATAGTAACTCACAACTAGCGGTCGAATCAATAACCTGATCTATTCTCGACAAAGTAAATGGATCCTTTGGACATGCTTTGTTCAGGTTGGTGTAGTCGATACACATGCACCATATCAGTGCTACATTTCGATCATATTTCTTTTTCTCTACCAGCACCAGATTAGAGAGCCAATCCAGATGAAGTACTTCCATTATGAATCCGGCTGCAATGAGCCGAGCTATCTCATCTCCAATGAGTTTTCTCCTGTCCTTGGCGAAGCGGCGGAGAGGTTGCTTCACCGGCCTTGCATCTGGCCTAACATGCAAAGAGTGCCCTTCCATCTCCCTCGACACACCTTCCATCTCCCTCGACACACCTTCTAGCTCTCACGGAGGAAGCTGACGAGACCGCTTTCATTTGTATTGAGACCGACACCAATAGTGACGGTTCGCTCTGGGAACTGGTCGTTGATCTGAATCTTCTTGGTGTCCTTAGTCGGCTAAAAAGAGACACTCCCATGTGGGTTGGCGAGTGCCGGAATATTCAGCTGCGTCGACTAAGACAAAGCTGCCACCTCCTAAATCATTTTATTTTCCCTTGCAATCACTAATGACTCGTCTAGGTTTTACCTGGCCGAGGCACATTCCATCGATCTCCTGTAATCTCCAGAAATGGTGATAATCCCATGGGGTCCTGGCATATTCATTTCCAAGTAACTAATATGAGTACAAGCCATGAATTTCGATAATGCCGGCCTGCCCAGCAACGCATGGTAAAAACTTTCCAAGTCCACAACCTCGAACTCTAAGTTATGTAGTTCTCCCTTGTGCTGAGTAATACATCAATTCGGACTTTGCCAATTGGATCACAAGACAACCCCGGCACAGTGCCATGGAAGGTAGTCTTAGTTGCCTACAACATGTTCTCATTGATATTGAGCTTGTGCATGGTGTCCTTGTATATTATGTTTATGTTGCTGCCGTTGTCAATCAGCACCTTGGAGAACTTTACATTGATATTCGGTCCAATGAATGTCGGATCGATCACCAAGGCATATGATCCGAGGTTCGGCATGATCTTGGGGTGATCCCTAATGCTCCAAGTAATTTCCTGATCCGACAATGCTTATACTTCAGCACAGCCGGCATAACCGCATTCACTTCCATATGCCTCATTTGCATACTTTTTCTGTTTGTTTGCTCCATTGTGAACACACAGTACACATTATGATGCTCTCTGTACTCATTCCTGCCTCCTTGGCCGGCCTCTCCATGGTTCTCTTGGTTCTGATTCGCCACTTGGTGCACTGCTTCTCTTCTATCATGGGTCTCATACCTCTGCAGTGGTGGAGGTAGAGCCTGCTATTGCTAAGCATTGCCTCTTGTGAGATGAGGTCTGTGATTCAGCTGGTTTGGTTCTTCTCTGCCAATTGCCAGTTTCATCCAAGCACATTGCCAAGTTGTATGATTCGCCATCTTAGCCAGATTAGGAGTGTGAAACTTGCAAGGCTGATCCAACATAGACTCATATGTGTACTTCGGCCTCTCTTGCCATTGCTTTTTTTTTGCTCAGGGGTCCACTTCTTTTTGCCATCATTTTTTGGAGTCCACTATTGCGCACTATTATTTTGGCGTTGATTACCCCCCAGCTCCTGGCTGATCTTGGGTTACATCAGCAACATGACTCAAATTGTATTAATATTCCAACCTATATTTTCTTCTCTTATTCCTGAAATCATTCCTCTGGGATGACCCGGCACCATCACGAGCGTAATGGTCCTCATTTTTCTCTGTCGACATAAGTTCGTACTGAGTCAGATCACCCAAGGCATATGAGTCGGCAATCTTGGTAGTTTTAGCCAACATGGTTGGCATATCCCTCTATAGCTTCTGCCATGAAACACTTGCATATTTGCACCCTTGTGCAAACCATGCTATTGCTTGAGACTCAATTACTCCTTCACACTTCACAGGAGTTTCTTAGGTTGCACCACCGAGTCAAAAACTCTTGGTCGGTCTCATTGGCCTATGTTTACACATGGCGAGCTGCTAAGGTCTATTCGACCTCTTGTACGTGCTCGTGAAGTTGCTCACAAACATTCTCAAAATCTAACCAGTAGTTGATACTTCCTGTTGGTGGATTATTCAACCAATCTCTCGCTGGTCCTTCCAACATCTGTGGTACATATCTCACTTCCCATCTGAGGTTACATCCTGCAATGTATATGGCAGTAGAGTAATCTATCAACCAATCTTGAGGCTTTGTACTTTCATCATACGTTTTGGTCCCCCTAGCCAACTAGAAATGTGGCACCGGTGTTTGCCTCATGATCCGAGGTCCAAAGCCATGCTAGACCCTATGGACCTTGTCGTTCTAGCAGTTCGGACATGTATATCCTGTCCAACTTCAACCTTACATCATCTGGCTGCAAGTTCCTGTTCCCTAGCCTTGCCTCCGACATTGATGATCCGGCCTGTGGAATCCGACATTCTCCATTACCGAGCAACCATCATTATATCTGTTATGCTCTGGGTTCTGCTGAGCTGGCCTTGCATTGTGCTCTTGCCGAGGCTTATACCTCGGCTCAGGTTGCTAGAGTGGGTGTTGTCCTCCGCCAGCTGAATTGCACTGGACACCATTACCTTGGCCTAGATTTCTGTTACCTTGGCTGCCACTGCCTTGGTCGGGTTGTGCGGCTCTTGATTTTCCAGCCAGTGACGGATCATATAGCACCAGCTGTTTATTTCTTCTTCCAGAGGTCACTACCTCTTCTCTCATCGGGTCGCCATTGCCGTGTGAAGATGTTGCGGCGACCGATCTCGCTGGGGCACCTCCAGCCGAGTGAACGACATGAGAACCTCCCGGTCTTGATGGGTTGTTCTTGAGCAACTCCTCATTCTTCTGGTTTGCTATACGCACTAGATCAATGAATCTTTCTTGCTGCCTCTGTCGGGATTCACCGCTCAGGCCATCTATCTCGGTAGCTGCTGCATCTACTGCTCTGAGGTTTCTTGCCGGTGTGCTATACCTCGGCAAAACTGGGTCTGCCGAGTCACCTTCCCTCGAAACATGTTCCTTTTTTATGTCATTGAGGAGATTCTTTCCCCTTATTCTTACACCATCTAAGCGAGTTGGGATAGTGTTAAGCTTGTTTGCCCTAGCATACTCACGTAGAGTGATATTAAGTGACTGCTGCACTTCTGCTACTCTCTTAGCTCCATCTAACACTTTCAACCAAGTCTCCTCTAGCTCGTCCTGTGCCTGAGCTGGGTCTACAATGGGAGCTACAGGAGTGGTTAAGCTTTCTATCGCTTCCTGCAAGATATTCTCTGGCCTTTCTAATGGAGGGTCCCTCGTACGAGGTACCCTAGGAGTGACATTACCCGCGCCTGTCGGGTTTTCTTCTGCTGGATCTGCTACCGCAGGGTCTTTGCTTGTGCCACCTCCTGCGCCTACTGCGGGTGCGGGCGCGGTCATCATCACCTCAGTGTTGTGTAACATCCCAGCATTTGAGCTTAGAAATAAGTTGAACTCAGATGTGTGCATTGCATTCATGCATAGATAATCCGAATAATTTTCGCGCTTTTGAACAAAACTTGTCAAAGTGATTGAAGCTTCTATTAACTTGATGGAATTGAAGTAGATCATCAAGTTAACTGCGATAAGTTTCAATATAACCTTTGCTAAAAACCTTATTTTGGGTAATGATGATTTGATCTTGTTCGCAGCTGGTATTTGGTTGACTTAGTTAACCAGATCATCTTAGTATTCCATAAAGAGCATAAAACTTGGCCTAACTTAAGAAAGACATAGAGAAGTATAAGATTAAAGCGACTGTTTTCCAAGACGCTTCACAAAATTAGGTCTACCAAAGAGAGATTGTCCAAACAGTAAGTAAGACAAATAATCTTGGAAGATCTATTTCGGTGATCCACAATTGTGTGGGTATACCGTAAGTTCTTTCTGCAAAACCTTAAACATGTAAAGTATAAGCTATACAAAGACCAACATTCTAGTATAAAGCCAAAGGTTATTATATACCTATAGTTAGAGACCATTAGGAAACACCAAGGGGGAGTAAACACTAAATGGAAGTATGTTAGTTGCATATCCGAGTAAAGGCTGGAGAAGAAGTACTAACTATGACAACATTAAGCCTTATTTTCATAAGGTCAAAAGAAGTGATACGTCCAATATGCATCACCATTCTATATCATAATTTGCCTCTATTCATTGATATATGTCTTATTATGAGGTATTACTTATGTCTTTTCATCTGTTTATGCATGTTGGATTATTCTTGGAGGATGAACTGCCGGAGTCTGGATTCTGATGGAAAAGGAGGTGTTTTGATGCAATTTCGTGAAGATCAGAAAAATACCAGAAAAATATGGGAAAATTATATTTTCCCTGAAGACGGAAGAAGCCAGAAGGGGAGGCGAAGAAGGGCCGCAAGGGGCCCACACCCCCTAGGCGTGGGTCCCCCTGGTCTGCGCCTAGGTCAGGTGTGGCCCACCTGCCCGGCCTTCGACTCTGCCCTCTCGCCTATATCTTCCCTATGGAACCCTAACACCTGGGGAGCAACCACAGATAGATTTACCCCGCCTCTGCGGGGCGAAAACACCAAGAGAGAAAGATCTCTCCGACAGACAGATTTCTGCCGGGGAAATTCCTTCCCGGAGAGGGGAGATCGTCGCCATCAACACCGTCGTCAAGCTAGGCTTCATCGGGATCATCATCATCCACACCATCATCTCCACCAACACCATCATCATTACTCCATCCTGCTGTAACAATTGTGTTGGATATTGCTTTAGTTCATTAGGGGAAACCTTCCTGGTGTTGATTACTATTGTAGTTGATGCTTGTGAGTGGAACCATTGGATTATTGTTTATGTTCAGATTGTTATCCATTACCATATCATCTTTGATCTTGATACATATGATGTCTCGTGAGTAGTTTGTTTAGTTCTTGAGGACATGGGAGAAGTCATGTTGTTAGTAGTGGATTTGTGTTGAGTTATTATTCAATGGTTTAGTATTTAAGTTGTGGTGCTATTTTTCTAGTGGTTCCATGTGAACGTCGACTACATGATACTTCACCATTTATGGGCCTAGGGGAATGCATTATGTATTTGGCTACTAATTGTGGGGTTGCCGGAGTGAAAGAAATCTGAACCCCCGTTAGGACACCTTTGCACAAGGGAGTGTAGGATCTTAGAGTTTAAGGCTACGGTTGGATTTATATCTTAACTACCTTCCTATAGTTGCGGATGCTTGCAGGGGGTTTAATCAAAAGTTTGTATTAGTCCAAGTAAGGTCGGGATGTTAGCACAGTTTCACCCACACAACACTTAAAACACCAAAGAAGATTACTTAGCTATTTGAAGCAAAAACACTTGACAGAATTCCCATGTGTCCTCGAGAACGTTTGGTCCTTATAAGTATTTCCACCGGCTTGTCCTTTTCTAAGAAAGGATTGGGTCACTTGTTCATTATCTTTATTACTTGCTCTTTGTTTTGTTGCCTTATCAGAAAACCACTAAAAATCCATTTGCTAAGGGTGTGTTTGGTTCAACTGTAGATTCCGAAAAAGTTGTTGTGAACTGTGAGCTGTGAAAAATCTGCTGTGAGCTAAGAACTATGAGAAAATTGAAAGTTGTTTGGCTGAGATAACTGTGAAAACTGTAGATTTAGTGAAAATTGTGTGTAATGCCCTCAGACACTCATGACTGTTGTATACAATACCGACATGTACACTTATTTGATAGGTAAAACCATTTTGAAAAACAGTCATTGTTTGTCATTGCTATTTTTGAAAATAAAAATTGCACATAATACTTGAATAACTATATATAATTTTCTGTTTATTTCACACATTAAAATATCTACAATATTATTCAAAACAAAAGAATCAAAATCAAATATATTACTACACAATTCGTCACATGACCAACGGCTACATCTTCACATCGAAATACCATTGATCAAATATTAAAACTCAACGTTTCTTTGTTTAAATATTTTGTACCTCTATTTGCGTATTGGAGTATCTGCGTGCAAGCTGCCATGCTATCACTCTACACGCCCAAGCGAAGCACGACGCCATGCCATTCAATCCATCCCGATACACACACATATACACCGCGATCAGTCCATCCTCATACGCTGCCACCATCTCGGTGCAGATGGGGTAGGAGGCGATGCTGAATGGATCCAGCGACGAGAAAGAGACAAAGTGGCGCAAGAATCTTAGGGCCGGAGCTCCGGCACTTCTCCATGATGGAAGGGCATGATGTGCTGGAGAATACGTCGTGCGTCGGGACGAGGAAGAATAGAATAAACGAACCGGTATGACTGACAGGTGGCATGGTGGGTAATTTTCGTGCAAAATTAGAATCCACCGCAGTGAAAGCAGGGGTCTACCTGCTGTGAGAAATACACTACGAAAAGCATGTAGATTATTGGAATCTGCTATGAAGAAATATCTCTTTGGTTAGCTTTTTGATTTTTTACAGCAAAAGCAGGTCGAAAAAGTAGAACCAAACACACCCTAAGTATTCACAGGGATTTCCTGCTCCATACCATTGTTTAACACCTTCTGCTCCTCGTTGGGATCGACACTCCTATTTATCGAAAGTACTGCGATACACCCCCAATACTTGCGGGTCATCAAGACTATTTTCTGGCGTTGTTGCCGGGGAGTGAAGCGCTATTGAAGAGTGGAACTGGTAATGGAAACTTATACTGTGAGTATTGCTTTTTGTTACTACTTGTTACTTTGTTTCCATTATGGATAATCCATTTGGTTTTCTATTTGGGAAAACTACTACCACTGCTAGGGTAGTAGATGAACCACCACCTCTTGAGATAGATCCTTTTAAGATACCTACAAGTATTGTTGATCGTGTTATGGATAATTATTATTTAGGAGATGGAACTGTCCACCCTCGTGATCATTTGCTTTTTATCCATGAATTATGCAGATTGTTTAAGTGTGTAGGTATCACAACTGAATAGGTGAAGAAGAATTTACTCTCTATATCCTTAAAAGGGAGAGCTGAAGAATGGTATAAGCTGCTGAAGAATGGACATTCCATGGAATGGGAGGAGATGACATCTCTCTTTTATTCTAAATTTTATCCTCCCAATGAGATTCATAAGGATAGAAATCTGATTTATAAATTTTGGCCTCGTGATGAAGAGAGTACAGCTCAAGCTTGGGGGAGATTGAAGTTACTAATGCTTAAATGTCCTATTCATGAACTCCCTAACAATATTATTATCAATAACTTTTATGCTAGGCTTTCTCTTCATGATAAAGATTTACTAGATGCTTCTTGTGCTGGATCATTCACACGTATGAAGGAAGAAGCTAAATGGGATCTACTAGACCATATTCAAGAGAACACTGAAGCTTGGGAGAATGACAAAGGAAAAAAGTCAGGTATAAACTATGATTATGAATGCATTAAATCTTTTCTGGGAACTGATGACTTCCGTGAAATTAGCAATGAGTTCGGTCTTGATTCCCAAAGTATTGCCAACTGTTTTAGAGCCTTTGCCTCTTACATAGAAATTCCCAAGAAGAAGTGGAATAAGTACCATGCACCTTATAAAGATGTTGTTAGTCATGTTCCTGTTAGAAGTACTAAAGTTTGTACTACTAATCATATTGTGCATGAACCCTATGTTGAGAAAATACCTTTCCCAGTTAAGGTAAAGGAGTATTCTATGGTTATTAATGCAAATAACAAAGGTACAATGAAAACTGTGGAACCCGATGAGCATTTGAATGTTGAACCTGTGGTAGCTATTGTGAAAGACCATGTCACTAGAAATATAGAGGATGGGCATATTGTCTTCTGTGAAGATGCTTCTAATATTATCTCTCATCCTAGTAAAGCTAGAAAAGCTAGTGTTCATGTGCTTTCTGTTAAAATTGGTGATCATTGCTATTATGGTTTATGTGATATTGGTGCTAGTTCTAGTGTTATTCCTTATGAGATTTACAGGTAAATTATGCATGAGATTGGGCCTTGTGATCTTGAGGACATTGATGTGGTTATTCACCTTGCAAACAAGGAAACCATTTGCCCTATTGGTATTGTAAGAGATGTGGAGGTTCTTTGTGGTAAGATTAAGTATACTGCTGATTTTCTAGTGCTTAACTCAACAGCTAGCAAAACTTGTCCTATCATTTTTGGTAGACCTTTCTTGAACACTTGTGGAGCTATTATAGATTGTAAGAAGGAGAAAGTTTTAACTAAGTTTGATGGAGATTCTTATGAGTTTAACTTTTCCAAATTTGCCAAAGCTCCTTGTGAAAATAGCTTGCCTAATGAAGATTTCAGGATGGAACAACTTGCTTCTACTGATCAGGTTTATGACCTTGGACCTCTTTTTGATGACTGTAAGTATGCTCATTCTGATGTTAAAGTTGTTGCCAGTGACAGTTATATTGTCAACTTTATTCAAAGTGCTACTAAAAGTTATTATGAGAGAGGGAAACATGGTTTTATGCATCTCAATAATGTTAAGTTTCCCTGTTTTATGTTGAAAGCATTGAAGTTGCATTTGTTTTGTCTTCCTATGCTAGTGGCTTTTTGTTTCAACAATTTGTTTTCTCATGATACCCCTATGCATAGGAAGTGGGTTAGACTCAAATGTGTTGGTTATTTGCTTCTTGATGCTCTCTTTCACTTAAAATATTTATCTCCTATATGAGCATATTTGAAAGTTTCAAGCCTTACTTAAAGGCATTAAAGAAAAATACTTGTTGGGAGATAACCCAAGAGTTTTCTCAAGTCTTGGAAGTTATTACCTCTGTAATAACCGGTCCTTATCCTTTTTTTTTTATTTTTGTGTCAAGTTCAACTATTTTTGTGAAGGTGAGGAGTTGTGAAAAGTGGTTGTCCTGGGACAGATTTTTGTGCTGAATTGTAAAAAATTGGGAGGGAGCTCAGTAAGTTGGATGGAGCTGAATTTTTCTGAGCTTGTTCTTAAAGTGGTTACCCAACTTTCATTAGTTTTGCACTTTTTTATTTGAGCAACATAAGGTTTTCAAAAAAATCAATCTTTACCTGCTGGTCTGTTTTGATAGATTTCTGTTATCATTTGCATTTGCCTCTTATAGAAGCCTTTGTTTTGATAGATTTCAGTTGAAGTGTGAACCTAAAGGTTTGTTGTTTTTCTTACACTAATTTTGCCATTTAAGTTTGTGTATTTCTCTGTGAGGAAAGGAATTTCCAGGAGAAGGAGAAAAGGAGTCTGCAGAGTTCGTCTCTGAATAGGTAAAAGTGGTGAAAAAATAAGGTTCGTGAAACCTCAATATGTTTATATTTTTGATGTTTTTAATACATAAGGGATGTTACGAGACGGAACAGAGGAGGAACTGGAGGCCGGGGTGGCCAAACCCACCCCATGCGCAGGCCCCAGCTGGTCGCGCCTAGAGGGGGTGAGACCACCCCGAACCTCGTCTCCGCCTCGCTTTTGTATCAACACCTTCCTTATGCATTGAAAATTTGTAATATATAACCCCCTGGATCCCCCGAGGTTCGTGCATCGTGTTCTCATCATGTTTTCGTTTCAATCTGTTTCAGTCAGGAAATCTTCTCAAGTTTAGGGCACCATGGTCTCCGCCAACGACAAAGGCAAGAAGCATGCGGATGAGATAAAGATGGAAGAACAAACTGTCGTAGGGACGAGGGCAAGGAAACCTACTTTTGTAGGAGCAATTAACACTGGGGATTCTTTTTCTCGTAAAATGCAGGGGATCATAGCCTTCGGTCCAGACTTCAGATCCTGCCCTGAGGTAGTGGAAGCCCTTCGAACCACTGACAAGTTTTGTGATAAGTACCGTGCTTTGAGGATGAAGGTGGATATGCTTCAAGAGGAGAATAACAGACTTCGTAAGATGCTGGAGGATTTTCTAACCCTTTACAAGAGAACACCACCACCACTGAAGGAGTAATTCATCATCAGGTTTGGCATCCCCTTGGCTTGTTCCAAGCTTGGGGGGGAGTGTCGCGGTATCACCATCATCATCTTTTATCTTTTATCTTTTACCTTTTTAGTGGATTCATATCTTTGGTAGAGAGGTTATCTTATAGTTTCATTTGCATGTGGAAGTATCTCTCCTTTAGTTGGTTATCTATGTATCCCTTGGTGTGAGTGCCTTTTTTGAATATTAATGAGAAGTCTCATCTTTTACTTTTTGCACTTCTTATTTTAGTTTGCAATCTCTATTATATGATGGATCTTGTTGATCAGTATTGGCATCACTTTGGGAGCATCAAGTAAATCTAAATTGGTTTTGGGAAACCGAGCTCTGGTCAGTAGCAACACTTCTTTTTGAGGTTTGAAAGAAAAAGAGAAAATCCTACAAGTATTTTGTATCATTTAGTATTCTTTATTTAAGATCTTTTGTGCCTTCAAGGAAGGTTGCATGTTTGGCTTTATTACTTGTATGTTTTCTTGTTTCTTTCAACTCTCGTGCTTGCTACCCAGCCTTGCTAGCCAAAAACTTGTTTTGAGAAGGCATACTTCTCATGTTTCAAATCCCTTTGAACCAAAACCTGTGCCATTTGTGTCCACCATGTCTACCTAATAGCATTATTGCTATTCCAAGCAAATTCTCAAGCTTCATCTATCTTTCGAATTAAAAAGTATTTTGTTATGTGAAAACTAGTTAGTAAAGCTCTCACAAAATTGATGGCACACCTTATTTTCTTGCCCCTAATAGACTTGAACCATTGTGTCATCGAAGTAGTATATGCTTGCATCTATACGTTGGAATTAGCAGAACCATGCTATCACGGGGAATGCTTTCAACATTGCACCTATACTTTGTACACAGTTCATATCGTGCTCTTTTGTCTATGGATGTCAATGGTGTGAAATAAAGAGGGAACTTGTAAGTCCATGGAGTCTGTATTTTGTGTTAGAGAAACGCCTGGGCCGCTAGCCTAAGCCATGCCTAATCATGGTGAAAACTTGCAGCATCACCATAGTGAGCTATCTATGAAGCATCCTCAATAAAAAGCTATGCACATAGGAAATAAAAAAGATCGCCGAGATGCTCATTGTCTGCTTGCCTTGTCATTTTGGTTATGGGAAAGCTCTTGTACCATGTGCAAGGGGTACCCCGTTGGCGGTTCTCTATAATACGCATGTGCAATGACAAGAACTTGCCGCTAACTGAAGTTGAGTAGCATGAGGAGTGGCCCTCATATTCAACGGACATGAGATTGCCAACTTATATTTCGTCAAACATATACTCCATATTTGTGCACTTTAACCTTAATCATCTCAAGATGCCTATGATAGGGGCAATGAGGGCTCAAAGCTAGTAAGTACCATAATATTTTGGAAGCTCTTTATGACTTGTAATCCCTGCTTCCCTCTACGAAGGGACCTTTCTCCTATATCCATGTTGAGTCAGTAAACCTACTTCCTCTCTATATCCAGCAAGCATTTGAGTTGTTGTGTTTCAAGCATTCATATGGTGATTTATTCAATCATGTTCTTTATCTTCCTTGTTTGCACAAGACTCTTATCTATTGAGTATTACTTTGAAAGCCTTCATTGAAAAACCTTTTTGAACAAAGAGCGCTCCTGCTTGAAAACTTTGACAAAAAGATTTTTGAGAAAATGTTTGCCAACTGTTCTCTGACCAAGAACAAGAGTTTGCCAATTCCAATTATGACTTATATTTATGCCTCTCTATTATGACTCCTGTACTTGTTGAAAGCTAAGTTATATAATGGTGAGTTGCTTTCTTTTATGAGTTGTGTATTGGTAAGTGTGATGCTCCTTGTCCGTATTCTTTTATCGACACTTCACTCCATAAACCTGTGGACATGTTTATTGAGCTCAGTTTCGCAGGGACAAGCGAAGGTCTAAGTTTGGGGGGAGTTGATACGTCCAATTTGCATCACCATTCTATATCATAATTTGCCTCTATTCATTGATATAAGTCTTATTATGAGGTATTACTTATGTCTTTTCATCTATTTATGCATGTTGGATGATTGTTGGAGGATGAACTGTCGGAGTCTGGATTCCGATGGAAAAGGAGGTGTTTTGATGCATTTTCGCGAATATCAAAAAAATACCAGAAAAATATGGGAAAATTATATTTCCTAGAAGATAGAGGAAGCCAGAAGGGGAGGCGAAGATGGGCCGCATGTGGCGCCCCGCAAAAACCACTACTAGAAAATCGCGTTGTTTTTGTGCATTGCATCATCATGACCGCATGCTCATGTCATCATGCCACCTTGCATTTGAGCATCGTCATGTCATCATGCATTTGTTTGTCTGAAACTATTTTCGAAAAGCATGTTTTGTTTTCTAAATACCCCGCCTTCATTTCAAATCCAAAACCCGGGTCTCCGGATTATTTTGTTTTGTCTGCCAACGGTTTGCAAAATCTCCGTTTTAAATAAATAAAATGTTTAATTATTTTAGGGGGCAGCCGTACCGGGCCGATCCGACCCAGTCGGCCACCCCCAGTACAAAACCAGCCTGTCCTAAACCCTTTTTCCTACCCAGTCCTACTCTACCCACTCTAGTCCTATCCAGCCCTCCACCTCACTCCCACCACTCACGGGTTGCCACCTCACCCTCTCCACCTCACTCCCTCCAATCCCGTGCCGCCACCTCACCGAACCCCCCCTCCACCTCATCTCTCCTCCCTCACCCACCGCACACACAACACACGCACGCACAAAGCAACACTCCGACCCACTCCCTCACCTCCTCTCCCTTCCACCCCGGTCCCACCTGACCCCGCTCCCCTGGCCACCTGCCCCCGCATACTCTCCCTCCTCCCACCTCGCTCCTGTCCCCACCTCCCTGTCGCCTTCTCCCTCTCCCCGCGAGGCAGCACCGATCCCCACCTCTCCTCAACCTCGCCGCCGCTTCCTCCTCCCCACTGCCGCCCCACCTCTGCAAGCTCCTCGCCGCCGAGCTCCCCGCCGCCGGCGCGCCCTCCACCCCGCCCTCGTTCCTCCACCATGCTCACCGACCGTCGCGGGCCCCTCCGCCGCCTCCTCCTCCTGGTGGTTCGCGTCGACAGCCGCCATTGGCTGCTCGTCTCGACGCCAAGGCGCCCAGCTCGGCCGCATCGCCTCCCGGCCAAGGCTGCCCTCCCGCCTCCGCCACGCGGCACTGCTGCCGCCGCCCCTGGTCCTTCTCCTCCGCCAAGCCCGTCTCTCCGTCGAGCCGCCCCCTCAAGCTCCTTGAGCCAGCGCGCCGGCCTCCTTCACCACCCGAGCTCCTCTCTGCGGCTCGCCCCCCATCTCCACCGTGCACGCCTCCTCCTGCATCCGACCGCCACCCCGACGATGTCATCATCCTCGAGTCCCTCCATCCGGTCCCGCGCCTCCTCGTCGCTGGCTTCTCCTTTGCACCCTGCCGCCGGCCTCAGGCCTCCCGCGCCAGCAGCCACCGCCGCCCAACACCGCCTTCTCGAGCACCTGTCGCGGCCGCGGTCATCACCGCACCTTCTGCGAGCTTCCTGCGCCTCTGCCAGTCCTCCGGTCCTGCCGCTGCTTCGAGCTCGCCCGGCCACAGGCGCAACCCTCCTGTTGTTTCCTGTTTGCAAGCTGTTTGAGCCAATGTCTATATGGGACAAGGCCCTTGTGGCGTTCTTTTGCGTTCTGCGTCCCACGCATATGTTGACGCCACCCGATGAGGCCACTTAGAAGTGCTGCTTGGCATGAAGCCTTGCCTCGCCATGTTTGACTGTGCGGAGTTGGTGTGATGCCCCCTTAGAGGATAAGTTAAGGATGCCGCTCAAAAACCGAAGGTGTCAATTCAAGATCATCACCGACCACCGAAGCCGATGCCCCAAGATCTTCGTTATGGGTCTCCAAGATCATCGTCAGGGATCCAAGAACCGAAGCCCCGACGCTGGATCCGAAGCCCGATCCCGGAGTCCGACCCCGAAGACCGAACCCTGGCATGCCAAGTTCTTCGACCCGAAGGCCACAGATGCGACAAGTACTCCTTCCCGGACGCCGAGCTCGCCGAGAACCCGGATGCCAAGGTCACCGACACGGAACGGCAAGACCTCCTTCCCGCACCGATGCCGACGACGTCGCACGCCAAGTTCTTCACCCCGAATGCCAAGACCGACCCGATACGAGGACCCGACAAGACCTTCGTGACGACAAGATCGACACCGACCAGGGCGAGTCCGATGCGCCCCCGACGCCACACCAAGTCCTTCTTCCCGGAACGCCAAGCTCTTCATCTCGTATCCGACCTTCGAAGACCGATCCCGTCGAACCCTGAACCCTGAGACCGAACCCCGCACCCCATCTAACCCAAGATCTCCGACCCCCCCAATGTGTGACCCCTACGCGAGACCCCTTTTTTTATAAATGATATATCATTGTTGCATATTAAATTGTTCATGCATGCATATTTGTGTGTGGTTTGGGGGCCTTAGGCCGATTCACCTAATTAAATATGGGGCCATATGCGGACGATTCTAGTCTAATATTGGCTCCATTTAACTTTGTGTAGCGAACCGGTGCTATCTTTTTCCTTGTTAAAACAAAAATTAAAATGTGGGGTGTCTAAACAACATGAACCTAGTAAATAATTATCGGGACCCTGGTTCCTCTTAATATGACCTAATTGCATCGCAGCTTTGCCAGGTCATCCATCATACATGCATCATGCCCGATCTTTTGCCGTAGTATTAAATATTGCATCCGGTGTTTCTGCTAGTGCTTTTCTTCTTCACGGATTAGGCCGATGAGTTGATGCGAGTGTCGACCCGATCTTCGGTTGAACCTTCGGCAATGTTTTCAGGCGAGCATCTCCCCCTTTCTACCTATCTTACTTTTATAGTATTTATTCCCTCCTGTTGAACTATTGCTATCTGTGTTGCGTTGCTCTAGTTTTCGTACCCGTGATATCCCTTGCAGCCTTATATTGCCTTGGACACATCCTATTACGTGTTGTTTGGTAGTTAGTTGGACTTGCGCGTCGTAGTCGCTTGCTCAAGTGCTGTTGCGTGTCGTCAAGTACCACAGTTGTTGGAGTATTGCCGTATGTTTAAGGTTGGAGATGATCATGGCTTTAATTATCGTTTACTTTAATTACTGTTTAATAACTAAAATTGAAGTAGGTAAATACAGAGGCACAGGTGGGCAATAGATGTTATTTGGTTGTTAACCGTCCACTTGTGTCCTGAGACCCCGAGTTCTTGACACTGCTCCGAGATCGAGCGCTAACCACATGTGGGATGTATGGGCACCCCATCGATTTAGTACCGATTCCAAGTCTTGCATCGGGGCCACAAGTAGTTTGGGGCTTTATTACTATTCTGTACTTATGCCATGTTTTACTGCTTTATTTAAATTGTGCGATGTACTGCACCTATACTGTTTAGGATCGTGACCCATTTTCTCTGTATCGACAAGCCCGAGAGTTTCGGGTTCCCAGTCGTTTACAGCCGGCTCCACAAACCCTGAGTCCGTCTCGGAGCCCGGCCGACTTCGTTGCGGGTGTACTTAGTGGGGTGGCCCCCCGTGCTTGCTTTGGGTCTGGGAAACGTCATGACTTAGGCCCCGCCGACATACCGATGGGTGTATGTTAATTGATCTGGCAAAAAAGGTCGAAGTGCGTGTGGAAACTTTGGTGCACCCCTGCAGGGTTAAATATTTTCGAGAAGCCGTGTCCGCGGTTATGGACGACTTGGAGCACAGGTCTCGATCATAGACAACTATAACTAAAGTTTACTGTTATAAATTGACTTGTATCCGATCTGACTAGTAATCAGCTTCACTGTAACGGAATGGCTAAATAAAAGTACCAACAACTGCTGGGTTCGGGGATATCTCATGCTTATCTATACCTGACTAGTAATTGCTGCAACGATAACTGAATAAATAAAACTGCCAACGGTGTGAGTTCCTCGGTTGACTTCCTCGTCTGGTCTCGAGGGGGAAATACCAGGATGGGTATGTTTGGCGGTAGTATCAGGTTGGTTTCGAATAGGTCTTTCTTACCCCTCTCTGATAGCCACTAGTCGTATCGAGTCTCTATAGGTTGTTTAGTGCATGCTGCGCTGCCGCTTTAGTCCACCATACCTATGTAGGCGAGGACCGCCGAATTCTAGCATCGCTGCTTGGCCTCAAGATCGACCGCTCTCTCTTTTCCTTTGCCCTTTGTCGCACCCCTTTGTTTAAGCAGGTTTTGAGATCGACGTTAGTAGGGTTACCCTTCCGCTTTGGCCTCAGGGTTATGGACGCCATTGGTTATTCTTTAGGGCTCTTAGCCCATTTGCACCTTGTCCGTAGTCGACGTCTGTATCATTTTCAAGGTGATTTGGATCTTTGTATCATATTCTGCATTCTTGACTCCTTGAGTCGTTGTTGTATATATCTGTGTGGGTCCCATCGAGGACTGTGTAATGTTATTACCGCTTTCCACGCACGCAAGTGCTGGTGGCACCTTTTGAATCGCTTTCTATGCGGGTTTGGCGGGAAGCTGAAACTTGCATAGGGCCGATTCGAGGGTGTTACAGTGGTATCGAGCTCGAGAGTTGCGATACCCCACAAGTCCAGCCTAGGATAACCTAGCTAACGGTCAAGTAGAGTGTCAAAACTATTTAAAAATCGGTTGGATAGTTACGATTAGGTCTGATTTTATTCCTTACCCTCTCCGCTCTCCTCTCACCTCTGCGTGTTTTGAATCCGCTCTCTTCTCTCTCTCGAGTCCAGGATTTCTCGTGGTTGGGTTCCATCGCACTTCGTGGTTTCACTTCCTCCTTTGGTAACGGTGTTGCTACATCCGGTCTTCATGCTATCCGAGGAATCCTTCGTCGTGGACTTCTCTTTGTTCCTCTCGTGCCTTCCGTGTTTTCCGACGACGACATCATCTACGCCAGATCCGGCGAGTCTCAGATCACACCTTTGTTCCTGAACCTCGATTGTCAAGATCTTCAGTCTGATTCCGAGAATGGTTGCACGCTTTTCTACTGATTGTGCAGAGTAATAGTTTGTGTGTGTGATGGATTGGCCCCCATGCCGACTACCCCTTCTATTCGCTTTTGTACATTGAAGTGGATGAGAATGCATCGATTCTCTCTTTCTATCGAAGCTAGAGGTGGCTTTACTTGTTCATACCTCTACCTTCGACCTTTTGTTTCCCGGAGTGTTCTCTCGACGATCACGGACAACGACCTCTTGTTAGTGGTGTCGCGAGGATCTACACGAAGCGAGAAGACGCAGATCGCCGACCTTCCTTCCGGTACCATGAGGCGGACCTCGAGGGCGAGATCCATTGTTAGTGGTGTCGAATTGTGGCGCCCCGCAAAAACCACTACTAGAAAATCGCGTTGTTTTTGTGCATTGCATCATCATGACCGCATGCTCATGTCATCATGCCACCTTGCATTTGAGCATCGTCATGTCATCATGCATTTGTTTGTCTGAAACTATTTTTGAAAAGCATGTTTTGTTTTCTAAATACCCCGCCTTCATTTCAAATCCAAAACCCGGGTCTCCGGATTATTTTGTTTTGTCTGCCAACGGTTTGCAAAAGCTCCGTTTTAAATAAATAAAATGTTTAATTATTTTAGGGGGCAGCCGTACCGGGCCGATCCGACCTAGTCGGCCACCCCCAGTACAAAACCAGCATGTCCTAAACCCTTTTTCCTACCCAGTCCTACTCTACCCACTCTAGTCCTATCCAGCCCTCCACCTCACTCCCACCACTCACGGGTTGCCACCTCACCCTCTCCACCTCACTCCCTCCAATCCCGTGCCGCCACCTCATCGAACCCCCCCTCCACCTCATCTCTCCTCCCTCACCCACCGCACACACAACACACGCACGCACACAACAACACACGCCGACCCACTCCCTCACCTCCTCTCCCTTCCACCCCGGTCCCACCTGACCCCGCTCCCCTGGCCACCTGCCCCCGCAGCCTCTCCCTCCTCCCACCTCGCTCCTGTACCCACCTCCATGTCGCCTTCTCCCTCTTCCCGCGAGGCAGCACCGATCCCCACCTCTCCTCAACCTCGCGCCGCCTTCCTGCTCCTCCTCCCCCACCGCGTCGCCCCACCCTCTGCAAGCTCCTCGCCGCCGAGCTCCCCGCCGCCGGCGCGCCCTCCACCCCGCCCTCGTTCCTCCACCATGCTCGCCGACCGGTCGCGGGCCCCTCCGCCGCCTCCTCCTCCCGCGGGTGGTTCCGCGTCGACCAGCCATTGGATCTGTCGCTGCCCCGACGCTGCCAGCCGAATCGGCCGTCAAGACGCCTCCCCTTCCGGCCGCGCGTCGTCCTCCCGCCTCTCCGGCCACGCGGCACCGTCGGCCTCTGCTGCCGCCGCCCCTGGTCCTTCTCCTCCGCCGAGCCCGTCTCTCCGTCGAGCCGCCCCCTCAAGCTCCTTGAGCCAGCGCGCCGGCCTCCTTCACCGCCCGAGCTCCTCTCTGCGGCTTGCCCCCCATCTCCACCGTGCACGCCTCCTCCTGCATCCGACCGCCACCCCGACGATGTCATCGTCCTCGCGTCCCTCCGTCCGGTCCCGCGCCTCCTCGTCGCTGGCTTCTCCTTTGCACCCTGCCGCCGGCCTCAGGCCTCCCGCGCCAGCAGCCACCGCCGCCCAACACCGCCTTCTCGAGCACCTGTCGCGACCGCGGTCATCACCGCACCTTCTGCGAGCTTCCTACGCCTCGCGATCCTCCGTCCTGCCGCTGCTTCGAGCCGCCTGCCACAGCGCAACCTCTGTTGTTTCTGTTTGCAAGCTGTTTGAGCCAATGTCTATATGGGACAAGGCCCTTGTGGCGTTCTTTGCTTCAAGGCCCCACACGCATATGTTGACGCCACCCGATGAGGCCACTTAGAAGTGCTGCTTGGCATGAAGCCTTGCCTCGCCATGTTTGTTGGCGGAGTTGGTGTGATGCCCCCTTAGAGGATAAGTTAAGGATGCCGCTCAAAAACCGAAGGTGTCAATTCAAGATCATCACCGACCACCGAAGCCGATGCCCCAAGATCTTCGTTATGGGTCTCCAAGATCATCGTCAGGGATCCAAGAACCGAAGCCCCGACGCTGGATCTGAAGCCCGATCCCGGAGTCCGACCCCGAAGACCGAACCCTGGCATGCCAAGTTCTTCGACCCGAAGGCCACAGATGCGACAAGTACTCCTTCCCGGACGCCGAGCTCGCCGAGAACCCGGATGCCAAGGTCACCGACACGGAACGGCAAGACCTCCTTCCCGCACCGATGCTGACGACGTCGCATGCCAAGTTCTTCACCCCGAATGCCAAGACCGACCCGATACGAGGACCCGATAAGGCCTTCGTGACGACAAGATCGACACCGACCAGGGCGAGTACGATGCGCCCCCGACGCCACACCAAGTCCTTCTTCCCGGAACGCCAAGCTCTTCATCTTGTATCCGACCTTCGAAGACCGATCCCGTCGAACCCTGAACCCTGAGACCGAACCCCGCACCCCATCTAACCCAAGATCTCCGACCCCCCCAATGTGTGACCCCTACCCGAGACCCCTATTTTTATAAATGATATATCATTGTTGCATATTAAATTGTTCATGCATGCATATTTGTGTGTGGTTTGGGGGCCTTAGGCCGATTCACCTAATTAAATATGGGGTCATATGCGGGCGATTCTAGTCTAATATTGGCTCCATTTAACTTTGTGTAGCGAACCGGTGCTATCGTTTTCCTTGTTAAAACAACAATTAAAATGTGGGGTGTCTAAACAACATGAACCTAGTAAATAATTATCGGGACCCGGTTCCGCTTAATATGACCTAATTGCATCGCAGCTTTGCCAGGTCATCCATCATACATGCATCATGCCCGATCTTTTGACGTAGTATTAAATATTGCATCCGGTGTTTCTGCTAGTGCTTTTCTTCTTCACGGATTAGGCCGATGAGTTGATGCGAGTGTCGACCCGATCTTCGGTTGAACCTTCGGCAATGTTTTCTGGCGAGCATCTCTCCCTTTCTACCTATCTTACTTTTATAGTATTTATTCCCTCCTGTTGAACTATTGCTATCTGTGTTGCGTTGCTCTAGTTTTCGTACCCGTGATATCCCTTGCAGCCTTATATTTCCTTGGACACATCCTATTACCTGTTGTTTGGTAGTTAGTTGGACTTGCGCGTCGTAGTCGCTTGCTCAAGTGCTGTTGCGTGTCGTCAAGTACCACAGTTGTTGGAGTATTGTCGTATGTTTAAGGTTGGAGATGATCATGGCTTTAATTATCGTTTACTTTAATTACTGTTTAATAACTAAAATTGAAGTAGGTAAATGCAGAGGCACAGGTGGGCAATAGATGTTATTTGGTTGTTAAGTCCACTTGTGTCCCGTAGGACCCGAGTTCTTGACACTGTTCGAGATCGAGCGCTAACCACATGTGGGATGTATGGGCACCCCATCGATTTAGTACCGATTCCAAGCAATCAGTCTTGGTGGCCACAAGTAGTTTGGGGCTTTATTACTATTCTGTACTTATGCCATGCTTTACTGCTTAATTTAAATTGTGCGATGTAGTGCACCTGTACTGTTTAGGATCGTGACCTGTTTTCGCTGTATCGACAAGCCCGAGAGTTTCGGGTTCCCGATCGTTCATACCGGCTCCTAAACCCCGAGTCCGTCTCGAGCCGGCCGACTTCGCTATGGGTGTACTTAGTGGGGTGGCCCCCGTGCTTGCTTTGGGTCTGGGAAACGTCATGACTTAGGCCCCGCCGACATACCGATGGGTGTATGTTAATTGATCTGGCAAAAAGGGTCGAAGTGCGTGTGGAAACTTTGGTGCACCCCTGCAGGGTTAAATATTTTCGAGAAGCCGTGTCCGCGGTTATGGACGACTTGGAGCACAGGTCTCGATCATAGACAACTATAACTAAAGTTTACTGTTATAATTTGACTTGTATCCGATCTGACTAGTAATCAGCTTCACTGTAACGGAATGGCTAAATAAAAGTACCAACAACTGCTGGGTTCGGGGATATCTCATGCTTATCTATACCTGACTAGTAATTGCTGCAACGATAACTGAATAAATAAAACTGCCAACGGTGTGAGTTCCTCGGTTGACTTCCTAGTAACACCCTCAGAATCGGACCTATGCAAGTTTGAGCAAAATTCGCCAAACCCGCATAAAAACGATTCAAAGGTGCCCACCAGGCACTTTCGTGCGGGTGGAAAACGAAGTAATAACATTACACAACAGCCCTCGATGGGACCCACAGAACAGATATATATAACAGCGTCTCAAAGAGTCAAGAATACAGATATAATATACAAAGATCCAAATCACCTTGAAAACGGTAGATCGTCCGACTACGGACAAGAAGCAAATGGGGCTAAGAGCCCTTAAGAATAACCAATGGCGTCCATAACCCTGCCCAGGCCTAGCCGGAAGGGTAACCCTGCTAACGACGTCGATCTCAAAACCTGCTTAAACAAAAAGGGGTGCCGACAAAGGGCAAAGGAAAAAGAGGAGCGTCGATCTTGAGGCCAAGACACGGCGAGACTAGAATTCGCGGTCCTCGCCACGGTATGGTGGATCAAGCGCAGCGGCAAGACGCACTAAACAACCTATAGAGACTCGATACAAGGCGCCAATCGAGAGGGTAAGAAGGACCTATCCGAACCCACGATACTACCATCAAACAAACCCATCTGGTGTTTCCTCGAGACCGAGAGGAAGTCAACCGAGGAACTCACGATTGGCGCTTTACTTATTCTTATTGTTGCGACTTTACTAGTCGGTTTAGATAATCGCCCGATAAAGTAAGCGTGGCACTTTTAATTAACCATTCCATTATAGTGGCAACACTTACTAGTCGATACATTTATCATGAGATAACCCAAAACCCAGCTTGTTGGTACTTTTATTCACCATTCCGTTGTAGTTGAGGATTTACTAGTCAGTACAATTGTCGCAAGCGACAACCAAACAAGCAATTGTGGGCGATTATTAGCCATTACGTTATAGTGAAGCTGATTACTAGTCATTATAAGTCAAATTTATAGCAGAACTTTAGTTATGCTTGTCTATGATCGAGATATCATGCTCCAAGTCGTCCATATCCGCGACACGGCTTTCGAAAGTTTTACCGGGTGCACCAATAGCAACACACGCCGATCAACCTCGAAAACCAAATCAAAACCCAACGAGGCTTTCACTGAAAAATCACAAGATTCAGAATTATTTGGGGCCACCTTAAGTAGATCCATGAACGGCCACTGACTCGAGACGGCTCAAGGTTTGTAATATCTGTCAGGAACGATCGGGAACCCGAAAGTGTGGCTGGGCTTGTCGACACCGCGAATCGTGTCCGATCCTAACAATACAGGTGCTCCTCGCACAATTTAAATACGGAAAGTAGCATGGCATAAGTACAGATCGTAATAAAACCTCAAACTAGTTTGTGGCCCCAAGAAATAAGACTGAATCAAGCTCGCTCGGGGTCCCATATACCTCCGGATGTGGATAGCGCGATAAATCAAGGAACAGTATCAAGTACTCGGGGTCTTACGGACACAAGTGGGCGTTGAAACCAAATATTATCTATCACCCACCGATGCCTCTCGCTTATTTCAATTTTAGTTGTTAAACAGAAATTAAAATGACGATAAGTAAAACTAGAATCATCTCCAACATCAACATGCGGCAATACATCAAGAATCGTGGCATATGACGACACACAAGACTTGAGCAAGCGACTACGACGCGCAAGTCCAACTATCTACCAAACAGCGGGTAATAGGATGTGTCCTGTGCAATATAGGGCTGCACGGTATATCATGTACGGAAACTAAAGAATCGCAATACGATAGCAAAAGATCAACAGGAGGGAATAAATACTATAAAAGTAAGATAGGTAGAAAGGGGAGATGCTCTTTGAAAACATTGTCGAAGGGTTCAACCAAGATCGGGAAGCTCACATCAACTCAACGGCCTTATCCGCGAAGAAGCAAAACACTAGAAGAAACACCGGATGCAATATTTAATAAAACGGCAGAAGATCGGCATGATGCATGTATGATGGATGGCATGGCAAAGGTGCGATGCAATTAGGTCATATTGGGTGGAACCGGGGTCCCGATATTTAATTAGGTGGTTCAAGTTGTTTAAACCCCCGCATATTAAATGTTGTTTTAGCATGGCAAAAGATAGCATCGGGTTCGCTACACAAATTTAAATGAGGCCGATATGAGACTAGATTTGCCCGCATATGGGCCCCATATTTAATTATTAGGTGAATCGGCATAAGGCCCCCAAACCACATGAATGTATGCATGCAAGACAATTATTATGCGACAAGTTGTATTATGTTATAAAATAGGGTTCTCGGATAAGAGGTTCACACATTAGAGGGGGCTCGACGATCTTGGGGGTTCCGGGGTTCGGGGTTCGACAGGGTCCAGGGTTCGACGGTTCGGGCTCGGCGGGATCGTTCTCGGACTCCGGGGGTTAGGGTCTTCGGATCGGGGAAGATCTTGGCGCTCGGTGTCCGGGTAGGCGATCTTGTCGGTTCAGCGGTTTCGATTGTCGGTGTCGGTCTCGGCGTTCGGGGGGGGAAGTTCTCGGTGTCCGTGAGGTAGACCTAGTCGCGTCCGGTCCTCGGGGTTCGCCGAACTTGGCGTCCCACGCAGGCGAGCTTGGCGGTAGATGGTAGATCTTGTCGACTCCAAGCCATCGGCCTTGTTGTTTCGCAACGGGAAGGGGCGCGGGCGGCGGCTCGCCGGCCGACGCTGGGAACGCGGACGTCGGGAGCGGAGGCGGAGCCCGCAGCGGCGGCTGGGACGAGCAGGCGTGCAGGGATGCGCCGAGGCGGGAGAACTGGCGGGCGCGCCACCGGCGCAAGGCGGCAGCGGGTCGCCCGCCGAGGCACTGGAGGCGGCAGAGGAGGAGGGGCGGCGGAGGAGGGGCAGGCGGAAGGAGGTTGAGCGAGGCGGCGGTTGGTTGGCCTAGGCGAGAGCTGGAGGCGGCAGCGGGAGAGGGAGGCGGCTCAGACGAGGCGAGGCGGGCGGCGGAGCTGCGGCTCGGGAGGCGCAGACGCGAGCGGGCGGACCTGGTGGCGGTGAGCGCCGGGGCCAGGAGGAAGCTAGCAAGGCGGAGGGACTGGTGGTGGAGGCCAGAGCAGAGGGGCGGCAAGGCAGACGCTGGGAGAGGGAAGAAGAACAGGAGGAGGAGGGAGGTGGGCGCGCTGTGGGGCCGGGCGGTGGGGCCAGGTGGCGGGACAGCTGGGCGCTGGTCCAGGGAGAGGGTGCGGTGCGTGGGAGGGGTTTGGCGTGTAGTGCGTGGGGGATGAGAGAGAGAGGAAAGAAAGAGGGGTGGAGGAGGGGTGGACAAGTGGCAGCTCCTGGTAGGCTGGGGGAAGGGGAGAGGTTGATGTGGCGCAAGGGGAGTGGCCGGGGTGAGGTGGAGACTAGGTTGGGGTAGATTAGTTGGTAGGTCTAGGAATTTAGAGGGGCAGGTTTGGGGTGGACCGATTTAATTTCTGGGGCGGTCGTTCGGGTCTACTCGGCCCGTTCGACTGCCCCACTAAAATAATTTAATATTTTTATTTGTTTTCAAATAGCTTTTATAACTAGTTTTAGACAAACAAAATATCCGGAACATCCGGGGGTTTGGCGTTTGAATAAAAGTCGGGGCGTTTATAGAAAACAACACGGGCTTTGCAAACATAGTTTTTATGCAAACAATGCATGATGATGACGATGCGATGCACAAATTCAACGCGATTTTCTAGTAGTGGTTTTGCGGGATGCCACATTCCTCGTTTGGTCTCGAGGGGGAAATACCAGGATGGGTATGTTTGGTGGTAGTATGAGGTTGGTTCCGAATAGGTCTTTCTTACCCCTCTCTGATAGCCGCTAGTCGTATCGAGTCTCTATAGGTTGTTTAGTGCATGCTGCGCTGCCGCTTCAGTCCACCATACCTATGTAGGCGAGGACCGCCGAATTCTAGCCTCACGTGTCTTGGCCTCAAGATCGACCTCTCTCTTTTTCCTTTGCCCTTTGTCGGCACCCTTTTGTTTAAGTGTTTTGAGATCGACGTTAGTGGTTACCCTTCCGCTTTGGCAGGGTTATGGACGCCATTGGTTATTCTTCAGGGCTCTTAGCCCCATTTGCACCTTGTCCGTAGTCGAACGCTGTATCATTTTCAAGGTGATTTGGATCTTTGTACTATATATCTGCATTCTTGACTCTTTGAGTCGTTGTTGTATATATCTGTTCTGTGGTTCCCATCGAGGACTGTTGTGTAATGTTATTACTTCGTTTTCCACCCGCACGCAAGTGCCTGATGGGCACCTTTGAATCGTTTCTATGCGGGTTTGGCGGGAAGCGCTGAAACTTGCATAGGGCCGATTCTGAGGGTGTTACACCGCAGGGGGGTCATACCCGCCTAGGCGCGGGTCCCCCCTGGGCCGCACCTAGGGCAGGTGTGGCCCACCTGCCCGGCCACTGACTCCGCCATCTCACATATATCTTCCCTACGGAACCCTAACACCTGGGGAGCAACCACAGATAGATTTTCGCCGCCTCTGCGGGGCGAAAAACACCGAGATAGAAAGATCTCTTCGACAGACAGATTTCTGCCGGGGAAATTCCTTCCCGGAGAGGGGAGATCGTCGCTATTAACACCATCGTCAAGCTAGACTTCATCGGGATCATCATCATCCACAACATCATCTCTACCAGCACCATCATCATTACTCCATCCCGCTGTAACAGTTGTGTTGGATATTGCTTTAGTTCATTAGGGAAAACCTTTCCGTTGTTGATTACTATTGTAGTTGATGCTTGTGAGTGGAACCATTGGATTATTGTTTATGTTTATATTGTTATCCATTACCATATCATCTTGATCTTGATCCATATGATGTCTTGTGAGTAGTTCGTTTAGTTCTTGAGAACATGGGGGAAGTCATGTTGTTAGTGGTGGATTTGTGTTGAGTTATTATTCAATGGTTTAGTATTTTAAGTTGTGGTGCTATTCTTTTATGGGTGTCATGTGAATGTCGACTACATGATACTTCACCATTTATGGGCCTAGGGGAATGCATTGTGTATTTGGCTACTAATTGTTAGGTTGCCGGAGTGACAGAAACCTGAACCCCCGTTAAGACATCTTTGCACAAGGGAGAGTAGGATCTCAGAGTTTAAGGCTGTGGTTAGATTTATATCTTAACTACCTTTCTGTAGTTGCAGATGCTTGCAGGGGGTTTAATCACAAGTATGTATTAGTCCAAGTAAGGTCGGTATGTTAGCACATGTTCACCCACACAACACTTACAACACCAAAGAAGAGTACTTAGCTATTTGAAGCGAAAGCACTTGACAGAATTCTCATGTGTCCTCGAGAACAGTTGGTCATTATAAGTATTTCCAATTGATAAATATAGAGAATATCAAGTGCTTGAAATAGTCAACAATCATAATCGGTAGAGGTTAATAGGTCGTATGTCAATATGTGACCAAGATTTGACTCATGATTTCTCCCCGTCACCCCAATATAGGATCTATTCGGTTGTAACTGGTTGGACCGAAGCCTCGATTCTTTGTTTTTGATTTCTCAGAAGACCGATTCGTTGGGAAAATCAGAAAACCCCCAGGGACGAGACCAACTATTCTGTGTACCTGAATAATGCTAACTAACGGTCAAACACGGTGAACGCAAGTAAACCATACTGTATAAAGCTAATGACCACTCTGTGGCCATGTTAACATTCCTTTCGTGTGATCCGTCCGTCTTCCTCCCGTAGGCCTCCGACATGGTCTCTTATTCCGGTGCGACCTTTTTTTGTACTTTGTACTCATACAATCGATGGTGAACCTGTCTGCAAGCACTAGAATTTTACACCGTGTACATCGATCAAGTAGTATGTGTATTCTGACGTTGGGAGCCAAGATTTTTCATTTAATTCGTTGGCATGTATCGTGCAATCAACATAAATTTCGAAGTTGGTATTTGTGTTGAGTCACTTATCAGTCGACTAAATTCCTCTAAAATCAAACAATAAACTAATTTCAACTGAAGATTCTTTACACAAAATTCGACCGAAGTTTGATTAAGCAAGCACGCATCACCAAAAAAAGTTGTGAATCTTACCAACACAAAGTAGCTTATTGTCGATCACTTGATCGGTCGATCAATCGATCTGTTCAACTGCACTATCGATCACACATTGTGCTAGATCCATAGGCGGTGGGTACAAGCAGATGGCGAGGGTTGCGACATGCACGATGGGAAATACATGCAGGGGTGCAGGCTGGATCTCCCTCGGCTTCTCCATCGTGTGCTTCTGCATGGCGGTCGGGTTGTCGCTCGCCGCCTGCCTCCTCTGGCACAATTGCCACTGCATGTATTTCCGCTCAGAGCCGTTGGCCGCTGTCAGTGGCGGACCCAAGTACATGCGAGTGGGGGCCTAGGCCTCCACTCAAATTTTTGAATTTCATTAGTATTTGTTCAAAATGTTAAAGAAAATTATTCAAACTAGTTGAATGCCCGTGCGTTGCTACGGGCCGTTGGAATCATGAACCGTTTCTTCGGTATCATTGGCTGGCAAGAGGGAGTGAGAGACCATATGCTGATATGCACATACTATGACAGATGGCATTTATTTCACATTATATTTTCGGGGATCTTCCAACAACAACCCATTGTATTTTATGTTGATTCTTCATTTGAAAGCATTAAATTTTTTTATTTTTGTTCCATTCATGTGTAAAAGTTTTATAGAACAAAGTGTGGTAATTTCTTTAATTGTGTAAAGTCCGAGTTTTTCGTTCCTCTCAAACTTGACGACGTCGGACCTATATTCTTAGAAACAGTTTTGTTCTTAAAAAGGAAACACATTTTAGAAGGTTAAAATTTTATATTACTATATTTGTACCGTAGAATGAAGTTCGAAAAAATTAACAAAATTATGGATTGACATCATACGTTGGATGTTATTATTTTGAATTTGACTCCGCTAGATGCATTAGCTAGTTTAGAAAAAATATTAGCTTTACATGTATAAATGTGTTGTATTTTTGAAATCTTCTAAAAATATGTATGCTTTTATTTTTATCACATATAAAAAAAATAAAAAAGCCTTATACACGTAGAGGGACATCACATACGAGTCATTCTTCCCTGACTCGTCCCATCCTTACGGCCTAGCTAATTCTCTCGTCGTCTACTGATGTGGCCACCGCCTGCTCTCGCCATCCACCATGGTGCTTGTGGAGGCTCTTGGCGTGCTGGGTTGCATTTGAGAGTTGCTGCGGGGGGAAGCATTGTAGAGAAGGGCGCGTCGATGGTTTCCCTGGCGGCGGCATGGACGGATCCGAGCTGCGGAGTGCCACTGGAGATGACGCGAGCTGGGTTCATGTCCAGTACGCCGGAAGCAGAACAGGACGACGGTGCTTGGCGGCTGTAGGTACGGATGCGAGTTGGGCGGAGGCAACGCAGCAGATCCTTTTTCTCCCACCGGGCGATGCGATCTGGGCGGCGGCGGTGCAGCAGTTCATGTTCCTCCCACCGGAGGATGGTGGCGAAGCGGGCAAGGAGGCGTTGATGTAAGAATCATCTATCTCTTATCTTGCTTTATTTCCTCTCTGATTTTACAAACAGCTCGCTGCAAACTTGCTATTGGAAAAGCATGGCCCCGTCCACCTCCCGCCTCCCCATGGCCCAACTGAGACGAGGGAGTGCCTCGGTTCAATCTATGTTCATCGGTCCTCCACGCCTATTCCTTCGATTCTGCAGAGCCCGGACCAAAGGTTGCAGATCCGATCCCGCCACCGGCGGCGCCTATCCTCGCCACGATCACCGGTGGCGCCACCGCCTCGAGATCACCGTGGCGGCTGGTCCCATCCCCGAATCACGTGCAGACGATGGCGCTGCCCCATCCCTTGCATCGCGATGGAATATATTGGTCCGATGGATGTGCTTAACAATCTTGTTCATCTACCGCTTGCTAATGGATGTGCCCTCGCGGGTAGGGGCGTAGGGACGATCAGACGCAGCACTGGACCGCCAGCACGCCGTCGTCGCCATGGACGCCGAGAGAGAGGCTCGACATGGCCGGCCGCGGCGAGGGGACGGAGGAGAGACGCGCGGCGAGTTGACTATCGGGAGAGGAGTTTTGGGCTATTTTTCTTGTGGTGTGGCAGGGCAGTAATTTAACTAAATAGCTAGGGGCAAAACCGGAAAAAAAAGGTGAACGGAAAAACACGGGTGACGAACCTACCTGGAAAGAAATTAGTAGATAGATAGTTGAATGCCCGTGCGTTGCTACGGGCCATTGGAATCATGAACCGTTTCTTCGGTATCATTGGCTGGCAAGAGGGAGTGAGAGACCATATGCACATACTATGACAGATGGCATTTATTTCACATTATATTTTCGGGGATCTTTCAACAACAACCCATTGTATTTTATGTTGATTCTTCATTTGAAAGCATTAAATTTTTTATTTTTGTTCCATTCATGTGTAAAAGTTTTATAGAACAAAGTGTGGTAATTTCTTTAATTGTGTAAAATCCGAGTTTTTCGTTCCTCTCAAACTTGACGACGTCGGACCTATATTCTTAGAAACAGTTTTGTTCTTAAAAAGGAAACACATTTTAGAAGGTTAAAATTTTATATTACTATATTTGTACGAAAAAAATAACAAAATTATGGATTGACATCGTACGTTGGATGTTATTATTTTGAATTTGACTCCGCTAGATGCATTAGCTAGTTTAGAAAAAATATTAGCTTTACATGTATAAATGTGTTGTATTTTTGAAATCTTCTAAAAATATGTATGCTTTTATTTTTATCACATATAAAAAAAATAAAAAAGCCTTATACACGTAGAGGGACATCACATACGAGTCATTCTTCCCTGACTCGTCCCATCCTTACGGCCTAGCTAATTCTCTCGCTGCTCATCGATGTGGCCACCGCTTTGCTCGCCATCCACCATGGTGCTTGTGGAGGCTCTTGGCGTGCTGGGTTGCATTTGAGAGTTGCTGCGGGGGGAAGCATTGTAGAGAAGGGCGTGTCGATGGTTTCCCTGGCGGCGGCATGGACGGATCCGAGCTGCGGAGTGCCACTGGAGATGACGCGAGCTGGGTTCATGTCCAAGACGCCGAAGCGTAACGTGACGGTGGCGGCCGAGGTACGGATGCGAAGGCGGAGGCAACGCAGGATCCTTTTTCTCCTACCGGCGATGCGATCCGGGCGGCGGCAAGCAGTTCATGTTCCTCCCACCGGAGGATGGTGGCGGGCAAGGAGGCGTTGATGTAAGAATCATCTATCTCTTATCTTGCTTTATTTCCTCTCGATTTACAAACAGCTCTGCAAACTTGCTATTGGAAAAGCATGGCCCGCCCATCCCCCCGCCTCCCATGGCCCAACGGAGACGTGGGGAGTGCCCCGGTTCAATCTATGTTCATCGGTCCGCCTCACGCCTATTCCTTCGATTCTCGCAGAGCCCGGACCAAAGGTTGTCAGATCCGGATCCCGCCACGGCGGCGCCTATCCTCTGCCACGAGATCAGCCGGTGGCGCTTACCTCGCCTCGAGATCACCGGCGGCTCCGTCCCCATCCCGAATCACGTGCAGACGATGGCCGCCCATCCCTTGCATCGCGCGATGGAATATATTGGTCTGATGGATGTGCTAAACAATCTTGTTCATCTACCTCTGCTTGCTAATGGATGTGGCCCTGCGCCGGGTAGGGGACGACCAGACGTGACCGACACCGCCTGACGTCGTCGCCATGGACGCCGAGAGAGAGGCTCGACATGGCCGGCCGCGGCGAGGGGACGGAGGAGAGACGCGCGGCGAGTTGACTATCGGGAGAGGAGTTTTGGGCTATTTTTCTTGTGGTGTGGCAGGGCAGTAATTTAACTAAATAGCTAGGGGCAAAATCGGAAAAAAAATGTGAACGAAAAAACACGGGTGACGAACCTACCTGGAAAGAAATTAGTAGATAGATAGATAGATTGATTGATTGATAGATTCAACATGTTTATACAAAGACTGGCCCCGTTCAAATATTGTGCCCCCAGTCACAATTTCTCCTAGGTCCACCCCTGGCCGCTTCTGGTTCCGCCGCCGACGAGGACCGTCCTTGTGCGGTGCTGGAGTCTGTTGTGGGCAGCCTAGGAAATATGAGGAGTCTTTTTTACCGTTGAAAATAAATAGGAGCGGTATTCTCAACAAAAGCCCAAATCCATGAAAATGTTATAGACGGGCTGGGAATGGGCAAGGGTGATAGTCGACAACAGGCCTATCCAGCGCGCGGCCTCGCCCATTTTCGTGTAACCTCGCGTAAGCAGCAGGCGTGGACGCTCGTTGTTGCTGCAGGCGGGAATTAAAAAGCCCAGCAACGCATGCTTCCCAGTTCCCACTCGGAGGAGCCTCTTGTTCACAATCATTGCCCTTCTGTCACACGCCACTCGTCCATGTCTAATTATATAGCTGCTCCCTGCTGATTCTCTCTCTCAAAAAAAACTCGCTGCTGACCTTGGGAGGTAGCGAAGGTTCCATAATTTCCTAGTGCAAACTGAGCTATGTACTATAGGGCATTTGGTACGATGTCTCGGTGACGAAGCTTTTGGAATATTCCATGGTGCAAATCAAAGGGTGGAATATTCCATGGTGCAAATTAACTCGGCGTAAGTTGCACGCATGTTAGTATCTGTTTTTTTTCACGAGAAAATCAGGAAAATAGATGAAGTTGCAATCCATATTTACAAGACAAAAGGAAAATAACACTACGAGGATCCAAGCCTTGCTCCATGGCTTATCATGTACGCTACCTCAAAGTGGCCGAGTGATTTGTAAGCGGGTTGTTTGTAAAAGGATCCAAGGAGAGAAACGACACCCATGGTTCTAGCATCCCAAGGATCGAACCCCGCCGAAGACTTAGGATTTGACCTAGAGCCGCACACTACCAGCCATGAACCACGGAACATGGTATAGCCAAGCCAACAACCTTTGAAAAGACCCAATTCTTATTGATCCAAACCTCCAAGGAAGATAATAACGCCCACGCGTGCCATTGGCATGGACATATTTTTTCCAAGAGTCTCGTGTGTGTCCACCTATCTGAACCACTAGGAGGGAGCCTAGTCGTTGCCAACTTCGAGACCAAGCCACGACACCGCCTACACCAGCAGAGGCGAACCGAAACCAAATGGATGTGAGGAAGTTGATAGTGAGTGCAACTCATCATTTCTCGGGGTTAATATGCTTGAGTTTATCTAAAGTTATACCTTTACTGTTAGTACATTTTTAGTTTTTGTCTTATCTTTTGTGTTTTGTAGGGCTATTAGGTGGAATTCCGCGCTCATGGACTTATGAAGATGACATGATCCAATTTGGTGCCATTTTATCAATGCATTTTGATCAATGGATTACCATATTCGTTGAGATCAAGGGTGGAACGTGTTTCCACTAGTGTGTAAGTATCCCTTAACATATTCCATATCGAGCTTCTTGATCATTTCAGCTGTGTAGTTCCGTTGAGATGAAAGTTCCATTTCTGAGTTGCTCCACTTGAAGCCACAAAAATAACTTCAACTCCCTATGAGGTGGCCGCGCCTTTGGAAATGGAAGATGGCAAGGCAAGATAGTGGTTGCATTGTTTTATGGTGAAGCTCGATCAAGTTTGGAGTTGCAAGAGCAAGGCGGCTACATGAGTGCGGAGAGGGAAGTGGTGGTGTGATCTAACTTATATACTCAAGAACTTTCTAATTAGTAACACCAAGGATGCACAGTCATGCACCATGAAATTATCTCTTTCAAATATTTCCTTGATTATTATACCTCTCTCATGATATTTAAGATTGCTAAAATAATCATGAACATACATGTATACCCACTATTCCTATAAGTGGTATAGAATTGGAGACGAGATTTTGTTATTCTTACTTTTCTTTGGTTAGCAGGAATTCACTTTACCAAAGTATTTGGCGACATTCTCTTGGATATGAAAATAATTGACACTTGTCTGCGTAAATATAGTTTAAATTTTGTACAAGTATAATTGCAATGGGTAGACATTACAATGGTATGCGAGCACATATCTTAGTATTTTGCAAAACTATTATGTGGATAGTTTTCTGAAATATAATAATTAATTTTATTACTTAACGTCGTGCATAGAGAGAATGAGTTAAAAGAAATTAAAATATTTAGTATAAATAAGAACTTGTTTTAAGTAGCTCGAACTCCTTATCCAACCCTTCTGATAGAAAGAAAACAAAACAATTCAGCACATTATAGTGTTTGCTTTGAGTTTTGTATTATCGATAATATCTAGTAAATAATTTATAGCTTAAAAAATAAATGAAACTTAACAAGAAATTCATTTTTCTCGTCATGTGGGTATAATTAACTACATTGTTACCGGTTCATATAATTAATTACGATTCCATTAGCATAAAATCAATACTTCTAGAAACTATACTTTGTCTTCTATCAAAAAAATAATGGAAAAATAAAGTGTCTCACATTTATCTGCTTTATTTGTTTAAATATATATTAGGAGGCCCACAATTTTATGATAACTACAATGATGTTTAGTATTTACCTAAAGTTAATTCAGAAGTCTCTATGATTCCCCCACATAATAAACCAAGATCTGGAATGCTTTTATTCACTACCGTCTTCCCTTCTCCATTCATTATGATATGGTCCAACCCTATGAGTTCATAAATGGTGAAGCAGTGTGCAGTCAATGTCCACACTATCATCATAAAATTACAATTAATTAAGAATAAGACATGACAATAATATGATTGTATAATCATATTGAAATTATGAGTATGATCTCTCCTCGGCCCTAAGGAACCAAGATAACTACTCACAAAGATAAACCATGTTAATGATCAGTGCATGTGATGTGCAACCACTGTTCAAAAAATAGGCCGAATCAGCGATTAATAGGCCAATAAATCGCTACTAGGGCCTAACCGTGTCGCTTACCACTAATCGTTTGTGTTAATTGTTTAGGCCGATTAATAGCTTTGACACTCATTACTAGGTATGTGTCGATTAACTACTACACTTGGTCAAAAAGTTACAAGATTATCAACACATATCGCCCATCCATACGCTAGCCCGCCCAATGAAGTAGGTTTTTCAAGCTCCCGCCGATCCCCGCCTCCAGAGCTCGATTTACGCCATCACCAGTTCCTTGTCGTTGTTGACTAGTTCCTCGAGTTGCCGATGACCTCAGATAAAGAGCTCGAGCTCCTTGAGGATCTCATTCAGAGCTCGAGGTTGCCTTTAATAGGGTAGGTGGTTGAGGTGTAAGAGGAGTCATATGTGTTTAGGTGCTAATTTTTGTAGGTTGCAACGATTAATAACCAACCGATTAACCGCTTAATCGTCTGAATTCGATTATTCGTTACTCCCAAGACAACCGAAAGGCTTAACGACACCGATTTCCTTACCATTGTGTGCAACACAATATGAAAGTATAACTTTACCACTTGTAATTACATGGTACCGATCAATACGATACAAACAACACCGAGAAGTAACTGTGGTTCATACGCATACAAAATTGTGAGGTGCGTGTGTGTGGGCGTGGGGGTAATGCATGGATGCAGTTGGTGGATATGGTTATGGATATAGTGCTCCCCACATCCAGAAGACACTAACATCGACGATGACAATGATTTTCTACTCTTAAAGGCAGAATCTGGCCCTCTAGGAGTATGTGAATACTTCTAGGTCCGATGTCCCCTCTGCTTAACAAAGAAAATTAGAGTTCCCTCCTCGAGGAAGAATAAGAAAAAATTGACGTAGAAGTGTGCAGCGTGAACTCGAGGTGGGGCCCATGCCATGGCCAAAATCCACCTGGCCTTTCTGATGGCTGGGTTGCACGGTGACCCCATGAGGCCCACCTCGCCATGACCTTTTGGCCCATGGCCCCCCTTTGACCGTAAATAACTTACATTATTTCTCTTGCGCCTGTACTTGCTCTAGAAAATCTATCAACTTAGCATTTTTTCTGGATAGAATCTGATTCAAGTTGTTTGGTGCAATAATTGTAAAAATAATAGAAAACTAGATAAATGGTTCAAAAATACGTTAGATTGATAACAAGATAGATAAGTTTCCTCTAAATTACTCGATACAAAATTCATGTGCTAATCCCTAATGCCAACCCTCTCACCATCCATGTCATGTGCAGTCGCCGCAGATCATCCCGCCATTTGTGCCTCACTGCCAAGCGCTACATCGCGCGTGGCAAGCCAACGCTTCTTCCGGTGGCTTCCGCCGCATCTTACGACCTCCACAACAAGCGCTCGCTCGCAGCAGGAAGCCTGTGTTGCCATTGGCCCTGGCCCATCACAGCGAGATCGTTGTTGCCGTCGTAGCCCTGGGGTTTAATCTTGTCCATTTTCTCCAAATTGAGCCTCTCCGTGCCTCGGGATGGCCCCGTCACCCCCGGCGCCGCGTAGGCTTTGTCCAGAGACTCCTTTGGCGGCGACGAGAGGAGAAGGGAGGTATCATGTTATATATTTCTTATGATTTGCATCGAAGTTCTAATCATCCTCTAGGCGGTACAAGGTTAAATCTCCTGCATAACTGCATCATGGAGGTGTGAGAACGTTGCCCACTAAAAACAATAAGCATACCCTCAAAATTAGGACTGACCTCGCCATAGCCCTATGCACACACAAAAGGACACATGTTTCTTCCATGTTACGGTCGCCCAAAACTAGGTATCATGCATGAGCTTTCTAGGCGCTCTCGTAGCCGGGGACAAACCCTACATCCATCCATCCATCCATCCGTCCGTCCACCGTCAACCTCATCTTTTCCTCCCTCCTTTCTGTGACATTCTCTGATTGGCGTGAGGGCCACATGGCGCAAAGGTGTGTCCTCCAAAGAGGAGGCCATGACTTAACATGAAAGCTTCGCTTTACAACTCCAACCCATGCATGCATGATCGAAACAATTATGTGCAGCTCCCTGCTGCACACTACTTGTACTATATGAAAGGAAAACATGTCCTTGTGTTGTAGGATCTCCATCGATGCATGCATGTCTCTGCCTCCCTGTCAATTCCTCTTTGCAAAAGCAGCTTGGCCACACCACACAAAAATATTTAATTCCAGCGTAGGGTAGCTGGCTAGCTGCATGATGTAGAGATATGTCGAGAAATCTGCTATGGCAAGTGGCTCAAGATATGAGTATATGATTAAGATTCAGTGCGTAATCAGCTAAAAAAAGATTCAGTGCGTAGTGCTGAATTCATTTTCTATTTTGATGGGCCAAACTAGTTGGCAAGTTTACGGAAATTGTCGTTGCCTCTCGAGGAGCAGTGCTCCATTCATTTAGAAAAACATACTTACAAGTTGCAAATAAATTTAAAAATAAATTATAGGCATAGTCAATATTGTGCCATACAAGTATGCAGAATTGCGACCCGAAATTCTTTATATTATGGGCTTCACAAAAATTGAAAAAATCTTATTAAATTTAGAGATTTGAATATGCTTACTGAGATCGCAGTTTTGTAAATTTTTGTGTAGTTCATAATACAAAATTAGAAATTAATATTTTGCACATTCGTGGGATATATACATCATTGGGTACATCCAGATTTTTCCCATAATTTTTTTGAATCTTAGAAATATGATTTTCATTAAGAAAACAAGATCACGGATGTCCAAGTGCACCAAATCTTCATTCGGAAAATTAGCACCACATAGTTGATATATAGTTCACCACAACCAAATGTTGTGATGTAGTCTCAGTTTTGCCGGTCAGTACTATGCTACTTGTACGTGTATATGGTGTGCAAGAGAACAGGGGGCAGAAAAGTTAGCTCGCAGCCTCGCACGTGTCTGTTTTCTCGAGCAAACTATTGTTGCGCAATGGATGGTGACCGCGTGGAATATACCAAGCAGGTAGTGCTCGGTCGGTCATGCTATCTTTAATCACATCTCGCGGATTTCTTCCTTTATAGACCTGCATCTCAGGGATTTGTGCTGGATCATGCATTCATGCATGTCACTAACGTCTTCTTATGTTTCTTCCTGTACTGTCCAAGTCTAACCACCTTCAGTTTTGTTAACTATCTGCGGTTAGTTGCTTCTTTGCTCCGGTGAAAATAAAAAGACTATTTCTGCTTGGTGCAAATTAAACATTGTACTAGAACGAATAAAGAATGGTCAAAACTATCAAAGAGCAATCTCTCTTTATCATCGTTTTTAGAGGGTAATTAGATTTTTGATCAACGAAGAACGCATGTTATCATAACTTTCAGTAGAGGAAGGCACTGTTGTGTCTCTTCGGGAGGGGCGATCCGGGAGCGATTTCCAATCCTAGCTGCTGGTGGCCAAAGGATTGAAGTGTGGACTTCACTTGGTGTCAGTAATTTTGCATGTATCCCTACTTTTCCTTGCCACTGGCCTTCATAGTTCCGGTGGATGTGGCCTTTGGATCATGATGGTGTCAAGCTTTATGCACTAGCCAACGCAATCAAAAGTTTGAACTGATGAAAATAACTAGTGCAATCCACTTATATACTTTAACACATTCTTTCACGTGTGACGGGGAGCAGTCAGCACGTGCAACCGGAAGAGAGCGAGGGCGCGCGAAACTCATGTATGATCCAAGAAGGATAATTTTTTTTAAATAATACATTTTTTATTGAATTGCATAAATAATACACAAAACGGACAAATTGCAAATCTGTTGGTCGGCTAGTTCAACGGACGAAACACTGCCTTCGTCCGTTCAACGGACGACACACAACCTTCGTCCGTTCAACGGACGACACACCCTGCTGTCAGCTGTTTGGTAAAGGAGGGGTTTGCAGGGTGTGTCGTCCATTGAACGAACGAAGGCTGTGTTTGAACGGACGAATGTTGCATTGAGAGCCGACCGACGGTCAATTTGCAATTTGCCCGTTTTGTGTATTATTTATAAAATTCAATAAAAATGTATTATTTAAAAAAATTTAGCCTCAAGAAGCCTATACGTGCACATAGAGGGGTCTACAACAATTTTAGGATAAATTGCGAAAGTCAGGACTCGAACTCGAGACCTTAGGCTCTGATACCATGTCAAGCTTCATGCACTAGTCAACGCAACCAAAAATCCGAACTGATGGAAAGAACTAATGCAATCTACTTATACACTTCAACAGATGGGATGGAGCCCTGAATATTTTCTTGATTCCTGGATGGTGTATGATAGTGATAAGATGTGAAGTAATGGCCTCAATCTATTTCTAAGAATTTTTTCGTCCCGTGTCAAAAGTCGGCTAAGAAATGCTCTATGTGATCAGGTGCACTCGCTCCGTGAAGGAATGATGACGGCATAATAGACGTCAACAATGAGAGTGTGTTCTTTAGGTGAAAACATATGGTCTAGATCAAGCAGTATTAACCTTGCATTGTTGTTCAGGGTGTTATCTCAAAGATTTAGGAAGGATGGTGAGTGTAACTGCAAGGGGAGCACTTAAACCTCCTTCACTTAAACCTCCTCCATCAATCCAGTTGGGGGCATTGGACAAAATCCATGTCCTAAGGGGCATCCTACAAACGGACACTTGTGTCCAAAGTTTGTGCGGAGACCTCCATTTCTCCCCAAACTATGGGAAGATTGGGGGTTGTCCGGACCACCACCCAACTTGGGGAAAGGGGAAGCAAACCCCCTTGAATTCGCCACGATCAGAGGTTTTAACGACCACCCATACGGGTAGAACCCGCTCGTACCCGTACGGCGTGGCTTCGTATCCGCCTCTTCAAATACTTTTACTTCGTGCAGATGGATCTGAGATCCGACATTCAGAGACACCACAATTCGTAAAAAACTCACCTCCAAAATGGATATGGAGAGGGAATTCACATTGGAACTTCGATCCTCACGGCTACGAAGATCCTTAAATTCTTTGGCATCATCTCCATCACCATCTCCATCAACCGATGCAACTCCACCATCACCAACGACCCTCTCATCTCCATTACCGTCATCTTGTTGTATTTCCTAGATTTTGTTGTGGATTTGCACGAGTATTTATCAATCCATTTGTATTCCATCCATATTACTATGATGGTGTTGATTGCCTTTATGTGTGAGTAGTTTACTTGTTTTGGGGGAGATGGAGAAACCCTAGCATGGTGATGAATTGAAATAAAGATAATCCACAATTTTGTTCATAAAAATGTATTAGTTTTATTTCTTGATGTTGTGTGAGGTTGACCATACAACATTCTCCTTCGGGACAAGGGAGGAAACTACCCTTGGGCATGTGATGGTATGAAGGTGTTAAGTGGCATATTGCATTGGATCATTAATCATGTGTTCAAGGGGGGAATAAGAGGAGTCACATATCCTAATCCATAACCATGGGGCAACCCTTAATAGTAGGGAATCATGGATGGCTTGCCTATTATTACTACTGTGGTTATGATGGGTAAAATATAAGATGACTTGTCATTGATTATCTACTTTGGAGCTTCTCCCATACATATGACAATATAGATATATCCTAATCATAACTAAACATAATTGCTACTGGTGGATCCAACACTCCTCAAGAACGCTTTAGTCCTATTATAGTTTTAGATATCTTACATCGCGAACCTCTCTGTGTTTACTTTCATTACTTATTATTGTTTTGTTCACACACACTCAAACACTCTTAAACACCCCTACTTGAAATCGAAGACAATTTCCAAGCATTCTTTGGGAAATAGTGGCGAGGGACATTAAGACGTTCACCAATAGCTCGTTGTGTATTCGATACTCTTATTTCTAAACTAACTACAAATGATCCGTGCTCTTGCAACCATCACTCTACATCAGGTCAGGCTAGTCTTGGGCCTGAATTTTGAGCCCTGAAAGTCGGGCCAAGCTTGGACCAAGGTTTTGGGCTTTTGATTTGGGTCTAGCGAGATAGATTTGTGATACATTATAGAAATGTTGATCGTGCTTGAGACCACATGTCATTCATGGTTTGTCCTTTTTTTCTACAAGTTTTGATGGTTGCATCTTTTTAGTAGACTACGGGTGTATGCATGTGAAGATCCCAAACCGGAAGTTTGCCATTTTTTCAGAAAAATACTATCTTTGATCCAAATGACTTGTCCAGGTACATTTAAAACTAAATAAATTTATGGTAATATTTTTCCAAAATCCGTGACAAATTTGGATTGGAGTGAAAAGTGTTTTCACTCCTGAGCTCCAGTGT
Organism: Avena longiglumis; assembly: GCA_030063025.1. Taxonomy (NCBI): domain Eukaryota; kingdom Viridiplantae; phylum Streptophyta; class Magnoliopsida; order Poales; family Poaceae; genus Avena; species Avena longiglumis. Next base: position 7,796,971 of record CP125979.1, read on the forward strand.
GTCCTTTGTTTTATTTTTTTAAATCGTATTTATAAGTTTCAAAAATTCTGAAGACAAAAATCTAGACATGGTCCATATTATATTCTACAAACATACAATATCAAACACAATTTTTTTTAGATTGTGGACTAAACAAAAATGATAAAATGGACAAGATATGATAATTTGAAACTATGCATACTTCGATCCACACTTTTATGATTTTTGCGTTGATCATAGTGCAAAGTATTTTAAATTGATATTTTGCATGATCGTGGGATAATTCATTGGCTACATCCACATATTTTCTTTCAATTTTTTTTATACTCAGAAATATGATTTTGTATTTTTTTAAAGGATCACCTGGTGCTCATGACACTAAATCTTCGTTCAGGTTGGAGGGAGTAGTATTTTCAAGGAGGCTTTAAAATAGATCGTGGAGCTGCCGCACACGACTCCACGCGCACCAAGTACGTGTTAGCGCACCAAGACTGGATCCTAAGGGATTTGTGAGACACACAACTCCACGCGCCGTCCGACGAAGCTAGATGCACCATCAGAGCAAGGATGGGCGCAGAGGGCCATATTCTTAATTTAGGACATAACTGCCCCCTTAAAATCCCGAAGAAGACATTGAAAAACAGTCTAAAAAAATACTGAGACCTTCAGCCGGCGAGAGGCCATGGTCCGCCATGCCTCCAAGACCCTAAGGACGCCGGAGACAGAACATACGAGTGACATTGTTGGCGGAGGGAAGGAATCCTAGATGGGTTTAGCCGCCGTGTCCTGGCTTCTTATTTGCTCCAAATGGTGTCAATATATTTTAGGTGTGTGACCCTACAGTTCGCGAATAATAAAGACATGATCGAGACCCCTCTCTGATCAATAATTAGCAGCGGGACCTAAATATCCGCACTGACTTCCACACATTTAACGATGACTTTTGTGATCGTGAGAAACTTTTACTCATGTAACTCAATCCCTTTGTATCGTGATATATTATATGTCTGAGATTCGATCATCGGTATCTTCATACCTAGTTTGATATCGTTACCGACATGTACTCTTTTCTCATTCCCGTTATATAATATTCTAGTGATCAAATCACTTGCTTGCAAGCTAACTAATGTGATATCACCGAGAGGGTCCAGAGTATATCTATCTGTCATCGGGATGGACAAATTCCACTCTTGATCCATGAGCCTCTACATAACACGTTCGTAGAACTGAAACCACATTTATAGTCACCTTGTCACGGTGTGGCGTTTGATGTTATCAAGATACTCTTCTAGTGTTAGTGATTGACATGATCTCATGGTCTAAGGATTAGGATTACTTCGTATGATTTCATAGCAATATAAACATAATAAATTTGATCGTAATGCTATACTTCGGATGAATGTTCATCATTCCAACAATGTTGTGACCTCGTTATTAACAACATCCAATATCCATGATCAGTAAACCTTTTATCATCTTATTAATCAACGAGCTAGTTTATAAGAGAGGTGTAACTAGGAACCTTCTATTTGTTTATTAAACGCACATGTACGAACGTTTCCAAATTAATACAATTATAGCATGCAAAATAAACATTTATCATAAACAAGGAATAAGATAATAATCACTTTGTTATTGCCTCTCGGGCATATTTCCTTCACGGAGACCTTGTAGCAAAAACTTGACAGTATTGTAGCAAAATCACAGAACAGTTATAGCAAAAAAATTGTGTTGATGTAGCATCATAACAAAAAAATGCCCTATGTAGCAAAACAGACTTCGCCGGAGACATCACCGGAGACTCTCACCGGAGCCTCATAGCAGAAACTTTGTTCTGTTATAGCAAAATAACAAAACGATTGTAGCTAAAAAAATACAAGTATGTAGCAAACTAAAACAGGCAAAATAGAGAAATCATCCTAGACCGGCGCCCTGCCTGTAGGGTTTCATAGCATGGAAAACAAAAAATTTCTACCGCATACAAACAAACAAGCCAAGATCTATCTACTAGATTGTAGCAACGAGTCGATGGAATAACTCACCCTCGAAAATTCCAAAGTGTTTAACGAGAGCGGATTCTCGTGGGTGATGTAGTCGATTTCTTCCCGTCTCAAGATCGCAGAAGCGATCCTTCCGGGCACAAGGCGCTCCCGCAATCGGTCACATCGCCGGTACTCGACGAAGACCTTCCTCTCCTTGTTCCAAAATGCGGAGGTTGTAGCACTCTCCTCGCGATTCCTAAAGACAACGGGCGTGGTACCGAGTAGAGAGATCTCGCAGGGCTTCGCCTTAAGCCGGAGCGAGTATGGTAAACTATGAGAGAGCTCCTCGGCGATCTAGGGTTTAGACACACCAAGGAGGAGGTGCTAGGGCCGGCGGCTAGGGCTAGGGGCTTGCCCAAGTCGGCGGCTAGGGGAGGTGGCGGCAACAGGAGGTGGCGGCAACAGGAGGTGGCGGCGCCGAGCTAGGGTTTTAGGGTGGAGAACTTGTGTGCTAGGAGGGGCAGCCCTGCCCCTCCCTTTATAGGTGGGAGGCGCCGGCCAAGGGAAGGGAGTCCCTTCCCAACTCAGATCCCTAGTGGGCCGGCGGTGGAGGAGGAACTCCTCCCCAACTCGGTTTCCCACTTCCCTCCACTTCCCAAAATACTCGTTTGACTTTTCAAATTGGTGTTTGACTTTTCAAACTAGGATTTGATTAAACCCTTTATTTTGTTCAACGATGACACTTAGTACATGATGCAATCTTTCCAACTTAGTATGACACATTCATGTACCCTTCCCCTCCGGAGTGCCGGACATTCCGGAACCTTTTAGAACATTCCTGATGAAAACACCGGAACCATTCTCCAACTCCGAAACAGGACTTTCCTTATATGAATCTTATTCTCCGGACCATTCCGGATCTCCTCATGATATCCCGGATCCCATCCGAGACTCCGAACAACATTCGGTCTCTTTCTCATCATTCCATAACTACTCAAACAACGTCGAATCCTTAAGTGTGTCTCCCTACGGTTCGTGAATTATGCGGACATGATCGAGACACTTCTAACAATAACCAATAGAGGAATCTGAAATTCATATGGCTCATATATTTCTCACGATTACTTTGATCGAATGAACCACTTACATATGATACCAATTTCCCTTTGTCTCACGATAGTTTACTTATCCGAGGTTATGATCGTCGGTATCTCAGATACCTAGTTCAACCTTGTTACCGATAAGTACTCTTTCGCTCCTATGATATGTGATCCCTTGTGAGCCACCACATGCTTGCAAGCTAATTGGATGACATTCCACCGAGGGCCCATAGTATATCTATCCCATCATATGGATGGACAAATCCCACTCTTGATCCATGTGTCTCAACCAATACTTTCCTAACACTCAATGCCACCTTTATAGCCACCCCACGGTGGTGTTTGATGTCATCAAAGCATCCTTCCGGTGAAGGTGATATGCATGATCTCATGGTCGAAGGAATTAGGTTACTATGTATCAGAAAGCATATAGCAATTGAACTATTAAAATGACTTGATCTTTATGCTACGCTTATCTATAGGAGTATGTCCACCATATCATTCTCCTAACGATATGATCTTGTTGTTAATAACATCTCAATGTTCATGATAGGGAAACCACAATCATTTATTAACCAACAAGCTAGTATTATGAAGAGGCTTTACTAGGGACTTCAATTTTAGTTTACAAATCACACAAGTATTAATGTTTCCTTGTTAATACTATTATAGCATGAATGTAAACATTTATCATAAACACAAAGATATAATAATAACTATATTTATTATTGCCTCTAGGGCATATCTCCAACACTGCCATCATAGCATCACTGTGTGCCTATCGTAGCATCTCCATACAACAATTGTAGCATCGCCCGCAGCCCTTTGGTTGCTACCATCACCGTTGGTCGCCTCAGTCACCTGAACACAGCAGCGTGGCGACATCCCGCGAGGGAGGAACGACGAGGATGGTAGGCCATGGCACGAAGGTGTGGCGGTGGGACCTCCGGCAGCGAAGGGACGTCGCAGTCGTTGGCGGGAACTCAGACGCAGAGGGGTGGCGCGGTTGGCGGGAGCTCTGGCGGAAGAGGGCGCGCGGTCGCTAGCGGGAACTCCAGTGTGGAGAGGCGGCATGGTCACCGGCGGGAACTCTGGTGAAGTGGGCGGGAGCTTCGGCGGCGAAGGGCGCGCGGTTACCGGCGGGAACTCCGGCGTGGAGGGGCGGCGCGGTTGTCGGCAAGAGCTGTAGGTCGGGGCTAACATGGGGACGCGAGCGTCACGGGAATCCAGCTCGACGAGGTGGCGACGTGTCCTGGAAGCAGCAATAGGAGGAGACGCGGGCGAGCGATTCGAGAAATCGTTTCGTTGATCTCAAAGAAGGATTGCCTTTTCTTTTTTGCGGAAAAGAAGGATTGCCTTTTTTGACTGCTCGAAAATGTGTGTGACGGCGACTGGGCATCACATTAGCATCAAGCATGCACACATATGCACTTTTGCATCGTTAAAGCTACAACACAGTCCCACCCTTTTCAAAATTGTTCACACTCGAGCATCTCGAACTCCAAGCACAGTACAAATTAAAATATTTTAGCACCGTCCTAATAAAGATACAAACATGACATAAAGAAATAAAATAAAGAACTGAAAGCCAGCGGCCGTGTAGGCTGGGCGGAATGATGAGGGAGGCCGCATGGCATGTGTGAACGATTCTCCACACGCACGCGCGCGAGTCCGGCCGTCCGGTCGACTCTGCGGCGTCGCATGCATGCATGCACGGTAGCGTGCTTGCTCATCATGTCATGCACGGTACGTCCGTCCGAGCTGTGGCGGACGGACAGCTGTACAACCTGTACCGATTCGTGCAGCGCAGACAGGGCATGGCCCCCGCAGAATCCGACCACAGGACGAGTGCCTCCAAATGTTCTTTCCTCGCTGACTGCACGCTGCGCCCTCTCGTTGACCGAATATCTCTGTTCATGCATGCACATATCTTCTTCCAAACAACAAAATATGGACTGTAGCAGCCTTTCTTGCATGCTGGTGTCCATGCTCACCATACTACCCTTATCTTGTTCAAACAAAAAAAGAGGATTTCATATGAAAGTGATTTTTCACGGACGTGACAAGATTCCTGGTTGGCTTTGCGTGGATCCGTATGCATGCGTGCGCGCGTGGACGTGCAGAACAGGTCTGTGCGGTGCGGCAACCACCCCAATTTCGGAGAACATTCCCTCGTCCTCCCTCGGGGAGAAACGGCCCAATAGCTACGCTCCATGCATGGCGTCGTCGCCTCCAAGCTTTTCACCCATCTCTTCACCTCACACGGCGGCCACCGTCTCCACCGCCCAACCGCGACCAGACCACCTAATCAGTCCATGCTAGCTAGCGCAAGCTTTATTTCGCCTACTACTACCGGCCAGGAGTAGTGAGATAAAACTAAGCCAATCGAGTGTTTACTTGCATGCCAAGTGATCTTGGCCACTCACCTCGATCCCCCTATCTAGTCAGCTACCGGTCAAAAGATGCCACCATGCATATGAAATTAAAAGGATGGACCTTTTCCTCTGCTGGCATGGCAGTTAAATATGTGCTTGTACCAGCTGGACCCCTTGATTAACAATCCATAGCCATTATAGTACTTACTCGAGGAGTATGAAACAGTTAGCTGGAGGAGTGACCTAATGTTACAGGCAGACAGCTTGTCACTACTCATGTAGTAGCGAGCTAGATAACATATGAAACGATCGAGCATAGCAAAAAAAACGAGTACGTCTTAGCAAGCGCACCAACCACTACATGCACACACCTGTAGTACTAGTCGTCAATTAATCGTTACAGACATCAAGTGTGCTAGCTCCTGAGGTCAAACGCGTGGCGAAGGTCGATGTTCCTGCTCCGTAAGACTGTGGCCAGATGTGTGCAAACAGCAAACAGTTGCGCTGAAAAAACTCACTGCGCGAGCGCATCATGCATGTACACCAACAGCAACAGTGTAATAAAAAGAGAAAAATACTAACAGTTACCGCATGCAGCAGCTAGCATGGTCCTGATTCGTACGTGTTCCTGCCAAACAAACTGCGCAGAGCGGGAGGCAGGCCGGGAAGGAAGGACATGATCTTGTTTGGTGATTGGTATGGCGAGGCTGGCGCGAAAGAATCTGGAGCGCGTGCCCTCCAACTGCTCCAGACAAAACCCCCCACTTCTTCAAGTGAAAAAAAAAAGATAAACTAGCAGCTAGCTAGAGGAGGTGCGTGCATGCTTTTATCCCATGTGTCTTCCCCTGCTTCCTCCCTCCCTCCCTCGTCTGAGATGATAGTAGCCTGTGCGGCAGCAGCAGCGGCGGCATGGGAATAATGGCGATTCCTCTGCCTATCTGCTCTCTGTAGTCTCCATCCAGAGCCAAAGTACACAGTGGATACAGTACCCATGGGCGTATGTACAACTGCATGAGGCCTAGGAGAATATCTCGGTCAGCCAGCTCGCTTGCTTGGTGGGCTGTGAGCTGATGAGCTCTCTGCTGACTAAGCTCCTTCTTAGTCAAAACCTAGCAAAAAGTTATTAGTAAACTAAATTAAGTGGGATATTGGGTAGTACCTCATTATTTCCTTAATGCAGCTGGTGGTTGTTGTTGCCTTGGTGGCTCGGGGTGCAGTATGTAGTGTGCGCCGATTTGAGCTGTGCTACCTCTCCCAATTCGTCTGCTGTTTGCAGTAATAAATATTCAGTAGTGATTTATAGTGCAGCAACAAACAAATACCTGTACGTAGGAGTAGAAATACGTACTACTATAGTCAGTTACTAGTGTGTGCATACATAAATAGTGCAATTATGTACCCCCCCTGAAAAAGTCTACTCTACTTAACTACTAGTAGTAAGCTCTAATGCAAGCAAGATGCATCCAAGCCCAAAGTGTTTTCATCATATATAATGCACGCACATGTCTCTAGCGTTTTGTTGCATGCAGTAGCAGTTAGCACCCGCGCGCGATCCCTTTTCTTTTCCACCCCTCCCCTCCCCACCCTACCCCACCCCCTGCTTTCGCATCATCGGTAAATAAACAATCGAAAGAAATAACCGTCGTTGTGCTGGGTTTGGTGGTTAGATAGACCACCACCAGTAAACATCGCCGTGACAGAGGCTCCCTCTCTATAAAATCCATCTTCTCCCCCCTCCTCCCCTTCCTTGCACCACACCACACCCACCCTCCCCTTCCCCCTCCCCCACCCTTGTCGCCGCCGCCGCCGCCCTCGTGCCACCAGCAGCTCCTTGACCGTGCTAGTGAGATCTCTCTCTTGTTTCGACTGCTTCAGTCTGGTATCTGAAGCTGCTGCTGATGGAGACATGTCCGTGATCCTTCTCGATCGGCTACAGTTCATGCGGGGCGAGGTTTGTTTCGCCTGATCGATTGACCGGCTCATCAGCTCGCCGCCGTCGTCGTCGTGCGTGCCTGGCTCCCTGTATGCCACACATGTATCCCAATCCCTGCCGTGATTGGATGCTGTGGGTGGCGTGCAAGGAGCCAAGCATGCATACATACCATGCACGCCCTCATCCTCTCCCTCTTCGATCCCATCTTTATCGTTGTCCATGTTTGTCTACAAGCTGTTGATAAACTACCTCAAGTAACTTAGATGCATACTGTAGAACTTCTTTGATGTTTATCATACTCCAGTCTGCATATGCATGCTCTGATTTTCCTTTTATTTGCATTGGTTGATACACTAGATATAGGTATATATATTCAGATAGATTTTCATTGCCTGTCTGCGCACTTCAATTGGTCTGTGTGTTCAGAAAGCTTTGATGTCCTAGTTCTTCAAGCTTGATCCAGATGAGTGCTGTGTTTTGCTGCTGTTTCTTGTCTTTGTTGCCCCAGAGAACAGCTCTCCTTAAGCTTCTCTTTTACTTTTCTTCCACTATTCCTGATTGCCCATCCTAATCTTGTGATGAAATTAAGAATCCTGAGCTTACAGTTTTGCTCATAGAAATGGTGAAGGTTGCTTATAGAAATGGTGAGGGAGAACATACTCTAATTAGTCCAGAGGGAGTATGTATTCACAATGTTCATCTTGCACAACATAGCAAAACATTTTTTTTCCGATGCATGATCTTGTTTCCCATCACTGTGCTTTTCTGCCCATCCGCATGAATGCTGTTTCAAGCAGCTTTTTGTTTCGGTTTGTTTAGTCTTGTTCCCTGCTTTAATTTCATTGCGGTGGAAGTATGCAGCTATCATACATGTCGACTGATACTTTGTTATTTAGCCGTTGCTTGGCTGGGCTGGCGCCGTACTGAAACGTACTATACGTATGAGGATTTGATTTTATTCAGATAACTGCGTATTACATCTCTGCTAAAAATGGCCCCATGTGTGATGATGATGCAGCATAGCAAGCTTCAGTTTCTGCTGTCTGTTTGACCGAGAGTTTCTAGTATGTTTCTCTACTATAAATGTGTGTTCCATTAATTAATGCTCTTTATCGTATGCAGCTTTTTTGTGTGCAAGATTCTTGCCTTTTAACACTTCCTAAAACGCAGGATGTGTTTGCATATGGTGCTCTTTTTCGAAGTGTTTTGACAAATTATTTTACTCCCTACGACCCATATTAGTTGACTCAAATTTGTCTAGATTTGAATGAATCTAGACACTATTTAGTATATAGGTTCATCCAAATTTGGACAAATCCAAGTCAAGTAATATGAGTCAGAGGGAGTAGAAGTATTGGTACTTGTGAATTTATTTTTAGAAAAAACACAAGTGCCATTAAGGGACTAATGCTCCTCCAAGGCTCCAACAGCATACGGCTTATGAAACACAAAGTTTTGGAACAACAGCTTATGCGTGCATAATGTGATATACTCCCTCAGTTTCATAATATAAAATGTTTTAACTTTGTGAAAAAAAAATATTAGACTACTTTTAGTGTGTAGGTTCGGAGTGAATCTCTATAAACCTATACTAAAAATAGTCTAGATATATTTATTTTACAAAGCTAAAAATCACGGAGGGAGCAGTGGGGAAAACAAATGTTTAGATTGGAATTTTTGCGTACGGATGGTCTCATCATGCACGTACGTATGCATGCTTGTGTTGGGGTGACAAAAATTCAGAAAACCGTCAGTCTTTTCGTCGAGAGCTAGCAGCCTCCCGGCCGTGTACAGAAGTACAAATGATGAAGTACCACATCTAAACCTATAAATACGTCTACAGTAATCATTTTTAAGTGTACTTGGGAAATACATGAAACATTATTTGTACTCTTCTACCAGTAGCTTCATACTACTCCAATGCTTCTTCATACCTACTAGGCTACTAGTACAATGCGCGCCTGTTCTATGGATATGTCCTATAGTACTACCCTGTAGAGAGAGCAGCAGGCGTGCAATGGCATAGCCAGCCCTAGCTAGGTAGCTAGCTAGCTAGCTGGAGTAGCTGGTCAGCTCCATGCCATGGCCTTTCTCGGGCGATGCCTGGGGCCAGGCCAAGCCAAGCACAAGAATTTTGTTTCGCAGGGCAGCTGTCTCCTGTCCGGTCCGGTCTGCTCTACGCCAGTACAGGCCACCACCTACAACCCCGTCCATCCAGCCAGCCCCTTCCTCCCTCCCTCCGCTACCTGAGCTGAGAACCGCATTTGGTGGGGCCCCCGCGTACGCCTCCCAGGGAGCTCTTGTGCTTGTTCTCTTGTGCAGCTTTTAGGTGGAGGAAGTGCGCGTAGAGAGAGAGAGACAGAAAGGGCAGAGAGAGAGATAGAAAGTGTAGAGAGAGTTGCTGGCATTGTCTTGTCTGATGAGCAAGGTAGCTGGCTAGGGCATGCATCCATCGGCTTTCTCTCCTTCCAAGGCAAGGCCTGGGAGAGATGTCTCTCCATCCAGCCGAAAGGGAAAACAATTCCCTGTCTCGTGCATCCATCTCCCCCTTATCCTAGTGCCGGCCGGCTCTGCTGTCAGACTACTCGGCCATGCACGCCTACGGCATATACTACTCCAAAGACAGATGTTGATCCACACAATTCAAACAATTCGGATCAAGCTGCGGGCACGGATCTATGTCCTTCTAGGGCGTGTTTGGATTGTGACCAAACTATACCTTACCCTTTTTTTTTTTTTTTGCTATGACCAAAAATTTGGTGTGTGTTTGGATGGTTGCCAAAGCCTCACTACCAATTTTAGTTCAGTTTTTTTAGCAATATTAGACAATTCATGGGCAAGCAAGACATCAACCGAAAATTGGGCTAGCCAAATATTTGCTAGGACAAGCCTGGGCATAAACAGACCCCTAGCTTTCATAAATGCTCAAACTAGATCATTTTGTTGTTGATGATGATCATATAGATCACGGATTTCTGCATGCATGACGAGCAAATCTGCAAATTCTGTGGCAATTAGTGATCAACATGACTCTGACACTCATAGGGATGATCATGATTCAACAAATACTTGCGTTATGTTCATGTTGTGCATGATCACACAAGCGTCTATTATCCTGCAACTATCCTAACGTGAAAAAAATGAAAATTTATCTGATCAAGATGTCCATGTCTATGAGTTAACCAACAAAATTGTTAATCAACACTGAGCCACGGTGAGAGAGGAAAAAACTATGAAAAGAGGCTCGCCAAAGGAACTGCAGGCACGGATCCAAACAATTCAGATAATTTGGAGTTCAACTGGATCAAGCTGCAGGCACGGATCTATATATGTCCTCCTAGGGTGTGTTTGGATTGTGACCAAGCTATACCTTACCAATTTTTTTGTTATGACCAAAAAATTAGTGTGTTTGGATGGTTGCCAAATTTGATGTGTTATGACCAACTTAATTGTGTTCTGATCATGTTGTGTATGACACAAGCGTCTATCATTTCCCACATTTGATATTGAGACCAGGTAAGAGCTGATATCTCCATTAGAGCACACCCAATATCCCTGCATACTTCCTGCAACTACCCTAACACGAAGAAAAATGAAACTTCATCTGATCGAGATGTCCATGTCTATGAGTTAACCAGCAAAATTGTTAATCGACTGAGTTACGGTGAGAGAGGAAAAATCTATGAAAAGAGGCCTGCCGAAGGAAATTGCCACGACAATTGATCTACGTAAGAGCATCTTCACATGCACCTCCCAACTATGCTTTATACGCTTAAGTTTGAAAACATAAGTAAATTCGTTTTACATTAATTAAAGATATGGAAATAAAAGTATTCATACAATTCAAATAATTCGAAGTTCAACTTGATTAGGCGGCAGGCACATATGGCTGTCCGTTGGTCCTCCGTAGATGCTCAATGACATTTTGTAGTTGCTGTCGACCATCTAGATTACAGATTGGCCCGTCAAAGATAAATCTAGATCTCGGATTTCATCCCGTCAAAAAAGCTCCCGCTATGCTAAACGCACCGCTATGCTAACCGCGCCGCTGCCTAGTAAGCACCACCGCGCTGCGCCAAACGGCGGTTGCGGCCTCCAACCGCCCCACATTGTCGCTGCCGTTGAGTAAGGGCCCTACATGTCAGTGACTCGTCGCTGTCGGGCTCGCGAGCTGATCCAAGCTTTTGGAAGCTCGGGCCGAGATCCATGATGAGGCTCGCTGGCGGTTTCAATCTGGCTCGGGCTCGGCCAGAAAAGCTCAAGCTTTTCGCTGGTTCGCCCTGAGCCACCTCTGTCTGGCTCGTGTCCAGGTATAGCCCTAGCACTCATGAGATGATCATCATTTGGTGAACACTTGCGCCCACTCTCGATGAACATTTTTTGCATGATCATACAAGCATTCATCATCTCCCACATATGATCTTGTGACCATGTAAGAGCAAGGTACTTGACAATAGCAATCCAAATGCCCGCTCGACTTCCTTACTGCAACTCTCCTGGTGCGAAGAAATGTGAGACTTCGAATCGAGGTGTCCATGCTAACCAATTAAATCGACAAGAGATAGGATGAGAGGCAACAACTACAAAAATAAGCCTACCGAAACAAATGAGCGGACATCTTGCGTGCAATCGCACAAGGTGGTCGCCGCATTCAGTGCTCGAGTGGACGGACGTCGCCAGTGGCTTAACTACTAGAGGTGAAAGGGGGGGCGAGGTGGATGCAGGATCAGGCGAACTACCTGTGGCGAAAATGCGACGATTTGAAAGAGGTGGGAGCGGCCTCAAGCAACGAAGGCACATCAAAGCTGATTGGTCGGTCGACAAGGCTATCCATACATTCGTCTGTATGACAAGGCTGCCCCACGCTGTCTCGGCGTGTGTCCGCTGTGTCCGCAACATGCCTTGTGTAGCGGGAACGGCCTCGAGGGACCGAAAAAATTATCATCCTTCAGTTTGTAGGCCAAAAAGTGAACCACCTTCATTTGTACATGAAAACGTGTAGGAAAGCACAGAGAGACAGGACGTGAACATGCACTTCGTACCCAAGTGTCCGAGACTGTATAACGAACCCTAGGTCTCTACACTGGCTTATCTTCTGGTCCTGGTGATCCATTTATATATGTCAAATACATGGATCCTTAGCTAGTCAGGTTAATAGCTTCTGTCTGCTACTGCCATAGCTTAAACCAAGATCCAAGTCCCGTATGTGACATGGTCCATATTCCTACATACGACGTCTAGTGACTCTAGTCTATTAAGAAACATCACCATCCTACAAATTCCTAGCTAGTCTCAATGTTGATCGTGGACTCTCCTAAGACAAGGGGCCTCAAAGAACATGGGTTAAGATTTTTTTTAGTAGATTTTCATTGTGTTGGTTGTTCTATGAGAATATTCCTAAGTATTATTTTGCACTAGTCTATTCCATGGGCGGACCCAATAATATTGCGAAGCCTGGGCAAACAGTAAATTCAAAGACTTAATAAGCTAAATTTTAGTCAAATAGCATCAACATAAGTTGTGCCGGCCGGCCCGAAGCCCGGCAACTGCCCAGGCTATAGGGAAGCTGGGTCCGCCCATGGTCTATTCTATATGAAAATTTCAGTTGATTCAGACTTCATGAAAAAATATTTATTTTTCTGTGGTGCAATCAATTATATTTTTCTGGAAATTCATCATGTAGAATTTAGCTGGTGACATTCCAAACTTTCATTTTTTTTATTCATGTGTCTTTCAATCATGTGAATTAGAGGGGCCCTTTGCTATTTCAAACACTTCGTATGTATTTTTTTCCTAGTTAAAAAACACGAACATGACAAGAACACTTCTTTTTTCTATTTTGCAAAAAAGTAAAACAATTAAGGTATGCATCTCCTCGGCATGCCTTAGTTAGTCCAGACAACAGCCAGGCTATGGGCGCTTCTTCTACCGTAGGACCTAAATGAATATGTGGATACTGGGATGCAACCGTCTCCACATGGTCATTCGGGATATCTTCAGCCAGACTGGCAGACATCACATCATTCAACTATATGATGCCTAGTGATCATATGTTTTTTTTTGTGAAATATGTTTTTTGTATTTCACTGGTTGATTCATTTTAAACTTTAAGCGATCCTTGATTATGTAATAACTTTGGATGTGCATCAACCGATGCAGAGGTCAGAGATATACCCCTTTTTGAAGAAAAAAAATCAGCCAACAGGCTAGGGCGATATATTTTGACGGAGAGAACACCTCGTGTCATACTCGATGACGCTCCGGTTACCCATTATCTTTGTCGCAAACATATCGAACGGCCAATTTCACCATCCAACACGGATGTAATCATCAGTTCATCCGTGTTCTTCGCTGTCTACTCCAATAAAAATGCATAGATGTGGCTTTCACGTACGTACCACAGAAGGTCATGTCTCCATTTCCCATCTCTCATTCTCTGCAGGTGGTAAACTATTATTGAACACGACACTTGAGGCATTATTAAAGAGACAGTTTAATTGTTTTGGACAAAGCCAAGGACAAAGAACATGACTTTAGTTAGGTCTTCAAGACATAGTATAATGCCCAGCACAAGAATCAAAGACGACTCGTCAAAACAAGTTCAAAGAGGTGGATCATGACGGCTGATGGGAGCTGCAGGGATTATATGCTAGATTAACCAGAGAGTAATCAAAGGTTGTGTTTGCTTGGACCAAGGTGCACCCATATGCACTCTTTGTCTTTGCAGGCAAAGCATGAGATGGACAGTTCCTTGAGGATAGCATGCATCACTTTTCCATTAGCATTGCCTAATAGAGTTGAAGGAGTAGTAGAGAAACCATATATAGGACAAGGCCCAATTATGGTTATATCGTTCGATTTGTATCTTTTTTATAAACAACTATCTCGCTTTATTGTTCTAGCTTCAAAAAGAGATGGAAAATTAATCAAAAGGAACACCAACAACAATGACCCGTTTAAGTCTCGAAAGTTATATCAGGTTTCTTTATAATCAACATGTCTAATTGAGTCACTCACATCTGTTTTGGTAGGGGCTGTGGACCTACAAACCCAACATCTAGTTCAAATTCTCATGGGCAAGAATTTTGGTTTCCTGTTTATTCTTGAGGACCTTGCTTGGTGCATAACCAAGATTAATATCTAGGTACTAATATTTTAGGACATGTCTAAAGTTTAGGACATCGAAAAACGAATTAGTGCTCAATTCACCCTAAGGGGGCTGAAAGGATCGTATGGGCACCTAGAGGGGGGGGGGGTGAATAGGTGCTACTTCAAATTTTACTCTTTTTCAAATTAGGGTTTGAAACGAAAAGGTAAATTCTCTAGATTATACAACTAAGGTGAATTTACCTGTATGTCAAACTAGCACATACACAAAGCAAGAACAAGTAAAGTAAAGTGCGGTGAAGGATAGAAGTAACCAAAGTGGAGCACGCGGAGACACAAGGGTTTGTTTCCCGTAGTTCCTTCCTTTTGAGGGGAAGTATGTCTACGTTTGGAGAGGGGGTGGTATTAAACCACCTACGTCACGAAAGTCCTCCCTTGTTCTTCGATGAACCTCACCCCAACGGATTCGATTCACCTCTTCCACTATATCGGCAACCTTCAAGGTGGAAGCCGACACCTTTACAACAAGTTCGGGGCACACATCCACAACTGAATTGGAGGCTCCCGAATACAAGCAAGCTATCAAACAATCAAAGACAAACTTGTAAGAACCAAATCTATAACTAGGGTTTTTAAAGAAACACTAGATCAAGGGTCCCTGAAGTGAATGGGAGGGAAATGAAGATCTCTCTTGGTGAAGCAATAGATCAAGGCCTCCTCCTTCGATTCTTCAAAGAGCAATGACTTTGGATGGATGGATGAAGAGATCTTGGCGATTTGGTGGCTCAAATGAGGATGGTGTTCTTGAGTGGGTCGAGCAACCTCCCAAGGTAGAAGAGGGTCATTTTATACCCCACTGCGCAGATCTGCCCGTTGCAGTTTTATCAGGATCGTTACTACCGGATATCTGAGCGGTAGTACCAAAAACAATCGGTACTACCGGTCAGGTACCGGAACCTTATCCGATGCGCGAGTAGGTAATAGTCCCCCCAGGAGGTAGTACATAGGGTTCGCGGTGCTACGTGAAGCGGTAGTACCAGACCGTAGAAGCGGTACTACCGAACCGAAGCGGTAGTGCCGCACCTAGGTACGGGGTGAGGCAGTGGCATAGGGCAGGTTCGCCAGCCCTCTTTGCCCTGCCCGGTACCATAGAGCAGTACTATCGGTGGCAAGCGGTAGTACTGGACCATACACGCGATACTACCAGACCGACGCGGTAGTGCTGCTTTTAGGTACCGGGTGAGGCAGTGGCTTTGGGCAGGCTTGCTAGCCCTCTCTGTCTTGCCCGGTAGCAAAGGGAGGTACTACCGTTGGTGAGCGGTAGCACCGGTTGATATTTCCGGTACTACTGGACACCACAGGAGCTTGGGCAAGGTCTTGCGGGAGACCCTTTTTGGGGGAGAACGAATAATGTATTTTCCTGATAAAAAATGGTGGTACACTTGGCAAATGGTTAGTCCGATACGTGTGTTATCATTAAACACCAAAATTGCTTAGGATAGGAAATGCACTTTTCAGGGGCGACACGTCCAAGCCTAGCTGCCACCCATAGTCATCTCCTCCCGCGATTGGTCTCCTTACCATTATCGAATGAGACAATCGAGGAAAACCCGTTCCGCTAGACGGTGGCGGCGAGGCAAGTTCCCTCTCTCGTCATGTGGTGTGGGATCATACCAACGCGACCTATTTCCGGAACAAAGAAGTGGGACATGGCGGCATCCCTAGGTCATTGGATTATTGGATTCTTTGCTTGGTCATGGCTGCCAAGGTTTCTGATGTCTCCGCGATATGAGACAATGTGGCCGCGACGCGTGGCAATAGGCGACGACATAGGGTCTGAATACAAGGACTCGACAATAGCTTGACTATTGATGGCTCCACTGATCTTGAATAGGGCTTTCCCTTCATATTGGTGCCTCAAAGGTGTCATGGTGGCTGCGTCCATCTATGGGTGTCGACACATGTATATGAATCATGTCCATCATTGTACTCTCCTTGGCAGGTCACGTCGAATGCTACGCTAACACAATAGCATGCGACACCGTGAACAATGCTCATAATTTAGGTCTTGCATAATTAACCACAAGACGTGCACGTGCATAATTCAATGAAGCCTGTCAGGGGGCAGATCAAATCGTCTGATCCAATCCTTACCTTCTTGTAGATAATGAACACTTTGTTAGAGCATTGCACGGAAAAGGAATCTAGGGCATCCAGACGTTTGCAGGGCGGGAGGTCACTAGATCCCTTCACATCACTTGGACTGGTGGTGGCTATGGTTTTCAACACTTGGAATGGCGATGCCCCCACCTTATATAGGCATCTACATGGGCTCTCAATATTTGTTTCCCCCATTGGATCAATCCAAGTACTAGACGGTTCTAGCCCGAACAGCCCGATTCACTTGGATCATTTCTAATTGAGTTATGTTCCCCTAATGTGTGTGAACCTGCAGGTTCATGAGCACTCAGACACACCATAACTTATCAGAGTACCCTACTCTCTTGAATCGATAGTTTATATCGGCTCCTAGCAGAATGTGACAACTCCCAAGTGATGTAACGTCATTTAGACGAACCTTGGTAACATGTCATATGTCGCATTCTTTTTGCCGCACTATATATGTTATCAAGATCAATGTGATTGCTTGTCATCCTTGTTGGTATATTGACCTCTCTTCTCTATCTTGTGATACAAATTCCTCAAACATAGTTAGCACATAAGTTCTGTCGCATGGCCATTCTTTTAGATCTGGTCACTTGAGAGAATTAAAAGTACATCTAGGGTCCGAAATGGGTTTTTGATGATTCATGGTAGCATAATTAAAGAAATAACAATTATTGCATCTGTTACAGGTTTTAGTTCATAATATTAATTTGATGTTTAGCGAATCATGCCAATGTAAAGTATATCATGCCTTTCGTTGACCCTTAATAAGTTAGAAAAAAATGCATATGGGCTTCCATTAGATGTAATTTCGACTTTATTAGGTCATAGGTATATTTGTACTATCAATATAAGAACTTCACAAATCAGAGGAAAAGAACCCCTTAGAAATTCCCACAAAGTTTTCCTCCCAAATCCACTATAAAATCTCTAATATCCACTTTTCTACACTTAAGGTACCTCTAGATATTTCTGTCCTGGTACCTCAGACCATGTAAGATTGTGAGACTGTTAAAGATGTATTCTTGTTGCCTCTCTAATTTTCTTCGAAACTATCGAGGTTAGTATGTTGTCGGAACCAACAACCCATCATAAACTCTCGCAAGTAGGTATACTATATAAAACCGGCAATATCGAATGTTTTCTGTCCGGTAGCTCCGAGCGTGGACTTAGAAGTTTTTGTCCAACTCTATTTTAAGGTATTTTGTTTGACACGGTACCTCCAATTTAACACTTTGTCGGTACTACTGAGCATGCACAATTTTGGGATACACACTAGTTGTTATTCGGTGAACACACTAATTAAGCATGAGCATATTGAAATGTATTTTTAAATCAGTTTAAAAATACATTCTTATGTGTGAAAATATTTTAGTGTATTTGCAATCCTTAAGATGATAAATGTGCTAAATGATGAACTTGACTCATATAATTCTTTTTATTCTTGAACATATGGTCCAAGGTCAATATAGTTCATACAAGGTGACATGGTCACCACCAAACTGAATCATCATCCTTAGATCATACTTTCTAGCATAATTTTCTTATTCAAATCCATCCACATTGTTGCTTTGCTTGAGTGGTTGTTTTACCAAATTGGATGTGACGAGAATCTTAGGTATATCTTTTACATCCTATAGATGTTGAAACTTATCTCAAAATCTCTTCAATATACACATTGGAACTTTTTACTAATTTTTTTAGTTTGTCTAATGAATCATTGTAGTTGTCTAGCACAAGTGCTGGAAAACATTTGCAATGACAAACACTCAACAAACTCGAAATTCTATGGCCTGAGCTATTCATGCACACATGCACTTGTTACTGTAAATGTGCAATGTCACCAACAATTTTCCATTACACGGGAATAGAGCACAAAGAATTAAACATTGTATATGTGTAATTGGAAGTTCTTGTATGTTCTGCTTATTACTAGGAGGACTAAAAAATCCACTCACATGAAATAGAAAACAAAAGTAAGTAGCAACATATCATATGAAATTTTCCGAACTTCACAAGGGAAAAACATGAAAGCAAACTTCCTGTCACCTCAGTCAATTTTAGCAAAAAGATTAAAAACAACAGTTCTACCAGCCTTCCTCAAAGCACCAACATCGCCGAAAGACTATCCAAGTTGGGGACATAGAAAATCTTCTCACATTCTCCTTCTGCCACATGCATGTCTATTCATGTTTTGCTCGACTTCATGCAATTTAAAGGAAGATGGAAGTTATCGAAGGTTCATAAGTATCAAACAAAAAAGGAAACCCAAACAGGAAAAACTCACTGTTAAAATCAATTGCGCAAGTCTTTTAGTGAACATATAGACCAAGCTACCTCATACGGCCTTATACATAGACAACTTACACTAGGAAGCTATATAAACACTTCATTATCTCCCAAGCCGCTTGTAGTATCCTCCTGCCAAATTAACTAAGGTAGCTTTGTCTAGATACGCATATATCTAAACAAGTTTTAATGTGAAGATACACACGCATCTAGAAAGAGCAGTGTCAATTAATTTGAAACCAAGGTAGTAAACGGAAAGTGTGTACGGCTCGTAAGCTCCAGTATTCCCTTTATTTAAAAAAATAAAAACCACGTTTATAAGCTTCAAGAAATTTAGAAAATAAATTTTGGATATAGTCAATGTAGTATCGTACAAACACGCAAAATGGCAACCTGAAATTTTATATATTCTAGGCTACACAAAAATAAAAAAATCTACTAATATAATTTGAAGATTTGAAACTATACATACTAAGATCCACATTTTTATCAATTTTTATGTAGCTCATAATACGAAATATTGGAAATTGATATTTTTACAAGTTCGTGGGATAAATCATTAGCTACAGCCGGATATTTTTTTCAGAACTTTTTAGAATTTCAGAAACATGATTTTCGATTTTTTAAAAGGAATGAGATCAATGGTGCCAAATCTCTACTCGGTAGTGTACTAGATATTTTTCGAACACAATTACTGGAGCTGCAAATCAAGGGACCAAATCCTAAAAGCCCCGGCCCAAGCTAGCCTTCCTTGCACGGTCACCGTGTCATTTCTGCCGCCGCCAAAAGCACCCCAAGGATTCACAGACCACCCTGCCAATGCCACCGCACGGCACCGGCCAACCGCGGAAATAGGCAGAACTGGCTCTTTTCACCCAGTCACAGCCACTCGTCCTGCCAATAAGTCGTACCCCGACAGGGCGCAGTGCCGATGGCGAGAGCTGAGGAAACACTTGCCCTCTCTGCCTGCCATGGCAGCGCAGCGCAGCGGCCATGTTCGGACGAGTCCCCAGCGGTCGATGCCGACGCCTGCCTGTGCCTGCCATGGCAGCGCGGTCGCCGCCTGCTGTGCTCCAGTGCTCCACGACGGAACGACGCCTGCGCGGGTTGCCGGCCGCTCGCGGGACACACCGGCAGGCACGCTCGTACGTCCTTCCGTCCATCTGGCCTCTGCCTGCACGGACCTGATCACAAGACACACAGAAACCTGGAGAGGCGGAGCGTAAGGCAGGTGCACGCACCTCGCTGAATGCGTAGCAGTTTCTTTCTTCAGAGACAGAAGTTTCCTGATACCGTCGACAGATTAATTCAGAAAATGTACGCACGATATCTGTCTATGCTCTACAGCCAAGTGAACTGAACAAAAGCATGAACGAAACCTACAAAGCTACAACACACGAATCACACACTTTTTTTCGCACACAAAAATGAAGAAGCAAAATCTGGGCTATGCTATTTGCTATGTACTATATATATGCACAGTTTCCCTCTGTGTATAGTGTTACTACTCTCTCCCACGCCGCGCCGCGCCTCGCCTCGTCAGACGCGGTCCGATATCGCGGTGAACGTGATGGAGGTGCGGGTGGTGTTGCCCGCGGACGACGACGACGGGGAGGAGCGCGCCATGATGGAGGTCAGCAGCGTCGACGACGTCGCCTTGCTCCGCAGCTTCAGGTCCTTGAAGTCCCGGATCACGTCGGGCTTGGTGATCTCCTGCGAGTCCACGTCCGTCTCGCCGCGCAGCATGCCCAGGACCGTGTCCATGTCGGGACGGCGCTTCGTCACGTTCTTCGTGCACAGGAGGCCCACCTTCAGGAACCTGCACGCTTCGTCCACGTCCAGGTCGTCGCCCAGCGAACTGTCGATGATCTCGTGCAGTTCACCCTGGTCATAGTATGTCCATGTCTGCAAAGGGTAGAGAGAGGATCAGCGATCAATAATCTCAGGGTAATATTGCATCCTCTCTGCTCAAATGGAGATGTTGAATAGACTCCTGTACCTTCTCAAGAAGAATCTGGTCTTCATAGGGCAGTCTTGTATCAGTGTTGCATCTTCCACTCACTATTTCTATAAGCAGAACCCCAAAGCTGTACACATCTGATTTCCGTGTCACTTGCCCTCGGATAGCGTATTCAGGAGCCAAGTAACCTCTGCAAGCGAGACTAGAGTGAGGAATGCAACAGAGAGGAATTCTACATAGTTTATGGGTAATAAAAGTACTCCCTCCGATCCTAAATAAGTGTCATAATTTTGAACTAGAGCTAGTTTAAAACCACGGCACTTATTTAGGATCGGAGGGAGTAATAATTTTGGTTGTTACTCTTTCGACCATAATATGCTCTTTTTCACACAGTGTATGTTAGCACTCGTTGCTTAGATAGGTTACGAGGTTGTAATTTGTATAAGCCTAATTTACAGTGACCATGCATCAAAGCACACAGGTACGAGAGAACAGTTACACTTACATTGTTCCTGCGACTCTTGTGCTAATATGTGATACATCTGCAGGCAAAAGCTTTGCCAAGCCGAAATCAGAAATTTTTGGGGTAAGATCATCATCGAGAAGTATATTGCTTGCTTTAATGTCCCGGTGGACAATGTGAGGGCGGACACCATCATGGAGGTATGCTAGTCCCTGTGCAACACCGATGCAAATATTTACTCGAGTTCTCCAGTTAAACTGGATGCTGCTATTCCGAGAACCTATAAAAGTCGAGGACAAGAAGGATTACAACATTTGAAACATTCTCCGGGAGCAAAAGAATACATACAGAGGAATAAGTAATGAAAATTTACCTAGAAGGGTTTGTGCAAGACTATTATTTTCAAGATAATTGTAGACAAGGATCTTGTGGCTTCCTTCCACACAACAACCATGAAGTTTGACAAGATTCTCATGAGAAATATCAGAGATCGCAAGGAGTTCACTAAGAAATTCCTTGGCGCCTTGCCTAGACTGCAAAGATAACACCTTTACAGCAACAGCTGTTCCATCCCTAAGTGTTCCCTGAAATGGTAAGCCAGCGAATTCTAAAAACTTGCCATGTAATCAAGTCCAGCATCCAATGGATAATAAGTACGGTATTACCTTGTATACAGGTCCATAACCTCCCTCACCAATCTTATTGGACTGGTCAAATTTTGCGGTTGCCCTAACCAGCTCCTTATAGCTGAATCTTGTTATATTCTCAGCTCCAGAGAGGTCTGCAGAAGGTTAAATGTTAGTACAAATGAAAGCAGATTGATGAAGTGGTGAGAAAGTGATATCATATTCCGAGGTGATTTCCCACAAAACTGTAGGAATAAGAGCTATTACCTTCATCCCATGGATCATTTTGTTGCTGGGGCCCCCTTGTCTTCTTGAAAATGCGAGTAAAACAACTCATTACCAAGTTGTTTAACTTCTCAAGCTACAGTACAAACCGTTGTACCGTGGTTCACTAGAGATATCAGTTTAACATCGATCTAAACACAGGCACATAGTTGGTCATCCTTCAAGTTCAAGAACAGTAATCATATCCTGGAACATAGTTCATCAACCTTCAGCAACAGTAATCATATCCTGAAAACGAACACAGGTTCAGGTTACCTAAAAAGTAGTATGTGCAATGTATGACGAGCATGTTCAATTTAAGATTTCCTTATTGGCAAAACTTACATCTCCAAGTCAAAATACATGTCGTTTAGGAATCCTGTCAGTCAAACATTTTAGCTTTGACTATGCATGTTGAAAGAGTTACCAACATTGACAACATCACATCGATAAGATCAATTATGAAATATAGTTTTGTAATCTATAAATATTTATTAAGACACCATATTTACAAAGAAATCAATGGTCAAAAATCCACGTTGGAGACCATGTGCCAGCGTTATGAAAGTAGAAACTCAGACTTCATATTCAAATACTGCAAGGTAGTACTGTGAGAGGTTTTAGTTTGATTCAAAGAGTTCAGACACACAAACAGCTCGTGATTTATGGGCTAAATTTAACAGTGGAGAAACAAATGGTAGAGAAGCTGCTCAAAGATAAATACTCCAGATTTGCAGGCACTCCGTTTAACTGTCACCGCAGCCACTAGTTTGTGTACTATGTTCTATGGCTATGCGCATCACAGTATCAGGTATATACTAATTTACAGTTTACATCATGTAGCCATCTGTGGGGTTCCTACATCTCCATTAATTACAGAACTACACCAGACTTGCTTTCTTCAAACTTAAACGTGAGCATCAAAGCCAATACTAACTTTTAAGCATTTCACCTTCATTACTCCAACTAGCAGTGTCTAGAGTTTTAACCACAAGAAATATAGTTGACAGATAAGTAGAGACAATCAATATTTATTTATTTTCGAAAGGGGGCATACCCAGCCTCTGCACCAAGATTTATGTGATGACCAATCATTGGTTTGGATGTTTTAATTTGGCATGTAAACGACAGTAGCCTAGGCCACCACAACTTTCGTCTAATTCAAATAGTCTCTTTCAGGAGTTAGATATTTCTTGAATACGCATCAATGTCATGATTGATTCCTAAAATATATATGAACTTCAGGACAAAACGTAAAACTGCACAAATATTTCTTTCTTGGAATAAACAACAGATGCTTAGACACCCTACCTAAATTGCATCAATAAACAATGAAAATATATTCCCAAGGCACGTCACTGATTCTTTTCTGAAGCAGTACTGTGGTTATATTGGACAGGTTACATCTGAGCTGTCATCTAAAATGATTTCTGGATGCCAGTAACGCAAGATTTGGCTAACTCAGAGACACTGTATTCGACATAAATTCTGTAGCATTCAACATTTGACATTTCTACGGCTCCCCACATCCTATCACAATCTAACAAAAGTTGCGCCAATCGAGTGCTGCGGATATGGCTACTAAATTTCTTTACCTCTACGTTACCGATTTCCCACAGGCATTGAAGCGAGTAGGTGGTGTGCTATACTCAGGTCAATTAGGTAATCTACTGATCTAATCTAGCAAAATTTCCTTAGCTAGCTGTGTGCTCTTATCAAGATGGCGAACACTTAATTCTCTATAATCCCCTTTCTTTTCTGTCGCTCAACAGCATCAACAGCTAACAAATTCAGAAACCGCGCGACAACAGAGCAAGCAAAGAAAACATGGAGTCTTCGAATACGGGATCCAAGAAGAACTGCGAGGCTCACCTGAACCGTAGCTGGAGATCAAAGACCGACGATCTCAGCGAGGCGCGACCCTCGACGGGCTGTCGGCGCACCGACGGATTCCGCCGAACAGCAGCCAGACGCGGCGAGACCAGCCGGGACCCGCGGCGGATCCTATTGAGCGCGCAACTCGCCGGTGCCTGCCAACTCCGGCCAGGTCGCACGGCGGCGAGAGAGGAGGAGGAGATTGAAATGGCAGCTCTTTGCTTGGCCTTGAGCGTCGAGAGTTTCTGGCTTCTTCCCAATGCGAAAGCGAGAACGGAGAGAAGAAAGCGAGGCGAACTCTTAACAAAGCCGTGCGCGTGGTCAATACCGTTGACTTAGCAAGCCGCCTCGACCAAACAGGACGTACGAGGGCCTGGGCCTGGGTACGGCCCAGATAAGCCCGGCCCGGCCGCGTTAGCGTGACGAGGTTGAGGCCCGTGCATGACGTGGCTGAGGTCGACGCGTTGACCTAGGCAAATCTGGTTTAAGCGCGTGTGGACGAGCGTTGCAAATAGAAATTCCATAGAAATAGGAGTGGAGTAATTTTTTTCGCCAGCACCTGGTTTCCATCCTCTGGCCATTTTTTTTCATGATGAAAAAGACTTGCAATCAGTGGTTGATAAGGACAAAAAAAATCTATCTAAAAAAAGGATAAAACAAATCCAAGGTCCCTTGCATTTCTTTAAAGAAAGGCAGAAGTCTTGCTCGCCTTAATTCATTGAATAAGGACAAGTTTAGAGAACAAATCTCTAGGTAAACAATAAAATACCACCACCAAACAAAGGCCTACTCTCCCGCTACGCGCTACTAAAAAGACACAAATGTTTAGCTCCTGCAATACCCGTGTTCTAGTTTTCGTCTTGATTTTGGCGAAGATGATGGTCGGCATGGTACTCTTATTTTTGAATGGCCTCTCGTTTCGGTCATTCTATAGCTCCCAACAAGTGACAAGCATGAGAAGGGAATCCATGGCCTTCTGTCTCCCCCTATGGGAGATGGCAATTTTGGTCCACCAGTCCTGAACATCGTCAATGGCACTCCAAGATGTGTTGAAGTCGTGAAAATTGAGGCAATATTTGATCATAATCTAGATGACAAAAAAGTAGTGTCACTTGAAAAGGAGATGACACGCCGTTTCATCTTGGCATCAACAAAGGGGGGAAACTCTCCCATTTGGCCATCCTCTCCTCTCGAGACAGTCTGTCTTCCAAATCTGGTTCTAAATGATGAGCCAAAAGAATAGCTTGCATCTTGGGTGCGCCCAATTCTTCCGAACAACGGAGTCCATACATGAGCGAATAGTGCACACTAATTGTGATTTATATGTTGAAGAACATATCTCGTAGATAGCGAGCCTTCTCGAACTTGTCAAATTCGCTGACGTTAACCAAAGCAAGTTTAGCATGGATAAGCCAGAGTTTGGCTTGTCATTTTTTTCAACTACATGAACGTTAAAATCAAGGTAACAAGCAACATCATTACATTATAATTTTTTTGTTATCACATATGATATATGTATCATTGGTGGCAAAAATAGAACTTTCAAGGACGGGAAAACTTGTCTACAGCATCATTTATAGGGACAAATTGCTATATAACATGGTGTGATACAAGGCATCGCGATGTCGGCAAGCCCGAGCAGCCACCCGTGCAAGAGGGATGGTGGATCCGCCTATGTTTACCATCAACCCTATGCAAGAAATGTTGGGACAAGAGTCCTTGATAGCTATGTGCATGACAATCAGATGGATATGAGTTTATCAATCCTCATAAGTTGTTAACTCACTCTGCACGGGGACAAATGATGCTGAAGGAATCTGCTAGAGAAAATGAACAAAAAAGGCGGCTGGAGATAAGACATAGTTGTAAATGCAATGACAATAATGAATATCCGAGGAATGAGAATACTAAAAAAATAGGGAGTATCAATTCAACATGTGATTGAAATTAGAACAATTGAAATATATTCCAACACGAAAGAAGACAACAACATGACAATGCATGGGCATGATCCTGTTGTCGAAGAGGGTATTGTAGTACACATTTAGATGAACTTCCTAGGAAATTAAGACAATCAAGGAATCAACTATTGTGGGAATAGCCCAAGTTCTACCTAGGGTCCCACGTAGTCCTATACGGTACCATCCTCAAGATCAAGACAATTTTAACATAGTTCAAGCAAATAGTCTAACCAAGGTCAACAATTCAAAGAAGAAGAGAGAATAAAAGAAAAAATCGCCGCAAGGCCCAAGGTACCAGATGGATGAGAGTATATGGTCTATCATGGACTTTGGCTATCTATGGTGGTTCATCGGTGTTCGATAAGGCAAACAGATCCATGTCATTTTTATACATCGTCAAGGGAATAGTGAGCCAGTTCGAACTCTTCAAAGTTGTTATCACTGCTCGGATCTCTAAAATCCCAAGTTTGGCTTTGTTTTTCATCATGTTGACTAGATAAACGTTAAATCATGTTAACTAGCAAACATCTTTACACCATTATATGATCCTAAATGAGCAAATTAATGTAACGAGTTTCCTGCGAGGCTCGTTAAACTTGTCTGCATTGTTGCGGCGTTCAGGAAATGAATTTGAGCTGAGCGATATATAGGCGACAGCGCAACTACTAGTTGAATATATAGCAGCTTCAACCTTTTGGTCCACCCCTTAATTAGGCTCGTGTCCTGTCAACCTTGGGGACTTTGTCTCACGTTGGCGCTGTGTTGCTTGCGAGAAGGGAATTGGAGAACGCAACATGCATTGAAAAGTACAGTGTTGGAGATCGGTCTAACCTCTCCCTTGCTAGCCGCACACGGTTCCTCCTCCTCCTCCTCCTCCTCCTCCTCGGTGCACCATCGTCTACTTCTAATTAAATCCCATCAGGATCTAGGATTTGACGAAGGTGATTTGGTAGTAGCACTGTCAATGGCTAGTCAATTTTTCTCACTAGAATTGGCTGACCGATCGACCGTGTGTCTGCTACTGCTACACGCAGGCGAGGAAGAGGAACATTCCACGGCCGGCCGGCCAGGGCCCGATCGTGCTACTGCACCGCCGTGTTTTGTTTACACGGTTCTCGATCTGGATCGATCGCGCGCGTCCTTGCAAGCTAGTAGCAGCCTGGGATCAAGCAGGCAGCAATTAACTATTTAACCGAGTTAGGCATGTGTGATTAGTACATGTTCAAAGGCAGCGACCGGCCGGCGACTTGATTCCACGGAGCACGTAGTATAGACTAAGAAATCCCTACTAATCAAATCGATGGAACAGGAAATTTGGCTATGTTTAGTCAAAGGATCGAGAGAGATACTGTTTGAGCTCATCGATCTACTGCATGCAGATCGACCGAGAAGCGTCGCCTATAGGGTTGTGGTCTGTGGATATATAAAACTATTCGTGCGTGTGCCCTGTGCCTGAATTTTTCTTCGACGGAGAAACGGCTCTGCAGGATTGTTCGGACTTCAGGCAGATTACTGGAGAATAACACACCCGAAAGGTTTAAGGCTTAGGGCATGTTTGATTCGAAGGATTTGTATAGAAAATTTGTAGGATTAAATCCTATAGGAAATTTTCCTATGATGATTGTTTGATTTGTAGGATTGATTCCTATAGGAAACTTTTCTAGGAAATCCTTTGCACTAGATTGCATAGTAAATCTAACATCCACCCAAAGCTCTTTCTTAGAATCTTTTGATAAAATCAAACAAACTTTGTTGCATGTGGGTTTCTATAGGATTGAAGTGGACATGACATTATAATCCTATGGTTTTTCTATTTCTTTGTTTTTCTTATCCTATGAATCAAACGAGCCGGACTTCTCGATCGCCGACCGGCCAATCAGAGCCGCTACAAAGTTCCAGCGTGTCTCACGTCGCTAGATAGGAGCGGATTAGGTACTGCTCCGACAAGTACCGCATTAATGGAGATTCTGACCTGACATGGGGAGAGCAGGACAGGTGGTTCAACATCGTCTTTGGTAGGAAACACGCGAAGAACCGACAGGAAGAACGTACTATCATTCTTATCGAAACGCGGGTAAGCTGTGCGTCTGGCCAAACGCACGATTTAGTCCTTGTATATAATTTATAATTTATAAAAAAAATAGCCGTCTAATTGTTAATAGATTTAGATTAGTTATAAATCATGTTTGGCGCCGTCTAATCTGGCGAACTCCGGCATGTCGTCCATTGAAGTTCACCAGCGAAATCTTTCGAAACACAACACTCTGAACAAATCAACGAAGTCATGGAGCAGGTAGATCTTTGTCCTGGCGCAAGAGGGATCCTAGAAACAACCCCTTTATTTAAAGTCAGACCAGAAGGCCCCACACCGCCGGTCTTCACCGGTCACCAAGACCCACCGGTATAGAACGGCAGATCCATGGTGACCAGGCCGCCATGACCGTTAGCTCGACGAAGAGACAACACCGCATGTGGAGACTAGATGAGAGAGCACCGACCCACAGCCCAGCGTCCTAGATCGGATCAGATAGGTCGCTAGTCCGTCGCGCCATGTCACCGCATCGACGCTCCACCCCAACTGCCGCCCCTCCACCTCGCCAAGAGCGGCTGCGGCACCAGCTCCTTACGCAGGCCCCGTCCAACGCCGGGGAATCCCTCCCTTCCACCACGCTAGGGCCGGGAGGCCGGATCCCTGCCGCCCCCATCACCGGCGCCGCGCTCTTAGGTCGGCGGGCCTCCGAGGGCGACGAGGAGGGAGGGGCAAGGAGGGGGGAGGAGGCGGTGCTACGGTTAGGTCCCCTCGGTCGCCAGGAGGAGGCGACGTGAGGGGAGCGAGAGGAGTTCGCGAGAGGAGTCCTCGTGTGTTCCTCGAGTAGCTTATACCTAGAGGTATGTATCCATAGGAGTTTGAATTCGCTGCAGTTTTTCAAGGCATGTGTCTTCTGCTACACATGAATGCTCGACCAGTTGTGCTCTTGAGACGTGTTTGATGATTGATACGTCCAAAACATATCTACTTTTCCGAACACTTTTGCTATTGTTTCTCCTCTAAACTTGTGTGATTTGGATACAACTAACATGGACTGACGTTGTTTTCAGCATAATTGCTTTGATGTCTAGTTTTTGTGCAGAAAATCAACTATCAGGAAAAATCCCGGAAAATATGCCAAAAATCCTATTTCACCAGAAGACTCACGGAGCCGGAAGATAAGACGGAGGACGACCATGAGGGGCCCACACCCCCTTGCAGCGTGAGCCAGGCCTGGCCGCGCCTGGGAAGGGTGTGGCCGCCTCGGGCACCCCCTCGCCCTCCCTCTTCGCCTATAAGTTGCCTCTTGACCTAAAAACTCAAGGGGGTTGATGTTTTTCCAGATAGAGTTCCGATGCGCCGCTACCACCAGAAACCGCGATTCAGAACTAGAAACTCTGTTCTGGCACCCTACCGGGACATGTAATTTGGAGGGGATTATCGTCATCATCATCACCGACGCCTCTCCATCAACCATCCATGTTTCCCCTATCCATGAGTGAGTAATCCCCTGTTGTAGGCTATGGAGATGGTAGGGATTGGATGAGTTCTATCATGTAATCGAATAAAATTGTTAGGGCATGGTGCCTAATATCTCTATTAGTGTTATTTGACTTTGTTGCAACTTGTTGTGCTTAATGCTTGTCACTAGGGCCCGAGTGTCATGATCTCAGATCTAAACTTATTATTGATTCATAATGATAGTATTGTTTGTGATCTTATCTGCAAGTTGTGTACACATATCATTGTCCGGATCCAAAGGCCCAAAAGTGACAGAAATTGGGATAGCCGGAGGGGATGGCTATGATGTGAGGATCACATGTGTTCACGGAGTGTTAATGCTTTACTCCGGTGCTCTATTAAAAGGAGTACCTTAATTGCCAGTAGATTTCCTTGAGGCCCCACTGCAACGGGCTGGCAGGACAAAAGATGTTGTGCTAGTTCTCATTGCGAGCACGTATGACTATATATGAAACACATGCCTATGATTGTTTAGTACTTGGATGCTTTATCTTATTTATCTACAATTGCTCTAGATATTGAAGTTACATGTTTAGTCTCGTCCATGCAACGCCCGTCCATCCATCCCTATGCCTACCGTATTCATATCCTACTGTTTGCTACTATTGTTACTACTGCCTTTGTTTCATTGCTACTGTTATGATGGCTCAGTTGATGTGGAGCTTGTTCGGAACCCCGAGCAAGGTGTGAAGCAGCACAACAGCAAGTCTTCCCTTAGTAAGAAACCGAGGTTATCGAACTAGTAGGAGGAAGGAAACATCACACAGGTGTTTCAAGCAACGTGGAGACCTGCACAACACAAACTCAAGACTTCGCCCCAACTAACAGTGAGGTTGTCAATCTCACTGGTTGCTGTAACAAAGGATTAAACGTATGTTGTGGAACGTAATGGTTTGCAGCAAGTAAACAGGTAATAGTGGAAGATGTATCAATGGTAAAGATTGGACCGGGGTCCATAGTTCACTAGAGGTGCTCTCCTTAGATAAACAACATGGCATGAAGGGTAAACAAATTACAGCAGGGCAATTGACAGGAACTGAGCAAGGCATACCAATGCAATTACTAGTCAAAAATATCCTATGAGATTCGATTGGGCAATACAACAATATACATAGACCACCATCCAACTGCATATATGACTAGAAGTCCACCTTCAGGTTATCATCCGAACCCCCTCCAGTATTAAGTTGCAAGCAACAGACAACTACTTTAAGCAAAGTGTGTAAGTTAAACAATCCACTTGTTCCATGAACAAGAGACCGTTGTTTTATCCCTAGTGGCAACAACACATCTACAACCGAAGAGATTTCTGTCACTTCCCTTGAAAATTAGAGGCATGAACCCACTATCGAGCATAAATACCCCCTCTTGGAGTCACTAGCGACTTCTTGGCCAAGATAGCTACTAACAACGGAGAGCATGCAAGATCACAAACAACACAGACATGAAAGTATCAAATAAACAAAACCATTAATCAATCTGACATAGTAATCTCAATATCCATTGGATCCACGCAAACACAACATGCATGATTACAAATAGATTATATCTTGATCATGAACGGATAACACAAGATCTATACATGAAAGCACAAGGAGGAGATACAACCATCTAGCTACTACATGGACCCATAGTCCAAGGTGGAACTACTCACGCATCATACCGGAGAGAAGGCCTCGGGGATGATCTCCCCTCCAGCAGGGTGCCGGGAATAACTTTATATACACCGATCTAGGGACAACGGGGCGGCGTCTACAGAAGGTTTCGTGGAGTTTTGATCAGGTGCCTAGGGTTTCTGCATCGGGGGCTTCTTATAGGCGAAGAGGCGAGGCTGGGAGGCGTCCAGGGGGCCCACACCCTACCCAGGCGCAGGGTGGGCCCACCCGTGCCTAGGGGGTGTGGCGGCCCTGGTTTGCCTCTTCGTCTCCCCTCTGGACTTCGTGACACCCATGGCAAAATATTGACTTTGGCTTTTGTCCCGTCCAATTCCGAGAATATTGATTTTCTGCCTTTCTAGAGCCAAAAACAGAAGAAAACAGGCAACTGACATTGTGGCAACTTGTTAATAGGTTAGTTCCAGAAAAGATATAAAAACACCTCAAAGTGCAGACAAAGCAAAGCAAAATAGATACTAAACAAGCATGGAGTATAAAAAATTATAGATACGTTTTCGACGTATCATGTTACTTTGCTATTGCTATTACAAAACTGTTGCTACCGATAAATCGCTGTGAGCAAGACTATTTCCAGGTGCAGCTGAATTGATAACTCAGTTGTGAAGGCTTATAAGTATTCTTTGGGTCCCCTTGTGTCGAATCAATAAATTGGGTATTACTAACCTCGAAGACTGTTGCGATCCCCTATACTTGTGGGTCATTAGGACTATTTTCTGGCGCCGTTGCCGATGAGTATAGCTTTATTTGTAAGTTGACTTGGATCTATTACTGTTCACTGTTATTCCTTTCATCATGGGAAAGTCTCGTGATGAAAAGTTTCCTATTTTACCATCCACTACAAGAAGAGGTACATTCCTTAATACCTCTGCTGCTCTTGATTCATCGTCTGTTATAAGTAAGCTTGTTACACCATCACCACATACACATGCTACACACACTGCTACTACTGCTGAATCTGAAATTGCTTCTGATACTCATGATGTTACTTCTACTGTGCTTGATGCGAGTGGTTCATTATGTCCTTTCCTAGATGCTACTATTGCTAGAACTATTTTTGGAAACACTGAAACTCCTAGTGAAGACACTATTACACCTGTTAGCTCGCTTGAGTCTAGAGAGATATATGATATTAATGATGTTTACATTGAAATGACTGATGAATTTATTGAAGAGTACCAAAACACACACGGTGCTAGTGTTATTAGGAGTCTTCTTGAGAGACGTACTATTATTCCTAAACTGTCTCTTGACGCTAAGTTTGCAACTTCTCCCATAGACATTAAAGATAAAAATTATGAATTCTATCTTGATTTATCCTATATAAACATTTTTGAGAAAGAACCTTTTTGTGGGACTGAAAATGAAAGTTCTATAGCTCATATGAATGAGCTTTCCACTATGAGTGCCTTATTCTCTGATGATGTTAAGATGCGCAAGTACTTTGTTACAAAGAACTTCCCTTTTTCATTACAAGGAGAAGCTAAAGATTGGTTTAATAGATTACCTCCTGGATCCATTGATAGCCCTAATTTCTTGATTGTTTCTTTCTTTCAGAAATATTTTCCTCCTAGTGCTAGACATGTTGCTTTGCAGAAACTTTTTGGTTTTAAACATGGAGAAGAAGAGAAATTGTATGAGTCATGGACAAGGTTCTGTGCCTTGATTCATGCGCATTCTGGATGTCCATTACCTAAAAATGAGCTTCTTGATATTTATTATATTGGACTGACTGATGAATCTAGGACATACCTAGATAGTTTTGCTGATTGTGTTTTCAGGAAAAGAACTCCTGCAGAAGCTGAAGAATTAATGGCTAAAATAAGCAAGAATTATGATGATTGGACTTCAACTGAGCTAATTACACCTGAGCCTACTACACCTAAACCAATTGTGCCTGAACCAATTCCAACACCAACACCAAAGAAGAGGGGAATGATTGCATTAAATGATGAAGTGGTGAAAGAAGCTAAGAAATGTCTTAAGGAGAAAGGTATTAGATCTGAAGATGTGAAGAATTTACCTCCTATAGAAGAATTATGTAAGCCAATTCCCCACTCATCCACTATTGAGGTACACTCTCTCCAACACTTTGATGAAGGTGATATTCCCTATTGTAAACCTCCTGATCAATGCTTAGAGGAACTTGAATTTTTAATTGTTAAACAAGGTAATTTTAATAAACAAGTTTAGAATCATTTATTGGAAAACTCTAGAGATATTAATGAGTTGAAAGATATTGTGGAAAGAACTTCTAATGATGTTAAAATTCTTGTTAAACACTTCCAAATGGTTCAAACCCAAAATTGATCAACTTGCTAAGGTACAAAAAGATATGCTAGTTAATGCTTCAGGAGATAAACATGCTTATGGAATTAGAACTAGGAGTGGTACAACCACTCAAGATCCTTTATATCCTAAAGGACATCCTAAAAGAATTGAGCATGATTCTCAACAAGCTAAAAATAGTGGTAGTCCTCATAAGAGAAAGAAAAAGAAACATAAAACAGTTGAGGAACCTCCTGAACCTGCTATAGATCCTAATAGTATATCTGTCTCTGATGCTGAAACTGAAAGTGGTAATGATAAAAATGATGCTCCTGATAAGGAAGAAGTTGAGGAAGAACCTGAGAAGCACACTAAGAACACTAGGTACACTAAGGAAGATTTTATTGCTAATAAACATGGTAGTGAAAGAGAACCTTGGGTACAAAAACCAATGCCTTTTCCCAATAAGAAACACAAGTCAAAGGGGGATTTGTGAGTGGATGAAACCTTTATTTTTGCAAATTACTTTGACTAATGCTATTAAGTTGCCTCCCTATTCAAAGTATATGAAGGATATTGTCTCTAATAAAATGAAGATTCCTAATGAGGAAATTTCTACTTTGCTTGCTAATTATTCCTTCAATGGTAAGGTTTCAAAGAAACTTGGTGATCCAGGTATTCCAACTATTCCCTGCTCTATTAAGAATAATTATGTTAGAAATGCTCTGTGTGACTTGGGAGCTGGAGTTAGTGGTATGCCTTTTTATCTCTACAAGAGACTCCGGCTAGAAAAGTTGATACCAACTGATATATCTTTGCAAATGGCTGATAAATCTACTACTATTCTTGTTGGTATATGTGAGGATGTTCCTGTTCAAGTGGCTCATAATTGCGTGGTTTTAACTGATTTTGTTGTGCTTGAGATGCCTAAAGATGATAATATGTCTATTATTCTTGGGAGACCTTTTCTTAATACTGCAGGTGTTGTCATCAATTGTAATCAAGGAAAAGTAACTTTTAATATTAATGACAAAGAGCATATTGTCTATTTCCCCAAGAAGATTGATAAGAGCTATTGTCTGAATTCAATTGAAAATATTGAGAGCATCAAAGTTGGAGAAATATATTGTCCCATTCCACAAGAAAGTTTTGAAACTATTATGATTTGGACTATTGCTATCAAGTTTTTGGTAACATAGTCATTTTGTGAAATGCAAACTTTTGTTTCATAGAGAATTGTTTTGGTAGCAAGACTTGATAAACCTTATTAACAAAGGGAGTTTAATGGACAAAACAATGCTTTCACAATGGTTATACTTGCTCACTTTTATTTTTATCCTTTCCCATCTTTGCTCTTCCTCTTGTTAGCTTTAGTTGTGCTAGTTGTTTGCTTGTTAGCATGTCTTAGAACTTTGGTAGTTTTGATTTTCGTTTTCTTTTTTGCTTCTTCTAAAAAAATCTTTTTCTGCGTGAAAATCAATTTTCATAACCTGAAAATTGGCCACAAATAAAGTTTCCCAAAAAATCCCAGAAAATTCATATTAAATTTTTCCTCGAAAAAAGGGGCAGAGGGGCACCTGGAATGGACCAGGGGGACCCACCAGGCCAGCACATCCCCTGGTGGCGCGACTAGTCCCAGGGCGCGCGTAGCCTAGGTGGGGCTCACCTGTGGACCTCCAAGTTGTCTCATCCCAGCCACTTCTTTCTCTCTTCCGAAAAATACCGGAAAACTTTCTCAAGCTCGAGTTCTTACTCTTCTTGCTCCCAATTTTAAATCTCCTTGCTCAGCCCATATTTGCTGCTGATTTTTGGAGGGATTGCTCTCCGGTATGTGCCTCCTCTGCTTGTCCAGTTATATTTTTGATTGGTAGATTGTATCTTGAGTATTTTACTACTGTAGGTGATAGGTTGTGTGAGCTTGCATGCTTGTTCAATGCTTAGAGATTTCATTTTGATGCATGTTTAGCCCTCTAGCAAGTTCCTATAGTAGTTCATTATCATTTATCAACTTGGGAATCACTTGGTTTGATGTTCGTCAAAAAATTTCAAAAAATAAGATGAGTGCATACCAACTGAATCAACATGATTTGATGGTACCTGAATCAATGAAAGCCCGTCGTGAGGAGGAAGTGTTCCCTTCCATATATCCATGCACTGATTTATGAGAGCTACGGGGATCCTTCAGGATTTCCAAACTATGATTTCTAATGCAGGGTTGGAATGCTTTGTTGAAGAGCAACCATATCAATATGTTAAGATAACCATGGCTGTGGTGCATGACTTTTGGTTTAGTTGGTCCTTGTCTAATCCCATGGTCCACTATAAAATTTACAACATAGCTGTCGACCTGCCTTTTGTTATTTTTTGTGCAGCTATTAGAGTGCCACGATGGGGCTCTTGTGAGAAGATTAGAGAGAGGCCCAAGCCACTCATGGATTTATATGCTGAAATCTGCCAAGGTTGCGACTTCTCAAAGGAAAGTGGTAAAATTTGAAACATTCAGTTCCCATACATTAGATACTTTGCCTATTTCATTACCAAGTGTGTTCTTGCTAGAAAGACTGCTAGAAAATTATCTTCATTTGATCTAGCTTTTATCTCAGCTGCTTTGAATAGGATAGGTCTTATAACTTGGGGGACTTGATAGATTGTCGTCTTACCACTAACAACGAGACAGGTGGAATTTGTGGAGGTCTTATTGCCTCTCGTTTGCTAGCTTTTCATGGTTTAGAGCCTCACCATTCAGATTATCGGTTCCCCATAGAGAGACTTGATCTCAATTCCATGGTTCGGCGTAATTTTGTTTCTTCTTGGGCTACTTTGAGAGATTTACCGTATGATATATCCTTTGTCAAGTGTGGTTGGAGAGGGGGTAGGTCTGAGAAAGTAGTCTCTTTGCATGCACCTACTTTGATTAATTTTGATAACAGGCAAGGATGGTCACTCATGGAGGAATAACTTGACACATACGTGGCGGAGCTCTCCCAGCAAGAGGATAATCTTGGAGAGGATGTCAAAGATGATTCGGTTCAGCCCTCCAACATGGGGGAGTCTTCATACCAGCAGTCCTCCTATGATTGGGGCGCTTCTTCTTCTTCATCACGAGGGCCTTATTATGATCATTCCTACGATGACCCACCAGCTTGGGGTTACTACCCGCGCTATTGAGCCACACTTAGGCCAAAATCGTAAGCTTGGGGGAGGTATACCGACATCACACTCATCTATATATCATGTTTCGTCGGTTCTTTGTATATCCATGTTTCACTTTATTTTTAGTTTTTGTTTTTGCTTTCTCAAAACACAAAAGTACCAAAAATATTTTCGTTGTTTCTCTTGCTTTGTTTCTTTGATTTTTGCTTTGGTTTGCCTTAAGAAAAATCCAAAAATATTTTGCTTTGGAAAACAGACAAACATTTTATTTGGAAGAAAACAAGGCATATAGAATATGCACTGAAATAGCAAGTGATGCTAATAGGTAGGTATGGTGGAAACTATTGGCAATATTGGTTTTGGGGAGTTGGAAACACGAGTAGAGATCATACTCAATCAGGGGCGAAGCTAACAAAATAAATCAATGGGTTCATCTCTACTAAACTTTGTGGTCTAACTAAGTGACAAATAGTACAGTGTAGCAATTTAGTGAAGATTGGCACTGTTGGGGAGATAACCCCGGATAGGGCAAAGACGGGGAAAGACGAAAGGATGTTCCCCGTCTAGTTTCCGAGTTACTGCCTGAGTCGTCCGAATCATGTAGAGGTCGGCCAAGATAGGAAAGGGCAGGACCCTTGTAGTAAAGACAAGGCCTTACCCTGAGATACTCAGAATCTCTACAGGTTAGCCCAAGTAATCTTAATGCGAGATATAAAGGACAAGACGAGCTACGGAGGCGGCCGAATGATCTGGCTTGCAGGAGAAGGAGGAGCTCAAGTCAAACCCTAGCCGCAGATAGGGAGAATCTGCCAGGCCAAGCACTACGGACAGAGACGCAGAGGCAGAGAGGCGGAAGGAGGTCACGAGATGAGTCCTGAAGCCCGAGGCGCAGAGGGGCCTCTGGAACCTTGCCGCGGAGAGCGACAGGGAAAGGGGCGCCGAACTACTATATTGGGACAAGCATATTCCTCGAATATGCTTGCCACATCAGCCCTAAAGGAACCCAAGGCCCTCCTTTATAAAGAGAGGCTTGGACCCTGAGGAAAGGATCGACTCGTTTTTAGCACCGTTAGGCTGGTAAAGTTCTTCTCTTCTCCCTGTATACAGCTCAAGGAGCACTTGTAGCCCAAGGAAGAAGAAATAAAGATCTTTGCCTTAGTCTTTTGTGTGTAGAATCAACTACATCTTCCCTCCCCATATCCCACTAGCATCCATTGGCCCCATACTTTAGCCTACCCATGGCATCTGTCGTGCCACCACCAAGACAGTTGGCGCCCACCGTGGGGCCAGCAGCGGTGCTAGCTGGAGTTATGATCCGGACGGGAAACATCATCAACACGGGCGAGCGCGTGGTTTCTGGCTTGGTCCAGAGGTTTGATCTCTGTGACTACGTCAGCGACAATGCGGGCAGCTTCAGGGGAAAAACTCCCCCACGCAACGGTGTCTTCATCATCCTGGGCGGGCACAGGGTCTACGTCGGCATCGACATCTCCGGCATTTATCCTCACCAAGTTGTTGTTGCAGGAGAGCCACCTCTTAACACTGCGAGCCGTCCGCGCGGAGCGCATCCTGTAGGCAGCGACGAGGTGATGGTCGCGGCCGGAGTGCAAACTGGAGTAGCGGCTGCCGGGTCAACCAGAGAACCCGCCGCTGCATGGCGCACCAGTGCATAACACCACTACCCACCGAGGTAATCCCACCAGCGACCAACCCGACCGAGGTGCAGGACACCACCCCAAAGGCACCAAGAGTAAGAGGGCCACCTCTGGAAAGGCCAGAGAACATTCTTCAGGCAACCATAGAGAATTTGACTACACCTGTAGCGCCGATACTTGATCCGGCGAATGCTCAGACAGAGTTAGAAGAAACCAGGCAAAAGGTGCCGGTAGAGGCCAAAAAGGTGTCGGCCTTGCGGGAGTCCTTAAACAGGACCCTGCGAGAATATGCCAAATCTAATAAGCTTGACGTCACGCCCGAACGGGTGGACGAATTAAGATTGAGGGGGAAAAACCTCATAGATGATATCAACAAAGAGCATGATGCTCATAAGGCGGAATCAGTTGATTTGGGCTTGCCGAGGTACAGTACCCCGACAAAGAACCTAAGAGCGGCAAATGCCGCAGCATTGGAGTTAGAGGGGTTTACCGGCGAAGCCCGTAAACAAAGAAGAAAGAGTGAATGAGCTGGTGCGCATCGAACCAAAGAAACGAAGAAATGCTCAGGCGACCCAGAGGGCCTCAATGGTTCACTTTCGAGAGCAAGACCTGCCTTGTCCATGGCAGCAGCATCTTCACCCGGAAATAATGCATGAAAGGACAAAGCAGTAACCTCAGGAAAGAGAAACAAGCAAATTGTTTCGTATGATCCGGCAATAGCCGGGAAGGCAAATGATAACAGATGCAATGGAAGCCGAGGTAACAGTGGGGAAAGGAATCCCGGCCGTATTGAGAAAGACGGCGGAAGCCGAGGCAATGGAGACCTCGGCAGAAGAGAACTCGGAAGAGGCAATCATGAGAACAATACCCCGGTCGAAGTAAGGAGAGAACTGCCACTCAACCCGCAACCAAGGCATGAACCCCGGCAGGAAAGAGAAACGAGGCCAGCTCGCCACAATCAAGTGAATGAAAGATACAATGATGGTTATTCCGAGATGGAATATGCGATCCATGGTGGAAATAATCACTATGGAATACAAGATAGAGTTCTGTACAGAGATTTGCCATCAAATGATGCAAGAGTGAAGCTGGACCGGATATACCGGTCCGATTTGTTGGAAGAACAGGGTCCACCAGGTCCGACATGCTTTGGACCACGGATCATGGGCGAACCACCTCTGCCGAACTTTCAGCTAGCAAGAGGCACGAAAACATATAATGGGAGTACCAAACCACAAGACTGGTTGATTGACTATGCCACTGCTGTGAAAATAGCGGATGGAAACTTACGATGGGCAGTACGGTATGTCCCACAAATGCTGGAAGGACCAGCTAGGGTGTGGCTGAATAATCTACCAAAGTGCCTCAATCTCTGTTGGTTGGATTTTGAAGAAATGTTTGTCAACAACTTTACCAAAGACATACAAGAGGCCAAACAGGCCACAACAGCTAGCCATGTGCAAGCAGGCGAATGAAAGATAGAGAGTTTTTAACTCGATGGTGTAACTGAGAAACTCATGTGAAGGAGTTATAGAGTCGCAAAATAGCTTGGTTCGACAAGGATGTCGTTATGCCAGGTGTGGCAACGTACGCAAAGAGATATGCCGACCACATTGGCGTAAACTATCGAATAGCGGACTCCTACGCATTAGGAGATCCAACGCAACCGAATTAATGTCGGCGGATCATCGGAGCAACAAGACCATTATGCAAGAGATTTGGCAGTTCATCCAGCGCAGTGATTTCAGAGGAAGAAGAAGAGAAGAAAGGCCGGATTATAGATATAATTCGCCCAAGTGGCGGCGAAGCATAAGATCCGTCGAGTCACGAGCGACTCAACGGCAAAAGAATGGTCCTCGGCGGTGGACACCAAGGAATGAAGGAAAAGACAAGGACCCCGTAACAAAAGAAATAGTGGCAGGAGAGGTCAAGTACACGTCAATCTATGTTAGATCGGTGGCAAATTTCACACGTCAAACCCATCCAAAGCCAGCCAACCATACGACCCGCCAATGTGCATGCATGAAAATGCAATGGGAAACCTCAGAGTATTCAGACCCCATCAAGTACATCAAAAGATCAACCACGGTTGATCGGAGCAATGCATAGCAATCGATGTTACCGCCTCCCCGAGGTACGCGATAACTCGGATCGAAGAGATGCGGTACATCAAGTGATGAACCAAGTCCGTGATGGAAGGACAAATCCAAATCATCGGACGCAGTGATTACAGAGAACATCATCACCTTATTGCGTGTTCACAAGAATAGCAAGACAAGCGAGTGTGCACGCGGCATATGGAAGTAAATGCGTATATGCGCAGTACCAAGATATGTGCCTTGGTCGATCAGAGGTAACTTGGAGCATAAAGGATCACCCCAAGATAATGCCGAATCCCGGGTCATATGCACTCGTGTTGGATCCAACATTTGTTGGACCAAGCATCAATGTGAAATTCTCAAAAGTACTCATTGACAATGGAAGCAGTATCATCATCATGTACAAAGATACCATGCATAAACTCGAAATATCGCATAACATGTTGCAATCCACGAGGACCACTTTCCATGGGATAGTGCCAGGGCTTTCATGTGAACCCATTGGTAAGGTCCGAGTGGATGTGTTATTCGGCACCAGAGATAACTGCAGAGCAGAAAACTTAGAGTTTGAGGTGGTGGATCTAGAGAGTTGTTATCATGCTTTACTCGGACGGCCAGCGTTGGCCAAATTCATGGGCAGCTGTCATATAATTTATCTGAAAATGAAGCTACCCGGACCACAAGGAGTGATAACAGTAGCAGGGGATTACAAGAAGTCAATGGAGTGTTCTTCAGCCGGGTCAAATTTGGCCGAATCATTGGTTATAGCAAGAGAAAAAAGAAGGATTCAGGAGGTAGCAGCCCTCGTCGATCAGACAATTTGAATATCCAAGCACTAGCCAATCCACATGGAAGTGTCTCCTTTCACCGACTAAAGAGACGAAGAAGTTTCGGATAGATGAGCAATTCCCGAGCGCATCGTTACTATTGGTGCAGGCCTAGATGCTAAATAGGAAAGCGAGCTCACCAAATTCCTCCGTGAGAATCGGGACATATTTGCATGGTCAACTCATGATCTGCAAGGTGTTCCGAGGGAGTTGGTTGAGCACTCTTTGAATGTAAGGCCAGGAGCAAGGCCGGTGAAGCAACCTCTCCGCCGCTTCGCCGAAGACAGGAGAAAAATAATAGGGGATGAAATAGCTCGGCTCCTCGCAGCTGGGTTCATCATGGAGGTGCTGTATCCGGATTGATTGTCGAATCCGGTGCTAGTAGAAAAGAAGAAAGATGATCCGAATGTAGCCATTGTATGGAGAATGTGTATCGATTACACGAACCTGAACAAGGCGTGTCCAAAAGATCCTTTTCCATTACCTAGAATAGACCAAGTCATTGATTCGACCGCCGGTTGTGAGTTATTGTCATTTGTAGACGCGTATTCTGGTTTTCACCAGATACCGTTAAATCCGGCCGATCAAATAAAGACTGCGTTTATTACCCCGTACGGGGCTTATTGCTATCGCACAATGCCATTCGGCCTGCGAAACTCAGGAGCAACGTATCAGAGATGCATGCAAAAATGTCTACACGATCAGATAGGAAAAAATGTACAAGTATATGTAGATGACGTGGTCATCAAAACCAAGGAAAGCAAAACGCTACTGGATGATATACGGCAGACTTTCGCGAACCTGAGAAGGTTCCGAATGAAGCTTAATCCGAAAAAATGCACATTTGGCGTGCTGGCAGGAAAATTACTCGGCTTTCTCGTATCTAGCCGAGGTATAGAGGCCAACCCAACAAAGATAAAGGCGGTAGAAAGAATGGAGTTGCCAAGGTGTCTAAATGACGTACAAAAGTTCACGGGATGTCTAGCCTCGCTCAGCCGATTTGTATGTCGGCTAGGAGAGAAGGCACTACCACTCTATCAACTAATGAAGAAATCAGATAAGTTCATTTGGACTCCACAAGCAGACAGTGCATTTCATGAGTTGAAAAAGATGTTGGTCACAACACCCATTTTGGCTTCTCCATTATCAAAAGAGCCAATGTTACTCTATATAGCGGCTACCAACAGAGTAGTGAGTGCTGTAGTCGTCGTAGAACGACTCGAAGAGGATAAGTAGGTACAGAGGCCGGTGTATTATTTGAGCGAGGTGTTATCCGCTTCAAAGCAGAATTACCCGCATTATCAGAAGATGGCTTATGGAGTGTACATGTCGGCAAAGAAGCTTAAACATTACTTCGAAGAGCATCCCATCAAAGTGATCTGTGAAGCGCCCATAGCCGACATATTGAGCAACAAGGATGCAAGTGGCCGAATAGCAAAATGGGCAATCGAGTTGTCACCATACGCTCCACAATTCGATAGGAGAGATGCAATCAAATCTCAGGCGGTCGCCGACTTCTTCGTAGATTGGGCCGAGGTGCAGTATGAGCCGCCACTACCAGACCCAAATTATTGGACGATGCATTTCGATGGTTCCAAACTAAGAAATGGTTTGGGGGCAAGAATAGTGTTAACCTCACCCAAAAGGGATCATTTGAAGTATGTACTACAAATACATTTTTTGCATCAAACAACGAGCCGAATCTGAAGCACGGTCCATGGGTTGAAAGTAGCAAAGAGATTGGCATCTGTAGAATCTTATGCTATGGGACTCAATTTAGTAGTCTGACAAGTCTTAGGCAATTGGGATGCGTTAGATGATAATATGGCTTTGTATAGATTTCATGTGCAAAAGATCAGTGGATACTTTGAAGGGTGTGAATTTCACCACATACCTCGGGCAGAAAATGATGCCGCGGACACACTGTCAAAACTGGGATCGACCAGGCAGTCAATTCCACCGGGTATTGCCCTGAAACACCTCAGAAAACCATCGATAACCCCATCACCAGAATCCGAATCTATCTTTATTCCGGCAAGTTCAGCAGAAGATAATGTGCCGATGGAGGTAGATCAGCAATATAACTCGGAACCCTCCAAGAAAAGGACAACAGAGGTAAGCTTAATTGTGGAGGAAGCCGAGGTATCTATGTCGGCGGGAAGCATGGAGATAGAGAGTGAGACCGCACCAGAAAAAATCACACCGATCTAGGCGCAACCTATATTCTTTTTCCTTAAAGATGCGATGTTACCGAATAATGAAGTGTTAGCAAGACAGGTTGTAAGAAGAGCAAAATCTTATACAATCATAAACAATGAGCTATATAAAAGAAGCGTCACAAGTGTATTGCAAAGGTGTGTAAGTTCGGCAGAAGGCCAGGAGATCCTCTTAGATATACATCAAGGAGAATGTGGACACCATGCCTCATCTCGTGCCTTGGTAGCCAAAGCATTCAGGCATGGGTTTTATTAATAACGCGTTGAAGGAAGCCAAAGAGCTGATTGAAAAATTCAATGGTTGTCGAGATATGCAACCAAGATACACATGCCGTCGTCCGAGTTAAAACGATACCCATTACTTGGCCGTTCTTTGTGGTGCCTAGATATGGTGGGACCGTTTAAGCAAGACGAGGGGGATGACCCACATATTGGTCATGGTGGACAAATTCACAAAATGGACTGAGGTCAAACCAATAAAAAAATGTGATGGGCTCACAGCAGTGAAATTCCTCAAAGACATTATCTTAAGATATGGGTACCCACACAGTGTTATTACAGACAACGGCACAAACTTTTCAGAAGGAGCTTTCGCTAGGTTTTGCCGAGAAAAACACATAAGATTAGATGTTGCTTCTGTTGCTCATCCAGCATATAATGGGCAAGTGGAAAGGTCTAATGGATTAGTGTTGTCCGAAATAAAACCGCGACTCGTTGAACCACTGCAAAGGTCGGCAGGATGTTGGATTGAAGAATTACCAGCAGTATTGTGGATCCTCAGGACTACTCCGAATAGATCAACAGGTTATACACCATTCTTTCTGGTATATGGGGCGGAGGCTGTGCTTCCAGCTGACATACTACATGACTCGCCAAGAGTTACTCAATATACAACTTCAGAGATAAATGAAGTAGCTCGTCAAGATACTGTTGACCTGCTAGAAGAAGCCAGAGAACTGGCACTATCACGATCAGGTATTTATCAACAGAACTTGCGACGATATCATAACAAGAAGGTGAATCCAAGGGTATTCAAAGAAGGAGATTTAGTCCTCCGACTGGTGCAATGCACAGCCGGCACAAGCTGTCACCTCCATGGGAGGGACCATTCATCGTGAGCAAAGCATTGCAT
Organism: Avena longiglumis; assembly: GCA_030063025.1. Lineage (NCBI taxonomy): Eukaryota > Viridiplantae > Streptophyta > Magnoliopsida > Poales > Poaceae > Avena > Avena longiglumis. Next base: position 7,841,624 of record CP125979.1, read on the forward strand.
AATGATGCCTATTATCTAATTGACGCTCAATCCCCCGGAAGGAACAAGGCAGACAAAGCCGGCGAAGAAACGAAGCGGCCATGGAATGTAGCTTTACTTCATCCATTTTACTCATAGCATAGTATCTCAAGGTCAAGAACCAATGATGTATTAAACCTCGGCATCCAGAGCGGTGACTCGGGGACTGCCATATGTTATTTCAATTTCATCTTATGTATTGAACGTCGGCATCCAGAGAAGTGACTCGGGGACTGCCATATGTTATTTCAATTTCATCTTATGTATTGAACCTCGGCATCCAGAGCAGTGACTCGGGGACTGCCATATGTTATTTCAATTTCATCTTATGTATTGAACCTCGGCATCCAGAGCAGTGACTCGGGGACTTCCATATGTTATTTCAATTTCATCTTGTATTGAACCTCGGCATCCAGAGCAGTGACTCGGGGACTGCCATATGTTATTTCAATTTCGTCTTATGTATTGAACCTCGGCATCCAGAGCAGTGACTCGGGGACTGCCATATATTCTTTTGACTTCATCTTATGTATTAAACCTCGGCATCCAGAGCGGTGACTCGGGGACTGCCATAGGTCATTTCAATTTCATCTTGTGTATTCAACCTCGGCATCCAGAGCAGTGACTGGGAATGCCATATGTTGCCATTTTATGTTGAGCACTAAACCTCGGCACCTAAGCGGCCTAACGGTCTTATATTATTTCTGAAATTTGGTTTACACACTAGACTTCAGCGCGATAGGCAGTGACTTGGGGACTGCCATATATTGTTCCAAAATAGTGGTCAACCTTTGATACAAGGAAGGTATCACACTTCGACACTCAGAATAAGAGCAGCTCAATATCGTATGATATTCGAAGCTCACACCCAGATTAATTGGCTAAATCACGGGAATACAAAGTCAAAGATACATCCTAAAATCAGGAAACCACAGGTCACCAAAGCAAGAATTCGGACGAAAACCCACTTAAACAAAGTGATAACAACTACGAACATATATGTCGCAACAGTACACGGCGAAAGAAATTCAGGTCATACAGAAGACGGACAAATGTCCCACGTACATCGTACGCCCGGCATACCAGGGACAAGAAATAACTTAAAGGTTTTCAGCTGGAGAGGCAATAGTTGGGTCGGGGACTGGATGCTCCGAGATAGGCGGAGCCTCAGCCGAGGTTGCCTCGCCTTCCACAGACCCAGGTGTGACTTCGGCCGAAGCCCGAGGCTGCTGAGGGCATCGTTCTGTGATTGAATGCCCGTACCTTTGGAGGAGGATCGCATGCGTCGTTGCCATCCGAGCTCGAACTGGAGTCACCAGAGGAAGCTGAATCATCTTCACCTTCACCTTGTTCAGCCGAGTTATTATCTGATGCATCCTAGACTACGACCTCATCGTCCGAATTCGGGAGGAAGCTCGGACCTTCATTCTAGGTATGCACGTCGGCATACTCAACGAGCTGGAAGGCGCGAGCTTGCCGAAGAGCAACAAAAGTGGGGTCCTCAACCCAACGGGAACCTATGCGCAAATTTCTCAGGATATCAAGAGAAATGTCTTCATACCATGACATGATAACAGTGAGGGCCATATCAGCACCAGCTCTCCCGGCTGATTCCCTCCACAGACTTAGTTGCTTCTCAGATGCCATCAGTCTTTTCACCAGCAATTCGACCTCATTGATATCAGGAGTCCCAGAGGTATTTGGCCAGAGAACATAGTAGGCTCGGATAGCTGCCTGCACCAAGTCCCTGCCCATAATCTTCATCGGACCAACCGCAGTACGGCAACGACCAGGAAATCTTCCATCGAGTACTCCGAGTCAACGTCAACAGGGACACCTCGGCGCGCACGAGCTGCAAGAACCGCTTTAGAACTCACATGCTTAGCTTCTGGAAAATGACCTGCGCAAAACACGAATGCGTCAGGAGGCAGCAAGGACAAAGAGAAAAACATAATCCGGCCATGCTAAGAAACTTACAATGAATATAACTCATCATTATCTGAAGGTCTTTAGCCCAGTTGATCTTTCTCTTTTCAAAGCGAGCAATCTCCTCGCTCATTCCACGAGTTTTCAGTTCGGCAGCCTCGCGGAGTTCTTTATTCTTCTGCAGCTCCAGAGCTAGCCGATTTTTCTCCTCGGAGAATTCCTGATCGACCTTTTCTAGTTCGGATTTCTGAGAGAGCTTAAGGGCCTCCACCTCGATGCGCAGGCGAGCTATTTCATCATCCTTTTCTTTCAGCCGCGCCGAATGAGTAGCGCTTTGTTCTAAAAAATGCAGCATCACATCAGGCATGGGCGTGCAATCTTGGTGAGATGCTGCAAAGGTTTGTAACTCGGCTTTACCAAAGCCAAACGAGATAAAAGAAGCTTAGCTCACATTTTAAAAAGCAGAAGGTGTAAGGTAAAAGGGGAAACTAACCTTCCAGGCTCTTGACTTTCTTCGCAAGACGAATGTTGAGATTATTGATATTACTTGTTCACCAAAACAGTGAGCCGACATCTCGCATACAAAACAATAAGAATGTCGAAAATGACGAAAAGAATTATCGACTTACCAGTCTTTTTCACCACAGGGAGAACTTTCTCATATTTTTCTTCCAATTTTCGATGCGAAAAAAGCAATCTTTGAAATTCGGCAGTCCGCCGGTCATGTGCAACCTAAACAATGGAGCAAACGATTATTGGATATTCGAAGCTAAAACAGATCCGAGTTAAGCGAAACTTAACCTGGATCTAGGTGGCTGAATATTCGAAGCTAAAACAGATCCGAGTTGAGTGAAACTTAACCCGGATCTAGGTGGCTGGATATTCTAAGCTAAAGCAGATCCGAGTTAAGCGAAACTTAACCCGGATCTAGGTGGCTGAATATTCGAAGCTAAAACAGATCCGAGTTGAGTGAAACTTAACCCGGATCTAGGTGGCTGGATATTCGAAGCTAAAGCAGATCCGAGATAAGCAAAACTTAACCCGGATCTAGGTGGCTAGATATTCGAAGTTAAAGCAGATCCGAATTAAGCAAAACTAAACCCGGATCTAGGTGACTAGATATTCGAAGCCAAAACATATCCGAGTCCAGCGAAACTTAACCCGGATCCAGGTGGCTGGATACTCTAAGATCAACTAAACGAAAGTCAAGCAAGGTTTAAGGCAGATCTAGTCGAATGAAGATTCGAACCCTAAAGTTAACATTAAACTATGTAGAGCATTATTAAACTTCCAAGCAAATAACAAGTTATTTCCCTGCAAGTTTCGGGGACTAGAATGTATAGTAGCATATGGAGAATTAATCAAAACTCCGCAAAACAACAGTTACCTCGTTCATCTTGTTAGTATCAAGGATGATCTTGGCAGCTTGATCCAAGCGGCCGCCAATGTCGGAAAGCTGAAATGGCTGATTGATTGGATTACCCTCAAACTGATCGGCAGCATTCCAATTATTGGCATATTCCACCAGCGAGCCGAGGCTGTTCCCACTAGCCGTCCGAGTTAGGACTTTACCCCGGACGTGCTGCGTAACCACCACGGTCGTAGGGCTTTTATGAAGAGCAAGCTGGGTACCAGCGGTCGGAGTAACGGGGGTTTTGGTAGAAGCAGTTCTTTTGCGCAGCACATCGGCGATACTCGGCTGATAAGAGCCAACAAGACCTTTCTGGGAAGTGGAGGCCTTGGCGGCGACGGCTTTACTTTCTTTAGAGGCATCAGCAGGAGCTGATATCTCGGCAATGGGAACAATGTCTTTAGGATCCGGAGAAATCACGGTCGTAGAGGGCACCGGGATATTAATGTCCTCGGCCGGGGCGGAAGCTACTATAGAAACTGCGCGGGTAGAAAGAGGCTCGATAGAGACGCTCGGATTCACAGAGGAGACAACTGGTTCCATGGAAATCTCGGAAGGCCGAGTGGAGTCAATGTCAACAGGAGGAGTCTCAGGTACATCATGGTGAGGGGGCGATCGATTCGGAACTGGAGGAGATGCTGCACGAGCAGGACTCGGAACCCTGGTATCTTCGGCAGGCGGAGGAGACGGCTGCCGAGTCACACGGCTAGTCATGCTAGGACCACCAGGCTTAACGGAAAGTGGAGCACTGTGGAAATAGAAAAGAGAGGCGACAAAGGTTAAAAAGCGAAGAGAGAAACAAAATACGAGCAAAGGAACTTACCCCGCAACTCTGTGCATGGTCTTGCGCCGGGAGGATTTGGCGGATTTCTTCGTTCGTTTCTTGGGCCGCCTCGAGGCATCAAGAAGAGCCCACGCTTCTCGAGGTAACAGGGGGCCGGGAAGCAATAGGCTCGGCGTCGTGAACCTGACCGGTCGGGTTAGCTGGAAAAGTAGAAGCCGGAAATGCATAAGAAATAGGCATTGCGGCAACTACCTCAAGAACTTGGACCTCGTCCGAATCACCTTCCTCCTCGTGGGCCGAGGTCTTGCCACGAGCGCGAGCCGGGGCAGGATCCGACTTAGGGACCAACTCTTCCGAGTCCGGCTCACCAGTGTCCGGGGTACTCCGGTCCGCAGGCCACGGAAGCAACAAAACTTCGGCATCCTCACTCTTCTGCTCTGCGAACCTCTGCAAGACAAAAAAAGGAAAATTAGCGAAAACCGTTACGAAAGCAATTGGATAGCAGAGCGTTATTGGTTAAGCTTACTTCGGGAGGAGGACGCTCGCGCGTAAATGGTTTCAACCCCCAAGCCCAGTCCTCAGGCATCTCCGTCTTGAAGATGGCTCGGACTCGCTTAAAGATGAGATAGTTGTCCAGCTCCACAGTCGAGACTCGGTTGGGATCGAGAGGACCGCTCATGTATCAGAGTTTGTGCGTCCGTTTCTGGAATGGGCAGATTCGGCTACTGATAAAAGTAGCCATCAAATCCTTGCCGCATAACCCGGCGCGGATCAACTCTTTAAGAGGAATCTCAAAAGCTTCGGCCAAGGCGTGACTCTTCCTTGGATTGTAAGTCCAATTCACCTTGGAGGGCGGGCCAATGGAGAATGCGGGGAGCCGAATATTGTCCTCCGTCCCTCTGTTCTTGACATAAAAGAAGGATTTGTGCCACTTCTTGCACGACTCTAACCCGGTGACACGAGGAAATACGGACTTCCTCCGAGGTGTAATGGACGCTGCTCCACATTGAGTAAGCAGTTTCTCGGAAGGGTGCAGAGACTTGTCAGGGACTACGTTAGAATGAATCTGGAAGAACTTCGACCAGACATGCACGGACGGCCATAGGCCGAAGTATCCCTCCGGCGTAGATAAAAGCGTAAAGAGAAGCGATGGCATTTGCGGGAAGATGATGCGGTGAAGGTCAAGTAGTCGAGAAACTCTCTAGCAAAGTCACTAAGAGGGAGACCAAAGCCGCGCGAGAAATGCGACATAAAAACTACATACTCGCCCTCCCTAAGATCCTAAGAGGACTCGCTGTCGGGTAAGCGACAGGATACCTCGGCGGGAATCCTCCGAGTTCGGATAAGCCACTCGATCTCGCGGCGTGTAACGGAGGAGCCCTGCCACGAGTCTCGCTCGGGCCCAGAGCCAGCATCATCATCCTCTATCAGGGCACCACTAAAGGAGCTAGACATGAGTTCGCCGGAAAGATCGACGGAGGAAGAACTAGCGGCGGAGGAAAGTTTAGAGCTACAAGGCCTCGTCGTGATTTTGCACATAAACGGCGGCGGAGGAGCAAAGGAACCGCCGCACGAATACAAAATCGAGACAGAGAAATCTAGGATAAAGCCTAGGCGACGCGGCCGGAAAGAACTCACCGGCGACGACGTCGAAGCTAGCGAACACGGACGAGGCAGACGGAGCAACACGGCGGAGTCCTCGCCGTCGGAGGTTCTGATGAACGCGCGGCGGCGGAGCTGCGAGCGGGCGCGGAAGCGAGAGGAAGAAGAGGGGCGCTGGCGAACGAAAAGGGGAAAGTGAATCCTCCAGCGCCACGCCCCACTTTATAACCTAGCCACAAGCAAGGTAGTGGGATCGTGGGTGTGGCGGTTGGCAGCGTAGATCGTGTGCGCAGCACGACCGCACGTCGTTGAGCGGAACCACACCAAGGGCCACACGGTAGCAAAGAAGATCACGATCCCCAGCGAAGCGGCGACGAGGTGTCGCGGCCGTATGACAGCGCGATAGTAGCGTAACTGTCAAGAAATCCGTAGAGGAACAAAAAACTAGAGAAACTATGATGGAGATGACACGTAGGACAAGGCGTACGCGAGAAGACACGAAGATACCTCGAACGAAAGAAGAAATAACTCGGAAACGATACTGAACGTGTGGCATGAAACTGATACGACCCGGCCGAGGTATCGGCGGGGCCATACCAGCTTCGGGGACTAATGTTGGGGAGATAACCCAGGATAGGGCAAAGACGGGGAAAGACGAAAGGATGTTCCCCGTCTAGTTTCCGAGTTACTGCCTGAGTCGGCCGAATCATGTAGAGGTCGGCCAAGATAGGAAAGGGCAGGACCCTTGTAGTAAATACAAGGCCTTACCCGGCCGAGATACTTCGTAACTCGGCTGTGCTAGCCCAAGTAATCTTAATGCAGATAAAGGACAAGCCGAGCTATGGGAGGCAGGGCCGAATGATACGAAGTTTGCAGGAGAAGGAGGAGCCTGAAGTCAAACCCTAGCCGCAGTATAGGGAGAATCTGAGCCAGGCCAAGCACTACAGACGAGGCATAAGCGGCAGAGGGTAAGGAGGTCACGGAGGTGGCAGTCCCGAGGCGCAGCAGAGGGGCCCTCTGGAACCTTGCCGTCGTTAGAGGAGCGACAGGGAAAGGGGGGCGCCGAACTACTATATTGGGACAAGCATATTCCTCGAATATGCTTGCCACATCAGCCCTAAAGGAACCCAAGGCCCTCCTTTATAAAGAGAGGCTTGGACCCTGAGGAAAGGATCGACTCATTTTTAGCACCGTTAGGCTGGTAAAGTTCTTCTCTTCTCCCTGTATACAGCTCAAGGAGCACTTGTAGCCCAAGGAAGAAGAAATAAAGATCTTTGCCTTAGTCTTTTGTGTGTAGAATCAACTACATCTTCCCTCCCCAGATCCCACTAGCATCCATTGGCCCCATACTTTAGCCTACCCATGGCATATGCCGTGCCACCACCACGACAGGCACAAATCTATTGGGTTCACTTGAACCCAATCCTTACATGGTGGCTCCACAACTGTACTCAGTGCAAGTGAAGGCTAGCAAAAGAGAGGGAGCGACAAACGAGAGAGCAATAATTTTCATAATCTTGCTTGCAACAAAACATGACTAATTATGGCATGCAAGTGATACAAGACTCTGAGGCAAAATAAATCATCGAGGTTTACTGACTATTGTTTAGTCATATGCATGCGTGAGCTTGTGCCAAGTCGATTCACATGAAACTTCCAGAGGAGGATACCACAATATCATACCAAACTATGAATAAAACAATGCAAGCAAACATTCATATGACATGCTACAAACTATTAGCAAGCTGGAGCTAATCACAGACAAGCAATAACTACTAAACATCCATCAGTAACATACTCCTTACAAATGAACAGACTAAGCATGCTCACCATGATGAGTATATGTACAAAAATTAAAAACAAATAGAGTTCGTTACCAGCCTCTTACCACACCTCAAGTTATCTTAATCTTCATTATTGCCCTTCACTTGTGTGACTTGAATAATAACATGAAACCAAACTCCACAAAGGACGGCTGAACCCTGCAAAGAACTCACAAAACCAAAGAAGAAGAACAAATATTTTTGGTGTTTTCGATTTTTCAAACAAGCCAACAAAGCAAAAACAAACCAAACAAAGAAAAATCTTTTTGGATTTTTCTTTTAAGGAAAACCAAAGCAAAGAAACAAACCAAGAGAAACAACGAAAATATGTTTGGTATTTTTGTGTTTTGAGAAAGCAGAAACAAAAACCAAAAAGAAAGCGAAACAATGGATATACAAAGAACCGACAGAACATGATATATAGATGAGTGTGATGTCGGTATACCTCCCGCCAAGCTTAGGCTTTTGTCCTAGGTGGGACTCAATAGTGCGGGTAGTAACCCCAAGATGGTGGGTCATCATAGGAATGATCAGTCAGGCACTTGCAACGAGGAAGAATACAAGCCCCAATCATAGGAGGGATGTTGCTATGAAGACTCCCCCAAGTTGGAGGGCTGAACCGAATCATCTTCGGCATCCTCTCCAACATTCTCCTCTTGCTGGGAGAGTTCTGCCACGTATGTGTCAAACTCCTCTTCCGTGAGCAACCATTTTTGCCTGTTATCAAAATTAAACAAAGCAGGTGCATACAAATAAACTATTTTCTCAGTCCTACCCCCTCTCCAACCACGCTTGGCAAAAGATAGCTGATACCGTAAACTTCTCACAGTAGCCCCCAAGGAAACAAAACCATGCTGAATCATGGATTCAACATCAAGCCTCTCTATGGGGAACCGATAATCTGAATGTTGAGGCTCTAAACCATGGAAAGCTAGCAACCTAGAAGCAATGAGACCTCCACAAATTCCACCCTTCTCACGGTTGGTGGTGATACGGTAAGCTATCAAAGCACCCAGGTTATAAGATCTCTTCCTATTCAAAGCAGTTGCGATAAAATCTAGATCAAAAGAAGATAACTTCCTAGCATTCTTTCTAGCAAGAACACACTTCGTAATGAAATAGGCAAAATATCTATTGGCTGGGAACTGAATGTTCCGAATTTTACCACTTTCCTTTGAGAAGTTGAAACCTTGGCAAATCTCAGCATATAAATCCATAAGTGACTTGGGCCTCTCCTTGATCTTCTCACAAGATCCCCACTAAGGTACTCTAATTGCTGCACAGAAGTCAGCACAAGGCAGGTCGATAGATATATTGTATATCTTATAATGGACCATGGGATTAGATGAAGACCAAGTAAACCGGAAGTCCTGCACAATAGCCATGGTTAGCTTAACATATTGAAGTGGTTCACCTTCAACAAAGTGTTCCAACCCTGCATTGGTAATCATAGTTTGGAAATCCTGGAGGATTCCCATGGCTTTCATAAATTCCTGGCATGGATATATGGAAGGGAAGACTCCTTCCTCATGATGAAATTTCATTGTCTCAGGTACCATCAAATCATATTGATTCAGTGGATATGCACTCATCTTCATTTCTGAAATTTTTAGACAAACATCAAACCAAGTGATTTCCAAGTTGATAAATGCTGAGAAACTACTATAGGAACTTGCTAGAGGGCTACACATGCATCAAAATGAAATATCTAAGCATAGAACAAGCATGCAAGATCACACAACCTGTCACCTATAGCAAAATAATACTCAAGATACAATCTATCAATCACAAATCTAATTGGACAAATGGAGGAGGCACATACCAAGGAGCAATCCCTCCAAAAATCAACAACAAAGACGTGCTGAGCAAGGAGATCGAAAATCGTGAGAAAGAACAGAAGGAACTCGAGCTTGAGCAAGTTTCCCGGTGTTTTTTGGGAGAGAGAAAGAATATGGCTGGGAGGAGACACTTTGGAGGCGCCCAGGTGGGCCACACCCCACCCAAGCGCCACATGTAGGGAGGTCGCGCCTACAAGGGGTGTGGGTGCCTGGGGTGGCCCCCCCTGGGTCACTCCGGGTGTCCCTCTGCCCCTTTTTCCGAGGAAAAAATATTTTAAATTTTCTAAGATTTTTCGGGAAACTTTATTTTTAGCCAATTTTCAGGGTATGAATTTGATTTTTTTTGCAGAAACAGTTTTTCAAAAGAAGCAAAAGCAAACCAAAAACCAAACTACAGAAGCTCTAAGACACTCTAACAAGCAAACAACTAACAAAACCAAAGCTAGGAAGGAGAAAAGTAAAAGAAAGCAAGTATAACCACAATGAAAACATTGTTTTGTTTATTAAAATCCTTTTGTTAACAAGGTTGATCAAGTCTTGTTACCAAAACAATCTTATATGAAACAAAAATTTGCATTCCACAATGTGATTATGTTACCTCATACTTGATAGCAATGGTCCCAATCATAATAGTTTCAAAATTTTCTTGTGGAATGGGACACTATATTTCTCCAACCTTGATGCCCTCAATATTTTCAATGGAATTCAGGCAATAGCTTCTAGCAACCTTCTTGGGTAAATAAACAGTATGCTCTTTGTCATTAATATTCAATGTTACTTTTCCTTGATTGCAATTAATGACAACACCTGCAGTATTAAGAAAAGGTCTCCCAAGAATAATAGACATATTATCATCTTCAGGCATCTCAAGCACAACAAAATTAGTTAAAACCAAGCAATTATGAGCCACTTGAATAGGAACATCCTCACATATACCAATATGAATAGTAATTGACTTATCAGCCATTTGCAAAGATATATCAGTTGGTATCAACTTTTCTAGCTGGAGTCTCTTGTAGAGAGAAAAAGGCATAACACTAACTCCAGCTCCCAAATCACATAAAGCTGTTCTAACATAATTATTCTTAATAGAGCAAGGGATAGTTGGTATACCTGGATCACCAAGTTTCTTTGGAACCTTACCATTGAAGGAATAATTAGCAAGAAAAGTAGAAATCTCCTCATTAGGAATCTTCCTTTTATTAGAGACAATATCCTTTATATACTTTGAATAAGGAGGCAACTTAATAGCATCAGTCAAAGTAATTTGCAAAAATAAAGGTTTCATCCACTCACAGAACTTCTAGTGTTCTTCCTCCTTTGACTTGTGTTTCTTACCTAGAAAAAGGTATAGGTTTCTGCACCCAAGGTTCTCTCTCACTACCATGTCTCTTAGCAATAAAATCTTCTTTAGTGGTGTTCTTAGTGTTCTTCTCGGGCTCTTTCTCAACTTACTCCTTATTGGGAGCATCATTTTTATCATTACCACTCTCAGTTTCAGCATCAGAGATGGATATACTATAAGGATCTACAACAGGTTCAAGTGGTTCCTCAACTATTTTATGTTTCTTTTTCTTTCTCTTACAAGGACTATCACTACTTTCACCTTGTTGAGAATCCTGCTTAATTCTTTTAGGGTGTCCTTCAGGATATAAAGGATCTTGAGTAGATATACCACTCCTAGTTCTAATTCCATAAGCATGTTTATCTCATGAGGCATTAACTAGCATATCATTTTGTACCTTAGCAAGTTGATCAAGTTGGGTTTGAACCATTTGAAAGTGTTTACAAAGCATTTTAATATCATTAGAAGTTCTTTCCACAATATCTTTCAACTCTTTAATAGCTCTAGAGTTTTCCAATAAATGACTCTGAACTTGTTTATTTAAATTACCATGTTTAACAATAAATGTGTCAAGTTCCTCTAATCATTGATCAGGAGGCTTACCATAGGGAATATCACCTTCATCAAAGTGTTGGAGAGAGTGTACCTCAATAGTAGATGAGTAGGGAATTGGCTTGCATAATTCTTCTATAGGAGGTAGATTCTTCACATCTTCAGTTCTAATACCTTTCTCCTTAAGACATTTCTTATCTTCCTTCATCATTTCATCATTTAATGCAATAACTCCCCTCTTATTTGGTGTTGGTATTGGATCTGGTTCAGGCACAACTGGTGCAAGAGTAATAGGCTCAGGTGCATTTAGCTCAGTTGAAGTCCAATCATCATAATTCTTGCTTATCTTAGCCATTAATTCTCCAGCATCTGTAGGAGTTCTTTTCCTGAAAACACAATCGGCAAAGCTATCTAGGTATGTCCTAGCATCATCAGTTAGTCCATTATAATAAATATCAAGAAGCTCATTCTTAGGCAACTGACATCCAGGATGTGCATGAATCAAGGCATAGAAGGCAATTTCTCTTCTTCTCCCTGTTTAAAATAAAAAGGTCTCTACAAAGAAGCATGTCGAGCACTGGGAGGAAAATATTTCTAGAAGAAAGAAGCAATCAAGCAATCAGGGCTACCAATGGAACCAGGAGGCAATCTATTAAACCAAGCCCTAGCTTCTCCTTTTAGTGAAAAAGGGAAGATCTTTGTAACAAAATACTTGCGCATCTTAAAATCATCAGATAATAAAGCACTCATAGTAGAAAGATCATTCATATGATCCACAACACTCTCATTTTCAGTCCCACAAAAAGGTTCTTTCTCAAAAATGTCCAAATAGGATCAATCAAGAGAAAAATCACAATCTTTATCTTTAATATCTACGGGAGAGGTGGCAAACTTAGGATCAGAGGACAGCTTAGGAATAATAGTATGTCTAGCAAGGAGACTCTTAATAGCACTAGTACCATGTGTTTTTCGGCACTCTTCAACAAATTCATCAGTGAACTCAATGTAACCATCATTAATCATAACTCTCTCTAGACTCAGGTGAGCTAACATGTGTAACAGTGTCTTCGCTAGGAGTTTCGGTATTTCCTAGACCAGCCATAGTAGCATGTAGGAAAGGACCTAATGAACCACTCGCATCAAGCACATTAGAAGTAACATCATGAGCATCAAAAGCAGTTTCAAACTCAGCAGTAGTAGCAATGTGTGTAGCATGAGTATGTGGTGGTGGTGTAACAAGCTTACTTATAACAGACGGTGAATCAAGAGCAGCAGAGGTGTTTAGGACTGTACCTCTTCTTGTAGTGGATGGTAAAATAGGAAACTTTCCATCACGAGACTTCCCCATGATGAAAGGAGTAGAAGTGAACAATAGTAGATCCAATTGAACTTACAAATAAATCTATGCTCCTCGGCAACGGCGCCAAAAAATAGTCTTGATGACCCACAAGTATAGGGGATCGCAACAGTCTTCGAGGGTAATATTACCTAATTTATTGATTCGACACAAGGGTAGCAAAAGAATACTTGCAAGCCTTAACAACTAAGTTGTCAATTCAGCTGCACCTGGAAATAGTTCTTTCTCACAGAAGTTTATCAGTAGCAACCATTTATAGTAGCAACAGCAAAGCAATAGAAACAGTGAAACAGTAGCAATCGTAACAGTAGTAGCAAACAGTAGGATATGAGCGCGGTAGGCATAGGGATGGATGGACGGGCGTTGCCTGGACGAGTCTAAACAGGTAACTTCAAGATATAGGGCATTGCAGATAAATAAGAACAAGCATCCAAGTACTAAACAATCTTAGGCATGTGCTCCATATATAGTCATGCGTGCTCGCAATGAGAACTTGCACAACATCTTCTGTCCAGCAAGCCCGTGGCAGCAAGGCCTCTAGGGAACTACTGGAAATTATGGTGCTCCTTTTAATAGAGCACCAGAGCAAAGCATTAACACTCTGTGAACACATGTGATCCTCACACCACAGCCATCCCCTCCGGTTGTCCCAATTTCTGTCACTTCAGGGCCTTTGGATCCGAATAATGATATGTGTACACAACTTGCAGATAAGATCACAAACAATACTATCATAATGATTCAATTATAAGTTCAGATCTGAGATCATGGGTGTCAACACCCGGATTTTTAATCCCAGATGCCTGTTATGCCATACATCGCAATCCCAGGATTACCATTTTTGCGAGACATAACAGAATTGGATACCACAGTACATCAGCCATTACAAACCATACATAAGGTCTTACACAAATAAGGATCTCATGATCCAGTTCTTAATAAAACTCAAGCAGCGAAATAACGTAATAATAACGGTATCGTAGGCGAAGCTCCATCTTCGGGGTCACAGGCAATGCTGACGATGGGAGATGATCCTAGTTGTCGTAACCTTCCTAGGGTCCATCCTCCTGGTACTCCTCTTCATAGTCTGGCCACGGGAATAGCCAGGGACAAAGCCATGAGTACTCTTTAAGTACTCGCAAACTAATACTAACAAGTGAAGGGGGTTTTTGTAGTAGGACACTAAGCTCTAGGGTTGTTTTGCAAAAAGCCAGATTTACCTCTACTAAGTTCAGAAGCAAGAAAAGCTAGTTGAAGTTTTATAACACCTAAGTAGGAACTTGTATTTCATATCACAACTCTGTTGTGGTCAAGTCAAAATCTCAATCCATTTCACAAGTCATTTTGAAAACATCTGACGGGGGAACAGTATGGCCACTCCAACTGTCCATAACCGCGGACGCGGCTATTCGAATAGTTTGACACTCTGCAGAGATTGTACACTTTCACCACAACATTCGATACATCCTTCAGGAATAAATCCTGAATTCACCATACTCAGTATGCGGATAACCAATCCTAACCTTTCAATTACATGCCCTAGTATAAGCACCTATCATGTGAGTTTGTCCTCCCAACCATGACCAACTATCATCTTGGGTACTGCACATGTGGACAATCTTCACAAGGTAGCCTCAGCTCAGACCTTGGCCGTGAGGGAACCAATACTAAGGTATATAAGTTTCCAGTCAAGCCCTACCCAATTCTCGGGTATTGTGGTTGTACGGTAACATTGGAATGGTATCGCATCCAGACAACCATCAGTTTTATAAAGGGCTAAGGCTCATGCCTCGACATTTTCATCACCAAAATCATCTGGTGTTCGGAAACACATGTCAAAACATCTCAATAGAATGATCCATCATTCCAAGGTTTTCATAACCATTTTCACCAAGTATTCCCATCTAAAGTTGATCAATTTATGCTTAGCACTAGCATCTACAAATGGGAGTGAATACGAATGAGGGGTGGTAAACTAGTGGAGTTTAACTAAGTTCAGTCTCATGCCTTAGGATGACCTCAAGAATATCTAGCTTAGGCCAAATTTAATGCTCTTTTGCAACCTTCAATTATCTTTCTAGTATCTACAATTTACTCAAGTAAACTCTAAGTAAGAGCTTTGATAAAGAAATAAAGTAGAAGCTTGTAAGTAAAACTAGGATTGGGTATCATCAAATGTGTCTAACCAAGCATGCTTAGTGCATTGCATAGGTTATATAACTTTCATAATTGCAAGTGTTAGCTTGCTCAATCAACTAGTAGTATTAGGCTTGCATAGGTATCAGTATAAGCTTGCTAAGTTAATAGCTTGCAAGTATAGGCTTGCCTTGTGCAGAGCAGTGGTTGAAGTTTTCCTCGGCTTCTTCTTCGTAGTATCCTCCTTCCTCCTCGTATCCCTGGTCGGTACTAGCGTCTATGAATAAATACGAGGTACGCAATCACCAAACAATACTTAACTACTTTCAATCATCACACACAAGTGTTCTATAGATGATCTAGCATCATCACTAACATTCAAGATTAAAGCACTTGCATTATTTATTTATTTTTAGAAAAGTAATTTCTACTCATTGAAAAACTACTTAAGATTTAATATTCTCCAAACCAAACATGGGATCATGTTGACACATGTCATCACCACATATTTCAGTACATGGGATTGTGATTTAAAGTGGTGTCACAATTTAATAAGGTTTAACCTTTTATTTCAATTAAATAAAGTGACTAGAAATGTCTATGTGGCATTATTTTGTTACTTGAACATTATTTATGTAAGTAAACCCATATTTTTTCTATATATTCTGAAAGGTATGATCAAATGTGATTTTTGAGAGTTGGAATCAACTCAAAATCTATTATAGTTTAAATTTGAAAAATGTTTGAATGCAGAAAAGCTTCTGCCTTGTTATTTTTACCAAGGTTGATCTATAGATTCAAATGATTTGAGTCCAACGGGCTTGGATTAAGAATTTCAATATCTTTCTAACAAAATTGGTTTCAGTCAATTTGGTTCAATGAATCAAGCTGGGTTGATTATTGAAACTAGGTACCGAACTGAGTTTGAATCTAAATAGAAAAATCTAAATTTAAACGAGTGGGCTGCGCGGGAAAGGTTAACGAGCCGGCCCAGTGTCACTCCATGACGCGCAATCGACAGTATGGTCTACGGTCACGACTCTTAACACGCCAAGCGTGCAGGCGATGTGGTGCGTTGGATTAGAATGAAGATCGACGGCTGAGGGTCGTCGTCGGCGATGAACTAGTCACCGACGAGCTCGAACCCTAGCGGCTCTGTTTGGGTCGTGGGAGGATCACCGGGGCTTAGGCAAAGGTCGGCGATGCGGGCGAACGACAAAGTCGACGACGGCAAACTCAGGTGTGGTCGTGGCAGCTCCTGGGGTGGACGAAATCGACGGCGCCCTTCTTCTCCAGGCGGCCGCTCAACAATTCGGCGATCTGTTGCTCGCCTTGCTCCGGCTACGGGGTGGAATGATCAGTGAGGTGAGGGGAGTGAAATGGTGTGCTTCAATCGGCTAGGGGTGGCCTCCTTTTATAGGCTCGACGGCGTGACCGAGAGGGATGGGCAGGCGACGGTGGCGACACGGCTACGGGCTGCTAGAGGCATGGCCGAGGGTCGCGATCAATCGGTGGTCTCCTGGCGATGCTCTAAGGTTTGAATGCGCTTGTAGGCGTGGCAAGCGTCGAACGCGATGCTGCGAGGTAGGCGGCGAACTCGCGGGCGGCGGTGGCTACGGGGTACGGGCGGTGAAATGGGCATGTCTGGCGGTCTCCTGGGACGGTGGGGTGCATGCTGGCGGGCGGCGAGGGCTCAAGGTGGTCGGGTTGCGTGGGAACGGCGCGTGCTCTGCGGTGCGCTTCGGCATGGTCGGCGATGGCGGTAGCGACATTCTGGCGGTTCTGTTCTTGTCATGCGGCGGGGCTGGTCGAGAGGGGGCGGTAAAGCATGGGCTACCTCCCAGACAAGGTTTGCACGACTAGTTCTTCTCCTAGCTTGTTGTCCACACTGGGGTGACATGGGTGCTCTCGGGCTATTCACCATTGATGACATTGGCGAGTTTACAGTGTGGCTAGAGCTTAGTTAAGTTTGCTAGATGATCTACTGAGGTTGCTGTGAGCTAGAGAGGGAACAAGTTAGGCCCAAAACACTGCTCAACATAGTGTTTTGATTTTGTTTGATTTGTATATGCAAGCTATTTGATGAAATGGCCGCATGAATTCATGTTTTGAATTTTGAAATTATTTTTGGTGGTTGTGCTAGGCATGTGCTGGTGCTACTGTGGATGCTTGGGTTTTGCAAATTGAGCTTGTTTGAGTGGTTTTTGAAAAAGTGGGATCTTCCCATATGAAATAGATTCAATTTTAAACTGTCATTTAAACTATGCATTTAAATGTTTTTGGATGCTCACAAAGTGGGCCTTGGTACCTTGTTATGAGTACTATTAAGGGGTGCAAAGATCCATACATGTTTCTGTTAAGTTCTGAAAGTTAGAGATAGCCAAAGTAGGCATGGGAGTTAAATTGGCCAAAGTGACCATTCACTTAATTTGTTTGTTTTGATTTGTTTGTCTTTGAGAAAAGTTTGGGGATTGTTTAGATGATGTTTATTTCACCTAAGAATCATTTTACAAGCAAAGAAACACATAATCATGGAAATTCAAAAGAATCCAAATTTTAATGCACACTCATATGAATGCTTTCATATTTTTAATTTGAAAAGTTTTTGTTAACCCTAAATTTGGTGATTAGAGTTTGATGATTCTAGTTTAATATTTTTGGGATGTTACAATGGCACTCGGGCCCTAGTGACAAGCATTAAGCACAACAAGTTGCAACAAAGTCAAATAGCACTAATAGAGATACTAGGCACTATGCCCTAACAATCTTATTCAATTACAAGATAGAACTCATCCAATCCCTACCATCCCCATAGCCTACAGAGGGGAATTACTCAGTCTTGGATGAGGGAAACCTTGATGGTTGATGGAGAGGCGTTGGTGATGACAATGGCGATGATCCTCTCCAAATTCCCCGTCCCGGCAGGGTGCCAGAACGGACATTCTGGATCCGAATCGCGGCTTCTGGTGGTGGCGGCGCAGCGGAACTCTTTCTGCAAAAACGTCGAACCCCCCTCGGTTTGTAGGTCAAGGGGTAACTGATAGGCAAAGAGGGAGCCGAGGCGTGCACAGGGTGGCCGCAACCCCTAGGGCGTGGGCCTGCCACGCCTGGCAGGGGTGTGGGCCCCCCAGGCCTCCATGATGTCTACACACTTCTATTCTTGTAGACAGTTGTTGGGCCTCCAAGTGCAGAGGTTTGTAGAACAGCAGCAAGTTTCCCTTAAGTGGATTACCCAAGGTTTATCGAACTCAGGAAGGAAGTGGACAAAGGTATTCCCTATCAAGCAATCCTGCAATCAAGATACAAGAAGTCTCTTGTGTCCCCAACACATCCAATACACTTGTCAGGTGTATAGGTGCACTAGTTCGGCGAAGAGATAGTGAAATACAATTGGTAACGGTGCCAGAAAATAGCTGACGGTGAGGTAAATACTAAAGCAAGCAAACGTGCAACAAATCTAGATGCAAACGGTGTTTCAATGTTTAGAAACAAGGCCTAGGGATCATACTTTCACTAGTGAACACTCTCTCATATAAATATCCTCTCTTCATGATACTACTCTTAAATACTCTCCAGTTGGACACTCTAATCATCGGTAGGGCTATAACAACACTCCTCAAAGTCCGCCTTCCCCAATCTAGATAACCCCAAACTATCACCTTGAGCTCTAGATGGTTCCAACAAACACCATAATTTCATACAGACATCCAAATCTAAATATAACTCATAACAAATATTCAATCTAGCCAAAGTGCCACACACGGTATGCGCGCTGTCACTTTCACACACGTGGGTAAAAGAATAGATCTATTAAAGCACAAAGAGTATTTATGTAGACTCAAACATAAGTGCCACCATGGCGTGCACGCTGTCACTTTCACACACATGCGGAGAGCAGAGATCTATTGAAGCACTTGAGTATCAAGGTAGATCTACTTGATTACGAAGCTCATGATCACAATATGACCATGCATAGAGAGAGAGAGAGATGAACACATATCTACCGGTAGAGCCCTTAGCCTAGAGGAAGAACTACTCCCTCCTCATCATGGGAATCAGCAACGGTGATGAAGATGGCGATGGAGATAGCTCATGGACACTTCCCCGTCCCGGCAGGGTGCCGGAATAGAGACTTTCTGTCCCCGAATCTCCCTTTCGATGGCGGCGGCGCTACGGAGGTTTTTCTGGAAGTATGATGGATCCCTTAGGGTTTTCGGGTCGGAGGCTTCTTATAGGCGAAGGAGGCAAGGTCGGTGGAGAGCCAGGGGCCCACATCCCCTGTGGACGCAGCCTAGGGTGGGCCCGCACCCACCTAGGGTGTGGCCACCCTGGTTTCCTCTTCCGTCTCTTCTTCGATTTTCTGTATCGCTCCAGGAAAACTATGAACTTTGGCTTTTGTCCTGTCCAATTCCGAGAATATTCATTTTTTAGCTTTCTGAAACCAAAAACAGCAGAAAACAGGCAACTCACACTATGGCATCTTGTCAATAGGTTAGTTCCAGAAAGTGTATACACATACCTCAAAGTATAGACAAAGCAAATCAAAGTAGATACTAAACAAGCATGGAGCATCAAAAATTATAGATATGTTTCCGACGTATCAAGCATCCCCAAGCTTAACTCCTGCTCGTACTCGAGTAGGTAAGTGATAAAATAATAATTTTTGAGGTGACATGCACCATCAAAAACAAGATCAACCCATTTGCAAGCATTGAAAGCTGGGATCAAAGAACTCTAAACATGAGCATGAAAGATGGAGTTCTAACAGTAAGACAAAGTAACTAGGCATGCAACATGAAATGCTACAAACAAAGATCATGAATAACATGCATTGAAAAACGTTTGTTTGTTTCACATACAGAAAACATGACATAGTGGCATTCAGCTTGTCCCTCATAGAGTATCAAATAGTTGCATAGGACACCTTCAAAGTTCATAAGAGTGACTAGATACAAATAGTTCATGAACAAGCAATATCACAATATGCATCAATCAATAAGTTTTGGGACACTGCACACAGAATGACAACTATGCTCTCTTAATGGTGCCTAAAAGGTAGAAGGTGGAGACTCAAATAATGGTGGAAGAAAGGCCCTTCATAGGGAAGCAGGGATTTCAAGTTTCAAAAAGAGCTTCCAAAAATTATGGTACTTGTTAGCTTTCGCCTTCATTGCCCTATCATAAGCATCTTGAAGTGATTAAGGTTAAAGTGAAAAAACTATGGAGTATATGCTTGACAAAGTATAAGTTGGCAATCTCAAGTCCCTTGAATACGAGGGCCACACCTCATGCTACTCAACTTCAGTCACCTGTAAGTTCTTGTCATAGTAAGTACATGCGTATCATATAGAACCGCCAACGGGGTACCCCTTGCACATGGTATAGGAGCTATCCCATAACCAAAATGACAAGGCAAGCAGACAATGAGCATCTCAGCGATATTTTTATTTACTATGTGAATAGCTTTTTATTGATGATGCTTCATAGATAGCTCACTATGGTGATGCTGCAAGTTTTCACCATGATTAGGCATGGCTTAGGCTAGCGGCCTAGGCGTTTATCTAACACAAAATACAAACTCCATGGACTTACAAGTTCCCTCTTTATTTCACACCGGTGACATCCCTAGACAAAAGAGCATGATATCAACTGTGTACAAAGTACAAGTGCAATGTTGAAAACGTTCCCCATGACAGCATGGTTCTGCTAATTCCAACGTATAAGTGCAAGCATATACAACATAGATGACACAATGGTTCAAGTTTATTAGGGGCAAAGAATATAAAGTGTGCCATCAAGTTCGTGAGAGCTTTAATCACTAAGTTTTCACATAACAAAATAGTTTTTAATTGGAAGACGGCTAAAAACAAGAATATACTTGGAATGGTGTAACACACCATGCATAGGAGTTTATAGTGGACACTTTGGAATAACTTGGTTTCTTGGGAGTTGGAAGCATGAGTAGAGATTACTCATACAAGTGGAGGCTAGCAAAAGACTGGGAGCAACCAAATAAGAGAGCAATAATGGCCAAAATCATGCAGAGCGACAAAACATTACTAATCAAAGCATAGAGTGGTACCACAAGTCAAGGACTAAATGATCATAGAGGCTATGGTGAATTGTTCATAGTCATAACATGGTGTGAGCATATGCCAAGTCAACCCAAACAAAGCATCAAAGGAGAATACCACAATACTATGCTTTTGTATGCTAAAACAATGCATGATTCCTTCAAGGCACATTAAGCAATCCTAATTGTTTGGAACAAGCCATTCTATAGCAATAATCACTAAGAATAAGGTCAAAACAACATCTAGCATGACAAAAGTGTAAGCCACAGTCAGAACAAGCTCCCTTTTGTACCACTATAAGCATGAAACTTTCTACTCTTTTCCAACACCAAACAACTTATTTGAAACAACTCACAAAGATAATAATCATAAATATCAGTGAGCTTGTCTCACAAATCCACAAAGAAGAACTAAAAAGTTCTAAGCTGAAAGCACAAGAAAACTAAGGCTGAACACAGTGCTAGCAAAAGTGAACACTCACAAAACAATAAGAGTGAAAACTAGAGTGTTCTAGGCAATGGAAACAGAGTGTGTCTCTCTCCAAAAGAAGTGTGGTTTAACCAACCAACTTACTCAAGCAAACTAAGTAAACGAAAACCAAAAACGAAAACTAAGACGCTCCAAGAACAATACAACAATGCATGAAACGATAAAAACGAAGTGTCTAGAAAGACCTAAGATTTTTATTGATGAAGAAGGGGATGCCCAAGGCATCCCCAAGCTTTGACGCTTGTACCTCTTGGATATTTCTTGGGGTGACACCGGGGTGGCATCCCCAAGCTTGAGATTTTGTCCATTCTTCATCTCATTACATCATTCTCTCTCTACACCTAAAATTTTTCCTTCATACAAAACTTCACACAATCTTTATCAGCAACATTAGTGTATTCAAAAGATATTAGACCTTAGGAAAAGATTTGGAACAGCAAAACTTTTCACTAATAACACAAGCTACTATAGTAACTGCTTCAAAAATCTCAATTCCTCAAAATAGAACTCAAAAAGGAATCAATAAGAAGCAAATGCAAATAATGGCAGAAATCTGTCAAAATAGACCAGCAGGTAGAAACCGATTTTTTCGAAGACCTTCTGTTGCTAAAATCAAAAAGTGTTGAACTAAATAAAGTTATCTAACATACTGAGGGATTTATTCGTAAATTTTCAGCTCAATCCGACTTACAGAGACTCCTGCGAATTTTTATGGTGTAGGACAGAAATCTGTTTCGGGACAACAACTCCCCAAATCTTACTTCCCTCTCATTAAAGGTCATTTTTGGCAAAAAAAAAACAAACAAAAAGGATAAGTAGAGGTCACTACTGAAATAATAACTTCCAAGACTCAATAAAACTGTTGGGTTATCTCCCAACAAGTACTTTTCTTTAACGCCTTTAAGCTAGGCTTGATAGCTTGAGAAGATGCTCACATAATAAATGTGAATTAAAGTAAAAGAGAGCATCAAGAAGCAAATTCAAAACACATTTTAGTCTAACCCACTTCCTATGCATAGGAATCTTGTAAAGAAACAAGTCATGAAATCACAAAGCAACAAGCATAGGAAAGTAAAACAAGTGCAACTTCAAGATTTTCAACATAAAGAGGGGAAACTTAATATTATTGAAATGCATAAAACCATGTTTCCCTCTATCATAATAACTTTCAGTAGCAACATGAACAAAATTAACAATATAACTATCACATAAAACATTCTTATCATGAGCCACTTGCATAAAATGATTATTACCATGTTTTATTATAATGGACCGACTTGATGAATCTAGGACATACCTAGATATCCATTATCCTAGATGTTCATACCTGTAGTCCAAGGTGGAACTACTCACGCTTCATACCGGATGCTAGCATGGTGATGAAGAAGACCTCCGGGATCATATCTCCTCTCTGGCAGGGTGCCGGGAAGAGCTTCAGATCCCCCTCATCTAGGGACGATGGTGGCAGCGACTATGGACTGTTTCGTGGAAGATTGATCGGGTCCTTTGGGTTTAGGTATCGGGGGCTTTTTAAAGGCGAATATGGAGGCTGAGGGGGTGCCCGAGGCGGCTGCACCCCCAGGCGCGGGCCAAGCCTAGTCGCACGGCCAGGACGTGTGGCCCCCTCGAGGCCCTCCTCCGTCTCGTCTTCTGGATCCGTGTTCCCCACGTTAAAATATTGACTTTGGCTTTTATCCCCTCCAATTCCGAGAATATTCATTTTCTGCCTTTTCTGGAACCAAAAACAGAAGAAAACAGACAACTAGCACTATGTCATCTTGTTAATTGGTTAGTCCCAGAAAACATATAAAAATTCCTCAAAGTGTAGACAAAGCAAAGAAAAGTAGATACTAAACAAGCATGGAACATCAAAATTTATAGATACTTTCTCGACGTATCAAGCATCCCCAATCTTAACTCCTTCTCGTCCTCAAGTAGGTAAGTGATAAAAAATAATTTTTGAGGTAACATGCACCATCAAAATCAAGATCAAACCATTTGCAAGCATTGAAAGATGGGATCAAAGTACTCTAAACATGAGTATGAAAGATGTAGTTCTAACAATAAGAAAAAGTAAATATGCATGCAACATGAAAGGTTACAAACAAAGATCATGAATAATAATGCATTGAAAGACGTTTGTTTGTTTCACATATAGAAAACATAGCATAGTGGCATTCAGCTTGTCCCTCATGGAGTAGCAATAAATGCATAGGAAACCTTCAAAGTTCATAAGAGTGACTAGATACAAATAGTTCATGAGCAAGTAATATAAAAAATATGAATCAATCAATAAGTTTTGGGACAATGCACATAGAACTAAGAATGACAACTATGAAGGGTTCGCAACATAGAAAACAAAAAATTTCCTACGATGGGAACAACTATGTACCAAGATCTATCTACTAGATACAAGAAACGGGTGGATATACATCCATAGAATACATACCCTCAAAGATCTAATAGCGTTAACGAGGTTGTACTCCTGGATGATGTAGACGAACGCTTGTCGATATCAAGATCGTGATGAAGTCCATCTGGTCCAGCCGGTCCAGCACCATCCAGTCCAGCACCGCAAAGCAGTGGTGCATCCGTGATCGCACACACATCCGGGTACCCCGACAACCTCCATGCCCTCGCTCCAGTGAAGCAACGAAAGCAACAAATCCTTCCAGAAAAAGCCACCGGAACATGTATCTCGCTGATCCGAGACCATGGGGAAATTCTAAAGGGGGAGAGAGATCCTTCGCGAGGAGGTGTGCTTTGAGAGGAGGAGAGGGGGGCCTTTTATAGGGAGAGGGTGCACCCCAAGGGGCATGGCGCCTAGCTATGGTGGCTGCCCCCACCTATTCCACATTCATGTGGGTGGAGCTCTATAGAGATCCCAACCTTTAATAAGGTAGAGATCCCTGTGTTTACAATGCTAGTCCCTGGATCAATAGCTAGCATCCACAGTTAAGATGTAATATCAAGAAGCAAAGGTCATAATACAACTTTATAACCAGGAATAAAATAATTCATTACATCTTACATAGCTCATTTGGCTATCTCATTACAATGCAGCAGAAATAACTATAGCATGGAGTCCTTCATCTTCAAAGTGCCACATGCAATCATGTTGGTTGTAGACTTGTAATCCTAATCAACACACTTCACTAACATCAAACAAACCTGCAACATAATAAGTTACAGCCACAAGGGTCAATACATTTGAATTGTATTGGCAAGTGATACTATGGTAGAGTAGTGGTATCTATCGTCTATATGCAATTTGGCTAAGTGGAGCTTAGGCTTGCTTTGCTCAAAATAGATTTCCCTTATCTTTTGAAAACACTAAGTTTTTGTTTGTCAAAATCACCCAAAGCATCTACCAATAGACATTGGTGATCCTTTAACCCTTGTTCAACCACAATTTTTTAACTTAGAAATTGGGATGAGGATATTCTTGATAGCTTCCATGTCTTGATGCTCAAATTTTCCATTGTTGGGGACACGACTAAGTACTTAGATTTTATCTCTCGAGAGGTGGTGCACGTAACCCACAAGACTCGACATGCATCGAGACAAGATCTTTCAGAAGCCTTCCCTTAGACCAGAATGGATGCGCTCCAAACCTAACACCCCCTACCACCAACTGTCCATTTGGCTAAGTTATTGCAACCTATATGATCCAGGCAGAGCCCATAATGCCAAGTGGCTGCACTTGAAGCTTCTCAACATTTGACATCTCAAATCTCTTTGTTCCTGGGTGGCTTACCACAAGTGAGATACACTAGGGTAGTCCATAAATATGGGCCATGTGTAACCACTCAACATAACCCATTCACAACCATTCCACCCAGGTGATTCATTCACATAGTTGTTTTATTAAACAAAACACAAGTCCTTGACTTAGAAATATTCCATAGCATGAATATAATCCACCCTTGTTTTATAATAGCTAGGCTAAGCATGATAGTAGTAGGAATCTTAACTTAGGGAAAATTCTACTAAGGTTTCATCTACTAGGATTTCCCATGGCATAGTTAACACATAGAAAAATCCATGCAAGTCCTACTCAAAACATCACAAATGCATAGAGAAAATAATAGGACAAAAGTATGAAGCACCACTTGACTTATTGGTAGAGAATATAAGTTCACTCCTTCATCTTGCAATAGTCACACTCTTCAATTTTCACTACAATTCAATGAAGGCACAATTTCAATCTAGCATTCAAACAATTCATCACATAAAACAATAAAACAAAGCAATGCATGCAAGCATGCCAAAGATTGTTTTATTTGGAAAAGTGGTTTCTATTAGGTTATAAACATTTTAAAACATCTATTGGCCTCTTATAAATGTGGCAAAACCATTTGATATCAAGTTAGTGAAAATGGCCACTTTAAATCATTTTTGCTTTGCTAGAAATGATTTAAATCAAAGTAATAATTTCTAGTATTTGACAAATATATTTTTAAACACAAATGTTAGTGTTTTAAGGTCAAGTGTTTTAATATTAAACCATTTGAAAAGGTTTCATCTAAAACCATTTTTTAAATCAAAGCAATATTTTTATTTTGTTGGAAATGCCTTTAAACAAAGTAATAATTTTCTAGGGTTCACCAAATATATTTTTAAATCCTAAAACTTGGTGTTTAGGGTCAGAGAGTTTAATTCAAACCATCTTCAAAAGTTTTTACTCATAAAAGCATTTTTAAACCATAATCAATATTTTTATTTAACTAGAAATGCTTTTATTCAAAGATTTATTCCTTAGCCTCACAAAATATTTTTTTCAATCCAAAAGTTGGTTTCTATGGTCAGTAGGTTCAAAACAATCCAGTTACAAAAGATTTTACCCCTAAATCATTTTTAGAATAAATTTTATACACAAAATAGGCCTAAACAAGTTTCTGCAAAAAAAATCAATTTTACAGAAGCAAAATACTAAACAAAGTGCATGGTTGGAAAGTTCACATTTTTATGAATCCAGTGATATAAAGTTTGTAAAATTTGGACATGTGGATTTAAAGTTATGAATTTTGCAAATTCTAACATCTAATAGTAATGTTTATATTTTTAAAACATAACTCAGGCCACGTGGCTGATTTCTATTCGTCAGTACCGTTTTGCGTGGATCGACTAACGTGGACTATTGGATCTAATGAAATCATGCGGCACAGAATTGATCGTACCCCTTCGGGTTTAAGGTTCTATCATGAACACAGGATCAAAATCTAACGGTCCAGAGCGTATCGACCTTAGATGGGCGGCGCGGCGACGGTGGCTGGCGGCGGCACGCTCAGACGGTGAAGGTCCGGCTATTCTAGGGGGTCAGGGGGTGGTTGCAGAGCTTACCAGGTCCGTGAGGTCACGACGATGCTCGACGTGGTCGTTGTCGACGGAGGGGTGCACGTGTGTGACGGCAATCGCTCACCGGAGTTGCGCCTAATGTCGGGCACGCTCGGTTGTTGTCGGAGGCGAAGATTTACAGCGTGTTAAGACAGACGGAGGGCACCGTTAGGTTCGTAAGGAATTCACGAGCATCTGAGCATCAAAGAGAGGGGAAGGGGAGGTCTGGGCTCACCAGTAGTGCTCGTCGGAGCGGAGGCAAACAGCGGCAAAGTGATGTCGTCGAGGTTGTCAATGATGCGGAGCATGCGCGGGCGAGATGGTGCTACGGAAAGGTTTTCCAGGAGATGGGGAATGTTCTCGTGGAGGTTAGGGAGCAAGGGGAGGTAAGGCTCGGCCGAAATTCGACGATGAGCTTGTCGGAGGCAACGGCGGTGCAAGAAAAAATGGAGACAGCCTGGGGGCAGAGAAGGGACGACGTCTGGGAGGAAATGGAGAGAAGAGGGAGGAGATTTAACGCGCATGGTCTCTGGGTGGATCCAGTGCAGCGTTTACTCGAATTGAACCAATTGATTTGCGCCAGAAACAGTCATGAAATTAAGAGGAAAAGGGGAACTGGTCGCGCGCGGGTGGAAGGGATGATGATGAGGCAGTAGACGTGGCGTGGGGTTCGCGGGTCAGTGAGAGAGGAGGGTAGGTGCGCGAGTGAGAAAAGTCCAGGGAGATAGAGGAGCCGGGTGGGCTGGCTTCTGGGCTTAGTGGGTTGGGCTGGGGTTGTTTTCTTTATTTATTTTTCTCCTGTTTATTTTTCTTTTTCTGTTTCTTTTATTCTGTTTTGAATTCATTCAAATGATTTCAAACACCATTTGAATTTAGATTTTTACCAAACTTTCAGTAATTTTCTATTCTATTCAAACATGTATTTTAAAGATCATTTTAGAATAATTATTTTATTCATTCCTGGTTTATTATTTATTTAAAATAGGCACTTGCCTTTATTTAAATAGGATATAAAATATATTTTCAAACTCTTTATTTGAATTCTAATTTTCACCAAACCTTTTTAGTAGGTTTTATTTATTCAATAGGATGTTAAATACTTCACTTTGAATTATTTGAAATATTTTTAATATGTTTTATTAATCATTTAAATTGGGCATTTCCCTTTATTCAAATAAAGTCAAATATGGTTTTAATTCCATATAAATTTTATTCAAATAACTCTTTTATACCATTTAAGTTAATTAAATAACTTTTATTCCACTTGGGCAAGTTCCAATTGTTATTTCCCATGATTTAATTAATCATTTTCATTGGGGATTTTATCTTCATTCAAAATGGAATAGAATTTGGTTAATGCCATATTATTTTATTTGAATATTCCTTATCCCTTTATTCATTTGGATTATCTTTATTTCATTTACTTATGGATTTGGACCAGATTTAATTTGTCTTTAAAATATTCCTTATTTATTTATTCATTTCCTTGCCTTATAAAATCCATATCTTTTTATTTAAAGATCCAAACTTGGTGATTCCAATTTGTATAATTTTATTTAACATTTGTTTACCCTTTTAAATCTCTTTAGGATTATTTTGCTCACAATTTGGTATGGATTTTAGATAGGAGCTTTATTAGCTTTGGAAATTATTTCCTTTATCTTATTAAATTCATAAGTTTTTATCTATGGCTCCAAATTGAATGAAATCAATTTCTATGGTTTTATAATATTTTTATTTATCATTTTTTATCATTTATAAAATGGTTGTTGCTGAATTTTTATATGAATCAAATCCATAATCTTTGAGAGATCTTTGGAATGATTTATTCCATTAGGGTTTTAGAGTTTTGGTTTAACTTTTCCAAGTGTTTAAATTTCAAGATACATTTATTGATGAATGCATTTCACTTGATTGGAATTTTGTTGGATTCCATTTGCATTCAAAGTTTGTTCAAGATGGGTTTTAATGTTTCCATTTGAAATCAAAAAGTTTCTTTTCACCCTAAAGTTCAACAATTATTTATTTTATTTATTTATTTTTTACATTACAAAATTTGGAAAATTTTGGGATGTGACAAGATCCCACTCAAAATGAAAAGCCTCCACTCCCATAAAAGAGCCTCCACTCAAAAATCCACTCACATGCATTAAATTCCTACCAAATTTAATGCAAGCTCTCAGTTAAATAAAACTCTTTTATTTATTTATTTATTCAGAATTTTGTTAATTACTTTAATTAACAAACAGTCACATAAAACCCCGTGCTAGTATTTAATTTCACATGCAGAACCAGTTTTAGCAATTTCAACCGAAATAGTTTCGATGTCTAGTGAAATAAATTCCTGCGCTTTCCTTTTTCTTTCTCTGACATATTATTTGCTCCAAATGATGTCGGTATCCCTTAAGTGTGTCACCCTACGGTTCGCGAATAATGCAGACATGATCGAGACGCCTCTCCGATCAATAATCAGCAACGGGACTTGGAGATCCGTACTGACTCCCACATATTCAACGATGACTTCTGTGATCGTGTGAACCTTATACGCATGTAACTCAATCCCTTTGTCTCGCGATATATTACATGTCCGAGATTCGATCATCGGTATCTCTATACCTAGTTTGATCTCGTTACCGACATGTACTCTTTTCTCGTTCCCGTGATATAACATTCTAGTGATCAAATCACTTGCTTGCAAGCTAACTAATGTGATATCACCGAGAGGGTCCAGAGTATATCTATCCGTCATCGGGGTGGAAAAATTCCACTCTTGATCCATGAGCCTCAACATAACACCTTCGTAGCACTGAACCCATCTTTATAGTCACCCTGTGTCACATCCCAAATTTTAGATTTGGTTCTACATATCATTCATATCATTGCATCATGCTTTTCCATACAAAACCGTCGATCGAAGTGAATCGGTGAAACGCTATTTTCGAAACCCTATTCTATTTTGCTACGAGGCTCCTGCGGGAGGCTTTAGAAGAACTAGTGTTGACACCCTTGTAGCCTAGTGGTTTCGCCCAACCCTTGACCCTAGATTATTCCCCTCGATTTTACAAAACCGTAGGAGCAAGAATCGCTCGATTCGGAGCTCGTACGGAAAAGTTATCGCCGTTTTATTAAAAGGTGGAAAAACGGTCCGAATTTCGGGCGATTTCGAGTCCAGAATAACCAAGGCTACTGAATCGACTAGTACCCGCCAAGGGCCCCACTTAAGGACCCAGCTGCCGCCCAGCCTCAAACCTCGCCGCTCGGGACCCGTGCCCGCGCACCGCCTCTCCTCGCCGCCGCGCCGCCACTGTAAGGCCGCCGCCGTCGCCCGCCGCGCCACTCCGCCACGCCCGCCGCCTTGCCGGCACCACATCTCGCCACCGCCGCTGCTGCCGCCCGAAGCTGCGGCCGCCGTCGGCTCGCCGCGCCGCTGCGCGCAGCCACCGACTGCCTTGCCGCGCCAGCGTGCCAACAGCGTCGCCGTCGCTTCGCGGCGCTGCGCCGTAGCGCCCGCCGCCATTTATGCGTTGCGCTTCTTGCGCTATTGCTGCCAGCCTGCCACGCCTGCCTTTTATCGCCGTCTTGCCGTCGCGTTGACTACCTTGACCGGCGTGACCCGTTCCTCCGCGCAGTAATCTGCCGCCGGAATCGCCCGCCGTCCGGAACTCGCGCCGTCCGTTCGCTGTTCGTTACGGTAAGCTGCAGCCACCGTTAGATCTCGGATCGGTGGTTCAGATCAGCCGTTGACCGGTCAGACCCAGGCGTTGACTAGTCGACGACGGCCAGTCGGCGAAGATCGTTGACGATCACCAATGCATTGACTGGTTAATTTCGTTAATCCTTTTAGTTGGCAGATTTCGGTAGAAACTTGTAAATTGCGTAGAAATTAAACCGCTTGGACAAAAATTGCAAATAAAATATGTGTAGATTCAGTGAGTCGTGTAGAATCTCCCTGTATCTTTGGTTCAGACTTTTGCAGCAAGGTTTAGTACAGTTTAATCAAACTAGTTAGTGGCCTTTTCGGAGTAATAAATTCGTAGAAAAAGATCCGTAGCTCCAAAAATCGCGTATGATATGTCCCTGGATTCAGTGGAACGAGGGGAATCTCATCGTGAATTAAAAAGATAGGCTTACAGTAAAAACTTCTGCATAAACTGTCTAGTGGCTTTCTGCAGTGTTTTAATTACTCGGGAAGTTTTATAATTCCTTTTTGAGTAATTCTAGTTGGTACTGTTTCTAATCAGCGATGCCTATGCGGTAGAATTTTCCCAAGATTTTACAAATAGTATACTACCGGTAATGAATTATTTGAGTTCTAGCTCTAGTTTCGAGCATTACTTTTTGCATAATAGTTTTCCTTGCGCTAAAACTAATTTCCATGCATGCAATCAGTAGTATTATTGAATAGGATTATGTGGTGCAGCTGTATCACCAATTCACTTGTCGTGCATGCATTCATGCATCATCTTTGTTGCATATGCTTGTGGAATTGTTTGTTTATGAATGCAATTGTATCGTGTAGATTGTGACGAGTGCAACGCTTGCTCGTGTGTGGATTGTTCTTCCGACCGATACAACCAAGGCAAGTAGGTGCTACTTTGTTCATGATATCGTCCTACTATTTTCAATGCATTGTCGTGTATTTTGTAGATGCATGTGTAGGATGATACTATCGCTATGCTATGTCCTATTATGTGGTAGGGCCTTCCTTGTAGATGAACCACCGTTGGTAGATGTGCTTAGCCATGCTATGTTGAACGAGGGCTGGGTTACATCACTGGAAGTTGTTTCTAAATGAGTTGGTTTGCAAAAACTAAAACAACTTAATCAATGAATCTCCTGGGTGTGATGGTATTGATAATTTTTGGTGGTTTCATTGCGGAAAGGCACCCGGGTATCGAGAGAAATTGATTGGCTTCTTTATTGTGTAGCTTACGTGTACAACCATGTGCCAATAATGGAATGGGCGGTTGGTTGTACTTAGTAGGTTGTGGTAACTCGAACCCGCGTATCCAGAGATGTAGAATTTTGGTAGGTTGGACCGGTGCGCGTCGGGATTGAGGAGCTACTTCCTGAATAGTCCCTTCTTGGACTTCTCCCTATCATCACCCAAAATGAGAGTGATGGTGCAGCTGGCTGCCAAGTCACATGGGTAAGTGTACTAACCTCAGGTGTATAATCTAATCGATTAGCCGTGTCCCGGTTATGGACAATCGAGTTACACGGTATTGATTCCATGACATGTTTCTCGCTCATTCCAATTTCATAATTGTTTTAATATTGTTGGGTTAACTTAATTGGGATCTTTTCAAAAAAACAAAATTGTTTATGAAAGTAGGACAAATGTATTTGCAAATGCTTTACACACCCAATTGCCAAATATGCATGTAGATGTTAGTACTATTGTCTCCATTACTAGCTCTACTTGCCATACATTCCATGTATTGACCCTTCGGGGTTGCTATGTTTCATGTTGCAGGTTATCCCGATTCTGATTAATCGATATAGGCCACGGTACTCCACTCGGCACTTGTTCACTTGTGGGCAATTTGAAGAATGGAGGATTTGCTTTATTTATGTTGCTACCTGAATAATTTGAGCTAGCTTTGGGCTAAGATTTTATTGTAATAAGGGTACTCTGGATCTTCGTTATTCATGATACACGGATATTTTGCTATGTTATTCATCTTATTCTATTGTGGGCCAATGAACCGATCCAGGGATTGGCATGCCACATAGAAGCCACGGTCTTTTTAGAACCACGGTGTTACACCCTGTTACGGTGTGACGTTTGATGTTATCAAGATACTCTTCTGGTGTTAGTGGTTGACATGATCTCATGGTCTAAGGACTAAGATTACTTCGTATGTTGTTATAGCAATATAAACACAATGACCTTGATCGTAATGTTATACTTCAGATGAATGTTCATCACACCATTCCAATAATGTTGTGACCTCGTTATTAACAACATCCAATGTCCATGATCAGGAAACCTTTGATCATCTTGTTAATCAACGAGCTAGTTTATAAGAGAGGCATAACTAGAAACTTTATTTTTGTTTATTAAACACACATGTATTAATGTTTCCATATTAATATAATTATAGTATGAAACATAAACATTTATCATAAATAAGGAACACGATAATAACCACTTTATTATTGCCTCTCGGGCATATTCCCTTCAGTCTCCCACTTGCACTAGATATAATAATCTAGTTTCGTAAATTTGCGTATTGAACACCTATGGCTTTCTGGTGTTCCATATACGCAATTGAAAGTAGTTAACATAATCTACGGATCTGACGCTTCAGGGCCTTGTGTAGTTGCATGTCTTTGAGTCTTCACGCATCACACATTCTCCAATGAGATTGCATTGTATAAATTTGGTCTTTTAGTGAGACCTTTAGTTCCTTGGGGTTAAACCATGTCGATACTATTGTCGTACAATATATCTTTAGTGTTAGCCCGTTGCGAATCACACCTTAGTTTGGTAACAAACTACTTGACACAAATTCCCTCCTTTGTTGCTACTATAGCAGTCATATACTTAGCCTTTTATTGTAGTATCTGTCACAATGTCTTAACTTTAGAATTCATCCAAATCCATCATGGAATCTCATTTCCATTACATTGTGCCACCCATAGTTTAAATTGAGATAAACTTAATTTGTATCTTGTGAAAAAACTAGTATCAATGTAACGCTTTACAATGAACTATTTGTAATTTTTTGTCACCTCTACACAAATATATTCTTAGTTCTTCCAAAAGATCATAAGAATATCCTCACTATCATCCAATGGTCATTTTATGATTCATTCTGGTATGTGCTCATAACACTTAGAGAATAGGACATATCTGGATGTGTACATATCATGGTATGATTGATCAAAACATTCTTGTGATTTTACTCATCAAGTGTCAAAGCACTTGAATCTTGTTTCACTTATCAAGTGTCAATACACTTGAATCTTGATTCAATTCTTTTCCATGTGACAAGAACCTTTTCTTATCGTTTCTATATTTAACTCCTTCAATATCTCATATATGTACATTTGACACAACCATATTAGCATCACAGTCTATTCACTATAGACATTCATGCTAAATATTCGGGTTTTGCCTAAGTCTTTCATCGAAATAAAATTCTTAACCTTTTTCAATAAAAGATACATCATTTCCAATCAACAAGATGTCCTCCACATAATGTATTAGAAATATATCTCACTGCTCCCACTTAATTTCTTGCAAATGCAAGCATCTTCATCATCTCCTGATGAAATTAAACTTCTTTAACAGTTTTATCACGGTGAAGATTCCAACTCCGCGATGCTTACTTCAACCATTGAAGTTTGCATGCCCTTTTTAGCATCCTTTTAATTAACAAAACCCTTTGGATCGTGTCATGCAAACGTCCTAGGTAACCATTCTATTAGAAGAACTTTGTTTTGTTTATTCATCTACCATATACCAAATTATATATAGTGGTTGCTACTTTAATCCGTCCAGACTAAATATCGCTATGAAAGATCAACTCTTGTCATAGTCAACTCCTTAAACATTGTCGTAAAATACTTTACGACATGTCGACTATTTCATAGATGTGAAACATCCATGTCTATTTCTTTATAGATCCAAATACGACCGATAGGTTTTTACACCTTTCCGGAGGGTCTTTCAAGTTCAAAACTTGATTTCTCGTGTATGGAACTATCACAGATTATATGGCTTCAAGCCATTTGACGGAGTCAGGGCCCATCATCGCTTCTTTGCACATAGTCGGTTCATCATTGTCAAACAACAATGATTTACTCTGAAATCCTAGCATTTGATTGTTTATCCGACCTACTTGGTTCAATAGGAACTTAGACCTCCGTGACCGCAACCTTTGAGGCACATGAGCCATGAGCATTGTGGCTGCCTCCGGAATGTTTTCTGGCGCTGCGCAACTCAGCACATATAGCTAAGGTTCGTTAACCTTATCAAAGTTCTATTGTCCTCCCACTTAACGTTTTGCGAAAAAATTCTTTTTTCAAGAAACTTCACGTTTCAAGCGACAAACCCTTTTGTCCTTGATGTTATGGAGGAATACCCAATGGTTATTCGAAATAACCTACAAAGACATGCTCATCCGACTTTGGTTGTAAACATCCTACTTATGCTTAGTATACCAAAATTTAAGAAAGGACAACTTGGGTTTTACCCCAAACTAGGTGTCATTTCAACGGATCAAGATGGAGCTCTTTTCAGTGTAAAAGTGGTAGTCTCTAAAGCTTTAATATTTTAAAACATAATGGAAGTTTTATAAAATAACACCTTTGATCCAACCATGCCAAACAAGGTTTCATTACAAATCTCAAACACTCCATATTCCTATGGTGTTTCGGGTGATGTAAATCTAGGTGATTTGCTAAAATTGCAACTCAAATAAATCCCTTTATGATGAAATCATAAATCATTTATTTTCTTGTTACACTTGCAACTCAAATAAATCCCTTTATGATAAAATCATAAATCATTTATTTTCTTGTTACAATTATTTCCCACTTCATCTTGAAAGTCTTTGAACGTTTTCAAATATCTCATACTTCTTTTTTTCATTAAGTGAATATTCACTCAAATTTCCGAAGAAA
Source organism: Avena longiglumis (assembly GCA_030063025.1). Lineage (NCBI taxonomy): Eukaryota > Viridiplantae > Streptophyta > Magnoliopsida > Poales > Poaceae > Avena > Avena longiglumis. The sequence continues at coordinate 7,876,950 of CP125979.1, forward strand.
GCATATCAAGTTGAAGTCCATCGCTTACAACTATACATAATGGAATACATACATCGATATTTATAAATTCTAATATTTTAGTCGTTCGTTCTTATTTGGCCTTTGAACGAAGTTTTAATTATCCTGAGGAAAGTCTCACAAGCGTCACTTGATCAAATCAAAGACTCCAAAAATCCATGAATATGGAGATTCTTCATGTCTTCTTTCCAATATAATTTAAACGGCGATGTCACTTCATAAGTGATCTTCCAATCATTTGTCTTGCGACATTTTAGCATTAGTTTTTATGGATATGATTTCTCCAACTAGATTTGTAAATCATCCATCTTATATGGAATATGGTAATTATCTGAACAATCTTTGTTCTCATAATACCTAATTTAAATAACGATTATTAAAACAAATCTTTGAAGGCAGACTTTGATGTCAACGATAAATACAAACAATGGCTTGTTTGTTTTCGATGATCATCATCACATATTCTCTTGCTATTAGCATGCAAATAAAGTTCCATAGGTTTTTCAATTTTCTCTTCAAACACTTCATGTCCTAACTCAAGATAAATACTATAAAGCTCTCTAATTTGTTGTTGTCTTCCATTAAGCCTAACAAGTGAAAACAAGAAACAAAAAGACAAAACTGCAAAATCTAAAGGAAATAACTTCAAGCACTCACACCTCCCCGGCAACGGTGCCAGAAAATACTTTGATGGAGCTTGACATGGAGGAAAGGTAAAAGGGCCAAAACCTCCCCGGCAACGGTGCCAGAAAATAGTTGATGGCATGGAGGGAAGGTAAAATCCCAAAACCTCCCCCGCAACGACGCTAGAAAATAGCTTGATGTCTATGCACTTATATTCGTGTAGACAGTTGTTGGGCCTCCAAGTGTAGAGGTTTGTAGAACAGCAGCAAGTTTCCCTTAAGTGGATTACCCAAGGTTTATTGAACTCAGGGAGGAAGTGGTCAAAGGTATTCCCTCTCAAGCAATCCTGCAATCAAGATACAAGAAGTCTCTTGTGTCCCCAACACACCCAATACACTTGTCAGGTGTATAGGTGCACTAGTTTGGCGAGGAGATAGTGAAATACAAGTGGTAACGGTGCCAGAAAATAGCTTGACGGTGAGGTAAAGACTAAAGCAAGCAAACATGCAATAGATCTAGATGCAAACGGTGTTTCAATGTTTAGAAACGAGGCATAGGGATCATACTTTCACTAGTGAACACTCTCTCATATAAATATCCTCTCTTCATGATACTACTCTTAACTACTCTCCGGTTGGACACTCTAATCATCGGTAGGGCTATAACAACACTCCTCAAAGTCCGCCTTTTCCAATCTAGATAACCCCACACTATCACCTTGAGCGCTAGATGGTTCCAACAAACACCACAATTTCATAGAGACATCCAACTCCAAATATAACTCATAACAAATATTCAATCTAGCCAAAGTGCTACACACGGTATGCACGCTGTCACTTTCACACACGTGGGAAAAAGCATAGATCTATTAAACCACAAAGAGTATTTATGTAGACTCAAACCTAAGTGCCACCATGCGTGCACGATGTCACTTTCACACGCATGGGGAGAGCAGAGATCTATTGAAGCACTTGAGTATCAAGGTAGATCTACTTGATTACAAAGCTCATGATCACAGTATGACCATGCATAGAGAGAGATAGAGATGAACTGATAGCTACCGGTAGAGCCCTTAGCCTCGAGGAAGAACTACTCCCTCCTCATCATGGGAATCAACAACGATGATGAAGATGGCGATGGAGATCGATGGAGATGGCTCCGGGGGCACTTCCCCATCCCGGCAGGGTGCCGGAACAGAGACTTTATGTCCCCGAATCTCCCTTTCGATGGCGGCGGTGCTACAGAAGTTTTTCTGGAAGTATGATGGATCCCTTAGGGTTTTCGGGTCGGAGGCTTCTTATAGGCGAAGGAGGCAAGGTCTGTGGAGAGCCAGGGGGCCCATACCCCCTGTGGGCGTGGCCTAGGGTGGGCTCGCGCCCACCTAGGGTGTGGACACCCTGGTTTCCTCTTCCGTCTCGTCTTCAATTTTCTGTATTGCTCCGGGAAAAATATGAACTTTGGCTTTTGTCCCGTCCAATTCCGAGAATATTCATTTTTTAGCTTTCTGAAACCAAAAACAGCAGAAAACAGGCAACTGACACTGTGGCATCTTGTCAATAGGTTAGTTCTAGAAAGTGTATAAAAATACCTCAAAGTGTAGACAAAGCAAAGCAAAGTAGATACTGAACAAGCATGGAGCATCAAAAATTATAGATACGTTTCTGACGTATCACTCCACTCCGTCTCATCTTCTGGCTCCATGGATCTTCTGGCGAAATAGGATTTTTGGCATATTTTTTGGGATTTTTCCTGATAGTTGATTTTCTGCACAAAAACTAGACACCAAGGTAATTCTGCTGAAAACAGCGTCAGTCCGTGTTAGTTGTATCCAAATCACACAAGTTTAGAGGAGAAACAATAGCAAAAGTGTTTCAGAAAGTAGATACATTTTGGACGTATCAATCCTCAAAAAAAACTTATGCAAATAGCAAATAAAAAGATCGCTGAGATGTTCATTGCCTGCTTGCCTTATCATTTTGATATGGGATAGCTCCTGTATCATGTGCAAGGGGTACCCCGTTGGCGGTTCTCTATTATACACATGTATTTACCATGTCAAGAACTTACCGGTAACTAAAGTTGAGTAGCATGAGGAGCGGACCTCGTATTCAAGGGACATGAGATTTTCAGTTTATGGTCTATCAAGCATATAACTCATATTGGACCTCACTTTCACATTAACCCTCTAAAGATGCCTATGATAGGGGCAATGAGAGCTCAAAGCTAATGAGTACCATACTTTCAGCATTTGGAAGCCTTTCAAACTTTTCAAAACCTTTTCACTTCCTTGTTGAGTCACCATTTATTATATGAGCACCTTCTTGAGAGCATAGTTGTCATTCTTAGTGTAATATGTTTGTCTCAAAACTTGGTTAATTATGTCATAACTTTGATGCTTGTATCTCTGATATATTTACTTCTAGTCTTCACTTGAACTTTAGAGGTGCCTTGGCATTTATGTTGTGCTCTACAAACAAAGGCAAGCGAAATACCACTATCATACCATCTTATGAGCATTGCAATGTTTCTTATGTTTGTGTTTCATGCTACTTATTATTATTGTGTTGGAATATCTTCATAGCTTGCAATGGCTATTGAGTAGATTTAGATGCATACTCCTTATTATGAATTGTCTAAGTACTGATCATATGTTGAGAATATATACATTACATGAAGCAAATGTGTTCGTGAAAGTTTCTTTTATCACACTCGGTTTTCAGCTAAATTGCTTGAGGACAAGCAATAAGCTAAGCTGGGGGGAGTTGATACGTCCAAAACGTATCTACTCTCCCAAACACTTTTGCTATTGTTTCTCCTCTAAACTTGTGTGATTTGGATACAACTAACACGGACTGACGCTGTTTTCAGCAGAATTGCTTTGGTGTCTAGTTTTTGTGCAGGAAATCAACTATCATGAAAAATCCCGGAAAATATGCCAAAAATCATATTTCACCAGAAGACTCACGGAGCCAGAAGATGACACGGAGGAGGGCCCACACACCCTAACCGTGCAGGCCAGGCCTGGCCGCGCCTGGGAGGGGTGTGGCCGCCTCGGGCACCCCCTTGGCCTCCCTCTTCACCTATAAGTTGACTCTTGACCTAAAAACTTAGGGGGGTTCGACATTTTTCTAGATAGAGTTCCGCTGCACTGCCACCACCATAAACAGCGATTCGGAACCAGAAACTCCGTTCTGGTACCTTGCCAGGACGGGGAATTTGGAGGGGATCATCGCCATCATCATCACCGACGCCTCTCCATCAACCATCCATGTTTCCCCCATCCATGAGTGAGTAATCCCCCGCTGTAGGCTATGGGGATGGTAGGGATTGGATGAGTTCTATCATATAATCGAATAAGATTGTTAGGGCATGGTGCCTAGTATCTCTATTAGTGTTATTTGACTTTGTTGCAACTTGTTGTGCTTAATGCTTGTCACTAGGGCCCGAGTGCCATGATCTCAGATTTGAACTTATTATTCATTCATGATGATAGTATTGTTTGTGATCTTATCTCACTACAAGAAAACCCCATCTATAAGAATACATGTTTTGCAACGACTTTCACATGTGTTGTAAAATTTTAAGATAGATACGCATGTTAGCGTTGCAGAATATATTTGTACTTCTTATGGACTGCGATGAATAGAGCCTAGCCCACTACACCTTTTGTTCCTAGGTATTATAGCTTCCCACGTCTTACTGAACTATCCTTTCCCTAAAAAAAGAACTCACGAACTATCTGCAAGAAACCTAGATCTAAAGCAAGGTCCGTCTACCATCTTGCTTCAACCCTCACATATCATCCTTGGCCATCTCCGATTGGTGGCGGCTCAACAATCCATCTCCTTCCTTCTTCTCACCCAGTTTTCTCATCAAGTGTAAAAGCACTTGATTCTTGTTTCACTTATCAAATGTCAATACACTTGAATCTTTATTCAATTCTTTTCCATGTGACAAGAACCTTTTCTTATCGTTTCTATATTGAACTCCTTCAATATCTCATATATGTACGTTTGACACAACCATATTAGCATCACAGTCTATTCACTATAGACATTCATGCTAAATATTCGGGTTTTGCCTAAGTCTTTCATCAAAATGAAATTCTTAACCTTTGTCAATAAAAGATACATTATTTCCAATCAACAATATGTCCTCCACAGAATGTATTAGAAATATGTCTCAGCGTTCCCACTTAATTTCTTGCAAATGCAAGCATCTTCATCATCTCCTGATGAAATTAAACTTCTTTAACAGTTTTATCACGGTGAAGATTACAACCCCGCGATGCTTACTTCAACCATTGAAGTTTGCATGTCCTTTTTAGAATCCTTTTAATTAACAAAACCCTTTGGATCGTGTCATGCACACATCCTAGGTAACTATTCTATTAGAAGAACTTTGTTTTTTTATTCATCTACCATATACCAAATTATATATAGTGGTTGCTACTTTAATCCGTCCAGACTAAATATCGCTATGAAAGATCGAATATTGTCATTGTCAACTCCTTGAACATTTTCGTAAAATACTTTACGACATGTCGACTATTTCATAGATGTGAAACATCCATGTCTATTTCTCTATAGATCCAAATATGACCGATAGGTTTTTACACCTTTCCGGAGGGTCTTTCAAGTTCAGAACTTGATTTCTTGTGTATGGAACTATCATGGATTTTATGGCTTGAAGCCATTTGACGGAGTCAGGGCTCATCATCGCTTCTTTGCATGTAGTCGGTTCATCATTGTCAAACAACAATGATTTACTCTCAAATCCTAGCATTTGATTGTTTATCCGACCTACTTGGTTCAATAGGAACTTAGACCTCCGTGACCGCACTTCTCCAACCATGAAGGTGACAACAGAGCCTCTACAAACTGAATAACTGAATATTATTGCTACTCCTCTGAAAAAAAGAATATTATATTGCTTACTAAGCCAAAAAAAAAGGTATTTTATTGTTGCATTCCCAGATGTTGTATGATAAATGCACACAATGAGGTTATGCATGTATACAAGATTAACATGTACATTGTATCAGCTGTGATAACAAGAGTTAAACAATGTTCTATAATCATTTTAAAATATAAGTGGAAACTACAGATCAATCAATAATTGCTCAAGCAATCCTTAGGTGCAGTTTGAATACTTGCAATACAGAATGACCGTTTCAAGCATCTGTTTCCATTTTGGTGAATTACAGTTTCAAATAGCCGGTGCAGAAACAATGAGATCAATTAAAATTGATACAGATACTTGCATACTTATCAAGTTATCCACATGAAGTTTACATTATGGAAAACTTGGTAGATTTTTCTATAGTCTCCATCTTGGTACTTAACTGCAACATGGTTCTTTCACTAAAAATAATAGAATGTGGCAAAATACTTTAATAGATACATCGTAGTGCACATTTTTTTCCATTGGAATGATAGCACGGGGAAGCAAAAATATGGATGAAGTATTTAGTGTGAACCATTGTATTACTTCTCACATAGAAAACATGTGCCATTTTGAATCTAAAAATTGAGATAATTCTTTGATATACAAACCAACAAAATACAATGCAATAATACCATAAGAAAGTAGGTATAAGCATCTCTTCAAGTACATGGTCTGAATGAAAAATAGAAAGCATTGAAGGGTTACATGGTGTTACAATTTTTAGGACACATATCTAATTAGGTGAAGACATCCTTGGAACATGCAAACCTACATGGCAGAAAATTAGATTTTCAATTATATAGGCCACATGGTATTACTGGGTTACGGAAAGGACAAAAGTTAGAGCATCTACTTTTTTCAGCTAAATATGAATTTGGAACTTCTAATTACCTTGCATTGGCATCCAACATAGCATGTATTGCTGGAGTCAATTTGGTCAGAATATCTTCCCACGTGTTGCAAAGGAAACAAAAAATTTCCACCATATATGAGGGTCCATTTGTCATAAACCACTTCTTTTTTGAATATTATTTTACCATGCAGTCCTAAATCACTTCCCTTTTGTACTCATGCATCGAGTGCAAGCAAATCATACAAAAAAAGCCCTCCATGTGTTTGAATTGGCGCCACGATAATCATAAGCTTGTTCACAATGGAAGTAAAATTTATCTCTACTACTTATAAAAGCATGAATTTTTATTTCACATAACAAATTATTCTAAAATAAACTTAGAGCGAGGTTTGGAAAATACCATAGCAGAGACAAACCATTTGAAGCGAGAGAAGAACCAAATTATAGCTTGATAGAGTTACACAATTAGGAAAGTCGGCGAAATATATAATGATAAAAGAAAGATTTGCTATTACCTTCCTGTCATTTTACTTTCTACAATAATAAAGCCCATCAGCAGAAAGCCAAATGGATTGGTACTGTACAAAAATTCCTGAATATCTAGGGCTATAAGCACAACATGTTGATACAAACATCACAAATACAGGTATGAAGAAGCCATGGATCTGTAGCAGAATAAGTCAGATAACTGAATTATGCAGATCATGTAAACATGGACGGGAATTCAGCATTACTACTTATGTAAAAATTAGATTAACAACCAACAGAGTCAATATTCATAATCATAGTTCCCATGGTAAGGATCTGAAAATATTGCAATTGGTAAGAGGACAGTTTCAGCATACCAAATCTCAGGATATATACAAATTAACGACTAAGCATCGGCTTTAGTGTCAGATTGCGTATATCCTCATATTTTCTTGATTGGCAAAACATTCACAGTTTATTGAACTACAAAAACACAACCCCTCATACTGGATTTCACCTGCTATATCACAGATCATTCTTGTAGCCTTGTAGGATGGCACAATATTTATTCGCTATTGGTAAATAAAACTTTCCATGGATTTACGTGCAATTGGCTTCAAGAATGACTATGCACAACACAGAAAATCAGCAGCCGAAGCATCTCTAAAAATCAAAAACGCACCTTAAAACCGTGATCTGAATATAAATATGCTCAGAAGGCAGAACAAAAGCCACATTTTTAATTCACAAGTGGGTACGAACTGCGGCGAGCTATGAACAGGTGAGTGCACGATTAGGGGAGCAAGCACGATTGTGGGCAAATTGCTCCGGGCTTGTACCTTGAGAGGAGGGGCGGCAAGGAGGCGACCGAGGCAGACATGTCGTCACGTCCAGCACACAGCTCTCGCCCCAGTCGTCGCAGAGGCGCCCATCGGCATCACTCTGGTTCCGCGAGACAGTGACCGCATCCGGGGCGGATGGCTCTCGGGTTAACACACACATCCCTTCCCCTCCTGTCCGCCCTTCCGCCACGATATCCACGTTTATCCCAACAACGACGACGATCCACTCTCTGGCTCACCGCAATCCAGAAGACTTAGTATCAGTCGTCAAGGAGGCGCCAAAGGCATAGAATAGTGGGAGACTGTCGTGTGGGGAGTCGGCAGCACGTGGAGAGGAGGCGGAGGGGGAGAGGGGCATGAAGAAGAGACGGCGGGTCAAGGGATGGGACGATTGTGATGCAGATCATGCGGGATGGTTTTTCGGCATCCTGGCTAAGTATCGTCCGACGGAATTAATCGCTAAATGCACCCAGGCATTAGATTAGAGTGATCTAACCCGCTAGATCATGCTAAGTGATCCAATTCGATGGTCTGAGTCAGCCTAGTATACTTAACGGGGTGGCTTTAAGAAAGTTTAAGTATGCTCCTTTATAAGTAGTAGAGATAAATTTCTGCGCTTTTCTTTTTCTTTCTCTGGCATATTATTCGCTCCAAATGATGTCGGTATCCCTTAAGTGTGTCACCCTACGGTTCGCGGATAATGCAGACATGATCGAGACCCCTCTCCGATCAATAATCAGCAGCGGGACCTGGAGATCCGTACTGACTCCCACATATTCCACGATGACTTCTGTGATCGTGTGAACCTTATACGCATGTAACTCAATCCCTTTGTCTCGCGATATATTACATGTCCGAGATTCAATTATCGTTATCTCCATACCTATTTTGATCTCGTTACCGACATGTACTCTTTTCTCGTTCCCGTGATATAACATTCTAGTGATCAAATCACTTGCTTGCAAGCTAACTAATGTGATATCACCGAGAGGGTCCAGAGTATATCTATCCGTCATCGAATGGACAAATTCCACTCTTGATCCATGAGCCTCAACATAACACCTTCGTAGCACTGAACCCATCTTTATAGTTACCCTGTTACGGTGTGATGTTTGATGTTATTAAGATACTCTTCCGGTGTTAGTGATTGACATGATCTCATGGTCTAAGGACTAAGATTACTTCGTATGATGTTATAGCAATATAAACACAATGACCTTGATCGTAATGCTATACTTCGGATGAATGTTCATCACATCATTCCAATAATGTTGTGACCTCGTTATTAACAACATCCAATGTCCATGATCAGGAAACCTTTGATCATCTTGTTAATCAACGAGCTAGTTTATAAGAGAGGCATAACTAGGAACTTTCTTTTTGTTTATTAAACACACATGTATTAACATTTTCGTATTAATACAATTATAGCATGCAAAATAAACATTTATCATAAATAAGGAATACAATAATAACCACTTTATTATTGCCTCTCGGGCATACTCCCTTCAAACTATGATCTCTTAATTGGTGCCTAAGGAAAGAAGGTGGAGACTCAATATAATGGTGGAAGAATGGCCCTTCATAAAGGGAAGCAGGGATTTCAAGTCTCATAAAGAGCTTCCAAAAATTATGGTACTTGCTAGCTTTCAGCTCTCATTGCCCCTATCATAAGCATCTTGAAGTGATTAACGTTAAAGTGAACAAACTATGGAGTATATGCTTGATAAAGTATAAGTTGGCAATCTCACGTCCCTTGAGTACGAGGGCCGCTCCTCATGCTACTCAACTTTAGTCACCGATAAGTTCTTATTATAGTAAGTACATGTGGATCATAGAGAACCGCCAACGGGGTACCCCTTGCACATGATACAGGAGCTATCCCATAATCAAAATGACAAGGCAAGCAAACAATGAGCATCTCAACAATCTTCTTATTTACCATGGGAAAATGGTGCTTTTTTCTCTCTTTCCTCTTTTCAGTATGTCTCTTATTTTATAAGAAGAATGCTTTATAGATTTCTCACTATGGTGATGTTGCAAGTTTCCATCATGATTAGGCATGGCTTAGGCTAGCGGCCCATACGTTTCTCGAACACACATACATAACTCCATGGACTTACAAGCTCCCCTTTTATTTCACACCGACGACATCCGCAAACAAAAGAGCATGATATTAACTGGGTACAATGTACAAGTGCAATGTTGAAAGCGTTCCCCATGACAGCATGGTTCTGCTAATTACAACGTATACGTGCAAGCATATACAACATAGATGACACAATGGTTCAAGTTTATTTAGGGGAAAGAAAAATAAAGTGTGCCATCAAGTTTGTGAGAGCTTTAGTCACTAACTTTCACATAACAAGTTTAATTTGAAAGATAGATAAAAAAATATACTTGGAATGGTCTAACACACCATGAATAGGAATTTATAGTGGACACTTTGGAATAACTTGGTTTCTTGGGAGTTGGATGCATGAGTAGAGCTTACTCATACAAGTGGAGGATAGCAAAAGACTAGGAGCGACCAACTAAGAGAGCAATAATGGCGATAATCATGCAGAGCGACAAAACATTACTAATCAAAGCATAAAGTAGTACCACAAGTCAAAAATTAAATGATCATAGAGGCTAAGGTGACTTGTTCATAGTCATAACATGGTGTGAGCATGTGCCAAGTCAACCTAAACAAAGCATCAAAGGAGAATACCACAATATTATGCTTTTGTATGCTAAAACAACACATGATTCTTTCAAGGTACATTATGCAATCCTAATTGTTTGGAACAATTCATGCTACAACAATAGTCACTAAGCATAAGGTCAAAACAACACCTAGCATGACATGATAAAGTTCTTCTTGTACTGCTAAGCAAGAACTTCCTACTCCTTTCCAACACCAATCAACTTATTTGAAACAACACAACGAGAACGGGGGTCCAAACTACTTTATTCAAGCAAACAAAAACCGAAAAATGAAAACTAAGACGCTCCAAGAACAACACAACTGTGCATGAAACAATAAAAACGAAGTGTCTAGAAATACCTGAGATTTTTATTGATGAAAAAGGGGATGCCCAAGGCATCCCCAAGCTTTGACGCTTGTACCTATTGAATATTTCTTGGGGTGACACGAGGTGGCATCCCCAAGCTTGAGATTTTGTCCATTCTTCATATCATTACATCATTCTTTCTCTACACTTGAAAATTTTCCTTCATACAAAACTTCACACAATTTTCATTAGCAACATTAGTGTATTCAAAAGATAATAGACCTTTGGGTTTTAGTTCTAAAACAACAAAACTTTCACTAAAGACACAAGCTACTGTAGCAGTTCCCTCAAAAAGCTCAATTTCCCAAAAAGAACCCAAAAAGGAATCAATAAGAAGCAAATGCAAATAATGGCAGAAATCTGTCAAAATAGATCAGCAGGTAGAAAATAGATTTTTTCTAAGACCTTCTGTTAATCAAATAAAAAAGTGTTGAACTAATGAAAGTTAGCTAACAACCTGGGGATTTATTCAGAAAATTACAGCTCAATCCGACTTACAGAGATTTTACACGAATTTTTACGGTGGAGCACAAAAATCTGTTTCGGGACAACAACTCCCCAAATCTTATTTCCCTCTCATTAGAGGTTATTATTGGCACAAAATCAAATAAAAAGGATAAGGAGAGGTCATTACAGAAGTAATAACTTCCAAGACTCAATAAAACTATTGGGTTATCCCCCAAGAAGTACTTTTCTTTAACGCCTTTAAGTTAGGTACAAGAAGCAAGAATCAAGTATTTTCAAATGAAGAAGCATTAAGATCAATACTCGAAATATCTTCAACTAGGAAAGGTATCTCACTGAAATGAGTTCTAGAATATCCTTTCTCATCTCTCTTAGGTTCACTACTTTCAGCAAATGGGTTTTCAGGAACAATCCAATCAAAATTCTTTTCTAAGGCTTCATGCATTCCTACAAGTTTAAAAGGTATGGGTATCTTAATTTCCTCTTCATTGGGTTTGGTTTTATCCAACTTTTCTAAAGTACCCATAAGATATACACATGAGCCTAGCATATTAAAACACTCAAAGACATTTTTGTCTTTCTTAGAAACATCATTGAACTCTTTTAGCAAAGTTTTTAGGATAAAATCTCTCTTCTCAGCATCCTCCTCTTCTTTTAGTTTAGGAAACATTATTTGCATCATGGGGTTAAGGTTAACAAACCTAGCCTCCAACATGTGAACTAAAGAAGCTGCAGCAATTTCATAATTAGGAGCAAGTTCTGCTAAGGATCTGTAACATCCCAACATTTAGGACTAAACGAAGGGTAGATTTAGGATTTGTGCATCTGCATGCATGCATCTGAAAATCCGAATAATTTTTTCGCAAACTAAAACCCTAGAGCGATCAGAATCTCTCTTGCTTTGATGGATTAGAAATTAGCCATCTTAGTGAGTGCGATGAATTTTGACATGACCTCTATTGTTTTCTGGAGTTATGAGGGGAGAAATTTGACTTATAAATAATTATTCACAATAATACAAATGTAAGTATTATAAATAAAAGTATAAAGATTCTTAAAATCCAACATTACAATGTTCTTTTATAATAAAATAATAAAGGAATATTACAATGAAACAAATAAGTGAATAAGGAAAATAGAAAATGAATTACATTAATGAAACAAATAGAAGAGTTCTTTATTAAAATAATATATGTATATTAAATTATCCTTTTAGAACAAAGGAATAAAAAGAAATGATTACAACAAGGATATAACAAGATTATTAATAAAAAAAGAATACATGAAGTATTACATTATTCTTTTCCAATAAAAGAATAAAAATAAAGTATAATACAGTAAATAAAAAAATAAGAAATCTTTATTTAATAATACAAAGATTTAATCAATACAAGTAAATTCAAAGTCATTACATAGATGAATAACTACAAATAAATAAAAAGAAAAGCTTTAATAAAATATAGAAGTGTTACATTGTTATTACAATAAAAATAATAAGATTACAATAGATAAAAAAACCTAAGCTAGAATTCCTATCTACTTGACCTCCTGTATTCTTTCTTAGTACCTGCAAAGTAAGACAAAAGGAAACAAAGGATGGGGATTAGGGTTAGTGCTCTCAGTCTAACAGTGATGTGCACTGTTCATTACATCACTGAGCCAATCATAAAAGGGGCAAGTTTCACCAAATAAGGGTATCTGTTCTTATCAAAAGTTGTCTCAGTCCAACATCATTAACAGAAATATTGGGGCAAGTTTCACCATTGAGTAAATCGGTTCTTATTAGTGCATCATTTGCCTCAGCACAACTTCACCGGCATTTGGGGTAAATTGCACTTGGTAGCAAAAGGAAGTATCAACACAAGGATAATGTTGCCATCTCAGCTGAAGCACATCCACGGCACCAAGTATCCACTTGTGGAAACTTGCACCCAGTGGGGTCTAGCTGCAAGCAGCACTGTCATGCATGCAAATGATGTGTTGTCCACACAACAGAGAAAAGACCAAGCACATAATAGAGCCAGAACAGCCGCAGCAAAGCTGTTAACTCACTACTCTTCCCTCCACCGCAGATACATCAACACCAGTTTATCTAGTTCACTAATAGTGTTCAATGGAGTTCACCACCATAGCTCTCACGAGCACCCAAATAGAAGCAGTACAATAGCACTAGTAGAAAAGATAGGTTAAGGATAGAGGAAGGAAGATTAACAAGGAGGAGAAGGATAAAAGGAGAAGATGGATCAGTAATAGCCCATCAAGGCCACAACAGATCCAGGAGGAACTGGATATCAAAAGGAGAGTGACCAGGAGCAATAGTAGCAAATTCAATCGTTTCATAAGTTCTCAAAACACATCATCTGTTCACACTACAAACAACAAGGTAGATGGAAGTATATCTAGATATTGTAGCATCAGTTCTTATTTCATTTTTGCAATGACATCTTGGAGTAAGGGAAATAATAACACATAGCAACCAAATCCACCTACCCTTCAACTAGAATATATCTAGGAGGATTAGGTTGAGTGGTACTCTCAGAATTGCAAAGTGTTGCTTTGCAAAATCATCATAGAGACATACAAAGCTTTCTAAATCTTAGTATTTGTTCTTAAATAAAATCTTGCCTCAGTCTCTTGCCTCAATGGCCAGGAATTTCCAAGTTATTAGTTTGCATCCAAAATCATCTCAAATAAATGGTTCCATTTCCATTTATACAATTATTGGAGTGCAGCATACCATGCTAGTTAGATAACCACTATGCACACTCAAATTTGAGGCACCACAGTGACATCTACACTAACAAAAGCCACTACCTTATCTTGTTATATCATTTACCTAGTATAAATAACTAGGAATCATCAAGTACATCACTGAAGCAAAGCTTCAGTTAAGATAAAATCCATCTCTTATATTAATCAAAGCTATAACCACCAATAACAATCATTTCCCTAAGTCAACAACTTAGGAATCATTTTGATCCCAATATCACCATATCCCTTTTTCATTCAAAATCATAAGTAATGAAGCAAGCCACTAGACTATTGCTAGTAAAATTCAACACAGTATGAAACCATCCACTAACATATGCTAGGGATGAATATTCATCCAAACTGAAGCATGGCACTTAGAAGCATCTCACTTATTTTAGGAAAATCTTGAGAATATCAGTAACAACATCTGTGAACCATCACCACTACATGTATGCACCCAACACCATATAGTTACTCCATAGATCACCAAGCGGTTCATCGACTCGAAGGCCGGTCACAATAAAACTCACCGGGGGTGCCAAGCACCTGGAGCGGAGGCGTGACGAAGCCTGGACGTAGCGCAACAGTGAGGTTGCGGTGACGATGTCACCTTTGTCTCCGTCAAAGAAGACTAGCACCATCACCGCAACATCAACCATAGAAATCAAACCAGAGCAGTGAGTTGTAGACATTGGGGTTGCAATAAACTTGTCATCCTGCCAGCATCAAGAAATTGGTCAAGTCTAGAAGGAGGAAGTAGAAGCACCAAAAGAACCAGGAGGGGCCGAGAGCGGCGGGCTCGAGCAGAAGCTTGAAGGAGCCGACAAGCGAGTGCATCCAGGAGGGCGCTGGTGCCGCACCGGCCGACCCAAGTCGCGAGACTAGGGTTTCATAGAGGCATACGCGGGGGAAATAGAGCAACCTCAAAGCACAGGCAAATAGAAGGGGACAACCGAGGGGAGGTTAGATGGCGAGTGGCGGAGCTGGGTGTGGCCGGCGAGGGCCATGGGGAGCAGGCGGCGGCGCCGACGGCGGTGGAGTCAAATGGGGAAAATGAAGATATGTCTCTGCGTATGCGCGTGAGCAAGGAGAGTGAAGGGGCTGGGATCGGGTTGACCCCAAGCCAGACCTGGCTAGGCCGGAACAGGTCCTAATAAAAAATAATAATGATAATAATAATTTAAGCAAAAGCTAAATAAGGAAATAACCAAGATACCCCTGTACACTATTTTATTTCTAAAAAAATGTAGAAAAAATCCTAAAAATATATTTAATACATCTAAATGCTTATCAAAATAATCTCCACCTAAGAAAAATATAATCATATTTATTTAAGTTTAATAAAATGCAGATAAACATTAACACCCTTAAATAACTAAATGAAATTTAATAAATTCTTAAAAAATACTATAAATAAATAAAAAGCACTTTCATGCATAAAAATAAATCTCTTATCTAATAAAAATACTAACTTAAAATTTTACAAATAAAACTTAAAACAAATACTTAAAGACATTCAATAATTGAGAAATTTTATTAAAAAAATCAAGATAATACCTAAAGATAAATAAAATTCAATTTCAAGATTTTAAGTAAGAATACTTACTAGGATAATACTAAATATGTTATTCCAAAAACATTTTAAAATTCTTAGATCATATAATGAGATAGTCGTTTTATTAATTATTTGACATTATTTCCTAAGTAAGAAATAATCATGTTCAAAACACAATTTTTAACTCTAAAATAGTCTAACCTATAATTATAATTTAGGATACTATCCAAATATAAACAATAAATTTTATAATATTCTTTTAAAATATTTAATCAACTATAAGTCCAAGATTTACAAAGTTAGTCTTGCAAATCATTAACTTAAATTAGAAGTAAGTGATCACAATTCATATATAATTATATTTAACAAACTTGGTATTCACTAAATATATCATAAAAGAAATTCACCTATTTTCTTTATATATAAGAAAATCTTATAGTATAATCTATAAATATTAGATATGCTATCTTTAAGTCTTTAAGACTAAGTTTCATCATGCTTAAGTAAAACCCTAATTGTTGTTAATGCCATAAATATTATATCCCAAGTCCAATTATATCTTTATAGTTAACTTTGGTTTGATATATCATAAGCTAGGTATATAATGACTCAAAATCATTTAAACTTTATCCTAAACCATAACTTTAATCTTATTAATCTTTAGAGTTGATTAACTTAACATAAATAATATTTTCTTCAAATGTTATTCTTTCTGCCACTTCCAAAAGAAACACTATACCATTTCTTTTAAGCCATACCAAAATTAAAACATAAACCTTGTAATGATTACATGATATCACCCAATCTTAGAATTGTATTTTACGATTGTACATTACTTTCATGTCTTGTATGTTATCCAAAAACCCTTACAACTACTCTCTTTTATGAAGAAAACTTAAAGATAAATCACATCCTAAACAAATCATATAAATACAGCTCACTTGTAATGGTTGGGGAATTACTTGGGACTTTATATTATGCATCTCATTACTTATGCATAACATCATATTGCTTCTTTAAACATTGTCCTTACCGGGTAATGATGGTATTTTTGTAGAACCCGAGGTCCAGGGTCAAGTCGAGACATTCGACTACAATACTCCGCTATATGAAGGCAAGTTCACACTTGCTCATGTCCTTTGATTATTTTTTGTAAAGTATTTTGCAAATCCAGTGTTGTCATTACCTGCATTTCAAAAAGGGTCAGAAAACACTATTTTCATAATAATATGATTATAGGTTATTTACCATGAGGTAATAACCTTATATGAAAGTTCCGGTGGTAAAGGAACATATTATCTAGGACTTAACAACCAATGTCGCCAGCGATTCGCGCCGTATATTACGCGTTAACCATGAGATTTGGAATCGGACAGAGAAGTCAGCTGGATCGGCTCCCTTTCGCATGCATTGGACACTGTTCTGGGCATTTGTGAGTTGCAAATCGTGGGTATAGACGTTTTATACAGGGAAAGGTCTACCATGTATCTGGGCTTACAAAAGACAGATTACTAGTGTTAATGGTTGTTGTGTGTATCCAACTAAGGTATAGCCGTTTTTTTACAGGGAAAGGTCTACCTTGAGTTTGGGCATACAACAGTTGCGGTGTATGCGGGGTCGCGAAGAAGGACAGTGATTGGCTTGGATCTTAGTCTGGGCCTCATACCAAGGAAGTGTGAATGGGAATGCGCGCCCGGATGTGCAACAAAGCTAAGATCTCTCATGCGTAAAGTAACACATCGCTACAGTGTAAGAATCAGAACTGTTACTCCTGCTCGGAAGGAGTCATGGACGCAGAAAAGGAACTCCATGAAAGTTCTGGTAAACCTGTGAAGGCTGACGGACATAGCTTTTCAGAATAAGAGCAACCTTTGAAGAAATGTTTATGAAAACCTGCATTGCCTACGACCTATGGTATGTGGCTGTAGATATAGTGCATCAAACACTCCTTTTTAGTGAACTTGCTGAGTATGCTCGTACTCAACGTATATTCTTAACCCTTGCTAGATTCTGAAGACAATAATGGTCAGGAACTATATCCAATTGAAGACCAAGAAGAATTCCTTTATGAAGAACCAGAAGTATCCAAAAGCGTCGAAGGGAACAATTACGAAAACATCTATGGAATGGAGACCGACGTATCTGAATTGTAGATGTATCATATATAGTGATCTAGTCCAGTAGCATAAATCTCTATCCTCTCTATATATTAAATCTCGTATAAACCTTAAAGTTAGTTGCTTCTCTATTCTGTTCCCAGAGTTATTATAGTTTAGCCCTGAATCATCGGGATACCTCTATGGACCTAGGAGGATATCAAAGTCGTCATGTAAATTTCTGATTGTAATAATGATAATGTATGTTGTGGACCCGCTTTGTTTCTGTTGTACCACTCTGAGGATGTAATATTTGTGGAATGGTACTCCGTGAGTGTTATGTCCATGACTATAGTATACTACAACATGCAGTGGTATGTTGGGTCACCACAGGATCTATCCTCAATATCCTCATGTTTGCTAACATGATTAAATAATTCTTCAATATTTACTTTTCCAATTATTGAACCACTACCTATTGAAAGGTCTTTCAGGGTGAACTTAGGGATCAACATGGTGAGCTAGAGCAATGTGACAACTATAGGAAGAACTAGTTTTTTTTTGTTTTTGACAAAAGAAAGCAAACAAAACAATACTATTTTGGAGTTTTTGATAAAAATAGGCAAACAAAACAAGGCAAAAGAAACTAAGCAAAACAAAAACAAAGTAAATAGGAAGGTTGTGAAGGACTCCCCTTGTGAAGTCGTCCTTAGCCTCCCTAGCAACGGCGCCAGAAATAGCTTGATGATGGGTAGCTCAGATCACTGTAGAGCTTCGTTGGGAGACCCCAAGATGAAGGTATGATGAGCACAACAACAAGTTTTCCCTCAGTAAGAAACCATCAAACCAGTAGGAGGAAGGAAACGATTCAAAGGTGTTGCTAGCAACTTGGAAACCTGCACAACACAAACTCAAGACTTTGCCCCAACGGACAATGAGGTTGTAAATCTCACCGGTTTGCTGAAAACAAAGGATTAACTGTATGGTGTGGAAGGTAATGGTGACTTGCATAAAGCAAACAGTAATAGTGGAAGATGTATCAGTGGTAAAGATTGGACCGGGGTCCATAGTTCACTAGAGGTGTTCTCCTTAAAATAAACAACATAACATGCTGGGTAAACAAATTACAGTGGGGCAATTGATAGGACAGAGCAAGGCATAATAATGCAATACTAGACATTCATGATCCTATGAGATTTGATTGGGCAATACAACAAGATACATAGACCGCCATCCAACTACATCTATGACTAGTAATCCACATTCTGGTTATCATCTGAACCCCCTTCAGTATTAAGTTGCAAGCAACGGATAACTGCTTTAAGCAAAGTGTGTAAGGTAAACAATCCACTTGTTCCATGAACAAGAGATCGTTGTTTTCTTTCTAGTAGCAACATCATATCTACAACCTTAGAGATTTCGGTCACTTCCACAAATTAAATAGAGGCATGAACCCACTATCGAGCATAAATACTCCCTCTTGGAGTCACTAGCATCTACTTGGCCAAGATAGATACTAGAAACAGAGAGCATGCAAGATCACAAACAACATAGACATGATAGAATCAATAAGATAGAATAATTAACCAATCTAACATAGTAATCTCAATATCCATCGGATCTTCGCAAACACAACATGCATGATTACAAATAGATGATCTTGATCATGAATGGAGCTCACAAGATCTAAACATGGTAGCACAAAGGAGGAGAAACAACCATCTAGCTAATATATGGACCCGTAGTCCAAGGTGGAACTACTCACGCTTCATACTGGAGGCTGGCATGGTGATGAAGAAGGCCTCCGGGATGATCTCTACCCTCCGGCAGGGTGCCAGGAAGAGCTTGAGACCCCCCTCCCCGATCTAGGGACGATGGTGGCGGCGGCTACGGAATGTTTCGTGGAAGATTGATCGGGTCCGTAGGGTTTATGTATCGGGGGCTTCTTATAGGCGAAGAGGGAGGCTGAGGGGGTGCCCGAGGCGGCTGCACCCCCTAGGCCCGGGCCAGGCCTGACCATGCAGCCAGGGGGTGTGGCTCCCTCGAGGCTCTCCTCCGTCTCGTTTTCTGGCTCCGTGTTTCCTACGGTAAAATATTGACTTTGGCTATTGTCCCGTCCAATTCCGAGAATATTCATTTTCTTCCTTTTCTGAAACCAAAAACAGAATAAAAATGCAACTGGCACTGTGACATATTGTTAATAGGTTAGTCTGAGAAAACATATAAAAATTCCTCAAAGTATAGACAAAGCAAAGCAAAGTAGATACAAGCTTGAAACATCAAAAATTATAGATACGTTTTCGACGTATCAGTGTTGTGCTGCTGTTCCATGCTCTTATCGAATAAGGAAGAAAATCGATCTCGATGGCGCAACCTCAAGAGGCAATCCACATGATTTTTCTGCTGTTTCGTGCTAAGCATTATTTGGGGTTCACATGATTTTGAAGACAAGAAATCAACCTCGTGGCTCAAAGGTCACTATATTGGGGCATACTACTTTAGGGAACTCAATTTTTTTAATTTCTGTTGTCCCTTATGTGTTTTACCTTTTACATGTAAATGATTGTAGTTGTGGTTGTGATATTATATAAAATCTCTCTTTTCCCTAAAAAAGCCTTTGCATTTGTGATTTTGTTCAACAACATGGTTGACATTGTTCAGGATCCTTTTAGTCGTACTGCATGATGCATGAAAAAAACAGTAAAATGTAATACTCCGTACATGAAGTAATAAGTTTGAAGTCTTAATTTTTTCAGATTGTAATTATTTTAGATAGATTTTTTTCTGCTTGAACGCATCGACCCCCAACCTCCCGACTTCGCGGGCGGCGCCGCTGCCAAAGCACTGTGGCACTCGCCTCCCAAGCCCGCCGCCCGCTGCCAGTGCAAAGCCTCGGCGGGCGACGGACGATCTCGTCCGAGATCCGGACGGCGGCGGGCGGCGCCGCCTTGTCGAGGACGGTGACGGCGGACGACGGCGGCCAGTGGCCTAGGCGGTCGACGGTGGCAGGGGCGACGCTGTCCTCCCAGCCTCATCCTCCGGATGGTGATGGCAGGAGCGAGTCGATCCCGATCTCGACCGTTTCCGGTCGAATCTGTTGCAGCGGGCAACGGGGTGGCTTCTGGGTTTGTCCGGCTTCACGAGGTCACCTAGGGCTGCGAGACCGGGCATGGTGGTGGTGGCCTTCTCCCCCACCGGAGTTGGTCGGTCGGTTGAATAAAGGTGGTTCGGCCTAGGGTCCCTCTTGTGTGGAGATGATCACCTTCCTGAGGATGGTTCTTGATCTGACCGGAGTGGGGAGTTCCGGAAGGCTCCGTCGGCGAATGTACCAGTGCTACTATGCCTGCAGTTCGCTGGATCGAGTGGTATTCGGTCGTGTGCACCCATGTTTTATTCCGACCGTTGGTTCAGGAGGGAGCAGCGCGAAGCTCTGTCATTTGTTGCCACCAGGCGACTTTCGATCCATGGTGAAGTCAGAGGTGGAGAATTCATGAAGGCCAGGTTTAGAGATCTATCTATGGAGGTTCGAGTCACCATATTGTTGAGGGACTTGCTTGGTGTTCTGGGCTAAACAGCAGCCGTATGTAAGTGGAGGGCAACATAGGTGGATTTCAGAATCTTACCTTTCAGGGTGAAAATCCAAGGTCTGGCCTTAGCTGGTTGTGCCTGACAATGGCCTTGTTGAAGGCATTGTTTTGAGAGTGAGGATCCTGAAAATCCATATCTTTGATCGGGCGACGACGGCGCTTGTGCACTGTTTTCTTCTTAGATTTTGAAGAGCCTGGAGTTCAGGTGTTGTATTGGTGGTGGTTATACTATTGCCGCTAGGACCGGAACACTGTAGCGGGTATTTTATTTTTTTAGTTTTTTTTATCTTTTGTTGGCTGTGTGCATCCGTAATACTAATAGGATATTGCGTTGTTGCAGAAGCCGAACGTAATTAGTATTTTTTAATATTAATATACGCTCCTTCAAAAAAAAAAGTGTGCTAGTCTGGCCAATATTGAGATCGATTTGCGGGACGACGGACTGTGGTAGAATGGACGAAAATAACCTAAAGAAATAACAATTTCACGAAATGAACTCTGGCCAGAACAAATTCACGGAACTAACCCATTTTGCAACGCCAGCGTGGCGCCAAGACTCAAGAGCGCCACAAGACGCTGGCGCCACAGACTGCAATAAGTGGAGCCCCGGGCCCGATCCCGATAGTGCGGCTTGTAGCGTGGCCAAGACTGTAGTGCGGCGCTGCTGCTGGCGCCGACTTTAGGTCATGTACCAGCGAGCCAGCCTCCTGCACCATCTCATTCCTCTCCTGTGCTCGAGGCAACAGACGGCGGGCGGCTCTTCTCCCCTCCACCTTCTCCCTCCTAGTGTCCAAATCGGAAGCCTCTCTCCGTGGAGTTCGATCCCAAGTGCCTTGAGGTATTCTTCCCTTCATCTTTGATTTGACCCATTAATTTCTTGTTTTGGTCCATATCTTGTAAACCCTAACTTTTTTTGTAAGATGCATGGTAGAATGTTCTTGTATTGGCATATGTGTTGGTATTGTGTTAATGTTAGCATGGGTATCTATTAAGTGTGTTGACCATGGTATTGTTGTTGTGATTATGTTAGGCATGGCAAGAATTGTTCATGTTCACCATGTAGACAAGGATGCTTTTTTGAGAGGTAACATAGAACCGGACCCGGACGAGCTCGATTTGGTGTTTGAGCGTACTCCAACATATGCCGAGGTCTTGGAGCAATTGAGGATTGAATTGAAATGGATGGACCCAAAGGATGATATTGAGTTGGAGGGAAGACATAATGTTGGCTTGGGAATGCATGTCCGTTGGAAGACCATGCGTATCTTCTCCGAGGCCCGTTGGCTTGCATACAAGGAGGTGGTGGCGAATCACTAGACAAGGCTCTTGAGCTATTTGCCACCAAGAAAGTTGGTAGTTCATTGTCTTTGGACTTGAACCGTATGGCATCCCCATTGCATTATGAGTCCTGCACTGTAGACCAAGAGCTAAGGCGTGAACCTCCCTTGACCCAAACATTGAGCCCGATTTCAAGACACCAAGATGATGATTGTGGGGTGAAGATGAAGATGATAATGATGATGTTGAACTCCACGACAACAATATTGAGATTTAGAGAAATATATCACACAAGATGACATGGACCATGACCTCCGTATTCTCGAGGCTATGCATCCGACTCGGATGATGATGGTCCCAAGAAGAAGTTGACGAGGAGGGGTTCACGGCTAGAGAGGCCAAATCCACCATACCGTATTGGGCGGGACCATCGGGTGCCTTTGTTTCGTGATCTCGGTCATCGCGGATGAAGCCACGGTTGATGGTGGCAAAGGCATTGTGCTCGGACCAAGGACAAGTTCTTACCGGGATGGCAATGAAGTGAATAGTGGCTTTTGCAAAGGATCAAGGTTCAGACCTTGTTGGAATTTAAGCAATGGATAAAGGACTTCTCGGTGAAGCATCATCGCCTTACACGGTCGTGCACTCGGACATCAAGAAGCGTTACGGTGAAGTGCGAGGAGGAAGGATGTCCTTGGATAGTGCGCAAGACCATTCAAGGGAGGTCCCGAATGGCACATATCTAGTTGCGTATCAACTCACATGTGCCGAGGCCGGTGTTGGATGGGAAGGATGCGAAGAACGAGCACCGCAACTCACCTCCGAGTTCCTCGCTTATAGGCTTTCCAATGACATCGCGTCGTTTCCAATAATGACCATCAAGGTGTCATAGAGTTTGTGAAAGCCCTCTTTCACTACGAGGTGAAGTACGGAAGGCATGGAAGGCTAAGCAAGCGCATTCAAGATGTTGTACGGTGATTGGGAGGAATCTTATAACCGAATCCCAAGGTTGTTGTTAGCGATGGCCAATGCTAACCCGGCATGGTTCATGTGGTTGAACCTTATGGGAACAAGACAAGGGTTAAACGGAAAACCGTGCAGTATTTGGCCGTGCATTTTGGGGTTTTGAGCAATGTGTTCGGCTTTTGAACATTGTAGACCGGTCATCTCTGTTGATGGCACCTTTATGACCGGACAATTCAAAGGCACTATCTTGATTGCAATAGCCAATGACGCGAACAACCGGTTGATTCCTTTGGCGCTTTGCTTTGGTGGAGGCGAAGCAATGATAATTGGGAGTGGTTCTTCTATCTTTGAGAACCAAGATATTAACCCCTCAAAGGGAGATATGTGTCATCTCTGACCGTCATCAAGGAATTCTCAATGCTGTGATGATTGATATTCCCGGCCATGCTCCATTGCACCATCGTTGGTGCATGAGACACTTTTGTTCAAACTTCTATAGGGCATGCAAGAGCAAGGATTTGTCCGATGATCTACAGGATTGTTGCCTCGCTTTCACGGAACGTCGTTTCTCTAACTTGTACAACAAATTGCTAGTCAACAAAGAACTCAATGCCGGTGGTCGCGAGTGGCTCAATAGGAACATTGAACATATGGGAAAGTGGGCACGAGCTTTTGATGACGGTGGCCGGAGGTATGGCCAAATGACAAGCAACATGGCAGAGGCATTTAACAAGTTGCTAAAAGGTGTCCGTGCATTGCCCGTCACGGCAATAGTCCGATATACATTCGACATGATGAATGAGTATTTTCTGAAATACTCACATGAAACGGACCGACATATTGCGGGGGACAACAAGAACAATTACAAATACAAGTTCCCTCCGAAGGTTGACGATTGGATGCAATTTCAGACAAGGAAAGCGGATTCCCAAGTTGTCACGGAATATGACAATGACGAGCTAATTTACCAAGTTACGGAGCCCGGAGGTACAACGGCTGATGGTGTCCAACACGGAGGCCGAGCTTTCAAGGTCTCGCTCAAGACCTGTGAGTGCACATGTGGAAGGCCATCATTGCTTCATCTTGCGGTCAAGACTTGCTCGTATGCCTCGCAGACGACATTTGATTACAATAATCCGCTCACGGCGAGAGGTCGAGTTCTCTATTGAGACTACTAAGAAGACATGGGCTCTAGATTTCATCCATACCGGACCAATCACAATGGCCGAGTACCATGGAATTCAACTATGGCCCGATCCGAAATGGAAGGTTGTTGGACGTGGAAGACGCAAGACAAAGCGCTTTAGGAGCGACATGGACGGATGGGACGTGGTGGTCGGGAATCGGACAACGACCAATTCCAAGAGCCTCGTGAGAGAGCCCGGTGTGGAACATGCAATGGTGAAGGACACAATGCAAGAAAGTGTTCTCAAAGGAAAAGAGCAAAAGGAAGTAGTAGCCAACCAAGTAGTAGCCAACAAGCTCCAAGCCAACCAAGTAGTAGCCAATAAGCTCCAAGCCAACCAAGTGGTAGCCAACAAGCTCCAAGCCAACCAAGTGGTAGCCAACAAGCTCCAAGCCAACCAAGTGGTAGCCAACAAGCTCCAAGCCAACCAAGTGGTAGCCAACATGCTCCTAGACAACCAAGTGGTAGCCAACATGCTCCTAGACAACAAAGAGGTCGACAACTTGGGCTACGAAGAGGAAGAGGGCGTGGTGGATTTAATCCCGCTAGTATGATAGGTTACTTAGCCGGACCAAACCCGTATGCTCGTAGGTATGTTCACATTTATGCATATTTTACTATCATTCATGTTTATTGGGTTAAATGCATCCTTTACTAACTTGCCCCTTTTATTCTTATAATAGGTATGGCGACTCAAGCCAACAAGGCCAATGATGGGGAAGGCGTGAACTACTCGAAGATCTGGGCGGATGCTATGGAGGTGGTGGCGAAGAGAAAGGAGGCCGAGGAAGAGAGGAAGAGGAAGGAGGCCGAGGAAGAGAGAAAGAGGAAGGAAGCCGAGGAAGAGAAGCGGAGGAAGGCATTCGAAGAGGTAGTTCAACTTGCTCGCCGCAAGATAGAGGAGGAAGAGAATCACCGCGCTAAGGAGTCTCGGGATGCCGAGAGGGAAAGGCTGCGTCAAGCGGCATGGCGTTCCATGGAGGAAGAGGAAGAGAAGAAGAGGAAGGGCAAAGGGCCTATGTTCTAGACTTTGAGTATGTAACCGGGAGTCATGGACTTGTATCTCGAGAACCTTGTTATCTCATGAACTCGTGTCATTTCATGAAGACTTTAAGGGCAAGAAACTTGTGTTGTATGTGTCAACAATATTGTATTTTCCCTCGAAAGAAAAACGATAAAATCTGGCTGTGGCAGCATCTTCAAAGTGCGGCGCCACCAGCTAGAAAATAGACAGAACCTTCTGTCTACTTTCGAGCGCATGTGCGGCGCCACACCTGGCGGCGCCGCACGGTGCGGCGCCACGAGTCAACCCGTTGCATGTGCGGCGCCTTTGCGCTTGGCGCCGCACATGCGCTCGAAAATAGACAGAAGGTTTCTGTCTATTTTCGAGCGCATGTGCGGCGCCACACGCAAAGGCGCCGCAAGTGCAACGGTTTGACTCGTGGCGCCAAGATTGCGGCGCCACCATGTGGCGCCGCATGCGCTGGAAGTAGATGAAGGTTCGTCTATTTCTAGCGCATGTCGGCGCCACAACCGGTGTGGCGCCGCACTTTGACGACCTTCTGGGCTGTCTTGCACCATGTGCGGCCAGGGTCGTGGCGCGCACCTTCCCGACTAGTACACATGCATCCTCGTTGTTACATTTTAGTTGGTTTTCGGCGAGGCGGTTCGAGAAGGTTTGTTCAAGCATGTTTGTTCCAAAAGATAAGCACCATTGAAGTCATGACAACAAATTGTTCAAGCATGTTTGTTCCAAAAGATAAGCATGTTCACGACAACAACATAAGTAGAGTTCCATAAGTAGAGTTCCATAAGCATGTTTGTTCCATAAGTAGAGTTCAAGAGATCGAAGTTCACGACAACAACATCCATAGGTAGAGTTCACCACAACCATTCACGACAACATCGAAGTTCACGACAACAACCATAAGTAGAGTTCAAGACTACAACCATTCAAGACAAAGTGCAACATCTACTCTACTTCCCACGGGTGGTCTTCGCCCCTCGGCCCCTTCTCGTGGGCATCTTCCTCCTCCTCGGTTCCTCTTCATCCTCCACCTCTAAGCGATATGGATTCTTGGGCTTCTTGGGCTGCTTTGTCTTGGTCGTGGAAGGGTTGGGTGTGTAAGGCTTCTTGGGTTGCCTTGGCTTGAACATGTAGTCGGACCGCTCGTGTACCTTGTAGCAGTGTAGTTGCCCAATGTCATCTCGTCGGAGACGCTTTCCTCATCTTGCGTCACAAGAAGATTGGTAAGGACAAATTCAGGAGAAATGCAAGGAGGTGGGGGGGATGCAATGGTTGTACTACCTCGGGTGTGTTCGCCTCGTCCTCGATGTGGAGTGATGATTGCAATTGTCACCTTGAAGCGTGTTGGACCGTGACGCAGACGGTGTTGCCACCTGGGTCACGGCAACCTAGCAAGTTCGACAGCTTAACCGCTGGCCCCGCTTAACGAACTCACAAATGCACCCTCCCTTCTATTGGGAGTGCCAGGATCATGCTCATGTCCTGCAAGGTGATCGTAGTCTCACCGGTCCTAAGGTGAACGTAGCGTCTCGGCCTCCATCGGTCCACAAGAGCGGTGATCGCAGGTTGAAGGCGGTGGACCGAAAGTGACCATGTGGATAAAGGGAGGAGTCCTAGCCTTTGGATGTACGAGTGTACCGCGATCATAACGCATCTCGGACGAGACCTCGTGGTACCTAAGTCGAAGGGGTTGAAGCTCCCGCAAACATACAATGGAAAATGTTAGATTTCCATCTAAACAAACATGGCATCTTGTTCGACTTGCATTGAAGTTTTTAGTACTGCCTCTTCTCCGACATCTTGTAGGCACGGTGTTGAACATCATAGTGAGCATTGTTTAGAAGGGGGTTTAGAGCCATCCTACATATTCAAAACAATAGAGAGAATAAGAACAATTACAAAATGTCCATCTTATTCCAACTATAGTTGACACATATAGTTCTAGCATCTAGTTCTACCCTACTATACCTATAATTCTAACACGAACACAAATTTCCTCCTACTCTACCTATAATTCTAGGGTTTCACTATCCCAAAATAGCTAGGGTTTTACATGCATTCCTAATATTGCAATCTAGGGTTTCAAGATCCAACTTACAAGCATTCCTAAACCTAAAGATCAAGTAAACATGGCAATGGTTCATACAATCTATGGTTTCACCATCCAATCTAGGG
The DNA here is from genome assembly GCA_030063025.1 of Avena longiglumis. Taxonomy (NCBI): domain Eukaryota; kingdom Viridiplantae; phylum Streptophyta; class Magnoliopsida; order Poales; family Poaceae; genus Avena; species Avena longiglumis. The sequence goes on from CP125979.1 coordinate 7,904,844, forward strand.
TTAGACCAAAAATTACAATAAGGGAGAAAAAAGGAGAAATTTGTGGATGTAATTGAGAGGGATTAGAGAGAATACCGGGGAGGGATTGGGAGCACAAATCTTGGAAGAAATTCACCAATCGGCCCGTTGGGGGAGGAGATTACACGGCGAGCGCCGTGTCTGCCTCGAGCTGGGAGAGGAATGAGATGGGTGGGAGGGCGCTCATGCTACTGGTACATGACCTAAAGCGCGCCAGCGCACGGGCCAAGACTACACAATGGCCACGCCATACACAAGCCGACTATCGGGACCGGACCCTGGGGCTCCACGCAGTCTTGTGGCGCCAGCGCATCGGGCGCCGCTCTTCATGCGCGCCACGCCCGTGACGCAAAATGGGTTGTTTCAGTGAATTGTTTTACCAGTAGCTCATTTCGTGAAATTGTTATTTCTTTAGGTTATTTTCGTCCATTCTGCCACGGACTGTCCGCGCGTCCAACCGCGTCCGATTCCGTTCCTCGCGTGAGCCACCCCTGCCCCACTTGACAGCCTCCAGTGCTCGTGACCCAACTCCTCCCGTGACCCAACACCCGTCACCATCCATCGCCACCGCCCTTCCCAGCTCCCGCCGGCGAGCTCGCGCCGCCTCCCTTCCCCATCTCCGGCCGGAGAGCCCGTGATTCCTCTGCTCCGCGCCTCCACCGTCCTCGAGCCTCGTGCCCCGCGCGCCTTCCCCAATTCCAGCCGCCTCCTTCCCCATCTCCGGCCGACGAGCACCCGCCCTTCACCATCCCTGGCCGACCTCGCGCCGCCACCCTTCCCCACTTCCCACCCCGCACGCCTCCGCCCTTCACCAGCTCCGCCCCGAGCTCCCGCCCCGCGCGCGAGGACGGCGCAGCGCAGCAGGCGAGCACAGCGAGGAGGGCGCAGCGCGGCACGAGGAGGCGCCACCTTGTCCTCGCCTCCTCGCGCGCTCCTCTCACGATTCTCGCCGCCGCCTCGTCCTCGCCTCCTCGCACGCTCCGTCGTTGCCATCTCTCCCTTTTGCTGGTCGCTGATGCCGCCGACGGGGTCAAATCGCCGCCTCCGCGACCGAGGAGGCATACAGCTGCCGTCAGCGAGCAGGCCCCAAGACGAGCGCAGCCCCGCCGCTGCACGCCGTGTCATCACCGGAAGGAGCGGCTGGCGGTCGTCCTCGTCCTTGTCCGTCGGCACGCAGGAGGCAGAGGGACGGACGAGGAAACCAAACCGCCGTGGCATCCACGATCACGCAACTGGCGGTCTCGGCCGTGGCGATCGCCTCAGGGGCGTCTCTATCGACCAAGGTGGACTTCATGTGGCGTCGTATCGAGCAGCTGCCAGGTATATAAGCCCTCTCTATGATTACCGTGTTATTTTCAAGTAATACCGTGTCATATCTCTACGCTTCTATTCCAATTGCTGATAAGCTTTAATAATCGCGTTTTAGACAATCTAAATCGTCGTGTCTTAGCTTTTCTTTTTGGTTTTGAATTGTTCGCATGCTTGGATATGTTGGAACTACCGTAGCACCCAGAGAGAAATATGCACCGAAATCTGAAAGCAATAAGCCAGGCCCTGTGTTCGTTTGCCTACATCATATTATTATCCTGTATATACGTGCACATACTCTTGTATTTGAAGGAGTGAAGGTGACAGGAACAGGATACCAGATATTTGAGGATTCAAAGGTGTTAAAAGCCGTAGAGACATTATCAATAAATTTTTGCCATTAATATTTATGCACCTGAACTTCATTATTTTACTCTTTAATTTGACATTCTCAATCATGTGATACAGGTGCAGAAAGCGATTGTATTTGCAAGTACAGCTCACATTGGGCAGTTTAGGAGAACAGGAGACCCATATGTTACACACTGCATACATACTGGGAAAATCTTAGCTGCCTTGGTCCCAACCACTGGAGAAAGAGTATGGCTTGTCATCCATCCGTTTTTATCATATTGCATCAATGTTTTTCATAGGTTTTAGTTGATGAACGCGTTCATTTATTCTTACCTGATACCATGGTCGCCTATCATGTAGGCAATCGATACAGTTGTTGCTGGCATTCTTCATGATATTATTGATAATACAGCTGAGAGCTTGAAGAGCATAGAAGAATAATTTGAGGATGATGTTGCAAGCTTGGTATCTGGTGTATCAAAAATAAGTTACATAAATCAGGTAATTCATACATTAGTAAAGCGTCCTATATGAACATCTCTCTGTTGAGTGCTGGTATTGATTGGTAAGTGCGATGTCAGTACCATTCACAATTGGGATGTAAATCATAATGGTTAAGACATACCAATTCACTGCGAATTGATGAATACATGGTTGATATAGCAACTGTGTTTATTCTGGCATGGTATACGCTGTATTACTAAAACAACTTGTCATTAATTGAATGCAGTGTACTGTGATATTCCCACCACTTTTAAGTTTTATTTCAGTTTTTTTCTCTAGATGCTGAGTTATGTCAAATTTTTAGTCTGCTGGCTTCAGATGTCTCAGTACAAATTCCATCCGTCCTTGTTGCATAATGCTTGTGCAGCTCATCCTTCATATTGCCATCTTGAAAGACCATAATCACTGCATTGCAAAACGATCTTGTGTCGACAGTAATTTCTTTCTCTTTGACATGTCTTTGCTGTTGTCCATGAGTTCATGACTATTACCTTTACATTGTAGCTACTGTCCAATCATCGGCAAAAGAACACTGGAAGAAGTATGTTCCCTTCCTGTAGTTTTTAGTGTGTAGTGATGCGATTTTATTAAGCTACTTTTGTTGATGTCCACGCTCCTTTCGAATGATTTTGCTTGTTAATGAAAGTGAGTTCCAAACTTGCACATTGGCATGTTTGCAAGTTTTCATAAAAGCATATAATGCTGCTCTCAGAAAACTCAGGAATTGATTATCCTCCTGTTGTCGGTCAGGCAAACAATCTGCGAGCTATGTTATTGGGGATGGTTGATGATCCCTGTGTGGTACTTATCAAGCTGGCAGACCGCTTGCACAATATGCGAACAATGTACGTAATATTAGGCTTCTCACTGAACCTGCTCTACACGTAAAGTGTGCCTTTTAATCTCAAGTATTTAATATTTTTTCAAGTGATTCAAGTTATACCAATTGCCAATTTGTTTTTGTTTGTCATATGACAATATCCTCGACAATATCTCCATGATAAGTTTCCGTGAGCTTGTAATGATTCTCATCAATAATATTGCCCAAGTGCTAGGGTCAGCGATTGAAAATGAGCCATCTAAACACATAGCGTGCCAGGAAACTCAATTGGATCCACCAGGATTTTAGTAAAAACTAATAAACAAATTAGAGAGCTGAATTCTAGTGATCTTGTTTTCTGTTGTTACTGTGTGCAGTTGAATTGAGGGGAGCTCTTATACAATATTGCGTTAAGCCACCAATCGTGGAGGGAGTCTTCATTGTCTGGAGGCCTGCAAGGGAACCGGAGCCAGGCTAGCGTGTTATGCCAGACTTGCCGCGAGAAGGGGCAGGCCAGAAGCAAGTGCTGCATAGATTCTGGCTCCTGATCGCAGAGGAGGCATCGGGGGTGGTGATCCAGGCCATGGCGCCGGCGCCGCTCTGCGGTCCAGCACTTGTCTTTGTGGGCTAGCCAGTGGAAGAATTTGACACGAGGGGGTGCCCAATTCTTCCAAATGAACTTCCACGCCACACAAGCTTGAGACCCATGGAACGAGGCCAAGTAGCAGGATTTAGCAGTGTAGTTACCGCTCGAGGTCCACTTCCAGATGAGCTGGTCAGGCTGATTGTTGAGCACGGTCTCCTGGACGGTGCGCCAAATCAACAAATATTGGCCCACTTCATCGATGCCGACGACTCCCTGAATGTCACGCGCCCAGCTGTTAGCAGTAAGGCCGTCGGCGATGGTTCTGCATTTGCGACGCCTCTTGGGTATGCAAGCATAGAGCTGCGGCGCAATTTCCCGGATCACGCGACCATTGATCCAGCGGTCCTCCCAAAACAGGCCAGAGCGCCCATCTCCGACAGACAAGGACGTGGAGGCGAAGAACAGGCTTTGTTCACGCGGCGTGAACTGGAGGTCGAGCCCACTCCAAGCGCGTCCAGGGTCCGTCCTGCTGAGCCAAAGCCAACGAAGGCGCAGGGCCAGGCCTGCGCGCTCGATGTCCTGAATGCCAAGGCCACCAAATGATAGCGGCCGGCTAACAGCACGCCAGTTGACATGGCAATGCCCGCCATTCGCTTCCTTGCGACCCTCCCATAGGAAGCCGCGCTCAATCTTCTCAAGCTGCTTGATGGTTGTCTTGTAGGGCTCCAAAACCATCAATTGGTGGGTTGGGATAGCCGCTAGGACTGATTTCACCAGCGCAAGCCTGCCAGCTCGGTTCATGAGATGTGATTTCCACGTGGGTAGCTTGTTGGCAACCCTGTTAACCAGGGGCTGAAGCTGGGCACTCGTGGGCCTTCCAATCGTGAGCGGGATGCCCAGGTAGGTCACGGGTAACTCCGCGTTCTCGCAGCCCAGAGACTCGGTGATTCTTGCAGCATCACCCTCATCGCCATTAAGCAAGATGGCCGAGCTTTTGTTGTAATTCACTCGCAGCCCAGAAGCGTTGCCAAAGATTAGCAGGATGGATTTGATCGCGGCGATGTCGGAGGGGGCGGGGTGGCAGAACATCATCACGTCGTCAGCATATAGGGAGATCACGGGGATGTGCCGACGCGGGTGAAGCAGATGCAAAATGCCCAGGTCGGCAGCGCGCGATCAGCCTTCCAAGGGTATCCATGGCCAGGACGAAGAGTTGGGGTGACAGCGGATCACCTTGCCGTAATCTGTAACATTTCCAATGTGATACTTCTTCTTGCTTTACTTGATGCTGGATATTTACCAGGTGGGCTGTATTTTTTTTATTTCTTGTTATGCTCTCTTCAAATTTCAAGATATGCTTCGCTCATTCCCATGGTTACTTGGTTAGTAGTCATTATATTGTTGCAGCACGAATGTTTGGTGCAACGTTTGTTTGCATGGCACACCAATTTATGAACTCTCAAACATGTTGATTTGGTGTTTAGGATCCATTTTATAATGCATTCTTGTGATCAGTTAGATCTCCTTCACCATTCCAAAATGATTTAAAATATGTTCAGGGGAACCAATCAGTAACATTTTGTGCATTTGAAGGTGTTAAAGAGACCTTGTGACTAATTTCATTTATCTCCGTCAGTGGGCATATGATGTTGTGTTGATCCTCTTTCTCAAATTAAGCATATCTTGATCGTGCATCTAGAACGGATTATCATGTTACCTTATGTTTTAATACCATTTTACATTGTAATACCTTCTTTTATTGTGTATAATCATTATTTTTAAGTATTTGCTATCTCTGTCAATTCTTGCAGCCCCAAGTTTTCAAGAAAAATATGATCTGAAATTACTTCAATGTGGAATTCTACCAGCAAAGATAAAAACATGAGAAGGTCATCAGTTAGAAGTGATGTGCTTTGCCTCCACGAAGGAAGTGCATGCAACTTCCGCCCATGATTTATTTAGCTCGAGCAACCAAGAATAATCAAATATGCAGGTGAGTTTAAGTAAATGAATATTTTCATTACCATCATATACTAAATAATCATTAGCTTTGGATTGACTAGCATCGATATTTCAGATAGTTTTGCATACCCTCCTTACCCCATTCCTTGGCGACCGGGCTGCAGGGAATTCGTTCACGACGCTGCCGTCGGGTCATCCACTAGGTAAGAGGATGCAGGGATGGTGTTAGAACGGTTGTTGGGCTATACAGAGGTCGTCAATGGTGACCATGCAGTTCCAGCCTTCCAGGGCCTTGATGATACTATCTCACTTTGAATCCTGAATTTTTGTTTGCTGCAGTTGGGTGTTCATCTATATTGCTTCTTATGCCAACAGTGGACAAGCATGATGGTGCTAAACTTGCAAAGGAGGAGGTCGCTAGGGTCATCTCCAACCTTGTGAAGTTCCTTCCATTGATTCACCATTGTTTTCATAGCCTGCCAGTTGAGGTTCATCTCCCAGCATGTGTTCTTGCCCTGTATTTTGGTTGGCCCAAGGATGAAAAAGGAGGGCATCGTCGGGTGTGGATGGTTAGGGCAATGGATGTGCAAGGCCACATTAGGGTACGGTTTCTTCTCCTCTTTCCTCATCATCTTCATATCTTCCTTGTATAGCCAGCTTAGACTTGTTGAGGGCATGGTGGGCTATATTGGTAGGATGTACATAAATTTCAGTTTCCTACATTTGTTTTGCAAGTTCTTCGTATTGGATTTAGCCTCTTCAAAATGAATCCTTTTTATTTAATACATTTTAAGTTTTGAGATTGTTCCTTGCTACTATTATTGTTAAACTACTCGTGGCAAATTATTTCAGAGAAAGTTGTTGCTCTTAATTGTTCTCATCCCTGAACTAGATCCTTGGTATATTGATTATCTGATAATTATTTGCAGGAATATGAAACTAAGGACAACGTGGCATGAATGGAACTCCCTTGTGCCTCTGCAGTTGAATTCTTTGCTCTTTCAGGGTTAGATTCATTAGCAGTTAACTAGCAAAATCAGTTATGTTTTTCCTTACCTGTATCTGTCCCCTGTTTTCAGTTCCTATACTACCTAACAAATAGTAATAGAAGTATTTTTGAAGTCTGCCACTTGGGCTATTAAGATGATTTAGCTGCTGATTTTATTTTATTTCCATGTTCACTGTATGAAATAGTTGACGGACCTGCACCCAGCAACAGCAAGAAAGAAGGTGCCAATGGATTCATTTGTGTGAAGCTGGACTAGATGGCTGACATTGAGCAGTGCGTCATGAGTGCCTCGCTGGTGTTCTAGGCCGAATGTTTAAAAAGGTGAAAATAGCTAGACTTTTGATGTGCTCTTGTTACAATATATTTCATTTATTTTCCTATCTAGACATACTTTTATTTGTTTGCTTATAATTGCATCTTAATCTGTATTTGTTGTAGGTTCTGCGGAATTCGATGATGTATGTGAATGAGAGAAATCAATTTAAAAATTTCTTCCAAGAAGCACACACACTAATGAAATTCTAGAATATCTCTGTATGTCTCTCTTTGCTTCTTATGGTATAGGATTAAAACTTGACACTAAATCATCTGAATTTTACACGCCTTACATGCTGATGTGCAGATTTTAACCGTGCTATTCTCTTCTATGGTAACACTAAATGTTGTAAAGTTCACTATGGTTCAGTGCTCTATAAATTTTCAAGAACCATTGGATGCATGGGTCGTGAACCATTGGATACTTTTATGGCGGTAGGTTTTGTATCTTGGATTCTTGGTTAGTAGGTCCTGAAATTATTACAATACTGTTCAACGTAGATGAAGATGCTTAATACATTTCGTTAGTTCTAACTCTCCAAGTGAAGCTCACTCCACTTAATTCGTGTCGTGTCATCCATCCTAGAATATGAAAGAAGCCCATCAATCTGGCCTGCAAACAAGCTCAGAATGTTGTAGCTGTTAATGAACTAGCATGGTGTTCGATCCTGTTTTTTTTCAATATTTTCTCCTGCAAAATTTCAAAGTATTTTCTCAGTTAGAATTGACACGGTACCTAATTCTATTTCCCTTTAAATACCTCATATGATGCTACTTTCCATGTTTCCTGCATAATTAGACGTTTCGATTTATAATATTATGTTAGCACTATTTTATACTGGATCATGTAGCCATATCTTCTTATTTTGCTACAATGTACTGTCCCATATGCATTTTAGAATTCAACTGCCCTTTATTTTTTGTCGATTCAGGAGCAGTTTTTGTTAACACGAAACTGTGTGATTAATGATAGTCCTTCTCACTTGGAGGTGCTTGATGAAATACAAATTAATTAATCTGCCATCTGAGGTCCAGTTTGACGACGACAACATATTTCTTGACTCGGCTTCACGATGTTTGGGGAACACTTGTCGGGTAATAATTATTTGATTTAAATTTTTTTATGTCATTTCTGAAATCAACTTATAGCCCAAGTTCTGGCTCTAGCATTCTCAAATAATTTCTAGGATTTAGGCAATGCTCTGATTTTTTTTTTAAAATTCTCCCAAGAGCTAGACGTCACCGAGCCGGGAAGAGGCGTAGTGGATTCGCTATGCGCTTGGTTGGTGATTACGTACTTGTCAGTAGTAGCTTCACAGGCATGTGCAGATTCACTGAACTTTTTTTTTGCCATGCTTACTAGATATATCTGAAAGTATATTTGTTAATCTTGATAAGATTGCACTAAAAGAACCTCTCGAAGTTGTTGTACATAGTAGCATGCTAAGTCTTGAGTGAACTGGCCATAAGAATCATGCAAGATAGGAAAAAAAGTTCTGATTTGGCTCTTGGGGTATATGGATATCAACTTGATTTTACATTTCACGCTGCATGTACTATTTCATATACTTAATTATGGCTGGTTGGTCAAATACCGTTAGCTTTAGGTTTCCTCTCGGGTGCTAACATGGCTAAAATGATTTACAAGGTAGAAGGTAACTTAGCTTTCCCCCTTTTGGTATTATTATTCATGTTTTACTAAATTGAATGCCATCTATGTGTATAAAATGGTGAACTTAATTCCTTAATTTTTCCTCTAATAATAACCAAATAAGTTGTCTGACATGCCAGTGCCGAACTCATATAATAAGCAAATAAGTTCTATACATGTTTCTCGAAATGTAGCCCTTGATCATGATGTCCAGTATGACATAATGCAGCTATTTTGATGTCATTCTCTGTTTTTGTGCAGACCGAGAAGGATTTCTTGAAGCAGCCAAAGGTCTTCTTTTGGTGAGGGCTCTGCATCTATATCTTATTGCTATTCTTTGTATGAAACATGCAATAATTTAACAAATCACCGAATTCTGATGTGGCAAGGCAAAGAGGCCTAGGAATGCATGTAATAGCTTCTGGACTGGTCTTGGCTTCAAGATTCCCAAAAAGGCCATTGAGTGTACAAATATTATATTGCTAATTGGGATATCACTATGTAGTCCATGCACCATTGTAATTTTCCAATGTTTACTCTTTGATGTGCTACTTTAAAACAGCGATTGAAGATACAATACACACTATTGTTTATTCTATTATGACATCCTTATTCATGTTTCCTTTATACTCCATGCATTATAAACTATATAGTTACCACTTGCCAGATCTAAAACTAGATCATTTTTTTGGAAGTTCTGAGTTTACGTATTGTTGTAGCTAGATCCAGAAAATACAATGGTTTATTGGTTCTTTTACTGTTTTCCCAATTTTCATACCCATGCTCTTTTTTCCTTCACCATTTACTCCTAGGTACATCCTGAATGAGCCACCAGTTGGCAGTGTGGTTCAGGCATCCACAAAGGAACCCGCCACTTCCATTGACAAGGCGCATAATGTATTTGGTATTGCCCTTTTCCCAATATCTGTTAGGCCATAATTAGTCCCAATATTGAAATATTGATGTTTACTGTGTTTTGGCTTCAGTTACATGCTCAAGGGATAGATGATATGAATATACATGTGCTGCAGACCAATGGTACTTTCCATTTTGTTACTCGTGACTATTTTGCATTTTGTTTGAGTTAATCCAACTATAGCTTTAATAAATTCATTTTTTGGGTACCTTCACTGTGACGTGTGGTTGGTGGTGGCTACCTGGTCATTCTTGACCACTTCCTTTACCTGACTAGGCTCTTGGTTGCATGAGCTGATGTAACAAGCTAACAGCTCACCCTTCCATCATGAAAGACCCTGTATTTAGGTAATCAGAACCTAAAGTATCATACCATAGTTACTTTTCATTGTTATTTTCCCGTGAATACACATCTCACAAAATCGTATATGTGTCTGTTAGAAGGTGTTTAGCCTTCCACAATTTCAATGGAGCTCACCTAAATTATAGTCCCATATTTTGGTTCTTATTCTTCCTTTTCCTAAACACAATGTAGCCTCTTTGGACTTTTGCTATGTATGTCATCCATATTTTCATTGGACTTGCTCCACTTCCTTTCAGATCAACTAGAACAGAAGCAGTTGTGAGGAAATACGTGGAAGAAGCTATATGAAAGTACAATGTTCTTGAGAATACGATGCAAAATGAGATCAAGATCCTCGGGCACAGCAGTACCATTTTTTTTTTGTATTACTTATTACTACATGCATAGGTTTGGCAATTGTCTCAGATTTAAGTGTGAGTAGTACCTATCCAGTTCTTGTGTGAGCAAAACTGGGTTGTCGCAGCCTATCCCGTGCAGTACCATGTTAAATATTTTTCTCTGATTCTCAACTAGCGTGTAACTGAACATTATATGGACAGGCATGGCTTGCTTTGGGTTTACTATGTAACTGCATTGTGTTTATTAGATTCATTTACTTCTTATTATGTTGGCCAAACATGTCACATCACATATAATTCAGATAGTGACTTACCAAGCAATCCAACATGTGAAAGCGAGGGGTGCTCTATACCAACTACTCCCACTGTTTGAAAATATAAGATATAAGATGTTTTAGATTTGTGAATAAAATGTATCTAGATCTTTCTTAGTAGTAGGTTTATTTCAAACTTGAGTGAACCTATATACTAAAACGGATTTGCTAGTTCTCAGCCGCCTGAGAACTTCTTAAGTCTCACTCGCCTCTTTCACCGTTCGATTTACCTCGTGATTCGTGCAAAATGAAAGTTATACATGAGTTGCAACTTGGATGTAACTGAGAAGTTGCAACTGAAAATTAGTACAAATCTTATGAGTTGCAACTAGGTTATAACTGAGAATTAGCATAAATACCTATGATAACATCAGCGACTTAGACATAAGAAGTCCTCGGGCGCCTGAGATCTAGACACTCTCATACTAAAAGTAGTCTAGATACAATTCATTCACAAGCTAAAACATTTTATATTTTAAAACGGAGAGAGTAGTACTTCCTCCTACCCATATTAGTTGACTTAAATTTATCAAAATTTAGATAAAACTATATACTCCCTCCGTTCTAGAGTTTATGGCTTATATTTTTTTTGAAAAGTCAGCTACGAAAAGTTTGACCAAACTTTTAGAAAAAATTATCCAGAACTATGATATTATATAGATACCATATGAAAATATATTTCATAATGTATTGAAAGGTATGCATTTCATATTGTAAATATTAATATTTTTTTTAAAAAACTTGGTCAAACTTTACATAGTTTGATTTTTGAAAAAATAAATCTTAAGCTTTGGAACAGATGTAGTACTAAATAGTATCTAGATTTATCTAAATATAAATAAATTTAAATAAATTAATATAAATCGGACAGAGTATGTTTTTTTATACTATAACGGATGCTAGGTTTTCTGGAACTGAGTAACGGGCGTGGAAACAGAAAACGTGGAAACCGGTCCGTGCACATTTCACGGGGTGGAATCTAGTGGTCACAAGAGCTGCCTTGGACAGTGTGCTGTGCCATCCCATCCCATCCCATCGATGGCTGTCACAGTCCAGTGGGTGGCGGTGGTGGACTGGTGGGTGACAGTGAGATGCAAACCTTGGACATGAATTGAGAGGCGCCTATCTTTTCCTGTCCACGTCTGTCTGTCCGAGTGATGGATTGATCATATCAAAAAGAAGAGTGATGGATTGATTGATGTGTGATGCCTCACTAGCTCAGCTCAGCTGAGCCCTCCCCCTTTGTGGCAAATCTCATCAGCAACAGCAACAGGGACCTCCTCCTCTGCCGCTGCCGCTGGTGTGACTACTACTTGTTCCCAGTTTTCTCCACCTTGCTCTTCTCTCCGTATCCTCCTCCCACTGCCTTCTCCTCACTCGTTTCACACACAAGGGGGGGATCGAACATCGAAGATGGAGCCAAGGAGGAGGAAGGCAATGTGGCTGTACCCAAAGGTGGTCGGCTTCAACCCTCCGGAGAGATGGGGGCACTCCGCCTGCTTCTTCCAAGGACTCATCTACGTCTTCGGGGTACGTATCCGCCGCGCAACAACGCTCCGTTCCTTCTTCGGTTAATCACCAAAATCTATTCGGTTAAGCCTGCAGGGATGCTGCGGCGGCCTGCACTTCAGCGACGTCCTCACCCTGAACCTCAAGACGATGGCATGGAGTTCCCTGGCGACGACGGGGCAGAGGCCCGGCACAGGACAGCCATGGCGCCGCGCTCATCGGCCACCGGATGGTGGTGTTCGGCGGCACCAACGGCTCCAAGAAGGTGAACGACCTCCACGTGCTGGACCTGCGCACCAAGGAGTGGAGCAGGCCGCCCTGCAAGGGGACCCCGCCGTCGCCGCGCGAGAGCCACACCGTCACCACCGCCGCCGCCGGCGACAGGCTGGTCGTCTTCGGCGGCAGCGGGGAAGGGGAGGGCAACTACCTCAACGACGTGCACGTGCTGGACGTGCCCACCATGACGTGGACCTCGCCAGAGGTCACCGGCGGCGTCGTCCCCGCACCCAGGGACAGCCATGGCGCCGTCGCGGTCGGCAACAGGCTCTTTGTCTACGGAGGGGACTGCGGAGATCGGTACCACGGCGAGGTGGACGTGCTTGACATGGACACCATGACATGGTCAAGGGTAAGCGTCACTGCACATGTACATAGACGCAGATGTTGTATCCTCTGATGTTCATTTTCATTCATCCACAGTTTGCAGTAAAATCAGGGGCCTCACCTGGTGTTCGGGCAGGTCATGCAGCTCTTGGCATTGGCTCTAAGGTCAGCATAGCATTGGGATTATTACTACTTTCCTCAAGGAATTGTCACTTGTTAAATAAAGCTTTGTCTTCGCAGATCTATGTAATTGGAGGAGTTGGTGATAAAAAATACTACAGCGATGCGTGGATTCTTGATGTCGTGAGTCGGTCTTGGACCCAACTTGAGACATGTGGGCAGCAACCTCAGGGCAGGTTTTCTCATTCCGCGGTCATCATGAATTCTGATATTGCAATCTATGGAGGGTACGTAATCTTCCTCCAAACAAATCAACAAGTAATAAACAACAATGTAGTTCACTGTGTAACAATTCCACATATACCCTGAAAATTCTCACAGATGTGGTGAGGATGAACGCCCCCTGAATGAGCTACTCATTCTGCAATTGGGTTCTGGACATCCGAATGGCCGCTACAACATCTCAATGTGCAAGATTTTGAGCAACCACTGGAGCCAGGAGAAGCGCAAGTTCTTGAGGGCAGAAAGCCTCGTGAGTACCCTCTAACTTGCTTATTAATAATTTCCATAAGAATAAACCTGTGTATATGTAACATGATGATGATGATGTGTTATATTCCTACTAATAATATGACGCACGATAGCAGAAGGATGCAAGCGCGAGCAATGGTGAAGTCAGTCATAAACATCGAGAAGCAGAAATTGAGCAAAGATATACTTACCTCCGTGGTATAGGTACTTGCCAAAACAATTTCTTCTGCTGGTCGGTGTTTATCCACGACTATTGCGTTTTACTGGTACATTGTTCACATCTTCAGAGAATGGTCATGTGAAAAGAAGAAAAACCGAGGATGTTCGTCCAAATGAGATGGAGCTGGAGGTGGAGCTGGAGCAGGAGGAGCACTCGCTGTCTCTTTCCCAACACTCGTCGCCCTCCCAGTCCGATCACGATCAGGAGCAGAATGGAGCTCAGAGGCTTTCAGGATCTCCAAACGCATCAATCTCAGCGCTGCAACCATTCGTTCGCCTCAACAGCAACGGTTCTCCAAGGACGACCGGAGGCATGTCGCCGACACCGAGGCCTCTGAAGACAGACCAGTTTCTCCGCAACGTCGTTGCACCACAGCAACGGCACGAAATGCAGTTCCTAAGAGCAGAACCTAAGGAGCACCTCTGCCCATCCCTCGTATGCATCTCTTCCACACTGAAAGGATACCACTAGGGTGTCAAGTGGGATCCCACCTAAATCCCACTTGTAGTTCATTTGCCAAATTCTAGTGTAAATTTTGAGTAAAAATTTACACTAGATTTTGAGAAATGAACTAGAAGTGGGATTTAGGCGGGATCCCACCTGACACCCTAGATACCACTCCTAGCTTTATCATTATTATGTTGCCATATCATCATGTTTCTTGACGCTCTGGTTGTTTTTTTATCTGAAGATTGGAGCCGAGGTTCAGGGGACAATCGATGGAGCTTTCGATTCGGGGTACCTCATGACAGCCGTCGTTAATGGGCAACTCTTGAGAGGAGTTCTCTTTGGTCCTGTAAGCCATATCCATTTTTTTTCGGGGAACTAATCACAAATCATGCAGTTGAATCGAGTTGTTGACTTGGCCGCCGTCCCTTTTTTTTCTTTTTCATCTCAGGGACCTGGAGTAACAGCTCCAAGACCTAGCAGAATGCATCATCAGATTCTGAATAGCTCGGCAGTTCCTCCCCAGCAGCGTCCAGTGCTGGCTCATGCGTTTCCGGTTCACACCCGACCGGTGCCGCAGGCCACAGGCTATGTCCTGCTGCCTGACTACAGTCAGCAGCAGCATACGCGGCGGCGTGGTTTCCCGGCAAAGGTCGTCAAGTCCGAGCCAGAGCCAGAGCCAGAGAGGAGAAGAAGCAGTGACCTGCATGATGTTGTGCTCACCCTCGGAGGGCCTGGAGGGGCCAAGTGATCCTGTTGTCTAGTCTAGTAGTATCTGCTAAACTTGTACTAGTAGCTGAGGAAAAATAAGCCACTGATCGTGGGCTGACAGCGTTGGTGGTTTTAGGACTTTATTATCTGTGCGGTTCTACACTACATATATAGTGTAGCTTGATGGAATTCACTTATCTTGGACGAAAATTTGTCCATTTCTTTTCTGATGGGACCAGAGCGTCTTTGCCATGTCTCGAAATAGGCTTTCGCCCCGCTTTATAAATAAAGCACACAGGTGAAACCGCTGCTGGGCCAGACAGCACAACGCCCAAAGAAAGAAACCACACGATACAAAAGACTAGGACGAGCCAAGCCCAAAAAGAAAATAAATGAAAGAAACGGTGACTCGACGAGACTCGGGTGACCCGCCACCGCTGTGCCCTCCGGAAGAAGCCCCGCACACTGAAACGCCCAGTGCCAAGACAACACCTTCAACAAGGGGGCACCGTCACGCTTCTTTGCCGGGCGTAACAACTTGGACCTAGGGGTTTCCCGACACTCGGGAACCGATGAGCCGGGATATCTGTGGCGCCCTCAGAAGGGCACGCCACCGAGGCGGCACCATGACAGTCGGACAAGCGGCGATTTCTCCTACCCCACTACCACGTAACCTGGCGAACGATTGCACCACCGCCCACTTTGCCGCCCACCAACATGCACCACCACGATCTTGCGGCCACCATCGTCAACGTCTCATCAAGGACACAGCGAGCAGCCCGAGGACAGAGGCATAAGACCTAGAACGAATTTGGGATGGCAACACCGTAGCCACGCGGGAGGAGCCCACCTCCACCACCACCAGCACAGCCAGCAGCGACAATGAGAGGACATACCAAAAGGAAAAATCAGCAACAGCATCCTGTAAAGATGACCTATTGTTGTTTTACTACAAGTAGTAGTATATATGTATACGGTGTAGTTGCAGAAACCCTCCCATCGTTTGCAAGAGATTATTGACACGGAAATCCATTTTTGAACCCGGGTGCAAAAATTAACATGTTTTAAAATGTTGAAAAATTTCAAAAAATATATGTTTATGTGTAGCTTCATGTTTTAGGTTCACGTGAAGTCATTCCACGAAAAACTGATATATTTTATTTTTGTCTTTTTTGCACAAGTCATCCAAAATGTTCATTTTTCGTGAAACAGCTTTGCGCGCACCTAAAACTTGGCTAATTTTTTTAAATAATACATTTTGTTTATTGATTTTCACAAATAATACGTAAATTTGGCAAATTTCAGTTATGTAACGGACGACAGAGCCCATTCGTCGGTTGAGCAGACGACCAACATGTCGTCTTTTGTTGAAAAGACGACCAAATTGTCTTCTTTTCTTCAAAAGACGACCAACATGTCGGGTGCCAGGGGTCAGCCGTGTCGGCGGTTCAACGACGACAGCTATCTTCTTTTTTCAAAAGACCGAGCGTCGGGTGCGGTCAGGTGTCGGCTGTTGAGCAGACGACGCGCCCAGCTATATTAGCTCGCCGCCCGTGCGTCTGTCATTTGCTTTCGTTTCAGCTCGCGTCGCTAGCTCCTTTCCAGCTCCTCTCTGGCTCTTCTTCCTCTCTCGCTTGCTCTCATTTTCTCGGCCGTTGCACCGATTTGTAGCCTAGATTTCTATCCAAACTCGCTGCTCTAACACATTAGCAAGATAGTAGAGTCCCGATCTACTAATGGAATAGCCTGGTGTAGTGATTTGAGGCGTTTTGGTGGAGGGATCTGGTGGTGTTCTTTTTGAGCAATGGCCATGGTGGAGGCTGGTGCTGGGACTTGACGAAGGTGCATGGTGGAGGTGCTGATCCGTTGACCTGAGGCAGCTGCACGGCAGGATTTCGCACGCTTCAAGGGTAAACCCTAATTTCTTGCGAAGGTATTGATCCGTATTATGTGTCAATGTACCTGTTTTTGACTATTTTTGGTATTTTTTAGGTCGAAAATCATGTCAAATAATATAGTGTTTAGGTTCTTGTATGGTCCTGGTTCCGTCAGAATAAACCAGCACGGAGTTGATTTGAGCGAGTTTAGATTTATGGATGAAGTGCTTCAGAATCAAAGCGATTGCCGTTACTCGGTTGAAGGATTGGTTATGTGTTCGTTTAGGGCTCCCTCCTACCCATCTTTGTCGGTGTGCATGCTTTATGGACTAAGTCAAGGCAAACCCTAATTTTTATTTAAGGCCAATAGAAGCGCTAGCGAAATGGGTCAAATTTGTGCAAGCTTGCGGAAAAGAGAAGTTAACCCAGTCTCTTAGTGTTACTGTGGCGAAAAGGCTGGGTATGATCATGACCATAGTAGTCGGACCGGTCATCTTTGGAGGTAGTTATGATCATGGCCGAGTAGTCGGACCGGTCATCTTTGGAGGTAGTTATGATCATGGCCAGAGTAGTCAGGGGCAAGAGGGTGGTGGCGGATATGAATCAGGTCACAGTAGCTATGCACACACCGGGGGTGATGGTTATGTATCAGAGGACGGTGGTGAAGAATTAGGGGAAGACATATTCAGTGGCAAAGCTGATGAGGACGAGATATATGATGGTTTGTTGCAACATCAAATGGAAGCCGAAGACTCAGAAGGCAACAGTGATACGGCTGATGATTCTGGCGAGTCTGATCAAGAAGAGATCGGCCAACCTATTCCGGCATCATGGAATAATGACAACATAGCAACAATGACTGTGAACGATGGGTATGATTCGGCGTGGCATTATCACGCGAACATCATCTCTCTGGGTGCATTATATCCTAGCAAGAGACATCTGCAGGAAGCAATTGTTGAGTGGTCAATGTCCATGCAACGGATCTTGAAAACGAAGGTGTCATCACAACAATATTTGACATTGGTTTGCGAGGAAGCTGGATGTCCTGCAAGGGTGCATGCCCATGTCCCTAGGTATGACACAAACTGGAAGGTCACAGATATTGTGATGCACACATGCACACTTGAAAGTGTCCTTCAGGACCATCGTAACCTCACGTCAACCCTCCATTTGGTTGTGTACCACAGAGATAGTGGAA
The DNA here is from genome assembly GCA_030063025.1 of Avena longiglumis. Taxonomy (NCBI): domain Eukaryota; kingdom Viridiplantae; phylum Streptophyta; class Magnoliopsida; order Poales; family Poaceae; genus Avena; species Avena longiglumis. The sequence goes on from CP125979.1 coordinate 7,922,521, forward strand.
GGCAAAGCCATGGGGTGAAAGCTATCATTAACAAAGTTTACATCGATTCGCTACAATATTTCATACGGGAAGGCTTAGAGGACTAAGCAAAGAACCGGAGGCAAGGTTTGGTTCGTTTGAGGCGGGTATGTGTGTTGTTAGGATGCTCCGACATTGAGCTAGGAATCCGAGCACCTACGTGGACATCCAACACTTTACATTGCCACATGAACCTAATTTGAGGTACTTCATCGAAGTGTTCTTCTCATTTTCTATATGCATAGAAGCTTTCACCCACGTCGACCGGTCATCCGTGTGGATGGTACATCACTCACTGGCAAGTATAGGGGTCAGATATTGACTGCCATAGGCCAAGATGGAAACAATCAAGTTGTTCCACTTGCTTTTGCTTTCGTGGAGAGCGAGAACACCGAGAGTTGGGTATGGTTTTTCGTGCACCGAAGATAGCAATTGTGAGAGATACACGAATGTATGTGTGCTTCATGATAGGCATCCGGTATACTAAGCGCGATAAAGAAGCTCACTGCCACTCGATGAAGTAACTCCATGGCTGGACATGCAGTCGTTGGTGCATCTAGGGGCCAATTTTTCTCACGTTCGGAACAAGGCTCTTATGAACCTATTCAAGAAGCTTTGCAAGCAGAACCAAGAGTGGAAGTATATCAAGTGTCGTGGCTATCTTGATGACTTCACTAAAAAACATGTGACTCGAGAGGAGCTAGAGCAGCTGCGGTCGCGGCTCATGTAGCGGCGAAGTACGTGCAACAACAGAGAGCACCACCGGAGGAAGAACCCATTGCCCTTTGTGACTTGCCAGGATTTGACCAACCTGGTACTAGGAGAATGCCTGGCAGAAGGATTAAAAATTTTCAGGAATGGATACAACACGAGCTTGTAGAGAGGTGGTCTCTGCTGCATGACACTCATGGTGCTAGGTTTGGCGTCATGACTATAAATCTGGCTGAAACTTACAACTTTGTCTTGAGAGGAAGTAGGGCTCTACCATTAACAGTCATTGTGGAGTGTATTTTCACTGGAACTCTGAAGTATTTCAGAGACAGACTTCAGATGACTTAGATGCATATCATGAACAACCCAAACACGAGGTATTGTTCAAAGATCATGCATTACATGGATGCCAAGATGGAGAAGGCTCGGTCCATGCATGTCATCGCCATCGGTAATCAGGAAAGAAGGTTCGAGGTACGCCTCCCTTCCAACCGGATTGGAACAGGAGAAGAGGTAAAGACACAGGAGGTGAGGATAGGCAACGAAGCCTGGCCAACGTGTGAGTGCACGTGCAATAAACCCAAGCTGTTGCATCTGCCTTGCTCTCATGTACTAGCTGCATGCGGGCTGATGGGTATGGATGCGATCTTGTTTGTGTCTCCTTATTTCTTTAAGGACGCGGTGGTCAATACGTGGACAAGCGAGATGATGGGATATAGGACATGGGGAAATTTCAATAAAGTAAATCCAGGTGAAAGGGTTTACATCCCAGATCCTGAACTTATGCGGACAGGAAGAGGAAGGCGACAATGTGTCCGCATCCGTAATGATATGGATGAATCTTAAGCCGGAGGCCTTACTAGGCAATGTTTTCTGTGTAATCAATTTGGTCATATAGACACCAGTTGCCACATCTTCGGGACTGGTGGAGCTGCTCCTCGTGGACATGGCAGCCGAGGAAGAAGAGGCAGAGGAAGAAACTAGATGTGTGGAACTATGTCTTAAATTTGTAATATGTGTGGAACTATGTCTTAAATTTGTAATATGTGTGGAACTATGTCTTAAATTTGTAATATGTGTGGAACTATGTCTTAAATTTGTAATATGTGTGGAACTTTGTCTTAAATTTGTAATATGTGTGGAACTATGTCTTAAATTTGTAATATGTGTGGAACTAATGTGCAGATGGCGGGATCTTTGTTGAATGCTGCCATAGATAGAAAGCACCGGTCGACGGTACTGGATGCTAACCCGGGGTCCTTGAAGCACCTAGTGACTCGCACTCCCATTTCGAACTGGTGCATACATCCTGATTGGCTTCAGAGGCATGTGCCATTTATTTCTCTTGCTGTTGGGATATTTATGGGCCAATATGACTAAACTGTTCTGCTTTCTTCTTATGTAGATTGAAGTGGGCTGGGCTCTTACCCTTCGTTCGTTTGGTTGAGGCCACTCGTATGGAGGAGATAGAAGGGCGACAACTTGGGTTCCAGACTAGTCGCTTCCAGTACGACTCGTCTTTGCTCACGTGCTTGGTGGATCGATGGAGGCCCGAGACTCACACTTTCCATTTTCGATGGGGAGAGATGGCTCCTACCCTTCAGGACGTCTCGTACTTGCTGGGACTTCCGTTGGCTGGCGTGCCCATAGGCCCAGTGGATCCACCGGAAAATTGGGCCCAAGACATGGCCCAACGATTCTTAGGCATCCGTGATGGAGCTCAGGCCTTTGGCCATGACAATCATGGGCCAAAATTTGGATGGTTGGAGCAGTATTAGGTGTGTTTCATTTATTTGTTCTATTTTGTTGGAGAAGTAGCATGTACTGAAAATTGTCCTATTTGCCAATGCAGATACAGAGGTTTGGGTTTCCGGCAACTCCGATGACTGCGCCACAGATTACACGCAGCCTGGAGGCATACATTATGTGGCTGCTCGGAAAGGTGATGTTCACTGAGAACCACGTGTTGACCATTAGTGCGCGATACATCCATTTTGATAGAGGGATCGCGGAGGCGACGTGCCAGGAAGAATGCATCCAGTGGAGTTGGGGTTCAGCTGTCTTAGCAGCTACGTACCGAGATATGTGCAATGCTTGCCAGTTAACCAAGGACAGTTCTGCCTTGCTAGGATGCCCATTGTTGTTGCAATTGTGGTCATGGGAGAGGCTCCCTATCGGCCGTCCAGAAGTAAGTGTCAACCAAATAGTCGGCAACCAGGAACATCAAACAATTGTCTACCACTCTGACCTGCTGTTCGACAAAGAGCAAATTGACTTGCCTACATTTGGCACTCACTGGACCCGTCGCAAGGTCAGTGTAATGTCTTAATAAATTGCACTTCTGGTACTACAGTATGAAAGTTACTAACGACTATTTTGTCATGCAAAGGTCGTCAGCGGAGAGCAAGTCGTTAGATGCTATCCATCGCTCAATGCGATTCGACAAGACGAAAGAGGATGTCGTGATTTGGGAGCCGACACCTGCAAACACGACACGCACGATATCCCGGGTTATCTATTATGTGCACTAGAGATCGAGAGTGGTGACTACATCGAAGATCATCTTTGATTGCCAAGTTGAGGAGATGTCTCACAGAGGGTCATGCGGCGATTCGGTCTTTGCGGATGGTAGATCCCAGCCCCGGATGTTCCCCTTCCAGATGTCGTGCACGCGTAAGTAAATATATGTACATAAGGAATGCGTCTTATACTTCATCTATGTTCTTTAATGATGGTCTAACAAATTCTAATGACAGGTACTCTTGGAAAAGTAGCAAGACCGCCACTCAATGGCTCCAACGGGTGGAGATTTACGTCAACGAGTGGCAGAATGCACCAACACAAGTATGGCACGCTGGTCCGTTTGATATGGAGCTATTCCACGTATACTTATAGAGGTACATGTCGATGACACGGCTACGTACCATTCCACACGCACATGACGATGAGATATACCCTAGCCAGTCAACACTGGAGTTCAGACAGTCAGCGGTAAGTACTTTATTTAGAGCATAATCAACATGAGTGCCTATGTAGTGCATACCTACCTATGAGACAAATGCAGGCCGATATGACGTGGAGCTCTGACCGAGGTGGCTCAAGACGGACGATCGCTTCGACCGTTCCTCTTGTGCCTCGTCGCAGGCTCACCCGGGTCGAGGAGAAGCGGCGTATCTACGCCGCCATCACGCACCAGCGTCTCGACGCCGCTCAACACCGAAACACAACGCCCACCGTGTCACTCGGAGGACCGCTACCACGCCGATCCACGCAGCAGCGCCCACCGCGTCACTCGGTGAGCGCGCCCACGCCGATCCATGGAGCAGCCACCGTCGCTCGCTCAATGACGATGCGTCGTCCGTTGAACGGACGACGGACCGACAGAACTGAAATTTGCCAAATTTGCGTATTATTTATGAAAATCAATAAAAAAATATATTATTTAAAAAAAATTAGCTAAAACTTGAAGTTCTATGTGCATATATTTTTTCTGATTTTTTTATCATTTCAAATTTTGACAAAAATCAAATTCAAATAAAGGGTGCATATGAGCCAGGGAGCCAAATAGCATTGACACGGTTACTTCAGTTTTCCCTTCTTTGATCGACCATCTGTTTGTAAGGACAAGAACGAGATGAAACACACAAATTGGTGATGTATTTTCTCATCGCAAAGCAGACTAGTACAGACTGTACAGTATTTCTTGGCAGGAGAAAGACTTGTCAAAATTGAACAATCTCAGAAACTAGGAGGCTATGTAACGTTACCTGTCGACAGCTTTGCTCCTCCACCGTCCCTGTTCACAAAGACTTATCCACGCCCTACTTCCGACGAGCATGGACATATCACTGTCGGGGCATCAAACTGATGGCACGCAGAGATGGAAAGAGAAACGACCCTGTAGTAGGATTCTTTCTCCACTACTGAAAGTCTGAAACAGCCATTACATATATACAGAAAAAAAAAGAGCAGAACAAAGCTCCCTTAGACAAGACTACACGTCGAACTAGTATGTTCAAAGGCAACGACCGGCCGGCGACTTGATTCCACGGAGCAGGTAGTATTAGAGCACCTTCACTCGTGGGCGTTCCCGGTCCCAATTCTGAGAGTAAATAGCGCGGGATGGATATAAGATTCAGCCCGTGAATGTCTAGTTTTTCATTCGCATTTTCAGGCTGAATTTTTGGATTTAGTCAAATTTTAAACAAACTCGGCAAAATTTAGATGAATATAGGTGATTTTATTTAAACATATGCGAGTTTATACATATTCAAATTCGGACATATAGCTGAATTTGACTGGATTAGGCTAAAGGAAAAATAAAAAAACAATCCCACTCGAGGACACCATCGCTCTGCCCAAGCCACCGCTCCCACCGTTCCTTCTCCCACGCCTCCACGCTCGGGCTCCGCTGCCGGCGAGGCCGCACGCAAACAAGCGCCGCTGCCTTCCTCGCGCCCATGATCCCTCCCTCCACCGTGGTGCCGAGAAGAAGGAACAGGGCGTGGCGATCAGACGTGCACTGCTCCGGCGCGGCAGCCAAGGCGAGGGACCAGCGCACATCATATATCGCCACACGTAGCAGGCGCCGCCGCTCGGGTTCTTCATTGAGGTCAATTACATCGACTGTCGTCCTTCAGCGAGCAGCCAGGGAAGATATATTCCATGGTCACGATGTGGAAGCTGATTCCCTGTCCACTTGCGCTCAATTTCGGCTTCATCGATCTGTAAGCTCCTTCCTAGACAGTTTTTTTTACTTCCCCACAAGTTATTCGACGAATTGCCTCTGAGACGGTCTCGGGTATTTGCAGTGCAGAATGGCACGGGTGAGATGGAGTAGGAGAGACGGTTCCTACCAGAGGAGCAGGGGTCCTGCACGCGAACAGCCTCGAGGTGCCACACCGGTGAGTGCTGAAAAACATTTTCTGTTTTGGTCTTGCACAGTGGGATGTGTGATGTACCGAATGGAAGTGGAGCCATTGTCGCTCCAGTGGACTGCTCACATGATGACTAATGAGCTTAACGAGAACGAGAAACAGCCTTCATGATTGGCGTCGGAACCTCGCGAGGTTGGTGTACTTGGTCTCTTTTGTGTCTAGCGGTGGCGTTGCTCAAAATTTGTTGCCATTGGTGATACTGAGTAATTTACAATATTGTTGTTTCTTGAGCCATATCCCTGGACCTGGTCATGTCTTATCTTCTCATGTATCTCTTAATTTTCCTTTGACATTTTACTTGTGCCGATCAGATGGATTCGAGGTGTATTCTGATTGATTGCTTAACTTGTTGTTTCTTTGTGTAGTGCGATGCTTTCGAAAATACTGTCGGTGGAAGCCTGAAGGAGGATCTTGGAAATGACAGAGAGGCGTCGACGAGGACATGAGCCACGAGGTAAACGTTCTTATGTGTTACCATATGCAATTCTGTTAGGCTGTTATTGAAATGGAGTAGAAAATTCAACTGTGTTGCTATTAATATGTTAGTACTGTAACATTATCTCGCATGTGTTAACTTATTGCTGATGCTTGGATGACACGTGTAACATGCAGCCTTGACAATAAGAAGGTAACATAAATCTTTCATTTTGTTTGTTTGGCTCTTGGGATTTATGATAATTGGACATTTATATATATGTCCATCTGACTTTATTTTTCTTAGAGGTAAGAGGTGTGGTACTACTCATAGTGGCCGAGACACAACTGCCAGCTTGACAGAGATTTGACTTTTAACTGTCTATTTTGCTTGCTGCCTTGATGGTTTTGTTTTTGTCAGATAACTCATTTCTCAAAAAATTGCTCGAATAGTTAATTTAGAGACAGACCCATGAAACTAAGACATCTTTTGTTTGTTTCTCATTGTATGCCCAGATTGAGATTGGAGATTAACGTTTGGAGGTCTTCCAAGGGCAGCTTGAGTGGCTGGAATCGAGTAGATTAGAGCATGTTTTCTAAATTTCTACCTAGAAGGTGACATTGATTCATTTGAGATTGATGAGCGCTGATGTCAATCATGTTTAATTGTGTGACATGCAGCGAATTTATCAATTTGCAAGGTTTGCTTGATGAGAGTTCTCTTCTTTGCAATTATTTGCAATATGTGGATATTACTTTTTTTTTGCGATTTATGTGAATATTACTTAATGAAGAACACATGCTGGTAGTGGATATATAATACCTAAATTTTCAAACACTCTTGGAATGTCTGGTTTCTTTTTCTTGCTTTGCTTCATTGTCCAAAATAAAAAAATGTTTACCCAGCTTTGCAAATTTTCATTTTCTGCTGGTTTCCTCTAATTCTAAAGTTCTCCATTACAGTTTTATCATCTTGGTTTTCAAATGTGTTCAACTAACTAATTATTTGGGTAGAATTTTCAACATAAGTATGTTGCCTGGATGTTATAAAACGCAGTAGGGGTTCTTTTTGAGTTGTGTTCGTTAAGAAAATAAATGACTAGATGTTTACTGCCGGAGAAGCTCGCAAAAATATCTGTGGTGGGCATACTTCACAACTTATGTTTCTTGCAGGATGTTCCATCCGAATCAGCAGCAAATTGTTGTGCAGTGTGTCAAGTATTTACTATTCCTGTATAAAAAGTATTGCATATCGGAGATGTGTAAACAATTCCTGTATAAAAACTGCTGCATAACTGAAAGACCCGCTTTAAATCCAGTTGCAAATGTACCACATTTGAGTCAATACTATGAATTCAAGTGCTTTGTGTGCAATAGTTTTTTGCAATCTTTTGGTTCACAAGGCTGATCGATTTATTGGAACTTTCTATATACAGAGTGTACCATGGATTATTTTTGTTGGCTGTGTTGACTAATGAGTTTTTGTTCTCTACTCTTGATGGCATTCCTTCGGCTGATGTATGTTTTATTTTTCATGTGCATGAAGTAGAAAATGGATAGAGCAAGGTCCTACGAGACTGGTATATTTGAAAAGCCGGCAGCTCTCTGACAAATGTTTAAGGTAATGTTTTTCCTTTGTTCAGCAAGACATTTCTTGATTTACCTGGACACTGCCTTTAATAATATTGTAAATGGTCATGGCTCCTCTTAATATTGGGTTTTCACTAGCTGTTAAACTTCGGTAATCAAATTTTCAGGATGTACAATCAGAAGTCAGTAATATTGTTGTGGGAAAAGAAAAGCCTGTAGAAGAATCTATTCCTGAATATGAGAAGCTTAAACATTATATATTTGAGCTAGAAAGTCATCTAGCATATCGCTGATGTATGGCACAGCGTCCTCCCAAAGCTAGAAGCTTGTTCCACGTCATAAAAGAAACTGTGTAAGCTCATTCTGTTTGAGATTGTGGTTGGCCCTTGTGAGTTTTAGGCTGAGTTTTTCCAGTCCAACTTGACAGCTGTTCCTGTATACTTAAAGTGATGGTTGAAAACTCTCTGGTTGTTATATCGACATCTTTTTCCTTACTGTGTGAGTGTGTACTCTGTAACTAATTTTTTTCAACTAATAAGTGGTTCCAAGGAACATATGAGCTCTTCCTTTTGGTTAATGCTTGTGCCTCAATCAGAACTGGATTTGTTTATATCAAATTCAGGCATTGCTCCCTGATTAGTATTAGTTGATGTCTACTTTCATGAGATAAGCCTACTGTTCTTTTTCAGGAGGAATGCATATTGGTATAGAGAGATGACGGCCTGAGATATGGGCTAAATATCACCATTGGTCTTGAGAATTTGCTCCCTAAAACCTGCAATTTCAGTGTGGTAGGGTAGATAGCTTAATTAGCCAATGTATTACATATTATATGTTCATACGTCAGATAGTTTCTCACATGATACATGTTAATTCGATGTTCCTATTTATCATGGATTTTGGGGATGAATTACTGTTGAGTTCTGGAGTGATGGTGTTGTGTATTTGCCGCAAAAAGGAGAAAATATGAACTGTTTGATATTTGCCTTTCGTTAGGTATATATTTAGTTTCCAGAATGCTAATTAGTTGTGTTCAACTGCAGTATCTTTTCCGGTCACCTAACAGACTTGACAAGAGAACAATATATTGGTTGTCCATGCAAGCAGTGATGATGACACTATTTGGCTTATCTATGAGCAACACCAGAGATCATACATGGAGGTCAGTTATCCTGAACACAACTTTTTTGTCAATGCAGCATGACTAGAATAACCACCTCGACATGCTACTGCTTGGATGATATCGTCTAAAGATGTGAGACCCCGGTCCTTTTCGTGCACTGTTTCATATATTTTCACTGAGTTCTAGGTAGAAATTGTTCATGCTTATGCTCTCTTTTCAAAATTAATGGTTCAGTGAGTCAAAATGGCCCGTTGAACTACCTTAGAATTAGATTTCCTTCATAGCTTCAGTTCAGTTGTGGTTTCAATTTTGTCTTTACTTGAGAATACATCTTCTTTCTTCCCTTGACATAAGACTAAAATAAGGTAAGCATGTTAGATATTTACCAAAAGAGAAATTCCAGATTGTAAAGAACACTTTATGGTGTTAGTTGTCGATGCATACTTTACCACACTAAAAAGGATGTTAAGCTTCTTTCTAATGTCAATGATTTAACAAATTGCCGTGTCACATTCTTTTAAGTTCTCCAACCAGGCGGCTTTGTATATTTAGCTCAAATGTGAGATCTATTAGGTGTTCTGATCTGAATGATATTTTGTTTCTAAATTTTTCATTCCAATATTGGAGCTCATAAATTTACAAAAGTCCAGACAGTAACGACGAAGCAGGTGCTCTAAACACCTCACGGGTTTGTACAAATGAACTTTATACTATTTGTGGTTGTATAAAATAGTTATGGTCTTCATACTCAGAAACATGCTCTGTGTTCCATATGGATAACTTGATATACTTCGTTGGTACGCTATATATGCTTGGTTAGGTGCTTTAGTTTTGACTGTATGCTTGGTTAGGTGCTATTTATACCAGTTTGCACCTTATGTCCATGATATAATTTTGATTGAGATTAAGAATAGCTAACCACAAATTTGAAAGGCGTTCTATTGGGTTTGCCCTTCAGGATGTGTGTGCACTCAATAAGGAAACTGTACAGTACGGATAAGGACCACCAAATGTTCAGACCGTACAAACCAATCCATGGATAAGGACCACCAAATGTCAAACCTGTACAGTACAATTTGTACAAATGCTAGTACTAAGTACTAACCAATAGGTATCATAGCCGTGAACTGGTGAGATCGCTGATCATGATCTCGCCGAACGGCCTGTCTAAGGCCGATCTCCGGCGAGCGGAGAGCTCCTGTGCCACGATTCGCATGGTCGGCCGGGCATCGGGGTTCGTGCGGACGCATGACAGAGCCACAAGGAAGGTGAACACCACCTGCGAGGCGAGCTCCCCATCGGGAACCTCCAGCCTATGGTCCAACAAGTCCCTGAGCAGCACAAGCGCTGCCGACTTGCTGACGCCGACTTGCGTCTCGTCCAGGCTGTACAGTGAGCTGATGAGCCCGCCTGGGAACTTGCCCATCAGGATCTCCATTGCGATCACGCCGAAACTGTACACGTCGCACTTGGTCGTCACCCTCAGGTAGGCGAGCTCTGCGGCAAGAAACGCACGCGCCGATGAGTATGGGCTTGCGCCCAGCAATGCCGGATTATTTCTTCCCAGTTACGAAACATGGTACCTGGTGCCATGTAGCCGTAGGAGCCGGCGACGGTGGTGCAGTTGGAGCGCCCGGGGCCGAGGAACCTCGCCGTGCCGAAGTCCGACAGCCGCGTCTCGTACTCAGCGTCCAGCAGGACGTTGTTGACCGAGACGTCGCGGTGGATCATCGGCGGCGAGCAGTCATGGTGGAGGTAGGCCAGCGCGTGCGCCAGGCCTCTGATCGACCGCATCCGCGCCGGCCAGTCGAACCTCTCGCCGCCCCGATACAGCACTTTGCCGAGGCTGCCCCTTTGGACGTGCTCGTAGACCAGGTACATGAACCCGGCCGTGGCGCAGAACCCGTGGAGCTTGACGATGTTCCGGTGCCGGACGTGCGTCAGAGTCCTCACCTCGTTCTCGAAGCTCTTCTCGCTGATGCCCCAGCATGCGTCTCCTGTTTCCGAGACGTCGAGCCTTTTTACGGCGAGAGAGTGGCCGCCGGGGATTTCCGCGCGGTACACGCTCCCGAAGCTTCCCTTGCCGATGCAGTAGGCCTCGTTGAAGTGCTCCGTTGCTGCCAGGATTTCGCCGAAGGAGAACTCCACTTCCTTGCTCCATATGGACGCCTGGAGACCGCTCGCCCCTGTCGTCTCTGCCTTGTCTTGCTCGGTTCCTCGCTTCTTCCGGACCACCAGCGCGAAATAACCAACCGCAGAGGTACAGACTAGCATTGCTGCACCAACAGACAGAGCGACAGCAAGGATGAATCTTGTGGTGTACCTCCGTGGGCCAACTCTAGCGCTGGTGGAATCCAAGCGGCAAGGTTTCAGGCCGGCAATGTCGCCGCACAGACCTGCATTGCCACTGAGATCAAGCTTGGTCAGCAAGTTCATCTTGCCAAGCAGAGCCGGCACCTCTCCTGTCAGGTTGTTGCCGCTCAGGTTCAGGTACCAGATGCGGTCCAGTTTTGTCAGCTCCACGGGCACACCGCCATCGAGCTCATTCCCAGACAAGTCCAGCTCCTCCAGTTGCATCGTGGTGACACTCACCAACGCTGGCGTAATCGGTCCTGATAACATGTTGTGGCTGAGGTTCAGATTGAGCAATGGTAATTTGCCGAGCTCGGGCGGGATCGTGCCGGCGAGCCGGTTGGATGCCAGGCTTAGACGTTGCATTGCAGCCATGGTACCGTAACCGGGAGGGATCGTCCCGCTGATCTTGTTGCCATCCAAGTTCAGGAACGAGAGGCTCTTGAACCGAGCCCAGTGCTCCGGGAGCTCGCCTTCAAATGAGTTCCCGGACAAGTCGATGTAGTACAGGTCCGGATGCGATTCGAATATCTCCGACAGCTCTCCGGCGAGCCGGTTGCCTGCCATCCGGATGCGTACAAGCTTCTTAAAGTTGCGGTAGCAGGCGGGGACGTCGCCGGTGAGGTGGTTGTTGTCCAAGGCGAGGTACCGGAGGCGTGGCGCGCTGTTGCACAGCAGTGGAGGCAGACCCCCAGAGAAACCGTTGTCTGACATGCTGACCATGGATAACAAGCCGTTCCCGCCCAAATCCGGCGGGATGGCACCGGAGAAGAGGTTATCGAAGGCGATGAGACCGAGCAGGTTTGGCAACCGGCCGAGCTCGGCCGGTAGCTCTCCCTGGAGCATGTTGGTGCTTATGGACAGCCTCTGCAGCGCCGTCATGTTCCCAAACTCGACCGGCAGGCGGCCGGTAAGCTGGTTGTCGTACAACCGAAGAGTGTGTAATCTGGTGAGGCTGCCGATGGTCCGTGGAATAGTGCCAGAAAACTCGTTCTCGGCGAGGTCCAGCACCCTGAGGTTGGTCAGGTTTCCGATGATCGCCGGGATGGAGCCCGAGAGGTTATTCGTCGCCAACGACAGGAATTCCAGCCTCGACGCCATGCCGACCTCCGTGGGGATTCCGCCGATGAAACCGTTGTTGTCGGCCTGAAACACCTGGAGGCGTGTCCAGGCCCTGAAGTAGTTCGGCAAGATCTCCCCGGTGAGCATGTTCTTGGAGACGTTGAATTCTCGCATTTTTGTGAGTTTCGCCCATGACACGGGCAGATTCCCAGAGAGCTTGTTAACGGCGAGGCCGATGACGGTGAGGTTGGTGCAGCTGCTGAGCTCCGTTGGAATGGTGGACTCCAACAGAGCGATGCTGACATTGATGCGCTCGAGCGACCGGAGCTTGCCGAGAGAGGCCGGGATCGCGCCGCCAAGCGGGTTGGCGTGCAGCTCGAGCGCTCGTAACCCAGAGATGGAACCTAGCGCCGCTGGTATGCCACCGGAAAAACTGTTGTTGCCAAGCATAAGGCTCTGAAGCTTGGTCAAGTTGGCGAGCGACGGTGGTATTTCTCCGGCGAGCTGGTTGGAAGTGAGGTTGAGGTGTTCGAGGTTCGGCATGTACGCGGGCAGCGCCGCCGGGATTGGGCCCGATAAGTTGTTGTTGGACAGATCAACGGACCTGATGCTGAGCAGCGGCGTGGACGCGTTGGACGACGGGAACGATCCTGTGAGCGAGTTGAAGCTGAGGTTGAGGCTGGCGAGGCTGCGCAGCGACGAGAGATCCAGGGCGTCGAGCGTGCCGGCGAGGCGGGCCACGGCCACGTTGATGTCCACCACGCGGCCGGACGCGTCGCAGGATACGCCGCGCCACCGGCACGCCGCGACCGTGGAGTTGGCGGCGGCCTCCCTGTCCCACGACGAGAGAGCCTCCTCGTCGGGGGGCGTGGTCAGGCTATCCTTCCACTCCAGGAGCGCCTCGGCTTCTCCCGGCGCCGATCTCGCGCCGCGCAGCTGCGTGGAGGACACGAGCAGGAAGAGAAGAAGCGCGGCACGCCGCAGGAACGTTGTTGTTGCTTCGTGCAGGTCGTCGTGGCGCTTCATCGCTAAACCCTCCGCACAATCTGCCGCCTGCTGAAGGTGAAACTGGGTCGGCGCGAGCGGGATCTCGGACCAGGACATGAACCGCTGATGCTGCTGATCCGTTCAGAATGCAGCTGCAACCATGGCGCGCGGGCGTGCATGAAAACGCCTCGCAAGACTTGGACGTGGTCTGAAGTCTGAACTGGAGCGCATGACGTTCCTTTCCTTGAAAGGTTATTAGAGAGGAGATTTGTTCTGTATAAATTTTGTTTTGAGAACATCATCAAATGCATTAAGGAGTAACCCTCGAAGATTAGTGCTCTGTGCCAACTAATTAGAATTTTCTTTCAACGGACCTTCTCATTTCTGCTACCCAACGAATATTTCCAAGAGGAAGAAACGCCCGGCCGAAACCATGCACTATTTTAACCAGAAATTTCTTTCAACTTCATCAAAGCTTCCATTCGATCTGATGTGCCACGCCTAGACATGCTAAGGTGGCCTGGAGACTCCGGGCCGGGTCAGCCCGCGTAAACGAAACGAGAGTGACGTGAATGTTACATAGTCAAAGATCTGCAAAGTAAACCCACTTACTATAAAATGCTCCGCCAATTGTTTTTCAGCGGCTATAAGAAAAACCGTGATCTATCTATCCATAAAAGATTACCCGGCCCGCTAGCTCACGTTGACCATGAAATGGAGGTGGAATGCACTGACAAACAAAAGAGGCACCAAGTCTCATGTTTATCTATATTTAGACACCGCCAACCAATTCAACTTTGACGAGAAAGTAGATCTCATTTCTATTCTTTACTAGTAGTATATAGTGGACATCTATTAGCCCAGGTCTCATCTATTGCCAGTTCCACAATGTGTAATAAATAAAGCACCGTGTTAGGTGGCCTTGCTTATTCTTAGTGGTATCTGTGTGATGTGTATACAAAGGTCAGCGACTACCAATTATTCTTGCCAAAAAACCCTAGGTGGAACCCACTTGTAACCAGAAAGAACTTAGTTGCAATCCACTTGCGACTCCTAGCCAACACGTATCATGATGCTAGTCCCAATGGTCCGTAACATTTTTAATCGGTCGTTGTAACCCACTTGCAACCATGAAAATCACAGTTACAACTCATTTACGAATCACAATGCTAACATAACAGTCAGAACATTTTTCTTAGTCACCATGCGAAATCACAACTGCCTCCATCTTTTTTTTCTCGCAGGCTGCAGACCAGACGGGCCAAGGAGTACCACTCGTCGATAGGTTTCTCCTCTGTCGCTCTGCTAAATTAAATACCTGAAATCTAGCGCGCGGAAGTGAGTTCTCTGGCTCCCGCGCGCGACGCGATCTGAGCCATTCATTTTCGGACGAACGCTAAGGATGGCAACTTCCAAAAAAAAAGAAAGGAAAAAAGATAAAGTTGCCGGCCCACACATTGCTTCGCCCTGGCAACTTTTGGTGGCGTCGCGCGCCCGTGCTAGCACGGATCTTAAAATATGGATTGCGATTTTCTAATTAGGTTCGTAACTCTGATGAAACCCAGAAGAAGACCGTTTCAATTCTGAATTTTCTGATGAAAGCCCGTGTAAACGTCTCACCACGTCCATTTTGTTCGGGGGCCGTTTCCAGCTCTGCACATTCCTATCTGCAGTTCGGCTATTCGAACTCAGTGGGCCCGCAATTCTCCAGGGAAGCCCCGCCCGCTCCTTCAGGATTTCTATGGGCTGCAGCCTGCGGCACGCCCAGGCGCAGTTGCACCTAGCATGGGCTTTGGGCTATAATGAAGAAGAGAAGAGCACTGGGTTGATTGCACAATAGTACACGAGAGCAACAGAGCCTAGGCAGGCGCGGCCGGCGTAACGGGCGGGCGGTGCCGGCACCGTCACCTAGTACTCTTTCCGTTCCGAATTATACGAGAAAATGATTTTATGGTAAATTTGGTCAACAATATATTTTTTTTAATTGAAAGGGACTCTGTACCCTGTTCCATTACGAGATAATGAAACAACCAGTTCCAAAGTAACAAGAAAAGATAAAAACGACAGCAAGAGCTTAGCGCTCAGAAACTAAAAAATAGAGAAGTCTCGGCTCAGCAACAAAAGCCACTGCTCTACAACTCCCAGGGAGCGCACTCTAAAGAAGGCATGGAGCAGACCAAAAGACAGACTAAAACACCACATGAACATTCTCCTCATCATCAGGGTGGTTTTGGAGATATTCCAGCGATGCCCCCCCCCATAGCTCGATGATGTAGTAGTGTTCCATGTGGAGATCCACTCGAAGCCAGCGCAGATCATCTTGCCGTGAGCGTCAGAGGATTTTTCAGTCTGTCGATCATCTTCTCTATGAAGAGGGCGATCTTCCCCCCTTCAGGTCCTTGAATGGTTTGTGCCATATCTTTAGGAAGGAGAGGACCAGACGCCAGACCTGTTTCATATTAATCCAAAATGTCTTATTAAAGACAATGATATTTCTGTTATTCCAAATGCTCCAAAGAACAACAGAGGAAACAACATTCAAATAAAGATGTTTCTTATTAGCAAGCCATTTGGAAGCAAGAGATTCATAATCTACAATACTAACATCAAAAACATCCTGAACATCTTTTCAGAGTAAACTAGAAACTAAGCATTCAAAAAATAAATGATGAACATATTCTATTTCTTTGCAGAGATTACACTCCAAGGGTTTTGGGATCCCTTGGCTCTAAGAATATCTCTAGTCAGAATCTTATTTTGAGAAAATAACCAAAGAAAAATCTAGACCCTGGGTGGAATAAGTAGTTTCCATATAGCAGGGAGATAAACCTGGGTGATACCTCGAAAATTGACCAGAGAGTAAATAGAACTTGAAGAATATCCGCCCTTAGATTCATACTGCCAAATTAACTGATCATCCTGCTTAGATAATCTAATTGATTGAACAATACCTAAAAGATCATGCCATTGCAGCATTAATTGCTCAGTAAAAGTTCTGCTAAAGTCACATCTAAGATGTGTATCATCCCATAACCCAGCTATCGTTTTAGTCTGTTGGTTAGAAATCAAATAAATTTCCCAGAATTGGGTAGCTAAGGTAGAGTTGCCAAACCAAATATCTTCCCAAAATCTAATAGATTTACCATTCCCTACATGCTATTTATATCCAATCTCAACCGTCCTAGAGGCCCACATGATCCCTTTCCAAAAAGTAGATGGGTGAACATCATGATAGCAGAGGATATTAGGTGAGTTAGTCTTTATATTTAGCATCTATCACCTTTTTCCATAAAGCCCCCTCTCCTTGAATATACCTTTTCACCCAGGAGCTAAGAAGGCATAAATTCAAATCGTGTAGGTTTGGGATATCCAAGCCTCCAAAATCTTTCTTCATGCAGACTGAAGACCAATTAGCTAGATGCAACTTATGATTACCCTCTTCATCATTCCAGAAGAAGTTAGCTAAATGGGAATCTAAAAGTTTCAAAGCCCACTTTGGTCAACAATATATGAATCATATTTCATAAAATTATACTTAAAACCATATTTTAAATATAAATCTAATGTATAATTTTTGTTAAATATTGTTTGCATTTTGTTGACCAAGTTTATAGTCAAACTATTTTTTTAAGTAAGTATTTTTTTAAGTAAGTTTATAGTCAAACCAGAATGGAGATAGTACGCGGGATCGGGGACCTGCGCGAGAGCACAGAATCCGGAGAGGGATCAACAGCGGCGGCGTATCCCTTAAAAAAAAACAGCGGCGGCGTACCGTACGTACGTCGGGAGAACAGTGGCGCGCCGCGCTTGTCCCGGCAGTGCGGACGACGTCGTGCGCGCGCAGCATAACGATCCGCAGTCCCTAGCCCTTGTACCGCTAGCGGAGACCGGAGGGGCTCTGTCTGTGTGTGGCAGGTACCGCGGGAGCTTAGCTAGGGATGTGAGGTGATAGCAGACGGTCCGTTCATCTCGTTGCAGATGTTTTTGGCATGATGATCGGCTCATACTAGCTTGAAACCTTTAGTTAATCGTGGGTAAACCGACTAGTTTTGTGGTCGATCTAGCTATAGATTAGCTTATCTAGAGTTCCCCAACACCCATACATATATATGACTGCTTCTCTTTTTTCCTTTTCTGAAGGCACTACCTGCAGCCAGGCTCTGGCCCATGGCAAGGTTGTCGCGAAGGGCCCAGCCAGGAAGGGGCCTAAAAATTTTATGCGCAAAAGGCAGAACTAGAACTAGAGAAAGGCAGCTGGCAGCCCAACAAATAAGTCGCGAGCAGCGAGCACTCCTGTCGCGACTCGCGAGGAGATCGATCCCGATTCCCGATCGATCGTGAATTCTACAGTCAGTGTCGGCTGGTGTCTCGACTCGGATCGATCCAAAAAGTCCCGCTTCCAGCCCGCTAGCTCAAAAAAAAATCCGACGGACGAGAGTATGAGACCGAGTCTGCTCTCTTACTCTCATCGCCTCGCGAGTCGCGATTCGCGTGTCTTCTCGTCGTCTTTGTTTTTGACAATTGTTTTTGACATTGATGATCTGCTTTCCATCAATAATCTTGGACGCCTGTCCTCTGAGTTTACGCCTTAATTTATCCTTAATTCTCGCTTAATCCTTCTAATTAATTCCTCAATTAGGGTTATAAATTTTAAGATTATAATAAATTCTTTCACATTTGATATAAATTTTAGGATCATGAAGAAGCTTTTTTCGAAGCACTAAAACTTAATTGTCGATGAACTCATTGGAGGCCGGTTTTTTTGAGGTATTCGCTAGCATGGAATACTTGTTATGTTTTAATACCATTTTTATTTTCTATTTAAATATCATAATGCTTTAGTGTTTGAGAATTATTTATAGACATCTTCACTATGAATGTGTGGTTATATGCTTTAAAATATTTTGCAAGTGAAATTGACACATATATCGTCTATATATATAGTCATTAAGAAGTATTTATCGAAACTTAGGAAAATATAAATGGCCCTGCCTGCAGCTAGGACTAGGAGTAGAGGCTAGCTAGCAGTAGCGAGCTGTGTGAACCACCGCTCCCACTATGCCGGGGTCAAAACGCAAGGCACAGAGCACAGACCATCCGGAGTAGCGTGCAGTATCCTAGGCTAATAAAATGCCAGGTAGTACTTGCCGGCAGATATTAAACCGACAGATCTACGGATACCGCCAAAATAAGGGCTAGTAATTGCGTTTGCACCGTGTCGATCGACATTGATTCGCTAGCTCCGCGGGCACATGCATGGTACCGCCCCGTACACCTACGCCACGCGCGCGGCCGGGAATTGAGATCGATCCTCCGGCGGGCCCGTCCGACACGGATCTCGATTACATTCCGATAAACGATAGAAATATTAAAATAACAATCTATTTCTCTAACAAATTTAAAAAGCTTCGTAGCTGACGTTGAGGTATTTGGCAAAGTGAATTTCGTAACACTTGGTTCAGAAATGAGTGCATTTAACTCAACATCGCATATATCAGGTTCATCATCTTTACCAGGCCGAGTAAAAGTTTTTGCAAATGTAATGCAATGTTCTTTCAGTTGAGAACCATCCAATGTCTTCAAGGATGTCGAAATCATTAAAAACTGAAATATACTTTTAAATGACTGGAGTTCTTCAAACCTGTGCTTCAAAGATGTGGTCACCATATCGACCATAACCAAAAAGTAGTTTACTTTAAAATCCTCTTCCGCTTGGAAGATTGCTTCCTCGCATTCAGTTTTATCAAATTGCTTTGTCCTAGAAGCATGACGCTTTACACGGAACGATTGCTCTACACCGGCAGCTCAAATGCAATATCCTTGGCACTCTTTAAACCAAAAAGAAACCTTTCATTTCTATATGTTTGAAACTAAATACGATACCTTCTATTTATTGTATTTTAGGATCAATGCACATGGATGCTGATTGCAACTTCTTGATGACCGTGTTTACTGTAAATAAAATTTCATACCAGATAACCACACCAAATATAAATTCAAATATACTAAGCACTTTAAATAATTTTTTTTGCATCACTCCTATCCTTTGGTTCAATATCAACATCTTCACTTAACTCAAGAAGAGCAGACCTTAGCTAAGGAGCTTGAAATCTAATTGCTTTGACACTTTTGATCCGACTCTCCCAACGAGTATTAGACAAAGACTTCATGTTAAACCTTCCACGTGGTCAAGCAACACTTTCGATCTTTTGGTAGACCCCAAAAATAAAACATAGATTTGTTGCACGATATACAAAGCCCTTGAATTTACCTTAATCAACATGTTATGTACTCCTTTGTTCTTTCCTTTCATATTAGAGCCATTATTATAACCTTGATCCCTAATGTCATCAATAAGAAGACCATATGACTTGATGGAATTAATCAATACCTTGAAAAGCCCTTCACCAGATGTGTCATTCACCACCAAGAAACCAAGAAATTTCACAGCAACTATTTTTAGCAAAACTTGTCTAAGGCGCTCCTTCTCTTTTGTGATCTCATGTTGCAACTCCTTATCAATTATTTCATGTTTGCTCAGTCTATTTCTTAATTCATTTTAAGAGATTATGCTTGACATATGCTCGACACTAACTTCATGTTCTTTGAGCCTATCGATGATATATTCCCAATCATTAAACCCATCATGTGCCAAGGAACTCTTGCGGTTAATAGGGTTGAACAACTTGCATGAAAAACAGAACACTTTGTCAACATGTCTTGAATAAACTAGCAATTTTCGATCAGGTACCTCTTCATTGCTCATATGAAAAATATCGTTTACCGGTTAGAGGAAAAGTGATATTTTCTTCTCTGATGGGACCCTTTTCCACTAATATGTCTCTTGCCTTGTTATCAAGAGTAGCCCAATTTGCTGGATTATAAATATCCACACTAACCGGTTCTGGTTCATCATCAACATTAGCGGATTCATCATCAAGATTAGTCACATTGTCATCATCTGCGTTTCCAGCGTGGGCCATTTCCAGCTTTTCTAAATTTTCTGATAAAACCCAGAAAAAAAAGTTTCTACTCTGAATTTTCTGATGAAAGCCTGTGTAAACGTCAGACCCTGTCCATTTTGTTCGGGGGCCGTTTCCAGCTTTGCACACTTCACAGCTCGCCGGACCACTTGCTAGCTCGGCCACTCGACCGCAAGTGTCGCAGGAAGCCCAACCCGTTCCTTCGGGGTTTGAATGGGCCACGGCCTACGGGACGTCCAGGCTCGACTGCACCCAGCATGGGGCTATAATGAAGAAGAGAAGAGATGTCCAAAAGAAAAACGAAGAAGAAAAGAGAAAACACTCGGGGCACCCACTCGGTGGCTGAAAAAAAAAACTAGAGCAACAGAGCCGAGGCAGGCGCGGCCGGCGTAACACGCGGGCGTGTGAGTACGTACGGGCAGCAGTGCAGCCAGCGATCGCGTCACACGTGGACCTGGCGCGCGCTCTCGCGCACAGGCAGCCGGAGAGGGACGGCTCATGGTGCGCAGGTAGCCGATCGAGTGGCGTACGTCGGGCTGAACAGTGGCGCGCCGTGACGCGACGCGCTCGTCCCGGCCGTGCCGACCAGCTATCGAAGTACCCCAAAACTGCAAATGCAGTAGTATCTACTGTCTAGAGGGTCCCGTTCATTTCGTTGTAGATATATTTTTGCGAACGACTGACCGGTTCACACACACTATCTTGAAACCTTTAATCGTACGTGGGTGAACCGACTACGGTAGTGGCTGATCTAGCCATAGCTTAGCTTATCTAGCTAGGGTTCCCTAACACCCATACATATATATTCCTGGTTCTCCTTTTCCATTTTTGATGGCACTATCGTCTATCGGCAGCTAGGAGTAGGAGTAGCGAACTGTGTGAACCACCGCTCCCACTATGCCGGGGTCAAAACGCTAGGCCTACAAGGAGCCGCGTCCCGTCCCTCCCGTCACGTCCAACAGACCATATGGAAGTCCACTGTAGCGTGCAGTATCCTAGGCTAATAAAACGCCAGGTAGTACTTGCCGGCCGGTAGATATTAAACCGACAGATCTACGGATGCCACCAAAATAATACTAAGGGCTAGTATTAATTGCGCTTTGCACCGTGTCGATCGACATTGATCCGCGGGCACATCCGCACATGGTACCGCCCCGTACACGTACGCCACGCGCGCGGCCGGGGGAGAGATCGATCCTCCGGCGGGCCCCGTCCGACACGGCCACCCTCCCCGGCCCTGTATCGATCGCGCGGAGCCATGCATGCATGCGTATGTGGACGACGTACCCACCGGCATCGATCTCGAGTTATCGATCACACGTGTTTTACTCTCCATGGACGTAGTACATACGTCGTACTACGTACGTGGCTGCCGGCAGCAAGCAAATGCGCGTGCCCGTGCCGAGCGCCCATCCGTGCCGCGCGCTCCGCAAGCACAGTGCTGTACAGTGTACACCGGTGGCCGGTGCACAGGGCGCGCGCAGGCACGGTCGCACGGGGAGATCTGGCGCCGGACGGGCATTGGCCGGGCACGGCGGCTCTCCTCGTTGCCGGCGCAGGTAGACAGCGGCCGCACCAACCAACAGTACCGCCTGCCCACCGTTCTGCCCAGATCTGGTTAAATGAGGCCGCCCGTGCGCGCCGACGCACGCGTACCCGCGGGGTTTACAGGTACGGCCAAGGACGCGAGGTGTGGGTGTGGAGCCGGCCGCGGCCGCGTAGCCAGCTACCTAGGCCCGTGGCTAGGTGCGTTGAACCGATGCTGGGGACGTAGGATGGCGACCTCCTCCCGCGGCCGGCAAGAGGTCAGGCCCGGCCCGGGGCCCTCTCCAGTCTCCACTGTCCTTGGTTTTGTTTTGATGCTGTATGGGGGTGGCGTCGTCGCATCTCGCATGGATGGGCCGACGGGTGGGCCAGAGCTAGCTAGCCGGACGGGTGGGCCATACCGGCATCTGCATGCATGCCTTACGCACGTACTCCCCGTCCGTTTCAAAATATAAGATGTTTTAGATTTGTGAAGAAAATGTATCTAGACTTTTTTAGTGTCTAGATTCACTTCAAACATGAGTGAACCTGTATAGTAAAAGTAGTCTAAATACATTCGTTTCACAAACCTAAAACATCTTATATTTTGAAACGGAGGGAGTACGTACCTACGTACGTACGAGCGGTGTACCTGGACGTGGTGGATGGCCATGAATATGCTATCATGTATGCGAACGAGGTGGAGTAGCTACGAAATTCAAGTCGCTCGACTGTGATAATGGATCGTTTTATGTCCGCGTCGACGGACCACGGATCACGGGCGGCGCGCGTGGCAGAGCGAGTCGTCTGCTGGGCGCCGACTTGCGTACGTATAGGGCGCGTGGACCGAGAGGTAAACTGGTCGGCCGGCCGTGCATATGGGAAAGTCGCAAAGGCAAGCACAAACTCCGGATACTTGGCAGCTGGTTCGTGGCCGGCGCCGCCGCGCGCGGATGCCGATCGATCTTGCGTACGTACTCAGTTGTGTATCCGATAAGCGTGTACGTATGTTTTTGTGTTGCCGGAGTATGCTCGCACACATGCTACATTTCCCCCCCTCCAAATAATAATACTAGCTACTAGAACAGTCTCGGGCGGCCGTTACAGGCACAGACCATGGAACCACGCGCTTCTTCAGTCAAGTCCATGGATCTTGCTGGAGATGCGGGGGGCGGGGTGTCATTTCCGTGTCTCTCTCTCTCTCTCTCTCTCTCTCTCTCTCTCTCTCTCTCTCTCTCTCAAGGAATCTTTAATTTAGGAGGACGTTTACCACTTTACCATATGTTATGTTGTCAGTGACACCCGGTGATGATTGAGCCAGCTGATTTGATGCCAACAGTCGCAGATCCAGGCCAACACCACTGGATCGGATTTTTAGACGTCTTGCAAGGAGATGCATGGCAGTTGCAGTTTAGCGTCTCAACTTGCAGGACATTTCACTGTACATT
The DNA here is from genome assembly GCA_030063025.1 of Avena longiglumis. Lineage (NCBI taxonomy): Eukaryota > Viridiplantae > Streptophyta > Magnoliopsida > Poales > Poaceae > Avena > Avena longiglumis. The sequence continues at coordinate 7,945,670 of CP125979.1, forward strand.
CTTTTGTCTCTCAAGGCAAGCTAGCGGGAAACTCCCGGCCGGCCCATCTCCCCTGTTTACAGCTAGTTAGAAGCTAGGCACGATCGAATTGGGCATGTAGAGCCCAGCAGGTACATAAATATACATAGCCATATCATCATCAATCAATTAATAAAAGGAGCTAACCTAGCTTAGCATAGCTTGCTGGTTGCTCTTGTTCCGTTCTCCAAGTTGCGCAACCACCGTAGTAAATCATTTGGTACCGTCAGCGCGTTGCTCGACTGATCACAGCACCTAACCATTCCTGCTAGATATAGCTAGCTAGTTAGCTAATCATCCGCTGCACGTACGTCTCGCCGCCGGCACCATACGTCGTCGCATGCAGGAGCTTCCTCTACGAGATATCTAACTCACTCCAGCTATAGATAGCTCGTGTCGTCGAGCACATAAAGTAAATCGGTGGACTGTGCGCGTGGAGACGGTTGGGCGGTCGACATGGCCCTAGCTGGATCATCGCATTAAGACGAAGAGATCCTCCGATCGGGACGGGAGTGCATGCATTGTGGACCTCGATCCGCCTCTCTTGGCCTTCACACGTTGGCTTTAGCGTTGGCATCATCGATCGGCATAGGGCTCAATTAGTCGCGCGCTAATTAACAGACAGACTGTGTGTGTGTGAACCGTCGTCGTTCGTTGCCCGCACGCTTTGGTACGAGATGTTGGTCCGGTGGTCACGTTGTTCGGCCGGCGGCGACCAACCAGTAGCTGCGCGCTGAATAGCTCGTCGTCAGAGTTTATTATTAGCAGATGGGCCGACGACTTGACCTTTTTTTTGGCTGCGAGTGTTCACTTTGACAGTTCAGAGGCTGGCCGTCCGGTGCTTTGGTTTCCAGCGCACGATCGGGCTCTCCGTCCTGGCGCTGTGTGCGTCGACGGGTGGTGTGGGTGGTCCGGCGGCGCGTCGTGTGGCCTTTCCGTCGGACTCGGACGGCAACGTTGCCTGCGGGGATCGCGCGCCGACACGGCCTTGTCCCTGTCCTCCTCCTCCTGCATGGCGCCACGTACGGTACGTCCGTCCTTGTGTGCGGTGGTACGAGTACGACAGGTGGTGGGGGCGCCCGTGCGCGCGCGTACGATCCGTCTACAGCACCCAGCTGGCGATAGAGCCAGGAAAGGACGTTGCAACAGCACATGGGCCCTGACCCGGCCCTGATCGACCCTGCGCCAGCTGCGGTTCTGCAAACTATTTTTCTATCCCTGCCCTGCCCTGCCCTGCCCTGCCCGAGTTAATTAGTAACCCGTAATTAATTCCATCTTTGGATACCCCGATCGACGACGTGTACCGCGTGCGTGGCTGTCCGTATATGCAATTAACAGCCCGCCGTACATGATCCCCCGATTTATCATCCTTTGTCGGGGCCTTGTTCTTTAATTTGTCCTCGTGGTTAAATATCTATCGCGGCCACGCTGGATGCAAAAGCATGTGCGTGCATGTGATTTCAGAAGAGACATGCAGGAGCAGGGTGAAAACGGGCCAGTGTACAGCTGTGTCCGTACAGCCTGCCTTGTTAACTGAATCCGGACCAACTAATTTTTGCATCATGCATGCGTTCGTCATCAAACAACCCAAAAGTCAGTCACGCGTAAAGCCGCTCTCTGCCTGCAGACTAAAGAAACATCCTAGTAATTAATTCACACCCTGCATGTAAGCGTGGTGGAATTAATTGATGGTTTTGGCCAGCTGACATAGCTAGTGCACCTTGTGCATGCATGTGATCCCACAGGAGACAGTATTCGTATTGTACTCGTATTAGTGTATGGAGTACTGTGCCAAGACTTCATCAACTGGTCTCCTCCCGAAATTTAGTGCGTAACACGAGGAGATCTGCGGATTAGTCGGATGGCAACCACACCAGCTATACATGGAAAAGCACATGACCGATACCTAAATCCAGGTTCCTGCAGGCACCAAACCCAAGAAAAAGCACGGCATCCGGTCAACCACATCAAATGTCGTTAATTAACTGGGCTGCAAAAAAAAATTAGCTCGTGCGATTTGTGAATGCGACGTTGATTTTTTTTGACGATCAATACCACGTATATTCATAGAAACAAATAATACATGTTAGAGACACATAAACTGACTCCAACGATTATAAAATAAACTCTAAAAGAGACAAGCAAATCTTCGAAGTCTTTAAACTCTTTTTTTCTTTCGTGACACAATCTTGCAATCTTCCGAAGGCAGCCGAATAAAACCAAACCATAGACCTGAAAATACCAACGAAGGTTCACCCATAATTTTAATTTGAGCCGCAATGCCAAGGCTATGTGCACGCATGCAGCCATTGAAATAGTCAATCACCATCGGCAAGAGTACCAACACCAGTATGTCAGAAAAAAGTAATCGAACAGCCTGGTCAACATCGCTAGAGAGTTGAGGGTACGAATCACCATTGTCGAGGACATAGCAGTCGAGACATATATTGCAAGGATAAACCTCCTTGCGGCAACCATGAGAAAAGATCCAAAATCCATCCGGCAAAGCAAGATCTGAAAGCCCATACCTAAAAACTTGTAATCTTTCAGCACCACCATTAACGCCGGGAAGAAAAACTCGTCGTCGGACGAAGGACAATAGATCACTTATTGTAGACGATATCATCTTCATTGAGACGGAGAACAAAAAAAAGACGGCGACCAAAGCCCTAACCTAATATACTGAAAGCACTACTTTTATTAAAAAGTTCACGCATAGATCGGGTTCCCCACTCCTCCCGACACCGGCGAGGCCGGCCGGAAGAGGGGGAACCCGATCTATGAAGGAGGCGGAGGTGGAGGCGGCGCTGCTAGGGTTTCTACCGTACGGGAGAAAGAGAAGACAGCGAACGAATGCGACGTTGATTAGTTTACGCCTCGCATGAACAGAAGCTTCCGTAAGCATCTCTTTAACAACCACATCCATCTCGTCGTTTTCGTCAATATATTATGCAGTTATACACGACACGGATATCGCAATGCAGAAAAGATATGGCACCGGAATTTGCTACTGCCTCCTTTTTCGTAAGTTAAGGTAGCTCGCTGATGCATGTCAGCGGAATGTTTTCGAGTAGTACAACTACTTATTTTCGTCACTTAAGGTAGCTACTAGCTAGTGCCCTGCTTTAAAAATAAGTCATTTTCCTAGCTTTTTCTTAGCACAGTCATGTCCTGGCTGATGATCGATAGTACTACTTCTCTAATGATCGATCCCCTCGTGCCTTGTACTACGTGCGCATCTCTTTCGTGCAAGAAAACGTCGTGTTCGCAGGAGATACAAACTATTCTTGGAATCAAGAGCAGGGCCAACCATGATCGATACGCACGGAGCGCGGCCATCATGAATAACGGAATGCGGTTTAGGTCCAGTTCTTTTTTGCTTCTCCGTAGCCGCTCTCCAACTTTCAGGTCTAAAAATTTGCGAAACTTCAAAATAGTTAAGTCTAAAAATTTGGGCTCGATTTTTTTTTCAAACCAGCGTCCCAATTGAACGTGGAGAAGCCAAAAAGCCCGGGCTTAGACTTCGCGCTCGGCACGGCTCGCTCGAGATTTATTAGCGGAGATTTGCTCCGCACATGCGTCGTATCTCTCTGGAAGTATATGAAATTAATTAACGGTGGAAAGATTAAGCACGTAGTAGGAGTACGAGCACTCACTACTCTGCCTAAGTCGTTGCCTGGACTTGGCAGGAAAAGTCGAGAAGAAATACTAGCACACTGTACGCGAAGAACACGGAGGAAACAGGGGAGGTTTATGCTAAAATCACAGACAGGATTAACTTGTGTCTACCGGTGGGAGTGCGCAGGATGCTTCGAGGAAGGAGCGACCACGTACGCGCGCGGCAGACAAACCCGGATCACTGGAGGTCGTCGCCGCGGCGTTGCTTTCGGCGGTGTGCACGTACGGGCGATGGCGCCAGGCGTCGGCGTCGTCGTCCATGCACCGGCGCACTGTAAGCAGTGTGGGGGCTCTCGACATTGCCATATCAGATATTTGAGGGCTGTTAATTAATCCGGACGGGTCCATACATGCATATATATGAGGTGGACGTACGCGTGCGTGACGGTGCCATGCAATTAGACTATTGTTTATGCAGACTCATTCACCTCGGCACAACTGTCCTATATAGTTATTCAATACTTTTTCCTGAACACTCATGTCTCTTTCTTGCTTCAAAATATTATTCTATGGTTTAAACGTGGTTGATGACCCGTCTGGTGAGACCACCGCTGATGAGTACATGCAGAACTGTTGGATATAAGACCAGAGCCATCTGGATCGTTAAACAAAGCCGGTAAAGTACTGAAACTTTGTTTACAACGAGCGCATGCTTTTTCTGTCGAATGGTTGGACCATACTCATGACCCTGGCCCGCAAGACAGCGGCGGAGTACTCCCCGCATGCTGGAAAAATGACCGCGGCAGGATTCCCACCTCGATTACCCTTTCCTCACGAACCGGCCCTCCCTGCTTCGAGCTTCTTCTCTCCCGGAGCGCACCGCCGCATCAAGTCAGCCTAGCCTCCACCAGCCCGCCTAGATTCCATCCACTGGAGATGCAATCCGTTGCCTCCTGCCGGTTTCGGTCGATCCGACGATTCCCGCAACTCCAGCCTGCCATTGACGGCGCCGTCCCTAGCGCACCAGCCAGGGGAACGGCGGTTAGCCATGCTCGGCGCAGGCTGCACGGTGGATCCACCCCCTAGGAGTCGCGGCTGTAGCAACCGTCCGTCCTATCCTGCCATGTCGGAGCTCGCCCTTCGACTCCCGATGGCCCAGATGTGAAGGTTACAGGGGAGGGAGAGGTGGAGCTCGGCTCAGGCCTGCTCGAGTGGCCTCCGGTCCTCCATGCGTCCTCGGTGACTAGGGGATTACCAGAACCCATGTGTCCCTCCCCTACCGCAGAACGTACCACCTAGCGTGGTGGCGGTACTCCTGCCTCCAACATGTTCGGGAAAATGCCCGAGCAGCCTTGGAGAAAATCCTAGCCCCGTAGGTTTTGCTATCCTCCTCCATCGCTCGACAAAGCCGTAGCCGATGCAACCACCAATCTCTTGCTGGCTTCTTCTACACCAGCACCAACATGAAGCGTCGCTTCCTGCACGACCATCGTTCTCTTCAACTCTGACCTCCTCTTCTGCTGGTACGACACCTCCACTCTGGCCAAAACTGAGTTCTCGTACGTCGATTGCAACCTCGCCCAAGACTGCCATAGGTGTGCTTCTGCTCGTGCATGCTGATGATTCAACCGAAGGTTACATTGTGCTCAACTATTTGTTCTTGTGATCTTTTCTTTGTATTTTAGGTAATTGTGTTGCAGTTGCTTACAAGCTTAATCAATTTATGTAGATTGTGCTCTGCTGTTGTCCTGTCTCCGCGCCTGTCAATAACCGGAAACCCCTGCACCTTATTATACCAATTCATATATAGGTCGCACAGCCAGGTCTGCATTGCTTAGCCTCTCCAAGCAGAGCGCTCAATGGTACAACGTCAGCGCCAAATGTGAGGTAAGATGGATATCGTCTCTTCACCTCTCTTATCCCCTTTGATGCACACATATGCTGACTAAGATGGGAACTGTTGATTGCTATCCGGGCGATTTAGCTGATGGCTCATGTGTCTAATGTCTTCAATTTTCTTGATTAAAAGAGCCTTACTGAATAAGTTGATGACTCATGTTGTGGAGTCACTTGATGGTACTAAGAAAAGTCAGTTTTTTGGGATATGGACGTGTAATATCTAAACCATATTCATATATGCGAAAACATAAAATACTGTTTGAATCACGAGCTATATTTAAAAAGTATCCGAATACTGAACCGGAAACTGTCATATAGTCCTGGCGAGCACTTCCATCCAATTATCTTCCTGGTGCTGAGATTGGACGCGAGTCCATGGCTGCACATTAGATTACTCTCAATCTTTTTCAGTCTTACATATCTGGTCTAATCTGTTTATGCCTGCAATCTTTCGTTAGGCATCGTTGTTTCATGATTTAGTCTTCTTTCATAATTGTGGCTACTGATCTTGTGCTACTTTTCCATATAAAATGGCTGGTTTACAAGTGTAGACATCCAGAAGACCAGGCCATCAACGCATGTAGCAAGAAGAAATAAACATAGAAGGTGCCATGTCAAAGCAAATGGCCAAGTCACGAACGTTCAAGTTTTGCGGTGCATCGCATTGTAAGACTATCATGTAGGATGTATATTTAGCTACGAATTCATCATGTAGGTGTTGGAGATATGCCCTAGAGGCAATAATAAATATAGTTATTGTTAAATCTTTGTGTTTATGATAAATGTTTACATTCATGCTATAATAGTATTAACAAGAAAACATCAATACTTGTGTGATTTGTAAACTTAATTTGAAGTCCCTAGTAAAGCCTCTATATAATACTAGCTTGTTGGTTAATAGGTGATTGTGGTTTCCCTATCATGAACATTGAGATGTTATTAACAACAAGATCATATCGTTAGGAGAATGATATGGTGGACATACTCCTATAGATAAGCATAGCATAAAGATCAAGTCATTTTAATAGTTCAATTGCTATATGCTTTCTGATACATAGTAACCTAATTCCTTCGACCATGAGATCATGCATATCACCTTTACCGGATGGATGCTTTGATGACATCAAACACCACACCGTGAATCGGGTGGCTATAAAGGTAGCATTGAGTGTTGGAAAGTATTGGTTGAAACACATGGATCAAGGCTGGATTTGTCCATCCATATGACGGATAGATATACTCTGGGCCCTCTCGGTGAAATGTCATCCAATTAGCTTGCAAGCATGTGACTGCTCACAAGGGATCACATATCACGGAACGAGAAAAGAGTACTTATCGATGAGGTTGAACTAGGTATGCGAGAGATCACGATCATAACCTCGGATAAGTAAACTATCGTGAGACAAAGGGAAATTGGTATCGTATGTAAGTGGTTCATTCGATCGCAAAGTAATCGTAGAAATATGTAGCCATATGAATTTCCAGATTCCTCTATTGGTTATTGATCGAAGAAATGTCTCGATCATGTCGCATAATTCACGAACCGTGGAGACACACTTAAGGATTGACGTTGTTTGAGTAGTTATGGATTGATGAAAGAGTCGAATGTTGTTCTAATCTAGAATGGGATTCGGGATATCACGAGGAGATCCGGAATGGTCCGGAGAATAAGATTCATATAAGGAAAGTCCCGTTTCGGAGTTGGAGAATGATTCCGGTGTTTTCATCGGGAATGTTCTAGAAGGTTCCGGAATGTCCGGCACTCCGGAGGGGAAGGGTACATGAATGTGTTATATCAAGTTGCTATGATTGCATCATGTACTAAGTGTCATCGCTGAACAAAATAAAGGATTAAATCAAATCCTAGTTTGCAAAGTCAAACGGCTAATTTTGGAAAGAGGAAAGGAGGAGGAAACCGAGTTGGGGAGGATTCCCTCCTCCCCACCGCCGGCGCACCACCCAAGCCGAGTTTTGGAGGGACTCCTATCCCTCCCCTTGGACGGCCGGCCCCTCCACCTATATAAGGAGGGGCAGGGCTCCCTCCTAGAGACACACAAGATCCTCTCCTCCAAACCCTAAGCCGCCGGCGCCGCCACCTGCTGCCGCCGCCGCTGCCCTAGGGAAAACCACCGCCGCCTAGCAACCCTAGACGCCGGCCTAGCCTTCTCCTCGGCGTGTCTAAACCCTAGATCGTCGAGGGACTCTCATACTCCACCATACTCGCTCCGGCTTAAGGCGAAGCCCTACGAGATCTCCCATCTACTTCCGGTACCACGTCGTTGTGTTGCCGGAATCGCGAGGAGAGTGCTACAACCTCCGCTGCTTTGGAACAAGGAGAGGAAGGTCTTAAATCGACCGAACGTGTGACCGACTGCGGGAGCGCTGCCGGAACGCAGCGCCGGAAGGATCGTCTACACGATCTTGAGATCGGGAAGAGTACGGCTACATCACCCACGAGAATCCGCTCTCGTTAAACACTTTGGAATCTTCGAGGGTGAGCTATTCTATCGACTCGTTGCTACAATCTAGTAGATAGATCTTGGCTTGTTTGTTTGTATGCGGTAGAATATTTTTGTTTTCCATGCTACGAAACCCTACAGTGGTATCAAAGCCGTGTCTATATGTAGATCTGTTGCACGAGTAGAACACAATGGTCATTGTGGGCGTTGATGCTTTTATTGTCGATTGCTTCTTGTGTACTTTGCATCATGCGGTATGTTGGGATGATGCGGCCCGGTCTAACCTTACATGACATCGTTCATGAGACTTGCTCCACGCTTGACATGCAACTTGTATTGCATAAGTGGCTTTGCGGGTGCCTGTTTCTCCTAGCATAGTTAAGATCCAATTTACAATGGGTGATTAACAATACTAGTATCAATATTGTGGTTCATGTTCGTAAGTTAGAACGACACTTATTGAAAGCCCCAAACCACGTAAAACATGCAAAGAAAGTAGAGGCGTCTAACTTTGTTTTGCAGGGGTGTCCTGTGATGTGATATGACCATGATTGTGATTATATTTGATGTATGCAATGTTCCTTATTGTAAGTCGGCAACCGGCAGGAGCCGTATGGTTGTCTTTAATTTCTGCTACGACCCGCGTGTCTATTCAAAGTAGTTGTAATAGTTGAAGCCGGTGGACGACAATCATGAAGAAGCGTCATTGACCTTGATGCAATGCCGGTGATGATGGAGATCATGTTCGTGCTATAAGATGGAGATCGGAAGCACAAAGAAGAAAGGCCATATCATGTCACATATTATGAATTGCATGTGATGTTAATACTTTATGCATCTTGTATTGCTTAGTAGACGACGGTAGGATTATAAGATGATCCCTCATGCACATGAATTTCAAATCATAAAGTGTTCACCCTTAGTGTATACAACGTGAGCAAGCCAGATTTGCTCATGCGGAAACTAAGGTTTGATCTTGACGAGCCTGGCATGTACAGACATGGTCTCGGAACACGGATGACCGAAAGGTAAAGCATGAATCATATAGTAGATATGATGAACATGTCGATTGTTCGCCATTGAAACTATATCAACTCTCGTGATGATCGGTGTTGATGTGGTGGATTTGGTTCGTGTGATCACTAAAACAATGTGAGGGATATTGTTTTGAGTGGGAGTTCACCTAGATTAATTTTATTATTAATTTGAACTCAATTTGTCATAAACTTAGTCTAAACTATTGCAAATATGTTGTAGATCAATGGCAGCCCCTACCATCAATTTTAATGCGTTCCTAGAGAAAGAAAAGTTGAAAAACAATGCAAGGAACTTCACGGATTGGTTCCGCAATTTGAGGATTGTCCTCACAACTGGTAATTTGACCTATGTGCTGGATGCACATTGGTGACCCACTGCGGCTGATGCCCGATGAAGTAAAGAATGTTTACCTCACTCGGAAGACTCGGTACTCACGATTCGATGTGCTATCTTGTATGGTTTAGAATCGGAGCTTGAAAAGGTTTGAGAATTCAGACCCATATGATATTGTCGAGGATCTCAAATTGATCTTTGAGACTCATGCGGCAATTGAAAGCTATGGGGCTTCGAAAAGTTCTTTAAGCGCAAGATGGAAGAGGGCTCCGTTAGTGAGCATGTGCTTAAGATGTGCAGGCACGCAAAACAAACTTCAAAGCTTGGGTATTGTGATTCCTAATGCTTTGGGGATTTACCGTGTCCTCCAATCACTACCACCAAGTTACAAGAACTTTGTGATGAACTACAACATGCAAAACATGAACAAGGCGTTGCGAACTCTTTGCCATGTTGAAATCTGCGAAGTGGAGATCAAGAAAGAGCACCAAGTGTTGTTGGTCAATAAGACCACCAAATTCAAGAAAGGCAACTCTAAGCAGAAGGGACACTTCAAGAAGGTTGGTAAGAAAGTTACCACGCCGACGAAGAAGACCAAGGCTGGACCTAAGCACGATCTTGAGTGCTTTACCGCAAGGGAGAAGGTCCTGAAGCGAATTGCCCAAAGTACTTGGCGGATTTGAAGAACGACAACATCAAGAAGAAAGGTATATTTGATATACATGTTATTGATGTGTATCTCACTAGTACCGTAGTAGTGCACGGGTATTTGATACGGTTCGGTTGCTCATATTTGTAACTTTCAAAGCAGGTTTGCGGAATAAGCGGAAGCTAGCGAAGAACGAGGTGACGATGCGTGTGGGAAGCGGATCAAAGGTTGATGTGATCGCTCGGCACGCTACCCCTTCATCTACCATCGGGATTAGTTTTATACTTAAATAATTGTTATTTGGTGCTGCGTTAAGCATGAACATTATATCGGGATCTTGTTTATTGCGAGGCGGTTACTTGTTTAAGTCCGAGAATAATGGTTGTTCGATTTATATGAGTAATATGTTTTATGCACATGCACCTTTGATAGATGGTCTATTCTTGTTGAATCTCGATGGTGGAAATACACATATTAATAACATTGAGGCTAAACGCGTTTGAAATCGGCGATAACTCGACCTATATGTAACCGCTCGTCTTGGTCACATTGGAGTGAAGCGTATGAAGAAACTCCATTCCGATGGACTTCTTGAATCACTTTATTTTGAATCACTTGAAAGATGCGAAGCATGTCTGATGGGTAAAATGACTAAACTCCATTCTCTGGTATGATGGAGCGAGCTACGGACTTATTGGAAATCATACATACCGATGTGTGTGGTCCAATGAGTGTAGCATCGCGCGGTGGTTATAGTTATGTTCTTACCTTCACGGATGACTTGAGTAGATATGGGTATATATATTTCATGAAACATAAGTCCGAAACTTTCGAGAAGTTTAAGGAATTTCAGAGTGAGGTAGAGAATCAACGTAACAAGAAGATTAAATTTCTACGTTCTGATCGTGGAGATGAATATCTAAGTTACGAGTTTGGCAAGCATTTGAAGAAATGCGGAATACTTTCACAATTGACACCGCCTGGAACACCACAGCGTAATGGTGTGTTCGAACGTCGTAATCGAACTCTCTTAGATATGGTTCGTTCTATGATGTCACTTACAGATTTACCGCTTTCATTTTGGGGTTATGCATTAGAAACAGCCGCATTCACTTTAAATAGGGCACCATCTAAATCCGTTGAAACGATACCGTATGAATTATGGTTTGGAAAGAAACCTAGATTGTCGTTCCTTAAAGTTTGGGGATGCGAAGCCTATGTAAAGAAGTTACAGCCGGACAAGCTTGAACCCAAAGTGGAAAAATGCGTCTTCATTGGATACCCGAAGGAAACTATTGGGTATACCTTCTATCATAGATCCGAAGGCAAAATCTTCATTGCCAAGAATGGATCCTTTCTAGAGAAGGAATTTCTCTCGAAAGAAGTGACTGGAAGGAAAGTAGAACTTGACGAGGTTGTCGAACCTTCTCTCGAAATTACGAGTAGCGCAGCACCGGAAGAAGTTCCTGCGATGCCTGCACCAGTTAGAGAGGAAGCTAATGATGATGATCATGAAACTTCGGTTGAAGTTGCTACAGAGCCTCGCAGGTCAACGAGAACTCGTACCACTCCAGATTGGTATGATCCTGTTATGAGTGTCATGTTGGTGGACAACACCGATGACCCTGAGACATATGAGAAAGCGATGATGAGCCCAGATTCCAATAAATGGCAAGAAGCCATGAAATCCGAGATTGGATCCATGTACGAAAACCAAGTATGGACTTTGGTGGACTTACCAGACGGCCGGAAGGCTGTCGAGAACAAATGGATTTTCAAGAAGAAAACAGATGCTGATGGTAATGTTACTGTCTATAAAGCTCGACTTATGCAAAGGGGTTTCGACAAATTCAAGGAGTTGACTACGATGAGACTTTCTCACCAAGTGAAGCTAAAGTCTGTGAGGATTATGTTAGCGATCGCATATTATGATTATGAGATATGATGATGGATGTCAAAACAACATTCCTCAATGGAGACATTGACGAAGAGTTGTATATGATGCAACCCAAAGGTTTTGTCGATCCTAAAGATGCTAACAAGGTATGCAAACCTCAACGGTCCATCTATGGATTGAAGCAAGCATCCCGAAGTTGGAATCAACATTTTGATAAGGTGATCAAAAGTTTTGGTTTTATACAAACTTATGGAGAAGCTTGTATTTACAAGAAAGTGAGTGGGAGCTCTGTAGCATTCTTAATACTATATGTAGATGACATATTGTTGATTGGGAATGATGTAGACCTTCTTAATAGTGTCAAGGAATATTTGAATAATAGTTTTTCAATGAAAGATCTTGGCGAAGCAGCTTACATATTAGGCATAAAGATTTATAGAGATAGATCGAGACGCCAAATATCATTGTCACAAAGTACATATTTGGACAAAGTTCTAAAGAGGTTTGGAATGGAAGATAGCAAGAAAGGGTTCTTGCCCATGTTGCTATCGACCTTGAGTAAAACTCAAAGTCCGACATCGGCGAGAAGATAGAGAAAGGATGAGTAAGACTCCTATGCCTCAACCATAGGATCTCTAATGTATGCCATGCTATGTACTAGACGACATTGCATATCTTTGTTAGTTTAACTAGCAGATATCAAAGTGATCCAGAATGGATCATTGGACAATGATCAAAAACATCCTTAAGTACTTGAGAAGAACTAATGATATGGTTCTTTCTTTTGGAGGTGATGAACAACTCGTTGTTAATGGTTACACCGATTCTAGTTGGAACACCGATCGGATGATTCTAAATCACAACTGGATACGTATTTATTTTGAATGGTGCAGCAGATTAGTCGGAGGAGTGCAAAACAAAGCGTTGTGGCGAGATCTCCAACTGAATCGGAATACATGGTCGCCGAGGCTTCATAAGAAGCGATATGGATGAAAGAGTTCATTACAGTGGTGGTTCCTAGTGTCTTTGGACCCAATGTCTATCTACTGTGATAACATGGGCGCCATAGCCAATGCGCAAGAACCAAGGTCACACAAGAAGCTGAAGCATATCAAGCTACGTTTTCACGCTATTCCAGAACATATCCAAGATGGGGATATAAAGATTTGCAAAGTACACATATATGAATGTGCGGATCCGTTGACTAAACCTCTCCCGAGGGCAAAACATGACCAGCACCAAACTGCCATGGGTGTTCGGTATATTACCATGTAATCTAGATTAGATGACTCTAGTGCAAGTGGGAGACTGTTGGAGATATGCCCTAGAGGCAATAATAAATATAGTTATTATTAAATCTTTGTGTTTATGATAAATGTTTACATTCATGCTATAATAGTATTAACAAGGAAACATTAATACTTGTGTGATTTGTAAACTTAATTTGAAGTCCCTAGTAAAGCCTCTATATAATACTAGCTTGTTGGTTAATAGATGATTGTGGTTTCCCTATCATGAACATTGAGATGTTATTAAATACAAGATCATATCGTTAGGAGAATGATATGGTGGACATACTCCTATAGATAAGCGTAGCATAAAGATCAAGTCATTTTAATAGTTCAATTGCTATATGCTTTCTGATACATAGTAACCTAATTCCTTCGACCATGAGATCATGCATATCACCTTTACCGGATGGATGCTTTGATGACATCAAACACCACACCGTAACTGGGTGGCTATAAAGGTAGCATTGAGTGTTCGGAAAGTATTGGTTGAAACACATGGATCAAGACTGGGATTTGTCCATCCATATGATGGATAGATATACTCTGGGCCCTCTCAGTGAAATGTCATCCAATTAGCTTGCAAGCATGTGATTGGCTCACAAGGGATCACATATCACGGGAACGAGAAAAGAGTACTTATGAGTAACGAGGTTGAACTAGGTATGCAGAGATACCGACGATCATAACCTCGGATAAGTAAACTTTCGTGAGACAAAGGGAAATTGGTATCGTATGTAAGTGGTTCATTCGATCGCAAAGTAATCGTAGAAATATGTGGGAGCCATATGAATTTCCAGATTCCTCTATTGGTTATTGATCGAAGAAATGTCTCGATCATGTCCGCATAATTCACGAACCGTAGGGAGACACACTTAAGGATTCAACGTTGTTTGAGTAGTTATGGATTGATGAGAAAGACTGAATATTGTTCGGAGTCTTGAATGGGATTCAGGATATCACGAGGAGATCCGGAATGGTCCGGAGAATAAGATTCATATAAGGAAAGTCCCGTTTCGGAGTTGGAGAATGATTCCGGTGTTTTCATCGGGAATGTTCTAGAAGGTTCCGGAATGTCCGGCACTCCGGAGGGGAAGGGTACATGAATGTGTTATATCAAGTTGGTATGATTGCATCATGTACTAAGTGTCATCGTTGAACAAAATAAAGGATTAAATCAAATCCTAGTTTGAAAAGTCAAACGGCTAATTTTGGAAAGAGGAAAGGAGGAGGAAACCGAGTTGGGGAGGATTCCCTCCTCCCCACCGCCGGCGCACCACCCAAGCCGAGTTTTGGAGGGACTCCTCTCCCTCCCCTTGGCCGGCCGGCCCCTCCACCTATATAAGGAGGGGCAGGGCTCCCTCCTAGAGACACACAAGATCCTCTCCTCCAAACCCTAAGCCGCCGGCGCCGCCACCTGTTGCCGCCGCCGCCGCCCTAGGGCAAACCGCCGCCGCCGCCTAGCAACCCTAGCCGCCGGCCTAGCCTTCTCCTCGGCGTGTCTAAACCCTAGATCGTCAAGGGACTCACTCATACTCCACCATACTCGCTCTGGCTTAAGGCGAAGCCCTGTGAGATCTCCCCTCTACTTCCGGTACCACGCCGTTGTGCTGCCGGAATCGCGAGGAGAGTGCTACAACCTCCGCTGCCTGCTGGAACAAGGGAGAGGAAGGTCTTCGTCGAGTACCGAACGTGACCGATCGGGAGCGCTGCCGAACGTAAGCCGGAAGGATCGTCTACACGATCTTGAGATCGGGAAGAGTACGACTACATCACCCACGAGAATACGCTCTCGTTAAACACTTTGAAATCTTCGAGGGTGAGTTATTCTATCGACTCGTTGCTACAATCTAGTAGATAGATCTTGGCTTGTTTGTTTGTATGCGGTAGAAATTTTTTGTTTTTCATGCTACGAAACCCTACAGTAGGTGCCTCCAAAAGATAGTTCTATTTTTTGTAAACCAGAAGATTTGGGCATGGCCTCTCAGATTTTTCATGGTGTGATCAATAACAATTATATATCCGTCTGCGAGATGTCTGCGTACCCTTCCAGTTTGTATTCTGCTTCACAACAAATAGAAAAATCCTTAGTTTAATAGGTGACTCAATGTTAGAGGAATCACTTCTATAAACTAGACCATGTCTTTGTCCTGTCCATTTTAGAGTTGGTTTTCTTGATCGCTGTGATGTTGATGACAATATGTGTCATTGTTGTTATCTGTCCGATATGTGCTATCAAATACACGTCTAATGCGAATCCTATAACCAAATCTATATTTTTGTGTAGTATACCTGCTATGTATCCTTCCGACATTCTTTGCTTTCTGTATCTGTGACCACCAAATGCTCGCTTTCCTCTAGCTCACCATTATTTACTTACCTAGAAAATTTAAATAACATAGCCTCCATCGTTCACCCATAAAACATAGATGACCTGATCAGCATAGCTCATCCAAATAACTCCAGGTAGCAACATAGTTCAGTTAACAATTCAAACAAAGCCAAAACATTTATCGCTTCTAGATACATGGCACACGCCACGCCATGTAACAACACCTTGCATGTGGCGAGGCGAAACTCGCGTATCCGTCTAGGTATGTTGTATGATCCAAGAACACAACTGTCCTCTGAAGATCGTGAAACTCGATTAGAGTGAGTGCGACGGTACTGACGATAAACAAGCACGTATTCCCTAGTCGGAGGGGACAGAAGGGATATGCAATATGCGAGCTCAAAAGAAGCGTGACCGTGGGAAAGGCAAAAAAGAATAATGATGGATGTGGTTAGCATCGATCGAGTCCATCGTCATGTCCCTCTTTTTTAAAATCAGACACTGTGTCTTGTGCCTACCTTACACCGAGGGACACTTGCACACCAAGGGTCTTTTCTTTAAACCCCTTTCCAGCTTCTTTAACCTGCTCGCCCTAACCTAGCTACTATCATCGATCTATCACAAGGTAGGCGACAACCTAACTGATCGTCAGGGCAAAGCACAAGAAACGGACATATATATATATATGTGTACAACATTCATGTGCTTTGCAATGATTCCTATTTTCCAGGGGAGGAGAGGACAAGTTTGCAATGATTTGGGATCATTAGCGCGTATTGGAATGTTGGGCCAGTAGCGCGCACAAACAAGAATCTTTGCTGCTTGCTGCTTGGCTAACCACAAGTTTGCGGGTTGGCCTCGCAACAATCGATCGCCGGTAGCTAGCTAGCTAGGTTAACTATCTCCGGTCCAAAATGATGAGACGAACCCAGTGCCATTGTACGTACGCACTAAACAAGGAACCAATCATGGGATAAACGCCTAAATCGCGCGGAGATTTTTGTATGGACGCGCGAGCTGCTGGTCGATCGATCGTCACGGACGCACAGCGAATGATTGGCGAAGGCTCGTAGTGCGTCGTCGTCTGGGCGGTTGGAAGTTAATTAAGAGATCGATGATGGGCTTGAGTGAAGCCTAAGCTCTGCTCATATGAACAATAGGACCACAGAATTCGTTTCATATAAATATATTATATACTAAAAGCAATATAAGGTTGTGTTTCGAGGCACTAGGTTAATCCACGTAGGCTTATAAAATATACCACGTTGATCTGCATATTAGCGGTTAAGATTAAAAGACAACAAGTGTTACGTAAAATATTAAATAGGTGCACATGAGTTTATGACACACTTAGTAACAATCTACATATTAGGAAGATCCCGTGTAGTGTCCCTAAAAAAAATCCCGCTGCGTGAATTTCCCTCCGGCCGGCCCGGCCGAAAACAAAACGAGCTATGGAGTTGTTTATTTCTGTTTGACAACGGATAGATACCTTACTAAACTACTAATATGTATATCTACGGTCCATCTATTCTATTATATACTAAGAGTAATATAAGGATATTTTTTGAGGCACTAGATTAATCCATATTATCTCAATTATATTAATCATTAGATCTTCTACTTACGGCTAGGATTTTATGAGATTAGTTGTATGCTATTTTTAATCTGTCACGTAAAAGTCTAAGCATGTAACTAAAACAATCCAATGCCACGTCCACGTGTACTCCAATGAAACAGGAAAAACGATCTGGGTTCAATCACATACGAATCGGGTCCATATTAGTTTGGACCGGACTGTAGCGATAGAGTCCATCTAACTCCAATCTGCATCGATAGATTCCACTTTCATTTTTCTTCAAACGATCATCCAAATATATTATGCTATACTGTCCCGATCTCTGGACTCCTAAAACTCCGCTGCAATTAGTAGTACATGCGGTTGGTGTAGCGCACACATTTTTTTCCCTACATGCATGGTGAACTGTTTTTTTTGTTTAACCTATAATATAGGACAATTAAAAATAAGGCAAATCAGTACTCTGCGCTATGGTATCAAAAATCAAACTTTTTCAAGATTGATCGAATGTAAAAAAAATATCAATGCACTATACTACAAAATCAATTAATATTATTGCTATTGTTGTGAAATATATATTATATATTGTATTATAGACGTCGATTTTTTCTACATGCAGGGTGAACCTTATTTAACCCATAACATAGGGTAATTAAAAACGGATGCCACATGTAGGATGTTATTGTCTAGATTCCTCAATGTTTTCAAAAAGTTTAGACACCCTCGGATATGAAATTGAAGGACTTATTACCAAAATTGTTCCCTGAAGTTATTCTTATTTTTAGATGAAGATTATGTATTAAACAAAATATAATAGATTAAAACAAATTTGATAAAATATGAAGCTCGATAATGGCCTTTAAACTGTGTACACCATTTGTATCTCCATGGTCATTCATGGCCCTGGTCACAATATAGCATAAAATGGAAGCTGGCTAACCTAATAGATTCTAAAGATAATATGGGCCGCCCATCAGAAAAAACGAGATGCATGGACACCCTACTAGATACAATCAACTACCAAAATTTGGTCCATTTCTTGAAAATGGATGAAGAAAAGTAAGTATGAAAAGATGAACCGATCTCCATGGTGATTCATGGCTCGGGTCAAAATATAGCAAAAAATAGAAGATGACTAACCTAATAGATTCCAAAGAGAGTATGGGCCACCATAAAAAAACGAGACGCTAAGATCGCTAAACACCCCACTAGATACAAACAACTACCAAATATTGGTCCATTTCTCGACAATGTATGAACGAAAGTAAGCATGAAAAGATGAGTCAGACGATCCACTAACTCCATAGTATTACAACGTCCATATGACGAAGAGGAGCCACGATCCCTACTTATTTTTTACGACATTGTTAGCACAATCGGGTTACCATCGCAAGGAACTCACGTATACCTAACAATGGGGTATTGTAAATACAAAAGACGAGCACACATGCTTCATGAAGTATTGGCCGGTCATGCGGAGGAGACATAAAGTCACGAGACCTTATTACTTGTGACATCATCTTAAATGTCGGGTTGCATCACATAGAACTACAACCTAATAATAAAGGAAACTGAATGACACACCAGAAGTTCATCTAGGGCTGCCTTGCACTCATCGGTATGATTGACTATTGAAGATGAAACACATGTCCATGTGCCTTATTTTATCAGATAAAATGACTTAAACTTACACATCTATCTATCTGTTATATACTAATAGGAAGATATCAGGCACAAAATAGAACTAAAACTTCTGGGGGGAAATCAAAGCACCAGTTGTCGATATGGTGGTCGCCTCTTTATTAGAAATATTACAATTCTTTCATCTAGGTAACTGCCCTAAAGAGATCATAACTCTGAGATCTACATAGGCATACTTGAACATATCATATTCCTTAGATCATCAAACTTAGGCATAAAATAAATGGCATCCATTAGAACTTCATAATTCGAACTAACATGTCACTAACATTGTATCAACATAATTATAAATAAACATATCTCATTAGGTAGATCTTCAAAAGTTTAACTCAAAATGCTATAACCCGTTAGATATATCCAAACAGAGCACTTTGTTTCTAAAATATCATATGTTAAATCTTTATAACTTCACATAAAAAACTCATAAATGATAGATCTTTAACTAGAGCTATCTAACAATACCATAGCCTATAAGATCTATATAACCTTTCTTCAACAAACCTCATATCTTAAATCTACGTGGCCGTTTTTTTCTAGAAAGAAGTTTTGTATTAATTATTTTTATCTCTTAGAAATACAATCATGTTTCAAAACGTCAAAGTTACACATTTATGAATAGGTCCATGGCCCATACATTGTGTATTTTAAAAAGAAGGAGCTAAACAAGATTAAAATGTTTATATAACATAAAAATAATTTAGGTGATACCCTCGCATTTGCGAGGGCTACCATGCTAGTATATATTAACAATGCATGACAGGCAGGCTCATTTGCAAAAAAAAAAAAAAAGAAATCAACAACAATGATAGGTTCAAGCGATCAAAAGTACATACTATCAAACAAATGGCGCGAGACGTGACTGAATTAAGTCTGGTGCGGAGCCGGATGAACAGGAATGTTGGTCCAGGTACTCCTGCTGGCTCGTTAGGCAGGTAAAGCTAGAAAATAGAACAAGACACGATCACACTTTTCTTTGTTCTTTTGGAAGCTGAGAAAAATTCACTCGGCGCTCTCTGCTAAAATTGGGACTTGGTTGCCTCCTAACAAATGGTTAGGTTAACCTAACCTTAACAAAGTCTAATGGGCCAAATGGTTAACCCCTGAAATCCACATGATACTTTAGGTGCGATCCATATTTGCCAATGGTTCCCGTCACTCAGCTCAGAAAAAATAAAAAGGGTTTCCGAGGCCACCTCCCGAGCGCCACGCCGCTCCGCCGTCTTCGGCCTCCCCGTGCACCCGAGTCTCCGCCTCCTGCCTCCCCGCGCAGCCATGTCTCCACCTCCCGCCTTCCGAGCGTCGCGCCATCTCCGTCTCGTGCCTCCCCGCGCCGCCGCCTCCTGTCTCCCTAATGCCTCGCCGCGTCGTCCCCTCTGCCTCCCTAGGGCCTCGTCACGTCGCTTCCTCCTGCCTCCGGTCTTCTCCGGTGAAGATTTTATATGTCCATTCAAAGATGAGCTAACTTATAAAACGGTGAAAAGTTTACAACAGCCACCGGGGACTCATTTATATAGATTCTTCGTCCGCGAGTACATTCGCGAGTTGACCAGTGAGCGAAAAGTTGATTCATACTATATTCACGATTTGCAGGAGAATCTAAAGCCAGAACAGCGCGTACGAGCAATTCAAGAGAAACTGGCGGGATTTCTGATGAAGGAGGTCCTTGATGTACATGAAGAATATTATGTGGAGGACGCGGAACTCGATATGCCTTTAGTGATCTCCATGTAGTTGATATGATATATCATCAATGACCATGTAATTTCAAAACATTTCTTTCTTTTGATATGATCGAACATATGTATGCTTGCAAGGGATCGAATATTAATTATATATATGCATCAACGTGTACTATGTATGTAGTAGCGTAGAATAAGTGTACGAAAACATGTTTGAAATTATAGTGAAACACAAAACAAAAAAGGAACGAAATGGCAAAAAAAATGAAAACACATAATCTCTGTCGCAGCAAAGAAACACACGATTTCTCTGTCGCGGCAGGAAGCCTTATAGTCCCGGGTGGTGTTACCCGGGACTAAATAAGTTCCATCCCCCGCCTCGCGGCAACTGCCACGTGGACTCTAGTCCCGGGCCGTAGCAAACCGGGACTAGAGATAGATGCTTCTAGTCCCGATATGGCAGTCTCGGGTCTAAAACCGGGACTAGAGCCGTTATGGCCCGGAACAATAGGCCCGTTTTCCACCAGAGTATGTTGGCCCAAGGAGACTATTAGCTCAGCTAAATTGTCTTTCTATAACATTATAAACTCTTTTAAATCCAGACTGCCTATGATAAAATTGAACAAACAAGGCCAATATTCATCGAAATGGCCCCGACTTATATACTCCTACATAGTCAGATGATGATCAATTAATATAACTAGCTTTGCTTTTGCTGCGCTGTTCCGTTCTCCAAGTTGAGCAACAAAACCGTGAATCATTTGGTACCGTCACCGGTTACTCGACTGATCAGAGCACAAAACGATTCCCACTAGATATAGCTAGCTAAGGTGGCTAATCATCGGCGGTATGTATGTACGGTAACGCCGCGGCACCGTACCGGTACGTCGCCGCGTGCACGAGCTTACTGGACGCGAAGCGCGTGGCTTGCATCGGAGGCAGCTCGATCGGTCGAACTAACACCAGATTGACCAGTGGACTGTGCGCGAGTCGAGTTGGGCAGTCGAGTTGCACGGACAGGACGCGCTGTTGGTGTTGGATAACCCAGCGCCTTCCATCCTAGCTAGCCGGCCGCCCGGCCACGACCAAACCAGTACCTGCGCTCGGCAGAGTTATCAGCAGCTGGGTGTGCCTAGCTAGCTCTCGTGCCTAATTTGACGCCCCGACGACTCGACCTTTTGGCTGGGAGTTCACTTAGTAGACAGTTCAGAAACCGACTGGTTGGATCGGGCGCTGTGTTCGATCGTCGGTGGGTGGGGGCCGGCGGCGTTGTGTGGCTTTTCCGTCGGACGGCAACGTTGCCTTCGCGGATCGCGCGCCGACACGGCCCTCATGTCCTCCTCCCTCCTGCATGGCGCCACGTACGGTCCGTCCTTCCGTGCTGTCCTACGAGTACGACAGGTGGTGGCGTACGATCCATCTACAGCACCCTGCACCCAGCAAGCGATAGAGCCAGGAAAGGACGTCGCAACAGCACATGGGCCCGTTCGGCCGTTCCAAAAAAAAAACAGCACATGGGCCCCTGACCCGGCCCGACCCTGACCCGGCAGTTCTGCAAACATTTTTCTCTCTGAAGACGATGAGAAGAGAGGGATCTCCGGCGAGTCCTGCCACTGGCCCTGGACAGCTTACTACGTCCGTCGATCTATCCTGCCCGAGTTAATTAGTACGTGCTCCGTAATTAATTCGATCTTTGGATACCCGGCCCGATCGACGTGTACCGCGTGCGTGGCTTGTCCGTATGCAATAACAACCTGCCGTACAGCACGATTTATCGTCTTTTGTCGGGGCATTGTTCTTTAATTTGTCCTTCGGGATGAAATCACGTGGGTTAGACTAGTCATAGTAAAAGTAACATAGTTAATAATATGCATGTATATGCTATGCAATACCAACTTATCTAATTGGACATGGTATGATAATTAATAAGAAAAAGACAGAGATAGTAACTTAGCTAGTTACCATAATATCACACGTACCAACATCATATGTGTTTAATTACGTCTTACATGATATTATCCACATGTTTCTATCCACTATAAAGATAGTAACATATACAAGTTACATAGCACTATGACCAGCCTTATATATCGTGACCACGCTGGATACAATGCATGTGCTTGTAGATTGGGGGATCGCAGAAGAGAGACAGAGCAGGGTGAAAACAGGGCCAGTACAGGTGTGTCTGTACGGCATGCCACGTTACCTGAATCCGGACCAACTACTTGCATCGTCATGCATTTGATCGTCATCAAGCCGTGGTGAGACCGTAAAGGGCAAAAGTCAGTCACGCGTAAAGCACTGTCTACCTGCCAGACGAAAGAAACATCCAATTAATTCAAACCTTGCATGTAAGCGTGGTGCAATTGATGCTTTTGGCCAGCTGATGACATAGTGCACGTTCTGCATGTGATCCCAGAGGACAGAGTATTTTATTGCAGTGGTATTAGTGTATGGGGTAGGGTGTCAAATGGAATTTGACCTAAACTCTACCGTGTATGTAGGCTAGAGTATACGTATCTGTTAGGAATAGACTAGGTTACTTGTCTTGTACTCCAAGTCGATCCTTGTACGCCTATATATACTCGCTTGAGAGGCTCAATAATATATCCAACATATTACGCCAATCTCAGAATCTTACATGGTATCAGCCTAAACCGATCCTAAACCCTAGCCGCAAGACGCTTCACTGCCGCCGGAGGTCGATCTCCATGATCTCCGCGGGGGCCACGCAACTCAGACGACGGTCGTCCGTGATCGGATCTACCGCAAGTCTTTTTTTTCGATCTCTTGATCGGTATTCGTTTTTGGTTTACGATCTTAGATCGGATTGCGTCGCCCTCCACCGCCATCGTCATCGCCGCGCCTCTACTCCGACCATCGGCATCGACGATCTACACCGCGCGTCGTCACTTGCGCCATTGCGGCCTTCCTGTGAGGTCGTCGCGCTCATGATGGTGTGTGCCGCGCACCGCTGCGGCTTCCTCGGGAGGTGACGCGCCGACCTCGGATTGTCTTTGCCGTCATCGCCGATTGAACGACAACGACGCCGCAGATTCGACCGTCGCCACGGACTTGATGCGATACGCTGGCGCCGATCAACCGATCGCGCTCGTCTCCGCCAGTACGCCCCGAGCACGCGCTTACCATCGATCGAGCATCGGCTGCCGCTGCCGCCGCTTTTGGTCACGGCCCGGCTACCAACGCGCTTCTCAGCGTGTCCGTCATTGGTGGTTCTCACGCCAGCGCCGACTCGTTCCTGCAATTCACGCCGCCCATCGGGCAAGAGCGTTCTTGACGCGTCATCGCCGCCCCCGCAAGGACGCCGCAAGCTTCCACCGCGCACCTCCCTCGGCGAATGCCGCCGTCCGTGCATTGTCTTCGCCACGTCGTGGTTCTTCCTACTTCGAGCACCACCGCGATCTCCACAGTGCTTACTGCATGGCCACTCGGTCGTAGGTCCCGCCGACCGTCCTCCGTCTAGGCATCCAAGATGACCACTCTTGGTCGCCGCCGTTCGCCGCCTTCACGTCTTTGTCAAAGACGACTTCGCCGCCTTGACCACACCTACCCATCTACTCCGACAATCGCGGCTGTATTTCGCCGACGATCCGCAACGCAACCGTCATAGACTCCTCCTCTGCTAGTCTCCTCTCCGACATGGAGTGAAGTTGTTTCTACTGGTCCCGTTCTTCGCATGCCTGGTATTGGCAACACCGGTGCGTGCCTTCGTCCTCGACGCGTTCCCGAGTCTGGCAAACTCGGCGCCAACGCCTCGTCTTCATCGGCCTTGACAACGTCTTCTTCGGCATCGACACCTTCTCTATGTCTGCCAAGACCGCGTCACCGATTTCGTCTACTCGTACTCGATTCTGGCAAAACCGGAGTATGCCTTCGTCCCTGACGTGCGCCTGGTTATGTCAAAGCCATGGCCGCACCTCGTCCTCGACGCGGCTTCGGCATCGCTCTCTCCGACGACTACCCTGACGCGTCTCCGTCCTTCTACTGGCTGCACTACGCGCATGCGGATTAATATGCGGCTACCTCGACACCGGCAACCCCGACCACGACATCGACCACGGCGACCCCTCGCGCGACTACCGCGACCAAGGTTGCAGCACCCACCGCTCTCGGCTCACTCGACACCGGCACAAGGGCTACCACCTCGCCTGAGCTCCTCACCAGCATCCTCTACGGTCCAAGCTTCTGCAACATGACACCGTCTACAACGTTCCCGCTACCATGCGGGGTATGTCGACACCGGTCTGCCGGCTCTCCTCGACCGTTCGCGACGTTCGGCTTGTTCACGATGCTCGCTACGACTTGGGATGTTAGAGTATACGATCATAGGGATATCGTTACTTGCACTAGAGGAAAAGGGCTATCCGTTCGCGACCCCTGAGAGCATTAGTCCCGCGCCACCAACCGGGACTAATCTTGCACGCGTCCCGGTTGAGCGGCACGGGTCGAGGGCATGCGTCCCGTTGGTAAGGGCGCGCTGGCGCCACCAACCGACTAAAGGTTTGTCCTGACCACGCGTGGCGTGCCTTTAGTCCCGCTGTCGGCTCCAACCGACTAAAGACCCCGCCTCTATAAATGCACCAGCCCCTCTGCCTCCACTGCTTTTTTGAATGGTGTAAGGTGTGAGGGTGTGCTATTTTTCTCATGCATGCATTGAAGGTGTTTGTTGAAATGTTTGAGTGAAAAATCCCGTTGAATTTCTCATAGAACAAAAATATAGAAGGTGTCCGAGACGCACTTGAGCTTTCTCCTCTTTATTTCCCTCGATCGAGGTTAGCAATCTTATCTTTTCTAGGTCATTGATACAATTCATGTGTCGGTGAATTGGTTATTTCACTATTTATGATGTCTGTTTTTGATAAACTTACTTATATGATGCGATGAGTCGGGAATGGATGTACGGTGACCGGCGCAGGTATATCAAAGGCGTGGATAAATTTATCGATGTGGCTACGACAAACAAAGAGAATGGATTTATCGTTGTCCATGTGTTCAATGTCGAACAACAAGGAGTACTCTTCCTCGAAAATCATTCGCGACCACCGATTATGAAAGGTTTCATGCCCAACTATAATTCTTTGGACCAAGCACGGAAAGAGGGTTATGATGGAAGATGGTGAAGAAGAAGATGATGATAACAACTATCATCATATGTTTCTGAATACGGATACCGCAATAGAAGACAATGGAGAGGAAAAAGGTGAAGAACGGGCATCGATGAGCGGTACCGATGAACTTGGTAGGGTCATTTCGATGCAAAGCGAGGCGTGAAATGTAAAATGAGAAGTTGAAGTTAGAGGGCATGTTAGAAGATCACAAGAAATTGTTGTACCCAAATTGTGAAGATGGCACAAAGCTCGGTACCACCTAATCGGAATTGTTGCGATGGAAGGCGAGTGGTCTAATCGACTCCTCATTTGAAAAGATCTGAAATAATGAAGTCAAGTTTCCAAAACATAATGAACTTCCCGAGAGTACCTACGAAGCAAAGAAGACTCTCGTCCTCCGGGATTAGATGTGCAAAAGATACATGCATGCATTAATGATCGCATCCTCATCATGTAAGGAGTATGAGAATTTAGATAAATGCCCTTATGCAACGCTGCAGTATAAGATCGACGAGATGACCTCGGTGATGTTGAGGGAGAGCCTCCTGGGAAGAGGGTTCTGCTAAGGTTATGTGGTATGCTCCTATAATACCAAGGTTGAAACGCATGTTCGAAACAAAGAGCATGACAGTTGTTGCGATGGCACAAAGAAGACCGTAAGAAAGACGGGAAGTTGAGACACCTCCGATGGGTCACAGTGGAGAAAAATCAAGAGAGACTTTCCGGACTTTGGTGTGACGCAAGGAACTTATGGTTTGGTCTAAATACGGATGGCATGAATCCTTTTGGGGAGCAGAGCTGCCACAAAGACTGCCCGTGACTCTATGTATCTACAACCCGCCTCCTTGGTTGTGCATGAAGCGTAAGTTCATTATGATGCCAAGTGCTCATCCAAGGCCCAAGCAACCGGGCAACGACATTGATGTGTACCTTAGGCCATTAGTTGAAGAACTCTTACGGTTGTGGGAAAACCAGGTGTACGCGTGGGATGAGAACAAACAAGAGCCATTTAATCTACGAGGGTTGTTATTCAGAACCATCAATGATTGGCCTGCTCTTAGTAACCTTTCGTGATGCATAAACAAAGGATATAAGGCATGCACCCATTGTTTAGATAAGACCGAAGGTACATATTTGCATAAATGCAAGAAGGTTGTGTACTGGCGAATCGACGATTTCTTCCGACCAATCATCCCGAAGAAAGAAAGGCAAGCATTTCAAAGGTGAGGCGGATCAGGAAGAAGCTGAACTCCCGCCGGTGATGATGTATTTGGTATGGTCAAGGATATAGAAGTAATCTTTGAAAGGGTCCCGCGGTCAATCGGTCCGAACGACGTCACAGGACACGCACCCATGTGGAAGAAGAAATCTATATTTTGGGAGCTGCCATATTGGAAAGTCCTGCGTGTCCGCTCTTCAATCTATGTGATGCACGTGATTTAAGAATCTCTGCGTGAACTGCTAGGATTCCTAGGCGTGTATGGGAAGACAAAAGGTACACCAAGCACGGAGGACCAACAAATTATGAAAGACCCAAAGAACATGCATACAGATAACAAGACGGATAAAGGGCGCCACTTAAGTCGTGCCTATGCTCTTACCAAAGGAGAAGGAAATCTTTTTGAAGTCCTTTACGGATCAAGGTGCCGCCGCTTCTCATCTAATATAAAGGGATAATAAATATGGCAGAAAAGTTCCAAAACCTCAAGTCTCATGATCACACGTGATTATGACGCAGCTTGCCGATTGCATTGAGGGGCTTGAGTACCCATTGTGAAGCCGTGCATTCCTCAATGCAATATCTCGGAAGGTAATCAATCCAGATATTCGCCAAGGTTACGTAAGGATGTGGTACAATGTCTTGTTAATTTTGAATTGGTGTTCCCACCATCCTTCTTCAATATTATGACGCATCTCTGGTTCATCTAGTGGAAGAGATTGCCATTCTCGGTCCGTATTTCTGCACAATATGTTCCCTTTGAGAGGTTCATGGAGTCTTAAATAAATATGTTCATAACCGTGCTAGACTGAAGGAAGCATCTCCAAGGGATATAGAACAGAGGAGGTCATTGAGTTTTGTGTTGACTTTATTCCTGACCTTAAGCCGATTGTTGTTTCTGACTCGCGGCATGATGGAAGACTAAGTGGAAAAGGCACGCTGGGAAAGAAAGCAATGATATGTAGGGACGGGATTCTTTCACTAAAGCACACTACAGTTCTACATAATTCCACCTTGGCGACTCAGATATCGAGGAACACAAGAATATTGTACCAAAAACCCGGGAAGCTGAATCATGGATTACGATGAACACATGAAGTCTTTCGTGGTTGGATGCGGACACATCTCTTGAATGACACCTTGTTGGAGATCGCTATACTTGTTGGACGCACACCATCTTCTCTCGTATTGAATTTCCAAGGGTACGAAATAAATGGGAATACATTCTACACGATCGCCCAAGATAAAAAGAGCACCAACCAAAATAGTGGTGTCCGCTTTGATGCAATAGACGAGAATGGACAAAAGGACACATATTATGGTTACAGAGAGGAGATATGGGAACTAGACTATGGAGTCTCTTTGAAGGTCCCTTTGTTTCGCTACAAATGGGTCAACCTGAATGGGGAAGGGGTAAAGATAGACCAGTTGTACGGAATGACAACAGTGGATCTCAACAATCTTGGTTATAGAGATGAACCATTCGTCCTAGCCAATGATGTGTATCAGGTTTTCTATGTGAAGGACATGTCCTCCGCATCAAAAAAAGAAAAAAATATGCAAACGAATACATCATATGATGAGCCAAAGCGTCACATAGTTCTTTCAGGGAAAAGAAACATCGTGGGAATCGAGGACAAGATGTATATGTCGGAAGATTATAATAAGTTTGATGAAATTCCGCCTTCACAAAGGAAAACTCACCCAAGCATTCCGTTAAGTAAAGAAGATGCTCCATGGTTACGTCTAAAGCGGTCATAAGGAATGACATATGCCAAGAAGTTCATGCTCATATTATGTAACTCTAGTTCATGTCTTTCGCGGTTTGTGGCTTGAATCAAGGATATCTTTCGGTTTGTGGCCTTTAGTCCGTTTTGTAGTCTCGCTTTTAATATTAATAAATGTCTTGAGTGTTAGTCCCGCTTTGTGGCTGGACCGAGTGCCTCTATGACCAGTTTCTTGAGATGCCGAAGGACTGGCTCGTCGGATCTCCTCAAACTGGTCAGTGGTGTCCTCGCTCGAAAACCATCTTCCAAATTTTGTAACTTCACTAACTAGATCAATACGCCTCGAGCTAACTAATTTCACATATTAGGAGTGCCTCTATGACCAGTCTCGGAGATGCCGAGGATCTGGCCCGTCAAGGCATCTCCTCAAACTGCCGCAGTGGTGTCCCTGCTCTCGAAAACCATCTTGCAGCTTGTAACTTCACCAACTAGATCAATACGCCGAGCTAACTAATTTCACATATTAGGAGTGCCTCTATGACCAGCTTTCTCGGAGATGCCGGAGGACCTGGCTCCATCGATCTCCCCGAATCGGCCGTAGTGGTGTCCTCGCTCTCTAAAACCATCTTGGAGATGCCTCAAACTGGGCTGGAGGACTGACTCACAAGGATGCATATTTATAGTACAAGCAGCTCGGCATAATGTCGACACTCACGACATAATGTCGACACTCACCCTATTATTAGTGTCGACTCATCTTTAGTCGGTTGGTGTCTCCAACCGACTAAAGGTTCATCTTTAGTCCCGTGGTGACACCATCCGGGACAAGGTACACCGACGACATAATGTCGACACTCACCACTATTATTAGTGTTCGCCCACTGTCAAGAATCCTTCAACATGGTTGGTTTCTCCAACCGACTAAATATGAACCTCTCTTTATATAGGCATTTCCTCTATTTATTAGGTAACACTTAAGACATTTATTAATATTAAAATAGGGACAAACCGGACTAGCTAACACTCAGCCTAAAGCCGCTTTAGTCATAATCATGCCTAGTCCTATAGCACGCAGCTGTGGTCTTCATCGTCGTCGTCATCATCATCGGCATCGTCACCGCCACTCGGGATCCTCGGCCCATCCATGGCATATACCAGGGCCATTCCAGCCTGGATTCACGGCGGGTGGGAGAGGTCTCTGGAAGACGATGCCGCCACGGGATAGTGTGGGGCCTGTGGCGTGGACTCGGGCACCGTGGCGAGATGGTCTCCGGCGATGTAGCGCATCACCGATGATAGTATTCGCCCACCACGCACGACGGCCGACTTCGTTGTGGTTCACCGGTGGCGGCCATCACCCTCGTACTGGCGAGCTCCCTTTCCCGCCTATTAGCGAAGAAGGCATTCCTGTGTCAGTTGTCGATATCCCACTTGGGATCCATCCGCTTCCGGCGTGAGCTCGTGGTAGAAGTGGTTTGTGATGGCGCTGGCGTGAGAACCTTGAGGGACAGAGGGACAGAACCCTCCGGCTCAACATCCAGGCCGGGCGGTACCCGGTGGACAAGGGTAGTTGAGGCGCATGACGCCTCGGTCTCCTCGAGGGTCGAATGGCCC
The DNA here is from genome assembly GCA_030063025.1 of Avena longiglumis. Classification (NCBI taxonomy): domain Eukaryota; kingdom Viridiplantae; phylum Streptophyta; class Magnoliopsida; order Poales; family Poaceae; genus Avena; species Avena longiglumis. The sequence goes on from CP125979.1 coordinate 7,975,850, forward strand.
AAGAGGGCTGTCCATTGTTCTAAGAGAGGAAGGTGTGGATGTGTGGATAGCCATGACACGATCACCCTAAATATAGAGGGAAAGGGCGGGAAAACTTGGCGTGAAGCTTTGGGAAATGGCGGGAAATATCTTTAGTCCCGGTTAGTGTCTACATCCGAGACTAAAAGCTCTAGTAGAAAGGAAAGGGCGGGAAAACTTGGCGGGAAGAGGTGGGAAATGGCGGAAAATATTTTTAATCCCGGTTTGTGACTACATCCGGGACTAAATGTGTGCCGAACAATGATCATGTTTCAAAAAAACCTTCACAAAATGACCTATCATGTTCGAGGTTTCATGGCTTTTTCGGTCCAAATGACCGATGTTATGTGCTGAATCACGGCATAGTTTGTGATGTTGTGCCCATATTATGCATGTGTGTGGACATTGGTGTTGCAGGAGGAAGTTTTCCTTTTTGTCGCACGGAAAAGCCCTTTTCCATTTTCCGAGCGCAAAAAATGGGTCGTTTTGTGAAGTAACCACCAAAATGCCGTTTCACAATGCTACCGTCCCATTTTCCTAAAATACTAGACCACCTTACATGGACTATCTCCCAACCGGTACATCTCAAACTTTTTCGTCCATCCCGGTAAAAGGACAAATGTCCGAATCCAGAGGGAAGTGGGTCCGGTTTGTACTAGTACATGATCTATCGCCTGTGATTTTTGAAAAATCATTTTTAGACTCGCAATATGTGGTTTCTTCAGAGATCCAATGCAAGTTCTAACAATGCTCGTCCCTATCTTCATGCACACCGTTCGACCATAGTTAGAAATTCAGATAATTCAAAACGGGCATAATAAATTCAAAAAATCCAACAATGAAAAATCCTTGGCGGTGTCATATTATGTTACATAGTTGAAAGGAAAATACAAGACTTGGTATATTGATCATGTTTCAAAAACCATCACAAAATGACCTATCATGTTCGAGGTTTCATGGCTTTCGGTCCAAATGACCGATGTTATGTCTGAATCACGGCATAGTTTGTGATGTTGTGCCCATATTATGCATGTGTGGACATTGGTATGGAGAACAATGTTGCAGGAGGAAGTTTTCCTTTTGCCATACGGAAAAGCCCTTTTCCATTTTCCCGGCATAAAAGCGGGTCGTTTGTGAAGTAACCACAAAATGCCGTTTGAATGCTACCGTCCTATTTTCCTAAAATACTAGACCACCTTACATGTACTATCTCCCAACGGTACATCTCAAACCTTTTCATCCATCCGGGTAAAAGAACAAATGTCCGCGAATCGGGAAGTGGGTCCGGTTTATACTACGGTACATGATCTATCGCCTGTGATTTTTGAAAAAATCATTTTAGACTCGCAATATGTGGTTTCTTCAGAGATCAAATGCAAGTTCTAACGATGCTCGTCCCTATCTTCATGCACACCGGTTCGACCATAGTTAGAAATTGAGATAATTCAAAACGGGCATAATAAATTAAAAAAAATCGAACAATGAAAATCCTTGGCGTGGTGTCATATTATGTTACATAGTTGAAAGGAAAAATACAAGACTTGGTATATTGATCATGTTTGAAAAACCTTGAAATGACCTATCATGTTCGAGGTTTCATGGCTTTCGGTCCAAATGACCGATGTTATGTCTTGAATCACGGCATAGTTCGTGATGTTGTGCCCATATTATGCATGTGTGTGGACATTGGTATGGAGAACAATGTTGCGGAGGAAGTTTTCCTTTTTATGCGGAAAAGCCCTTTTCCATTTTCCGAGCGCAAAAAGCGGGTCGTTGTGAAGTAACCACCAAAATGTTGTTTGAATGCTACCGTCCTATTTTCCTAAAATACTAGACCACTTACATGGACTATCTCCCAACCGGTACATCTCAAACCTTTTCGTCCATCCGGGTAAAAGGATAAATGTCTTAGAATCGGCAGGAAGTGGGTCGGTTTGTACTACTGGTACATGATCTATCGCCGTGATTTTTGAAAAAATCATTTTAGACTCGCAATATGTGGTTTCTTGAGATCCAATGCAAGTTCTAACGATGCTCGTCCCTATCTTCATGCACACGGTTCGACCATAGTTAGAAATTGAGATAATTCAAAACGGGCATAATAAATTCAAAAAAAATCCGAACAATGAAAATCCTTCGCGTGGTGTCATATTATGTTACATAGTTGAAAGGAAAAATACAAGGCTTGGTATATTGATCATGTTTCGAAAAAACCTTCACAAAATGACCTATCATGTTTGAGGTTTCATGGCTTTCGGTCCAAATGACCAATGTTATGTGCTGAATCACGGCATAGTTTGTGATGTTGTGCCCATATTATGCATGTGTGTGGACATTGGTATGGAGAACAATGTTGCAGGAGAAAATGGTTTTGAATTATTTATTTAAATCCAAACACTTTTTATGTTTAAAGTTTTTCTAAATTCCAAATTAATATTAAAAATATATAAGTTAATTCATTTTTAATTTTAAATGGTTCATATTTTAAATTGTTACATTAATTATTTTTTTAAACAGAAAATGTTTTTGAATTATTTATTTAAATCCAAACACTTTTTATGTTTAAATTTTTTCTAAATTCCAAATTAATATTCAAAAATATAAGTTAATTCATTTTAAAAGGTTACATTAATTATTTTTTAAAAATAGAAAATGTTTTTGAATTATTTTTTCAAATCCATACACTTCTTATGTTTAAAGTTTTTCTAAATTCCAAATTGATATTAAAAAAAATAAGTTAATTCATTTTTAATTGTAAATGGTTCATATTTTAAATGGTTACATTAATTATTTTTAAATGAAAATGTTTTGAATTATTTATTCAAATCCATACACTTCTTATGTTTAAAGTTTTCTAAATTCCAAATTGATATTAAAAATATAATTTAATTCATTTTAATTGTAAATGGTTCATATTTTAAATGGTTACATTAATTATTTTTAAAATGTAAAATGTTTTGAATTATTTATTTAAATCCAAACACTTTTTATGTTTAAATTTTTTCTAAATTCCAAACTAATATTCAAAAATATAAGTTAATTCATTTTAAAAGGTTACATTAATTATTTTTTAAAAATAGAATATGTTTTTGAATTATTTATCCAAATCCATACACTTCTTATGTTTAAAGTTTTTCTAAATTCCAAATTGATATTAAAAAAATATAAGTTAATTCATTTTTATTTGTAAATGGTTCATATTTTAAATGGTTACATTAATTATTTTTTAAAACAGAAAATGTTTTTGAATTATTTATTTAAATCCAAACACTTTTTATGTTTAAATTTTTTCTAAATTCCAAACTAATATTCAAAAATATAAGTTAATTCATTTTAAAAGGTTACATTAATTATTTTTTAAAAATAGAATATGTTTTTGAATTATTTATCCAAATCCATACACTTCTTATGTTTAAAGTTTTTCTAAATTCCAAATTGATATTAAAAAAATATAAGTTAATTCATTTTTATTTGTAAATGGTTCATATTTTAAATGGTTACATTAATTATTTTGAAAAACAGAAAATGGTTTTGAATTATTTATTCAAATCCAAACACTTTTATGTTTAAAGTTTTTCTAAATTCCAAATTAATTATCATTTAAAAAACAATACAAATTTAAACCCCAAAATAAAAAATAAGGAAGAGAGAAAATACAAAATTTTTTGAAAGCAGAATATGTCGGTTGGAGCCACCAAGGGACTAAAGACTTCTAGGCCAACCCTTGGTCTGCCACCAACGGACTAAAGGTCCTTTGGTTATAACTGGGTGCCCTCTTCTTCCCCATCTCCTCGTTCTCTTCTTCGCGACGCCGTCAGGCTGCCCGCCCTCTGCCGCCTCGCCCGACCAAGCGTGCAGAAGCTTTGGCTCGTCGCCCGAGGCTTCTCCTGAAGGAATCGGCCTCGCTCCCAATCGTCGCCCAGCGACCCTCGAGCCCGACGATCGCCGCTCGATTCGTCGGCTCCGACCTCGCCTCGCCTCCCGACACCACCACCGCACACTATCTGCCGTCCTCGTGGACCTCTCTCTCGCCTCCTCGCTCTGGTTCATCCTCCCGACCACTGCCACCGCCACCGCCGCTTGCCGTCGTTTCTCTCTCCGGTGACCTTTTGGAGGCGGGCGCTACTCTTTGGCTCGCCTCAACCTCCTCTCTCTAACGCAAGACGCGCCTAGATCGCCCTAACGCTTCCGATCACCGTCCCGCAAGCCACCGGCCGTGACGTGCATCGGCACGACCCGACCAGGAGCCACTTTGCGCATGGCTTTCCTATGGCCTCTGCCCACAGTCGTCTCTGGCTAGACCCGAGTGAATAATGCCCCGAACCACTTTTGCTTGTGTGGCCGAGGTGGCTCGGGCCCCTCATCGATCCTTGTGGGTAGGTTTGCTGCGGTGTAAAAAGTTTAACCAGCTTTTAATAATTTGAAATAATTGTAATCTTATAAATTCAATAACTTTTAATCTATAAGTCATAAAAATATGAATAATATATCAAAATGTTCAGAAAAATGAAACCTAGCTATCTAAGCTATAATCATGCATTGTTCAACAACTTAAATTACAAGTTTAATTAGAATAACAAATCCACCCCTCTCATGTGTTCCGGAGTTTCTCCGAGTTAGGGTTTTCACCTCGGAACCCGATTAAATCGTCGAGCATTTCTTAGGGTTACATTCCAATGCAAATTAACTTGTCATATCATCATACTTGCTTGAGCATTGCATCGATGCCATGTGTTGATTGTTTCCATTTTTTTGGTGTTTGGATTATTAGGTTTATTATTAGTTAGGTATTATTAGGTTTATTAATTAGTTTGGTATTATTGGTCTTCGCCCCACTGGTCGATCCGTGGGTAGCCCTGACCGATTCACATTTTCAAGCAACTTAGGTGCATGTCGGTTCGATGTGCCTATCTACTACGATTTCCCTTGCTCTTCATTTTTATTATTGTGTATGTATATATTAGGGTTTCTCGAATTAGGGTTTATATCTCTCGACACCGTACTTAACTTTCTCCTTTAGCTGCTTTGACTTATTCGTTTTTCCACCTATGCAGAAAATATGGACCCACACGTCAGAGACGAAGAAAAGGAAGAGTTGATCCAAGGTGTGATCCGTGGGAAGATAATTTAGACGTATCAACGTTTCTGAACAACTCCGGTGAGGGTGATCCTCTTTTACGGAGTAGACAACTTGTTTGAGGTTGAAGGTGTTGCCTTCAGCGAGAAAGCGATGCCTTGTGTAATCGAGAAGACGCAGCTCGTGAGGTGCATGTAATATAAATCAATTCATTAATTAATCATCTGCTATCTATATAGAAATAGTAACGATCTTTCTTCTTTTAGCCCTCGGATCGAAGGAATCTCTTGAAAAGAGCAACGAGGCCCAACCAAAAAGTTGCAAGACCACGAGAGGTTCAGGATCGAAGATGTCGAAGATGGCGGGCAAGCGACTCCGAAGTTGTCGCAACCAAATTTGGCACAATGCGGAGTAATCGTTAGGGACTTAATCCCGATCACCATTAGAAATTGGAATAGGCCTGCTAATGCGGATGAAGAGGGAACATGTTTATTTGTCCCTAACCACGCCAAAGATTTCTTGTGGAAGAGGCTCATGGTTAATTTCAAACTACGAAGATGAAATGGATCCAAATGGAGGATCCATTGAGGACGCCTTACAACATGGGAGAGCCATGGAGGCTAAGGTCGTGAGTGGGCTTTGAAGAAGATGGCAAGATGTTTCCAACTGGAAGAAAAGATTGCACCTTGACTATGTCGTGAAAAAGAAGACTCGATTTCAAGAATATTCAGTTTGAGAAGATAAAACCATTCAGGATGAGTTTGTGGAATACAAGAAATCATAAAAAGCTAAGAAAATGTCTCAAACGAAGCGAATAAGTGAATCTTGCTAAGAAGAAGTATCATCATACTATGGGGCAAGGTGGCTCTGGTTGGCATTCCTAAGTGGGAGAAACTTGAGCGAAGCTGCGTGATAAAAATATCACCCCAGAGACAGACGATTGGGTAGAACGTGCAAGGAATTGGTTTTACGGGCATGGGGGCACGTTGGACTCGGAAGGGAGGTGTATATATAACATACGACATAAATAAGACCCCTTGCCAATCGAGAGGATCAGAAAAGCAGTAAAGACTATTAAAGATGGGGACTTCATTCCCGATAGAGAGAACGATGATCTCACACTCGCCCTTGGAAATAAGGAACATGATGGACGAACACGAGGCACAAGAGGCTCCCAATCATGGAGGACTGGGTTTCTCGTAGAGAGGAAGAAATATCCTGATAGAAGCCGTCAGAGGAGAAAGGAGGCGGCGGTTGAAGCGAAAGTCGAGAAAAGAGCGAATGTTTAATTGAAGAACGATTAAAGCAACAACAAGATGAAATTAACACACTTAAAGAGCAAAGTACTACCGCCCATCTCAAGACACCGGAATTCGATGCTACCGGCCTATCGAATAATCGAAGCGATGTGGCTTCCACCGAGGTCCCGGTGATGACAATGGCGATGCCGATGATGCAAACAATGGCTCTGTTGGCTACCAGTGGATGATATCACGAGATGACACCTTCGTGAGCTACATGTCAAAGTTTTGAACATATCAATGAAGGTGGTCCGGGTTATGCCTTACCAATTGGACCCACACCAACTTACCACCGCCGTCCTTCAGAGGGAGACTCTGTTGTTGGCGTGGATGGATGAAATCATGCCCACCTTTGAGGTTTTGGATCTTCACTACCTTTGGTGGGATGGGTGAAGAAAAACGTCACCATTCTATGGCCAAAGGATTGTATCGCTTCAAAATCACAGGCCATCTTCGCCGCCGCTGCACTTCGCATCTTAGGTCGCCGCCTCACGGCCTTCGTGCCTTCGCCCGTCACCACCAATCTCCGGCGCCCATAAAAGCCATGTAAGCTTAAAGCGACCGTCGCGGCGTAGCGATAAGTTAAATAACGAACAAGAGCCTCTTCAAAAGTACCAACGGTTCCTCAAGAGAGCTTATGATTGTAGTGAAGAGGAGGAGATCGGCGATTGATCGTTGATGGAAACGCTAAGCGTTTTCGAGGCGGCCGAAAGAGCCAGAGTTCCCTAGCACCAAGAAGAAAAAAGCCAAAGTGTTGAAAATGCTAAAGAATCTTCATAAACCCGAGCCAAAGCCATCGACTATGAGCGCCTATTCTAGTCACATGCGGCACAAAAAGCCTCAAGAGAGCAAGCGGAAATCATCTGTTGCCCATCTCGGAGAACAAGCAAAGCAGACTTGCCCCTCTCAAGGTGATTTCTCAAACCAATGTGAGTCGAGCAAATATGGGGCGAAGAAGGTATGATCTAGAGAAGTGTTGCACAATAAGCCGAAGTCAAGGTATGAGTATTGCAAAGCTTATCCTAGTTAGAGTTCTTCCCCATGAGTGAAGTAGCATACCAATACCAAGACGGAAAACCTCTCGAAACGAGGAGGTAAACAATCTTCCAAAAAAATGAGATTGCATAACTGGTACATGCATGCCACAAGGGCGGACTAATGGATAGTGCCGAGGGTTACAAAAAAGCATCATGGGAAAGATAAGGATGACATGATATCCATTGAATTTGATGAACTATTTCAATTATTCAATCAAGACGCCTTGGACAAATCGATCATGAGTGCCTATTGTGTAAGTACTAATTACGTAATTAATTTAGTCTCCAACTATATTATTTTGTTTATTGCATGTATATAATCATCTTGTAATATGCGTAATGAAGATTCTCGAATGCAGAGAGGACTAATCTATGACATTGGCTTCATTGACCCATATTGGGTTCATGAAGCTAATCTCAAAATAAGCCCCTGGATACGGAGGATAATATAGTACAGCGTTAAGGTTTCAAGAAACCAAAAGGGAAATACTATTTTCTTACAACTTCCGGTGAGTGTTATTGTCTTGTATATACTTTCTATTTCGCTTACTCGATGTTAAGTATATAATTGATTAGTTCTGCATTCGCAGTAGCACTATATTACGTTAATCATTCAACTTGACAAAGGGTGTGTACTAGTTATGGACTCAAACATAAACCCCTTGAGACGTGGAAGGACATGCAGATACTTCTCCAAATGTAATTCTAATCATTACGACACTATATCGGAACGCTCGTGAATTTTATGATATCAAGTACTTAATAACTTATTTTATTCGTTTTTCACGGACAGCGCTTGGAAACGGTTCACCAAGGCTAGGCTAGGTGTTTGGAAGAGGAGCTTACATTTCAATCACTAGATGTAAGCACCACTAGCTATATCCGCAAGCATCTCTTTGATTCTAGTTTTGATACGCTTATTATCATGCTTGATTATTATTTTGATTGAACTCTTCTCGTAAAGTGCACAGACGAGGACCGGTAAAAATCTATGTGGATACTATGTATGCGAGTTCATCCGGCAGACGTGCGATGAGAAGGGCAGAAATTTAGAGCAACTCCACGACGTAAACAATTTCTATAGTTTTAATTACAATCAAATTGTGTTTAGTTTCATATTCATATAGGTGACTCCTTTTTAAATCAGATCGAACGTCTACGGACGGTCTTACGCCAAAGGATCGCATACGAGCAATTCAGGAGGAATTGGGGATTCTTGGATGAAGTCCTAAACACACAAGGGGAATACTACTCGGCTGTGTATAGACAATAAGAATTGTAAAAATAGCAACTTTCAAGAAATTGGCCGGTAGCATCGAATAGCAACTTTTGTATGTAGTGCATGAACTCGATCCGTGTATTGAATGTAATGTTGTCATGATGATCTTGTGTAATATAAGGTTCCTTTGTTGATAAGTGCAAACACTAAATAAACAATAAAACAACCTAAATGAATTCTCCGCCGTGGCACAAAAAGTGGCGAAAATGCTGCCGCGGCAACAAAATGTGCCAAAATGAATTCTCTGCCGCGGCAGAGAAATGGGCCAAATCTCTGCCGCGGCAGCAGGTTATTAGTCCCGGTTCGTGTGCTCCACCCCCCCCTCGCGCTCTGATGCCGCCACGTGTGCCCCATTTGTCCCGGTTGGTGGGGCAACCGGGACTAATGGTTAGAGCTTTAGTCCCGATTGCCCCGTATCGGTTGGGCAACCGGGACTAATGGCCCTTACCAACTGGGACGCATGGGCCCTTTTCTACCGGTGTTGTCTTGTACTCCAAGTAGGTTACTTGTCTTGTACTCCAAGTCGATTCTTGTACGCCTATATATACTCGCCTGAGAGGCTCAATAATACATCCAACATATTACGCTAATCTCAGAATCTTACATCAAGTTCATTTTAAGAATTGTAACGTAAAGTTTTGACAAGTACTATAAAATTTAAAATAAATTAAAAGTGAGATCTAGGTGAGATTCCACTTCACACCTTAGTATGGGGAGAGTAGGCTGGTTCTCACGACATTTTATGCATAACACGAGCCAGATGTGCATTCGGTATTCCGTGCCCTCTTCCAGGGCCCGGAGCATAGTTGGACCTCTCCACTGTGAAAGGCTCCCTCCCCCTCAGTATTCGCATCTTTCTGTGGCAGCTCTTGCAGGATCGGCTACCGTCGGGGTTTTGGTGGCGAAGCATAATGGGCCGGGCAATGGTCGGTGCCCCCTATGCGGGATTCTGGAAACTTGTGCCCATATTATGTTCTTCTGTTCGGCGGCTCCGTTTTTGTGGAGCTGTGTTAGGGAAGCGTTGGGGCCCTCCCGGCAGGCCCAGGAGTTTGGAGATTTCCTGTAGTCTGCGGCGAACCGCGTCGGAAGGGTCTGCCGCCTCTTCTGGGTGGTCTTTGCGGCCCTGACCTGGTCCCTTTGGAATATTCGCAACAAGATGGTGATTGAGCATATTTTCCCCTCCCGGGCGTCTCACTCGCTTTTTTCTCTTATTGCCTTTCTCCAGCAGTGGTCTCCGTTGGTTCGCCAGCGTGACAGGTTGGCCTTCGACGACACTCTTGGAGCCCTGAGAGTGGCGGCGGCCCCTTTCTCGGCTCCAACTCCGGCTTGACTACAACTCCGTCCGGGGTGTAGGGTGTGACTGTGGCCCTGTTGCTTTCTTTTACTTTTTTGGGTCGTCTTGTGCTATGGCCCCAGTAATCGTACTCTTCCTTTTCCCGTTTCCTTTGGCTGTGGCCGTTGTTGTGTGTGGATGTTGTATGAACCTGGATTTGGCTTTATTTATAAAGTAGGACGAAAGCCTGTTTCGAGAGATATGCATTCGCAATATGAATCCAGGTTCGTGCAGGGCTGCAGGCACCAAACACAACAGAAAGCAAGACATCCCTTGCACGCTTAAAGCTGTTGGCGTTATCAGATATCGTGAATTAACTGGGCTGGAAAAAAAGTATAGTTAGTTCATATGTTTTGTGAATATATACGACGTCGATTAGTTTACGGAACATCTTCCGTAAGCATATCTTCAACAATCACATCCAACTAGTCCTTTTCGTCAATATATGCAGTTAATGGCAATGCACAAGAGATATGCCACCAGAATTTGCTACTACCTCCTTTTTCGTAAGTTAAGGTAGCTCGCTGATGCATCATGTCAGCAGAATATTTTCGAGTAGAGTACTTCTTCTCATTGCTTAAGGTCGCTAGTAGTACTAGTTAGTCCTTTGCTTTTAAGACAAGTCATTTTCCTAGCTGCTTTTTGTTAGCAGTCATTTTCCTGGCTAATGATCGATACTAGTACTCTCTATCCGATATAGAAGGCGTCATTTTCCTAGCTTTTGTTTTCGCAACACTCATTTTCCTTGTTAATGATCGATCCAGTCGTGTGCAGTGCGCGTCCCGTTCATGCAAGAAAACGTCGTATTCGCACGAGATTACAAACTATTCTTGGAATCAAGAGTAGAGCCATCCATTTAGGATGTCGAGTGGGATCCCATCTAAATTCCACTTCTAGTTCATTTCTTAAAATTCATCTAAATCTCACTTCTAGTTCATTTCTTAAAATCTAGTGAGATTTAGACGGAATTCCACCTGACACCCTACATCCATTATCGATGCGCACGGAGCGCAGCCATCATGAACAACCGATTGCGGTTTAGACTCCGCGGTCAGCACGGCTCGATCGAGATTTATTAGCAGAGATTTGCTTGCACATGCGCGTATCTCTCTGCTCGTGTCGTGTATATGAAAGTAATTATCGGTGGAGAAATTAAGCACGCGGGAGTATGTGTGAGTACTCAGCACATGCGCCACTCCTAAGTGGTTGCCCTGCCCTGGGACAGGAAATACCGACGAGTAAAATTCATCCGCAATACTTAAGCTTGCCACCCATTTTCGATACGGTTACTGACCTTAGAAATATATGACTTCGGTACCTATATACGTCGCATGTCACGTTCTGGTCAGTACGGCGTGTAGACGCTGGCGTACAATGTGCCGTGGCCCACATGTCAGTGTGATAGAGCGCGCCGTTTTGCAAAATCCCCCTCAGACAGGCCCGACAAATATCCTGAACCGGCGCCCGGTAAAAGAAACTGTCGTTGTCTTCGCGACCATTCCTGGAGGCACCGAGTGGAGGGTTCAAGGGCACCGAGCGGAGGGTTTGACGGCGCACCGCTGAAGAAGCGGTCACGCCCGGCGATGGCTCCGCAGCAGCGGCCAGAAGATGAGCCTCCACCAAACTACCGTAAGTACCCCAAATTTGTTCCTTAATTTTCTCGAAAATCTTGGGGTTTGGGAGGGTTTGTTGTTGCGAAATGTCTTGAAGAAAAGAGGGGATTTTGATGGGTTGTTTCCTTGTTTTATTCTTGCAGTTCGTGGTAGTGGCTATTTCTCAGTCGAAATCCACCATGGAGGTTATTTTCTTGGTCAAGGCAACAATAGGAGCTATGTTGGTGGTGCCTCTGTCTGGTATGATCATCTGGACAGTGATGAATGGACACCAGTTTTTCTTGAAAATCTGGTGGAGGATCTAGGGTATGAGATGCAGGGAAGAATGAATGTCTTTTATTGCATCCCAATTCTGTCAATTGAAAATAATGGTCTGAGGAAGTTGGTCGATGAAATTGACACAAGTGCAATGGCCAACTGGGTTGGTTGTGGGAACCATTTCATCAGTATATACCTGGACCATGATGAGTCAATTAGAGCAGTTGATTGGGATGATGTTGTAGCTTTCCCTATTGTTCAGCTCCCACCAGTTTTGAGCCCTGTGAAGCCTATCAACATTGTTACTGCTGATGATGCATCAAGTCATGTGGTTGATGATTACGTCCATTTCAGAAGTGCAACCACAACCATTTCAGAAGTGCAACCACGCCATGTGTCGTAACAAGAAGCAAAGTGAGGAATGCATAACTCAAATGTAAGATGCAAGCAGAGAAGTCGAGTCATCGAGATGCGATTCAGACTTTGAATTTAATGATTCAGAGGTTGATCTATCGATGATGATGACCTTTATGCGCATAATGTAGATGATGATGAGGAACATGTTAAGAAGATGAAAATGAAACGAATTGAAGAAGTTTGAGGATGAGGGTGAATCAAGATGAAGACCTATGGGCTCGACTGAGATGAGGAGAAGGTGCAAATGAAGTTTAAGACTTTCGAAGAGAGGATCTTGGTTCGATTACATTCCATGTTGGCCTGAAATTTGAGTCTGTTGACATGGTTAGGAGAGCTATCAAGGAATATAGTCGTGGGGTGAGAGATATTAGGTTGCCAATCAATGATAAGAAGAGAATTAATGCAAGATGTTATGGAAGTCCTCCATGTTCTTGGAACATGTGGGTTAGCTATGATGCAAGGTCGATTGTTGGATGGTAAAACATATGACCGTAAGCACAATTGTGGTAGGAAATGGAATGTCGGGCCTTCAATTCAAGGTTCATTGCAACCAAATTCTCGGAAACCTTCAAGGCTGATCAGGACATGAACCTAAAAAATTTCCAGAGGCTTGTACAGAAAGAATGGAACATGACTCCTACCAATAGTAAGCTACAAAGAGCAAGGAGGATATCAATGCAAACAATATATGGGGATGAAGAAGCTCAGTAAAATAAGCTTTGGGATTTTGGCAATGAACTAAGAAGAAGCAATCCAGCGACTCCTTTTACTTAGTCTGATGAAAATTCAAGGTTCAGCAGATGTTACATGAGTTTAGAAGCTTCAAAGAGAGGATTCCTTTAGGGTTGCAGGCCCATTATATTTCTTGATGGTTGCCATCTTAAAAAAAAGGTACAGAGGCCAACTCTTGTGTGCAGTTGCAATTGATCCTAATGATTGTATCCTGCCTATTGCTATTGTCCTTTGTGGAAGTAGAAGATACATCTAATCGGACATGGTTCTTGGAAACTTTGAAAAAGATCTAGATATTGTGAACACGACTCCTGGACAATAATGTCGACAAGCGGAAGGTAAATGCCTATTGCTATTGTGAATACATCTAACGCTTATTGCTATTCCTTTTATTTCCAATCTTAGTGGTAGTCTAACCGCTCATGGTTATTACCTTTGTGTAGGGTCTTATTAATGCTTAGGGATCAATTTCGAATCGAACACGTGTTCTGTGAGGCACCTGTGGCAAAATTTCCAGATGCATTTCAAAGGTGATGCACTAAAGAATCAGTTATGGATAATTGCTAGGAGTAGTACAGCTGTGAAATATGAGAAGAACATGGAGCACATGAAGGCATTAAATCCTGATGCATATGCATGACTTGACAATTTGGATCCTAGGACTTGGGTGAGGGCATTCCAAAGTGACATTTCCAAATGTGATATCTTGTTGAATAACAATTGTGAGGTCTTCAACAAGTAAGTATTCTTGTCCTCTTCCACTTAAGCTTGTCATGTTCTACCAGTGTTATGCATATGCTTGTCCTCTTCAATAAATTATGACAAAAAACTACCAATAAATGCAGGTACATTTTAGATGCTAGAGAACTCCCAGTCTTAGCAATGTTCACTAGGATTAAAGACCAGATTATGACAAGAAACTACACCAAGAGGAAAGAAGCAGATGCACTAGAAGGTCCTTTATGCCCTAAGATTCAGAAAAGGCTAGATAAACACATAGAGTGGTCAAATAAACTATGTAGAAGGATCAGGTGATGGTATATTTAAAGTTGGTGAAATAGTGGCCTCTACTCCTGTTGATTACATTGTTGACCTTACTCATCATACATGTACCTGCAAGAGGTGGGAGCAGAGTGGGATACCTTGCCCACATGCAATCTCATGCATGAGAGCACAGGACTGGAACCCTACTGACTTTGTTCACAAGTTCTATTCACTTGAAATGTACAAGAAAGCCTATGGACCAATTGTATACCCATGTAAGGACAACACAGAATGGGTGAAAATGCATGGACCAGCTGTTCTTCCTCCTGAATATAAGAAGCATGTTGGGAGACCAACAAGATGTAGAAGAAAGGCTCCATATGAGATAGATTCAAGGAGTGGGGAAAAAAAGATGAGTAGACATGGTGTAATTATGCACTGTTCTTACTGTGGTGAGCCTGGTCACAATCGTGGAGGATGCAAATGGAAAAAGCGACTCCCAAGACCAAACTCTAACGGTGTGCCTACACCACCCCGAGAATGAGCCTATAACAGAGGTTATGGTCTTTCCCTACACTAAGCAAGCAACTCTTTTATTTTGTCCATGTACTAATGTTGTTTTTCCGACAGTTGGGCAGCCACAAGGTAACAATGTTAATGCAACTACTATAGAAGATCCAATGGTTGAATCCATGTCACGCAGGTAGAAGATGAACCTCTCACTGTACTTGTTTTTTAAATTCATCTAGTTCATGAACTGTTATTTTCATTTTCAGAGAACAAATCCTAGGCAACCAACAACAGGGCTGTCCTGCAGTCAACCTTCCTCAGTGATGCTAGAAGAAACATGAGTCAACCAACCACAAGGCCAGTTACAGTGATGGCAGAGAAGTTGCATGCCTTAATGCAGCAGAAGGAGAGGGAGTTGGAGGATAAGAGGACTGCCATCCTAGAAGCTAGATATACAGCTAACTTGAAGAGAGCAGATGAGAAAGCTAGGAGGAAAGAGGAGGAGAATAGGAGGAAGGAAGATCTAGCTCAAGCCAGAGCACAAGAGGCTGCTGTGAGAAGAGAGAAGAAAAGACATGAAATGGAGTTGAACAAGAAAGCTAGAGCTGAGACAAGAAGAATAGTTGCAGAAACAAAGAAGGAACTAGCTGAAGAAAGGAAGCAGAAGGAGAAGCAAAGGAAGAAAGAGGCTCAAGCACGTAAAGCCGAGAATGCTGCTAAAAGAGCTAGGTATTCGTAAGAACAAAGAATAACAGAGGTGGTTTCGATTTGGGTGAAGGATGCAAGTGCCCAAGTTCCAAGAAAGAGAGTTAGCATGTTTGATGAACTTAGGTCCAAATAATCTATATTTATCTTAGTACTTGCAAGTGCCCAATGACTATGTGTTTGACCTCATCATTTTGGAAGAAATGGCTATGTTAGAATGAAAATGCCATTTCTGAAACTCCTAGTACTTGCAAACTTCTTTTGCCACTCTATTTATGTTCATGTTCTTTTGCCACTCTATTTATGCCACTCTATTATGGACACCATCACAAATTCATCATTGGAGCAGTGTGTCACTATGTTCATGTCATTTCACAATGTCAATGTTCTATCATTCTGTCAATGTACATTCATTATGTCGATGTTCTATCATTTTGACCATTGGTTCATGTACATTCATTCTATGGACACTACTGTCAAATTCTGTCATTGGAACAATACAAATTCAAGTGAATTAGGCAGAATTTCATTGAAACAACACAAACTTGATAGCTCTGATTCACACATTCACATTACACTGCATAGCTTCATTACTTGAAGCAAAGCTTCCCTGCCATCTAACACACTACTGGAAGCAAAGCTTCCCTGCAACTAAGCCAACCATCTAACACACTACTAGAAGCAAAGCTTCCCTGCAACTAAGCCAACCACAAAGACAACAAATACCAAAAATAAAGTCTCATATTTCCCCTTTAGCTTCACTATCTCTGATTTCTTCTCCTTCAGCTCATCTTCCAGAGCCCGAATCTTTCCTTCAGTACATGCATCTTCTCCAAGCCGACCACATCCTTGTTCACCGCGTAACCTCCAGACAGCATCTCGCAAATCTCCAATCAAGTCGCTCAAGAACTCGGGTAGTGGTTTATCATGCCACTCAACAAAACCACATCCACGACCATTCTGCGCAAATTAGACAGAATCAAAAAGGGGCATCAAGAAAAGAGTGGGAGAATAGCAGAATCAGAAAGAGTAGGGGCGACTCAGGTTACTCACCATGGCATCGACACACGCGTAGTACCTACGCCCTGGGTTTTGTGCACTCCAAGAGATCCACCTTGGCGCCTTCTTCCTCGGATTGCAATGGCATAACACATCCGGATCATACGCCATGGGATTCTTCCGATATGGCACCAGCGACCTGGCATCCGTCCTAGCGCTTCTTCCAGAAGCTCCTCGGAATCCAGGTGCGGAGAAGGAACCGGAAGACCACGACATGACGGCGGCGGTGTGGCGCTGCTAGGGTCCAGAGGGAGATGCAGGTTTCATGTGGGAGGAGATGCGAAGCGTCCAGAGAGGAAAAGAAAAAGAATTTGCGATTTGCAATATACCCCTTCACTAAGATGGGCCTGTCTGAGGGGGATTTTGCAAAACGGCGCGCTCTATCACACTGACATGTGGGCCACGGCACATTGTACGCCAGCGTCTACGCGCCGTACTGACCAGAACGTGACATGCGACGTATATAGGTACCATAAGTCATGTATTTCTAAGGTCAGTAACCGTATCGAAAATGGGTGGCAAGTTTAAGTATTGCGGATGAATTTTACTCAATGCCGACAGGGGAAACAATACAATGTACTCCCTCCGTTTAAAAATATAAGATGATTTAGATTTGTGAATAAGATGTATCTAGACACTTTTTAGTGTCTAGATTTATTTGAATCTATACACTAAAATATGTCTAGATACATCTCATTTATAAACCTAAAACATCTTATATTTCCAAACGAAGGGAGTAGCGGCGAAGAACACGGAGGATTTTATACTAATCACACACAGGATTAGCTTGTGTCGAGCGACGGGATGTTTCGCGAGGAAGCAGGAGTGATCGCTGACAAAGCCGGATCGTGTTGGTTTCTCTGGCGGTCGCCGCGGCGTTGCTTTGGGCGGCGTACGGGCGATGGCTCAACGGCAGGGCGCCAGCTGGGGTCAGCGTACGCCGTCGTCGCCCATGCAGCGGCGCACTGTCAGCAGTGTGCATGGGGGCTATAATATGAGGTGGACGTGTGCGTGACGGTGCCATGCAGTTAGATTATTGTTTATGTAGCCTTATTCACCTCGGCACAACTGTCCTATAGTCGTTATTCAATAGTTTTTCCTGAACAATCAGGTCTCTTTCTTGCTTCAAAATATATGTACTAGTATGATCCAAGAACACAAATCTCCTCTGAAGATCGTAAAACTCGATTAGAGTGAGTGAGACGGTACTGACGATAAACAAGCGCGTATTCTTTAGGCGGAGGGGACATGAGGGATATGCAATATGCTGAGCCCAAAAGATGCGTGACGGTGGGAAAGGCGAAAAAGAGTAATGATCGATGTGGTTAGCATCGATCGAGTCATGTCCTTCTTTTTTTAAAACAGGACATATTGTCCTGTGCCTACCTTACACCGAGTTACAACTTGCACACCAAGGGTCTTTTCTTTAAACCCCTTTCCAGCTTCTTTAACCTGCTCGCCCTAGCCTCGATCACAAGGTAGGCGACAACTTAACTGATCATCGGGACAAAGCACAAGCAACGTAACGTAGATAGTATATATGGAGTACAACATTCATGCTTGCAATGATTCCTATTTTCCTGGGGAGAGGACAAGTTTGCAATGATTAATTTGGGGTAGCCCATATTAATTAAGATATAGGGGAAAACAATGATTTGGGATCATATCATTAGCGCGTAGAAAACGTATTGGAATGTTGGGCTAGCTAGTAGCGCGCACAAACAAGAATCTTTGCTGCTTGCTGCTTGGCTAACCACAAGTTTGCGGGTTGGCCTCGCAACAATCGATCGCCGGTAGCTAGCTAGGCTATCTCCGGTACAAAATGATGAGACGAACCCACTGCCACTGTACGTACGCACAAAACAAGTAACCAATCATGGGATAAAATGCCTAAATTGCGCGAGCAGCGGGTCGGTCGATCGTCACGGACGCCGTCACGGCGTCGTCGTTGCGGCGGTTGGTAGTTAATTAAGAGATCGATGATGGGGTTGAGTGAAGCCCAAGCTCTGCTCATGAACAATTGGTCGACGATATAATTTATTTCATGAATAGATTAACAATAATAGGCAGGTTCATTAGCAAAAATAAAAGAAATCAACAATGATAGGTTCAAGCGATCAAAGTACTCCGTACATATATTAAACGTACTCGAATGGAGGCACACCCACCGCACTAGAATCCTCGTGACGTGGCGGTGGTATGTGCGGTATGCACATTGAGCAACAAAAACTTGGAAGTAAAGACACCTCCCGAACGGCACGAGAGGTGACTGAATTAATTGGTACTGCTGTCGGCTAGTTAGGCAGCTAAAGCTAGAAAATATAACAAGACACACTCACTCTTTTTTTTGTTCTTTTGGAAGCTGAGAAAAATTCATTCGGTGCTCTGCTGTGCGATGGCGAAAGGAATGGGAGGGGATTGTTAAACAACATGTGTAGCAAAGTTTTTTTTTAAACGAGGCAAAAGAGTTACCTTTTCATGGTTGCAAAAGGTTTTAAACAGAGGTATGGTATAGACTATGAAGATACCTTTAGTCCTGTTATTAAGGCAACTACTATTAGACTTGTTTTGTTAGTGGTTGTCTCAAGAGGGTGGAGCTTAAGGCAACTAGATGTCAAAAACGCGTTTCTTTATGGTGTTCTGGAAGAGGAGGTCTATATGAAACAACCCCCAGGTTTTGAAGACTCTCAAGTTCCACACTTTATATGCAAGCTTGACAAAGCTCTTTATGGTCTCAAACAAGCGCCCAGAGCTTGTTATTTCAGGATAAGTACAAAACTACAAACACTTGGTTTTATTCCATCCATAGCTGACACCTCACTTTTTCTCTACAAGAAGTCAGGTGTCATGATATTCGTTTTAATTTATGTTGATGATATTATAGTCACCAGCTCGTCAGACCAAGCCATCACTACTCTGCTGCATGATCTTAAAGATGACTTTGCTCTCAAGGTCTTGGGAGATCTACATTTTTTTCTTGGGTATTGAGGCAAAAAAGGTTAATAATGAATTACTTCTTAGACAGAAAAAATATGCTACTGATCTGCTTACAAAAGTAGGTATAAGATTGTGTACATCATGTCCTACCCCCCTGTCTTCGACTGAGAAGTTGTCTCTTGATGAGGGAACTCCTCTTGGCCTTGATGATATGACTGCATACAGAAGCATTGTGGGTGCCTTACAATACTTGATGTTGACTCGACCTGACATATCTTTCTCTGCCAATAAGGTTTGCCAATTTCTACATGCTCCAACCACATTTCATTGGACAGCTGCCAAAAGGATCCTGAGATACATTCAAGGCACTCTCAAGACTAGGCTCACTTTTCAGAAGTCTTCCTCCAATTTTCTTAGTGCTTTCTCTAATGCAGATTGGGCAGGTTGTCATGATGATAGGAGGTCTACAGGAGGCTTTGCTACATTATTTGGGCCAAATTTGATCTTTTGGAGTGTTAGAAAACAAGCTACTATTTCTAGATCAAGTACTGAAGCAGAATATAAAGCTCTAGCAAATTCCACGGCTGAGTTAATATAGTTTGAATCTCTTCTTGGTGATCTTGGTGTTATATTGAAGGAAAAACCATGTCTATGGTGTGATAATTTAGGAGCTACATACTTGTCTGCAAATCATGTCTTTCATGCACGGGCTAAAAACATTGAGATTGATTTTCACTTTGTTAGAGAAAGAGTTGCAAATAAGCTATAGGAGATCTAGTTCATTT
Source organism: Avena longiglumis (assembly GCA_030063025.1). NCBI lineage: Eukaryota > Viridiplantae > Streptophyta > Magnoliopsida > Poales > Poaceae > Avena > Avena longiglumis. The sequence continues at coordinate 7,995,895 of CP125979.1, forward strand.
CAAACAATGATCAAGTAGCAGATGGCTTTACAAAGTTATTGCCTGTCAGAGATCTTGATGAATTGAAACATAATCTCAACCTCTCACAAGGTTATGATTAACGGGGGCTATTAAACAACATGTGTAACAAAGTTTTGTAACATGTGGTTAGGAGTAATTGAGGCTGTCACGTCACGGTATGGAGTTAGTACTCCAACCACACGGACTCCTCCCACCGATCCTAGTTGGTTATGATCGATTTCTCTCCTCCCCGTGTATATCTTCTTCTCTGTACGAGGTATCGAACTAACACGAAAAACCAGCTGAGGCCAAGGCTGTTTACGACCCAGAAACTTTGTCAGGGATAAACTAAAGAAAAAAAGGAAGGGTCGATGCTCTTCGATTTGAGCCGCCACGCCATGCGTGCAACTTCTTCCATGCTTGTCGCGAGAACATATATAAATGTGGGTGTGGACCAGAAATGCATATGCATATTTGGATCAAGCCATGCATATGCATCTTTGGATCAAAAATGCTTTTTTGAACGGGTTGGACCAGAAATGTTGGATGGATCGTCCTGGTAAGGCCATGTTTGGTTCTAGCGTCTTAGTAGGGATTAGAGAGGATAATCCCCTAGAGGATTGGGTGAAACCCCATCTACACCCAAACCCCTCTAATCCCCACAAAATCCCAATCCTCACCAATCCACTAGGTAGGGGTAGTGTATTGGATGTGAAAAAAATACACTACAACTTGGGGAAAAGTGGGGATTAGAGGGGATTGAACCAGTCCAATACTCTAGAAACAAACATACTATAACTAAGTGGGGATTTGGGTTTTGATGGGGATTATCCCCTCTAATCCCCACAAATACTCTAGTACCAAACAAGGCCTAAAGGTGCGACATAGCACGCGAACATTCTTCTCCTTCAAGTCTCTCCTATATCCTATGTTGGTCCGTGATCATTCACTAGTTGTAGCACCATTGGATTTTATACATGGACACGTGTAGAGAGCAACGACTCGTTCGTTTGTTATTCAGAGTAAACACACAAAATCAGTTCTGAAATTGACTCGTTCCAGGATATTTTCTTTTCTCAAAAAGGTATTCATCAAGAATATCAAAATCTCGAATATCCTGTTGAGGAAAAACCAACAGCAGAACCAGAGAACATGATTTCGATGCACAGTTTAGAAGTGGTAGTTTTTGTAAACGAAATGAAATTCATGTGTTGTCTTATGTCATTACATGCAAAAACTTCACGTGTTTTTCTTGTCCCCGAAGAAGTGATATCTGACATTTTGTATTATTTTGCATTTTATGTCACAAAAAGGACATTAGTGACATGTCTAATACTTGTATCTTTATTTGTGTGGGATGGATAATATGTGATATCACAATGTACTGGGATTGGGTGGTGCCCTGCTGGTGCTCAGGATCGAACATCCTTCTACACCATTCTAGCTTCCGTGGAAACAATAGAAGAGCACTAGTGGTTCGACTCCCACGATCAGATTTGTTTTCTTGAGGGTTCGTTCAATTTCCTTGCCCTAAAGGAAAGACTGCAAATGCCCAAGAATGATTACATATTGTAAGAAAGGAGAAGTAAATGATAATACGAGTGGAACAATGTTTTATTGGTGTTATGTCAACGACATTCATACTACAACATGAAGTGGTATGCTGAGTCACCGTATTTTTGTAGCAAACTAGAGCATGGCCGTAGTTCAAATTTGAAGAAATTTTGGGAAATCATCCAAAACTCATTTAATGGGGAAAAAAGTAGATGCAAATCGAAAAAATTCTCCATTTTTAGGATTTTAGCATCTCAATTGTTCTAGTAGTTTTGAAAATTGGAGTGGTGTCGTTTGGCAAATAAATTGTTGTACTTGCTTCATAAAAAATACACTATTTAGGATTTGCAAAATGGAAAATCACTTTTTTGTGACAAAAGTTGGAAACTCCCTTTTACACTTTTGTTTGCCATGCCAATATGAACCTATGCGCGGAAATGTGGAACATTATGATGAAGGGATGCGTAAATATAGCCATCCCATTAGTGATTCGGCTAGAAAGCCATGATAAATTAGACATGATAGCAATATTTGTAAAGGGGTTTTCTACTAATTTGTGATAACTCTGTTTTTTTCATGATGGTAACCATGTCAGGTAAAAGGACTCTTAGAGTTGGTTTTTTATTCTTTTTATTCTACTATTTCTTTGACTTTTTTCAAAATGGGCTCAAAATTGGTGGCACTTGCATTCATAGAAAATAGTGGTATCTTTCCAATCTACCTCAAAATGATTTCCCCATATTTTTGTACCAAACTAGAACATGACCGTGAGATCCAGCACATGGCTTAATAGGCTTGATAGGATATTTATACCAACAAGTTGCAACTTCTTTTTCGGAAGCTTATTTGAAAAGAACTCTAAGATTAAGCGTGCTTGGCCTAGAGCAATTCTAGATGGGTGACTGACCAGAAAGTGGGTACCGGGTGTGCATGAGTGAGGACAAAGTGCGCAGAAAAGACTAGTGTTGGTCGGTGGGCCAGTCTAAATATCCTATTAAGCTACCAGGAGTGACACTCCCGGAGCCAAGTGGACGGGGTGTTACAAAGTGGTATCAGAGCCGACCGTCTCAGTTAAACGGACGTGTGCGGGTTAGTGGCGGACATATGGCGCATGACGCGTGTGGACCGAAGTGGCAACGACATGGCACATGTGCCGGCACTGGACGCACATACGCATGCCAAGAGGGGACATTCCTGGAGTTTTCTTGATCGATGAGGGCATCGATCTTCTAAAGGGTGGGGTATATGAGATCCCGCAAATGGCTTAATAGGATTGATAGGATACTCCTACCAACAAGTTGCAACTTTTTTTCCGGAAGCTCATTCGAAAAGAACTCTAAGGTTAAGCGTGCTTGGCCTAGAGCAAATTTAGGATGGGTGACCGACCGGAAAGTGGGTACCGGGTACGCATGAGTAAGGACAAAGTGCGTAGAAAAACTAGTATTGGTCTGTGGGGCCAGTCTAGATATCCTATCAAGCTACCAGGAGTGACACCCCCGGAGCCAAGTGGACGGGCTGTGTAGTTAAATTTTTGAATTAATTTTTGAAAATCACCCTAAATTCATTTAAATGGAAAAAAGTAATCATGACTTGATAAAATTCTCCATTTCCGGTATTTTCGCATCCCATGTGTTCTAGTATTCTTAAAAATTGGAGTGGTGTCGTTTGCCAAAGTAATTTTCGTACTCGCTTCACAAAAATTCACTTTTTAGGATTGCAAAATGAAAAATCACCTTTTTATGACAAAAGTTGGAAACTCCTTTTGACATTCTTTTGCCGTGTCAATATGCACCTATATGCGAAAACGGGCACATTATCATGAGGGGATCCATAAATATAGCCATCCCATTAGTAATTTGGCTTGAAAGCCACAATAATTCACTCATGATAGCATTATTTTTGAAGTTCTTTTTACCAATTTTTCATAAGTCTGGTTTTTTATTATTTTTATGATAACTATTGTCATGTAAATTGACTCTTACTGTTGGTTTTTCCTTTTTTAATTATTTTGTAATTTCTTTGATTTTTTTTTCAAAATTGGCGGCACCTGCGTTCCTAGAAATGGTGATATCATTCCAATTTCAAAGTGTATTAAGCAAAGAAACCTACTTAGGTATCTTAACATGATTTTTCCACTTTCCTGTAGCAAACTAGAGCATGACTGCTTTTTAAAATCACCTAAAACTCATTTAAATGGAGAAAAGTAATTACAAATCAAGAAAATTCTCCATTTATAGGATTTTGGCATCCGGTGTGTTTTAGTATTTTTAAAAATTGGAGTGATGTCGTTTGCCAAATTAATTTTTATACTCGATTCACAAAAATACACTTTTTGGGATTTGCAAAATGGAAATCACTTTTTAATGACAAAATTTAGAAACTCCTTTTGACAATTTTATTTGGCATGCCAATATGCACCTATGTGCGAAAATGGGGCACATTATCATGAAGGGATCCATGAATATAGCCATCCCATTGATGACTTGGCATGGAAGCCAGGATAAGTCAGACATGATAGGAATATTTTTGAACTGTTTTTCTACTAATTTGCCATAGCTCCGGCTTTGTATTTTTTATGGTAACTATATCAGATAAAAGGACTCTTAGCGTTGGTTTTCCATTATTTTTATTCTGCATTTTTTCTTTCAAAATTGGCGGCACTAGCATTCATTAAAATTAGTCTTTGAATTAAGAGTAAACAAATGAACTTTGATTGCGGATAGGCATTATCGAGAAGTTGTAAACTATACTCTACCTTATCAGCATTTGCTAATTATGGAAGTTCATTCTAGTTTGCTTGGATGTTATATTACTTCTATCACTAATTTAAAAAGGGGTGAAAATGCTAGTGTCATGTGCCTCTACTTATTGCCATCGCAGCGATAGTATTCTACTCAATGACGAGGTTACTTATTCATGAATGTTCATTTTTCGTATCTAGATGGTCGTGTTTCCCTATAACACATAACTATGTTGTTTCTTTGAAAATGTTCATGGACACATGGTAATATTTCAATACAAAATGGATATTCGATAATACTCCTCGACGACAACAACTCAAATACAATGGTGGTGTATCTGTCTAGACCGATAGTAGTGGATATGATGTGTGTGCGACACATCCCCACTCTAAGGATGAATGTTCTAGTATCTCGGGTCTCTACTCCTTTCGGGCGTGTGCCACAACTAGTTGTGGTGGTTGTCTTGTGTTAATTGACGTATACTTATTCTTGAATCCTCATGTTTGATTTTATTGTTAATAGCCAATCTCACCCGAAAGACAGTAAAAGAGTTTATAAAACATATACACCTCCGCTTTTGTACAACTGTTTTGTTTTGTATTTTACTACCGTACGTTCGTAGCTATAGCTTCGTGGTTGCTGCTGTTCCGTTCTCCAAGTGGCGCAACCTGGAGGACGGACCCCCTTCCCTCTCCCCTCTTCCCTTCTCTCCCTGTAGCTTTGAGAGTCGTCCCTGAGAGACCGGGGCTCGCCCGCGCCCTTCTCGCCGGACTAGCCGGTGAGAAGTGGTGGCGGGGGGCCGCCGGAGTAGTAGTAGGTAGTAGGGTGTTCGGCCTTGTGCCGGTTGTGGGCGTTTTGCCCAGTAGAGGTAGCGACGCTCTAGATCTTGGCGACTGGATCCATGAGCTCCTAGGGCTTCTCCTGATCTACCTTGTGCTTCGATGGTCGGAGTTGAGGAAGGAAGGAGGAGCAGCCGCTGAATAAAGCTTGCCGCTTGCTTCCGCTCGAGAGGTGGTGACGCGAGGTGCCTGTCCGGCGGCCCGTGGGCGGGGATGGGTGCATCGGTGGCGAGGTGGATCCGCCTGCTACCGTGGAGGCGTGGGAGTGGGCCGGATCGCAACCATTTCTTCGCCGGAGCCGGTACCTTGAGCCGGAGCTTCCTTGAGGCCGATCTCCTTCTTCAACGACATCGAGGTGATGGAGCTTGGTGGAAGAGGTCTACCTCCTCGTCCATCCTCGCCCGCTTGAAGCGCGACCGGGATCTTCTCTCGATGCTCATCCGCAGCTGCCCATGGGTGGCGGCGATCGCCGGGTCTGCCTCTTCCGGTCGGCGACCTTGATGCGCTTTTGCGCCTCTTCAAACCTCCGATTCGGAGGCCCTTTCGAGCACCTCGGAGCTCCCCTAAGCGACGCCAGTGGTTCGTCCGAGTCGCCCGTGGCGGCGCAAGGAGCTCGTCGACGGCTGCGGTGGAGAAGACACCTTAGGACCTGATTGCTTTTTCATTTTTAGTCCTAGGGTGTTTTCGCAATATTTTCTGTACCGCTTTCTCTGCTCTCCTCTTTGAGGGGTCTTTGTGTAAAATGTACCCACCGCCTGATATTTTAATGCAGCTTCACGGGTCTTCGGACCCCTTTCCCGTTAAAAAAAAAAAAGTGGCGCAACCACCGTCGTCAATCATTTGGTACCGTCACCGGTGACCGGTTACTCGACTGATCACAGCACCTAACCATTCCCGCTAGATATAGTTAGCTAGCTAATCATCGGCGGTCGCCGGCACCGTACGTCGCCGCGTGCAGGAGCTTCCGCGACGCGTGGCTTTTCATCGCCAGCCGAACTAACGCCAGCCAGTGGCTGCGCGCTGAAACGCCAGCCGGCCGGCCGCGACCAGCCAGTGGCTGCGCGCTGAATCGCTGGACAGAGTTTATCAGCATCTGGGCCTAGCTAGCTAGCTCATGCCTAATTTAACGCCTCGACGACTTGACCTTTTGGCTAGGCTAGGAGTTCACTTGGACAGTTCAGTGGCCGGGCGGTGCGCTGGTTTCCACCGGTGTTCGTCGGTGGGGTGGGTGGGGGCCGGCGGCGTTGTGTGGCCTTTCCGTCGGACTCGGACGGCAACGTTGCCTGCGCGGATCACGCGCCGACACGGCCCTCCTGTCCCCCTCCTTCATGGCCCACGTACGGTCCGTCCTTCCGTGCGCTCGTACGAGTACGACAGGTGGTGGTGGCGCCGGATCGGAGCTAGCGGCCGTGCGCTTCCGCCTGCAGCCAGCTAGCTCGCGATAGAGCCAGGAAACGACGCCGCAACAGCAACACGACGGGCCCTGGAGTCCTGGACCGACTCTGCGTCTGTAGCTCTCTGCATCTTCTTCTTTTCTGGGTAGAAAAGGATCTTTGGATTGGATCTACGGCGAGCACTCCCACTGGCCGCTTTATAACACCATTTATTATGGCGTCGTCGATCTATCCCTGCCGGAGTTAATTAATACGGCTCCACCTCTTAAGCCTCATAGTGGTGGGCCTCCCACGAGAACTTCCCTTCGAGAACCACCCCCCCCCCCCTCCCCCGGTCAGCCCGTGGGGCCGCCCTCGAGTGATCATTCCTATGAGTATCATCTGAGTGACCACGACGTTTATTTGGAACAACTGGGGGTTCGGTCAGGATGGTCGTCGCCGTCAGATTAAGAAATATTTACGCCAAGAATATGTGAATATTATGGGACTTCAGGAGACAATTCGTTAGGATTTCTCGATGATAAAGCTAGAGGGCCTGTCACGGCACAAGTTTGCCTGGACCTGGCTCTCGACGAATGGCCATTCGGATGGCATCCTCCATGGTGTCAAGGAGGATACTTTCGAGATTGAGGATCCTCTTTGTGATCATGGCTTTCACCACTAAACAATTGTTTATGGCCCCGCGGACCATAGGAGGTCGCAGGAGTTCTTGCTCGAGCTCAAAGCTAAGGTGGAGCGTACGGAGACCCCGATCATTATGGCAGGGGACTTCAATCTTATCTGTTTCGCCAAAGATAAGATCTCGGAGAATGTGGACCTCCATAGGATTCACATGTTTAACGACTGCATCGATGGCCTCGCCCTCAGATAGATCACGAGAGTTGGAGCCAGATATACTTGGACCAACAAGCAGTTAGACCCGATTCGCAGCATCCTTGATAGAGTCTTTGTCTCGGTGGAATGGGAGGTGGCCGATTCGCAGCGTCCTTGATAGAGTCTTGGTCTCAGTGGAATGGGAGGTGGCTTTCCCCCTGTGCTCGCTCCGCGCGGTCACCGGGATTGGCTCCGATCATACCCTTGTCCCGTCCTCGGGCGGAGGGCCTCCACATAGACTAAATCGCTTCCATTTCGAGAACTTCTGATTTAAACAACGAGAGTTCGCGGAAGCAGTGCGTTCTAGGTGGTTGCACTAGTAGAGAAACGCTTATGGATGGATTTATTATCAGTGGAGAATTTTTCTGAATATGCTCCACTAATAATTATTAGTGGTGCCATTTAAAAATATGCTCCATTGATGTTTTGTTTAACCAATGACACATATCTAAGAAAATGCCCTATCTTATAATATGGGCCTGGCACCCCGGAGGGCTATGGACCAAACATCAATGGCGCATATGTACATATGCGCCATTGATATATGCTCATCAATAGCGCATGTAGAATATGCGTCATTGATATTCTCCTCACTAATGGCCCATAGTGATGCAAAATGAACGTATCAGGAACCCATGCAAACTTTGCGAAAGAGTTGTCGCGGTTCTTTTGGATGGCTAGGGATGGGCACCAGAAGTATCATATGGTGAAGTGGACAGATATTTGCACTTCCAAAATTCTTGGGGGTTTAGGACTCCTTCACTCGCGCCGCTTCAATGTGACCCTGCTGCTGAAGTGAGTGTGGCGGATCCTCCAAGATGATGGAGATCTCTGGCTACAACTCATCAAGGCAAAGTACCTTCGGGGTCGGCCTCTGTTGGTGTGTGAACACCGGGAGGGTTCCCAATTCTGGAGGTCCATCCATGATATTAAACATCTCATCCGCCGGGGCTCTCTCTTTGTGGTGGGTAATGGCCGGGAAGTCCTATTTTGGCGTGACCCCTGGTTACAGGGTGTCCCCCTATGTCAGGAATTCCCGACACTGTTTGCCATATGTGCGGCTCCCTCGATGTTAGTGGCCAAGGCAGCTCGAGAGGTCCATTGGAACATCCCGTTGGGGAGGACCTTTAACGATGCTGAGGCTGCTAACTTCCTGAGGCTGCGGTGCTCTTTGCCCATGTCTCTCTCAGAGGAGAGGGATAAGGTAACATGGGGCCAGTCTCCCTCGGGAGCCTTCTCAGTTAGTTCGGCTTATCGGACCCTCTTCCAGGGTCCGGAGTTACCTTGGATGTCGCACCTTTGGAAGTCTCCACTTCCCTTAAGCTTGCGGATCTTCGTGTGGCAACTGCTTCGAGACCGTCTACCTTTAGGGGTTGAGGTGTTGAAATGCAATGGCTCGGGCAATGGTTTGTGTCTGCTATGTGGGATACCAGAGAACGTATGGCCACATTATATTCACATGTCCTGCCACTCAGTTTTTGTGAAACTTTATCCGAGAAGCGCTTGGCCCTACTTGGCAGGACCAGGACCTCGGCGAGTTCCTGGAGACGGAGGCGAACCATACCGAAAGAAGGCGCCTCTTCTGGTCGGTGTTCGCGGCTATTACTTGGATGCTATGGAATATTCGGAATAAGATGGTGATGGAGCGGATCTTTCCTCGCCGAGCTTCTGACTCTGTGTTTTCTTTACTTGCCTACCTACATCAGTGGTACCCACTGTCTAGATAGCGGGACCGAAAGTATATGGACGACATTTTGTAGGCGCTCAGGGCTTCGGCGCAACGCTTCACGGCATCTGCAGCTTCATAGAGCCAGCGTTCTTCCAGCTCCCTGCTTTTTTTTGCTTTCTCTCTTTGCTTGCCCTGGGCGTGATGTGTTGTTGCCGGACTATCTTTTTTTTTTTGGCCCTTGGGCATCATGACTTGATTGTACACTGGATGTTGCTTTATTTATAAACGAGCGTAATGTCTATTTAGAGGAGTTAATTAATATAGTAATTAATTCGATCTTTGGATACCCCGATCGACGTGTACTGCATGCGTGGCTGTCCGTATGCACTAACCACCTTCCGTACGTGATGCCACGATTTATCATCGTTTGTCGGGGCCTTGTTCTTTGTCCTCGTGCTTATATATCGCGGCCACACTGGACAATGCATGTGCGTGCAGCTTGGGGATTCAGTAGAGACATGGAGCCGGGTGAAAACAGGACTAGTACAGGTGTGTCTGTACGGCCTGCCACGTTAACTGAATCCGGACTATAACTAATTGCTGCATCATGCATTTGATCGTCATCAAGCCGTGGTGAGACCGTAAAGGGCAAAAGTCAGTCACGCGTAAAGCACACTGTCTGCCAGACGAAAGAAACATCCAATTAATTCAAACCTTGCATGTAAGCGTGGTGCAATTGATGGTTTTGGCCAGCTGATGACATAGTGCACGTTCTGCATGTGATCCCAGAGGATAGAATATTGTATTGCAATGGTATTAGTGTATGGGTTAGGGTGTCAAATGAATCTCACATAAATTCTACCTCTAGTTTATTTTAAGAATTCTAATGTAAAATTTTGACCAAATTTTGTACTACAAAAGGACTAAAATAAACTAAATGTGCGATCTAGGTGGGATCCCACTTAGAGCATGTACATTAGTTCCGACGAAGGATGTCTTTATAATTTTTCCACGTCACGCATAGACGCCCAGCAGACAACGTATACAGCAGAGAGTCTTTTTTGGCTGTCTTTAACCACCCACTATTTACGATGAACTCGTATAACTGGGAGGAGGCCGTATGTAGGTAGCGATTTTTCAGGCTGCAGATCAACTGTATTCCTGCTGACGGACTCAGCCGTTATTCGTATTCTCTCTTCCATATATATCAATTAATTTCCTATGTGGACAGTTTTATAGACAGCTAACTAGATACTACCGTACATGCTCTTAGGGCATGAGCATTGGTTTAGACACATGATGTCTGTAATATAATTTATAGATAATATTATAGATAATTTGTACAATAGTTTGTCTGTAACGTATCTATTTTTAGCAATACCTATGTGAGTACAAGTTATAGACATCACTCATACAACAATAAAAATATCGTCTATAAGCTGTCTGTAAGATTTTATAGACAGTCTCACTCTCTCTTCTCTCCACATCATCAAAATTACTTATAACCTCCCCGTGCAGACAGCTTAGTCAGCACTATTGTACATGCCCTTAGACACCTTAGTACGGGGAGAATGCTGGTTCTCACCAAAATTTGTGCGTAACACGAACCAGAGATGTGCATGCGCAATATAAATCCAGGTTCCTGCAGGGCTGCACAGGCACCAAACATAAGAGAAAGCAAGGCATCCCCAGCTGCACGCTTAAAGCTGCTGGCATGATCAGATATCGCCAATTAACTGGGCTACAAAAAACGTATAGTTAGCTCGTGTTTTGTGAATGCGACGTCGATTAGTTTACGGAACAGCTAGCTTCCGTAAGCATCTCTTGAACAATCACATCCAACTCGTCCTTTTCGTCGATATATGTTACTACATGGATATTTCAATGCACATGAGATATGCCACCAGAATTTGCTACTACCTATTTTTTCGTAAGTTAAGGTAGCTCGCTGATGCATGTCCCGCATAATGTTTTCAGGTAGTACTACTATTTTTCGTTACTTAAGGTAGCTAGCTAGTGCCCTGCTTTTAAAATAGGTCAGTGTTCTTGGTAGCTTTTTCATAGTAGAAGTCATTTTCCTGACTAATGATCGATATGGTACTGTTCAGTTGAAAAGGAGTCATTTTCCTAGAATTTGTTTTCGGCACAGTCAGTTTCCCGGCTAAAGATCGATACATCAGTCATGATCGTGCAAGAAAACGTCGTGCTCGCAGGAGATACAGACTGTTCTTGGAATCAAGAGCAGAGCCAGCATCCATGATTCGCACGGAGCGCAGCCATCATGAATAGACCTATTATGCGGTTTAGACTCCGCCGTCGGCACGGCTCGCTCGAGATTTATTAGCGGAGATTTGCTCCGCAAATGGGAGTATATGATAGTAATTAACGGTGGAGAAATTGAGCACGTAGGATGAGTAGTGAGCACATGCGGCACGCCTAAGTGGTTGCCCTTGGGACAGGAAATCTCGACAGGAGAAACAATGCAATGTAGCGGCGGAGAACACGCAGGAAACAGTGGAGATTTTACACTAATCACACACACTGCACAGGATTAATTAGCTTGTGTCGAGCGGCGGGATGCTTCGAGGAAGCAGGAGTGATCGCAGACGACAAAGCCGGATTGTGTTAGATCGCTGACGGTCGCCGCGACGTTGCTTTCGGCGGTGTGCACGCACGGGCGATGGCTCAACGGCAGGGTCGCCAGCTAGGGTCAGCGTCCTCGTCCATGCACCGGCGCACTGTCAGCAGTGTGCATGGGGGCTATCGACATTGCCATCAGATAATTGACGGTTGTTAATTAATCATGGGTCCACGCATGCATATATATATGAGCGGTGGACGCGTGCGCGACGGTGCCATGCAGTTAGATTACTATGTTCACCTTGGCGCTGAGCTATAGTAATTCAATTCTTTTTCTGAACTTTATAGTATATGCATCATGCACACAGCACACTGATGTCTCTTTCTTGTTTCAAAATATATGTATGAAGTATGATCCAACAACAGAACTCTCTTCTGAAGATCGTGAAACTCGATTGTAGAGTGAGGGCGATGGTACCGATGACAAACAAGCACGTATTCAGAAGCGTCACCGTGGGAAAGGCAAGAAAGAATAATAATGATGGATGTGGTTAGCAACGAGTCATGTCCCTCTTTTTTTAAAACCGGACACTGTCTTGTGCCTACCTTACACCGAGGGACACTTGCGTACCAAGGGTCTTTTCTTTAATCCACTTTCCAGCTTCTTTTAAACCGCTCTCCCTAATCTAGCTAGCCTCGATCACAAGGTAGGAGACAACTTAACTGATCCTCGGGGCAAAGCACAAGCTACGTATTACGTCGATATATATGTACAAGTTGCATGCGTCGTCAATGGATTTAGATGATGATTAATTTATTATTAGTAGTACTAGTACTAGTATTTTCATTGGACAAGCTCGCAATGATTTGGGAGCATTGGCGCGTAGAAAACGTATCTCGGAATGTTGGGCTAGTAGCGCGCACAAACGGATCAGGATTCAGGCACCTTGCCGGCCGTGTTGAGTGGCTAGCTAACCACAAGCTTGCTCCGTCTTCTGCGAATGATGAGACGCACAAAACAACGAATCAATCATGGGATAAACGCCTAAATCACGCGGAGATTTTTTGTATGGACGCGCGTGCAGTGGATCGATCGTCATACACGGCAAATGATAAGGGAAAAATGTGATGATTGGCGGAGGCTCGTAGTGGGTCGTCGTCGCGGCGGTTGGTAGTTAAGAGGGATCGATGATGGGGTTGAGTGAAGCCTAAGCTCTGCTCATCAGCAACAGGACGACGATATAATTCATTTCATACTACAATAAATAGATGAACAATGATAGGCTCATTCACAAAAAAAGAAATCAATAATGATACTAGTAGGTTGAAGCTATCAATTTAAAGTATCAATCAAATGGCATGAGAGGTGACTGAATTAAAGTGTGTGTGGTGCAGGATGAACAGGGATGCTGGTCAAGTACTGCTGCTGGCTAGGTTAGGCAGCTAAAGCTAGAAAATATGAGAAGACACGCTCGATCACTTTGTTCTTTTGGAAGTTGGGAAAATTTCGTCCGGTGCTCTGCTGTGTGTGATAGCGAAAGGAACAAGGGACAAAGAAGAAAGGAAGAGCCGCCGCGCCATGCATGCGTGCAACTTCTTCTATGCTTGTCTCCAGAACATGTATACGTGCGTGTGCAAATAGTACAGTTCAAGCCATGCATGCATCTTTGGACCAATTGGTAAAGTTGCCTCGCGAACATTCTTCTCCTTTAAGTCTCCTCTAAATCTGGTATATTGGTCTCTGATCATTCACCAGCTTGGACACGTGTACAGAGAAACCATTGGTTCGTTTGTTATTCAGAGTAAACACGCAAAATCAGTTCTGAAATTGCTTCCTTCAGGGCTATTTTATTTTCGAAAGAAATATTTGTCAAAACATATCGAGATCTCGAAGTTCTTGTTTTTTTTTGTTGAGAATATCGAAGATCTTGTTGAGAAAGAACCAACGACACAACCAAAACATGATTTCAATACACGGATCAAAAAATTTCACTCCATCCGACTCAAATTAGTTGACTTAAATTTATCAAGATACGAATGAATCTAATAGTAAATCATGTCTAGATACAATCGAATCTATACAAATCTAAGTCAACTAATTTGGATCGGAGAGAGTAGTTTTCTTTGTGGAGTTTTTGTAAACGGAATGAAATGCACGTGTTGTCTTATATCATCGCATGCAAAAAAAGCATGTTTTCTTCTTGTCTCTAAGCAGTGACACTTTCTATAAATATGCAATTTATATCATAAAGAAGACTACATTGATGGCATGTCTAACACTTGTATCTTTATTTGTGCATGATGGTTCAAAATATGAGATATCATGGTTTGTTGGGGTTAGGAGGCAGCATGCTGGTGCGCGGGGTCAAACATCCTTCTACACTATTCAAGCTTCCGTGGGAACAATGGAAGAGCACAAGAAGTTCGACTCCCGTAGTCAAGACTTGTTTTCTTGAGGATTTGTTCAATTTCCTTACCCAGAAAAAGACCACAAATGCCAAAGAATGGTTGCATATTGTAAGAAAGGAGTAGATGGAAGTTCAATCTACAAGGTTTTACATGCTCCTCACGGTTACCCTTTTATTAAACTTAATTGTATTTGTATCATCTCACTTATACTATAATTTCATTCTCCACATGTTTTTTCCTTGCTTTAGATAGGATCTTGCAATATATTTTTGTTGCTATTCATGTGCAAGAGTTGCATAAAGGATTGAACATAATATCTCCCTTTGTCTTTCATTATATAAAGGTGTAATGTGTTTGCTTTTATTTTCCATCTCATGCAGGAGTAGAAATTCCAAAGCTGTAAAAATGACACAAAAATGGGACTATCCTAACATGTGCTAAATGCATGCATCTTTGGACCATGTGGAATACTGTAGTACAGTTCAAGCCATGCATGCATCTTTGGACCAATTGGTAAAGTTGCCTCGCGAACATTCTTCTCCTTTAAGTCTCCTATAAATCCGGTATATTGGTCTCGATCGCTCACCAGCTTGGACACGTGTACATAGCAACAATTGGTTCTTTGTTATTCAGAGTAAACACGCAAAATCAGTTCTGAAATTGCTTCCTTCAGGGCTATTTTATTTTCTAATGAAATATTTGTCAAAAAAATTCGAGTCTCGAAGTTCTTGTGTTTTTTTAGAAAGAACCAAGGACACTACCAAAACATGATTTCGATACACGGCTCAAAATTTTGTACTACTCCCTCCGATCCAAATTAATTGATTCGAATTTGTCTAAATTCGGATGTATCTAGACATGTTTAGTTGCTAGATATCCAAATCTAGACAAATCAAAGTCAATTAATTTGGATCAGAGGTAGTACTTTTTTGTGGAGTTTTTTGTAAACGGAATGAAATGCACGTGTTGTCTTATATCATCACATGCAAAAAAAATCATCTGTTCTTCTTGTCTCTAAGCAGTGACATTTTCTATAAATATGCAATTTATATCATAAACAAGACTACATTTATGGCATGTCTAATACTTGTCTCTTTATTTGTGCGCGATGGTTCAAAATATGAGATATCATGGTTTGTTGGGTTAGGAGGAGGCATGCATGCTGGTGCTCGGGATCAAACATCCTTCTACACTATTCAAGCTTCCATGGGAACAATGGAAGATCACAAGAAGTTCGACTCCCGTAGTAAAGACTTGTTTTCTTGAGGATTTGTTCAATTTCCTTACCTGTAAAAGACGACAAATGCCAAATAATGGTTGCATATTGTAATAAAGAAGAAGTAGACGAAAATTCAATCTGCAAGGTTTTACATGCTCCTCACAGTTACCCTTTTATTAAACTTAATTGTATTTGCATCAACTCACTTATACTATAATTTCATTCTTCAAATGTTTTTTCCTTGCTTTGGATAGGATCTTGCAATATATTATAAAGGATTGAACATAATATCTCCCTTTGTCTTTCATTATATAAAGGTGTAATGTATAACACCCTCAGAATCGGACCTATGCAAGTTTCAGCGATTCCGCCAAACCCGCATAGAAACGATTCAAAGGTGCCCACCAGGCACTTTCGTGCGGGTGGAAAACGAAGTAATAACATTACACAACAGTCCTCGATGGGATCCATAGAATGAGATATATATAAATGACTCAAAGAGTCAAGAATACAGATATCTGATAAAGATCCAAATCACCAGAAACGATACAGTCCGACTACGAACAAGATGCAAATGGGGCTAAGAGCCACGAGGAATAACCAATGGCGCCCATAACCTGCCAAAGCGGAAGGGTAACCTGCTAACGACGCCGATCTCAAACCTGCTTAAACAAAAGGGTGCCGACAAAGGGCAAAGGAAAAGAGGAGCGTCAAGATCTTGAGGCCAAGACACGGCGAGACTAGAATTCAATCATCGCCTACATAGGTATGGTGGACTGAAGCGGCAGCGCAGCATGCACTAAACAACCTATAGAGACTTGATACAACTGGCGGCTATCAGAGGGGGGTGAGAAAGACCTATCCGGAACCAACCTGGTACTAACACCAAACAATCCCATCCTGGTATTCCCCCTCGAGACCAAACGAGGAAGTCCACCGAGGAACTCACACAGTTGGCAGTTTTACTTATTCAGTTATCGTTGCAGCAATTACTAGTCAGGTTTAGATAATCATCCTAATAAAGTAAGCAGTGGGCACTTTTAGTTAACCATTCCGTTATAGTTACAACACTTACTAATCAGATACAGATAGCATGAGATAACCCAAAACCCAAAGCTTGTTGGTACTTTTATTCACCATTCCGCTAGAAGTTGCAATACTTACTAGTCGATACAATCGTCTGGCGACTAACCAAACAAGCAATTGTGGGCAGTTTTATGTAGCCATTCCATTATAGTGAAGCTGATTACTAGTCATTATAAAGTCAAATTTATAGTACTACTTTAGTTATGCTTGTCTATGATCGAGATACTGTGCTCCAAGTCGTCCATAACCACGGACACGGCTTTCAGAAAGTTTTAACCCGGCCGGGGTGCACAAATAGCAACACACACTCGATCAACCTCGGAAAAACCAAAACAAAACCCAACGAGGCCTTCACGACAAAGCAATCACAGGATTCAGAATTATTTCAGGGGGCCACCCCATTGAGTAGACCCGCAACGAAGTTAGCTGACTCCAAGACGGACTCAAGGTTTGCGACAATGGCTGTAAACGACTGGGAACCCAAAACTGGGCTTGTCGATACCGCGAAAACACTCCGCTTACCTAAAAGACAAAGGTTCCTCGCACAATCGTAAATAAAGAAGTAGCATTGCATAAGTACAGGATAGTAAATAAAACCTCAAACTAGTTTGTGGCCCCAAGAAATAAGTCTGAATCAAGCTCTGGCTCAGGGGGGTCCCATAATCCTCCTGGATGTGGATAGCGCGATAAATCAAGGAACAAATATCAAGTACTCGGGGTCCTACGGGACACAAGTGGGCGGTCGGAAACCAAATATTATCTATCACCCACCGATGCCTCTGCTTACTTACTTCAATTTTAGTTGTTAAACAGGAATTAAAGTAAACGATAAGTAAAGCCATGATCATCTCCAACATCAAACATGTGGCAATACACCAACAACTGTGGTACTTGACGATAAGCAACAGCACTTGAGCAAGCGACTACGACGCGCAAGTCCAACTATCTACCAATCAATGTGGTAATAGGATGTGTCCAAGGCAATATAGGGCTGCAAGGGATATTACGGCACGAAAACTAGAGCAACGCAACACGATAGCAATAGATCAACAGGAGGGAATAAATACTATAAAAGTAAGATAGGTAGAAAAGGGAGATGCTGCTTTGAAAACATTATCGAAGGTTCAACTGAAGATCGGGTCGACACTCGCACCAACTCAACGGCCTTATCCGCGAAGAACCAAAACACTAGAATAAACACCGGATGCACTATTTAATACTACGGCAAAAGATCGGACATGATGCATGTATGATGTATGGCATGGCCAAGATGCGTTGCAATTAGTCATATTAAGCGGAACCGGGGTCCCGACAATTGATTAAATGGTTCAAGTTATTTATAACCCCCGCAATTTAAATGTTGTATTAACACGGCAAAAGACAGCACCTGTTCGCTACACAAATTTAAATAAGGCCAATATGAGACTAGATTTGCCCGCATATGGGCCCCATATTTAATTATGAGGTGAATCGGCATAAGGCCCCCAAACCACACGACAAGTATGCATGCATTAACAATTTAATATGCGACAGGTTGTATTATATTATAAGATAGGGTTTCGGGAAGGGGTTCACATTAGGGGTCTCGGCGAACTTGGTCCGAAGTTCGGGTTCGGTCTCAGGGTCCGGATCTGGGGTCGATCTCGCATCCGGGAAGGACTTGGTTCGGTGGCGGGGCGCATCGGACTCTTCCGGGTCGGTGCCGATCTTGTCGTCGATGGCGAACTTGAGTGGTTCGGGTACCGGGGTCTTCGGATCCATGAAGTAGACCTTGTCGCACGGTGTCCGGTAGACGAACTTGGCGATTCAGACGGCGATCTTGGCGTTCTTGATTCGGTCCCGGCTTGATCGGTCTTCAGGGGTCCGGGAAGTAGATCTTGGCGCTCGGGTTCGGCGGTAGCGGTCTTCAGACCCCGGGGGATGGGTTTTCAGGGCCTCGACACCTTCGGCTCCATGCGGGCGATCTTGGCGTCCGAGGTTTCGGGATCGGTCTTGGACTTCGGCGCCGGCGGTTCATCTGATTCATCCGGTCGATGTCGATCTAGACGGTGTACTGGCCCATGTTGATGTTCTTGTCGACGAAAGCCTTGCCGAGCATTGATCTTGGCTTGCGTGTGGGAAGCACTCGACACGAACGAGGAAACAACCACGCAGGTGCATACATCGAGCAGGAGCGGAGAGCGCCAGACACAAAAGGCCTGGTCGCACTGGTCTTGGCAAGTCTAAACAACTGGCAGGAGCACAACCAAAAGTCCGGGCTGCTAGAGGAACTCCTTGCAGGCACCTGGACAACACGGTGAAACAGAGGACGACGAAAAAGCGTTGCAGAGACGGGCCGACCGGCTGCGCGCTTGAGTCGCAGAGGCGGAGGCCGCCGGGCCGGAAGCGGTGGCTTACGCTGCCGGATGGCTCGATGTTGCAGGGCGCGATTTCGCGACAACAGACTCGCGGCGAGGCGGCGGCGACCACTGGCGGAGGCGACGGGCGAAGGCGGCGCAGCGGTCGACGGAGACGACGGTCTGGCGGGGAAGAGCTCGCGGCTGCAGAGAGCGGCCAGCGACGGCCGGCCAGAGGTGGTTCAGCGTGCCCGAGGCGGGAAGACGACGAGGCGGGGTAGCGGCTGACAAAGACGCGCCCGGCGAAGCGGGCGGCGCGATGGGACCCTGCGGCTGGGCGCTGCCGGCGGCACGGAGGAAGGGAGGCGCGGGTCGCGCGGTCTCAGTGGCGGCCGAGGAGCTTAAAGGGACGAGGCGAGCAGGCCGCGGCGAGGAAGATGGCGGGGAAAGGCGGCGGCGAGAAGGGCGAGCCACGGAGAGAAAGCGGCGCGGTGCGGGATGGAGCCCCGGCGCGACGCTTAGGGAACGAGGAAGGCGGCGAGGCGGCTGGGCGGGCGGCGAAGCGCGGGCCGCAGGAGGGAGAGGGCGAACGCGATGGGAGGTTGATCGACCGCACGGGCTCGGGAAGGACGCGTGGTCCGGGTGGCCCTTGTGCGTGGTGCGTGTTGGTTGAGTCGCACGTCCGTGTGGTCAAGGTCGGTGGCATCGTGTGCGTGTGCGGCCGGTGTGGTTCGGTGTGTGTGGAGCGTGTGTGCACTGGGTGTGTCTTGGGGTGAGGGAGTAGGGTAGGGTGGGAATTCTAGGGTTTGGGTGGTTGGGGTAGGTTTAGATTTAGGATTTATTTGTTTGGGTTGTAGGTGGACTCGGTCGGTCCATTGGGCCTGGCTGGTTGTGTGCCTCCCCAGTTTTAAAACAATATATTTTATTTATTTAGTTTGTTTTAAATAGCATTTGATAAATAGTCTAGATAAAATAAAAGATCCAGGCGGATCGATGGTTTCGGTTTGAACAAAGGGAGAATATCTAGAAGACAACATACACTTTTAGCAAGATAGTTTTTAAACAATTAATATGCATGCAGATGTCATGATGATGCATAAGCAAATATACTGCGATTTTCTAGTAGTGATTTTGCTGGATGCCACATAATGTGTTTGCTTTTATTTTCCATCTCATGCAGGAGTAGAAATTCCAAAGCTGTAAAAACGACACAAAAATGGGACTAACCTAACATCTGCTATAC
Source organism: Avena longiglumis (assembly GCA_030063025.1). NCBI lineage: Eukaryota > Viridiplantae > Streptophyta > Magnoliopsida > Poales > Poaceae > Avena > Avena longiglumis. The sequence goes on from CP125979.1 coordinate 8,015,838, forward strand.
TGGAAAACTACGTTGTTAAATTGTTATGTTCTTAGACTATACTCTCTAGGAAATAAAAATCCAAACCTTGTTTTACAACATTATTCATTAAGGACAAGCCACAATGTTGGGTTTTATCTCAAGTTTAGTTGTTATTAACATATCACTACATTCTTTTTAGTGGCTAGTTATGATTATATTTATTGAACTCCTTACTAAATGTGATCATTATTATTAGAAAGATACGAACAATGTTTCCCCAATGACAAATGGCAACATATTTATGTGTAAAGATGATCATGTTCATGAACAAAACACAGAGGAAATATCAAAATAAGAATGACATGCATTCCAGATGACGTGCTAGCTTGACATCATCATAATTTACATGTTATAGCTTGATCCATAGTTCAAAATGATTTGACTATGTGGTTCCGTATGATTTGACTTCCAAGTATCAAAGGATGAACAAATCAAGTCCCAACAGAGTGGGCTCTTGTCACGGAGCACCATGTTCATCACACATGAGCCCCTGAGGTCATATTTCTTAGGAGTCATACTAGGCTTGTGGTAGCATTAGGAAGCATAGCTTTGATGCCAAAGCACCATATAATACTCTACACGTGAACATTACTAGTGAAAATGAGGTCACATATAATCATAAAAGTCATATCAGTCACATGATTTCTTTAATTTCCTTAAATTATTCAATGCACACATGGAACTATATTAAAATTCTTCACGATCCTTCATTGTTAGTATCACTCAAATAGCAAGGGCAACAAGCTTCATTAAGTGGTGTGGTTCTGCTGCATGAGAAAATTAGAATCATTCCTAGGATAAGGAGGGTCATTACGGAAGTGCAACCTTAAGTTTGATCATAACAATATAAATAAAATCAAAAGGACAATTTTAAAGATCACTATCAAGGGCTAAAGCTAACCAAGAAATTAAAATGGCATTAATACAAGGATGTCTACTCGTGCTTAGGACTCACTTATGTCTCTTAGTGAATGGAGAAGCCTAAATAAAGCAGGAACTAGTTCAAATCATTTTAAAGCTATATGTGAGAATATCATAGATGTTATAAAAGGATAACAAGAAAGAACTTGCTAGCATCACGGATGATGGAGTTTTACATGCACTATGGCCAAAATATGGACCAATGCGATGTGGTTTGTCCTAGAGGGGGAACAAATACATAGACCATATTCTATCATGGAATCAGTAGGAAAGAACTCAACACTCTAGGGAATCAAATATATGTTCTCAGAAACGCCAATTACTACAATAAAAAAGGTTGTGCAAGCTTAAATGATAAGTACCGGATCAGATGCACATGAAATTAATAAATTCTCTTTCGGAGATGCAGGTATATTTACCTCACACATACGCTCTAACTAAGGTTTTGGATTCATGTGCTATGTCCATGCCCCAATAATTAGGATATAGAATCTTATCACATTTCTTCATGTTGAGATGGTTTTCTAAGTATCCCTAAATAAGAAAAACATCATCATAAAGATACTATAGAAAGATGGTAGATATTTATAATGACCAAAATGATGGAGGTATGCCTCCAAAGAAAGATTTATATAAAAATAGTTACTATCATTTCCGATAATATCTGGGATGTGCTTTCCTAGGATTATTAGAAGAGGATTTCCACAACATCCTTTGAATTCCTAGTTTACCTTCTTATTTTTTCAGTTTTCTCCCATCACTTTATCAATAGTTTACCTTATTTTGACCCGTCTTTGTTACAAGATCATAATATAGTTTTACTAAGCATTTTTTTACAAGTATAAGTATAATGGAACTTAAACCTTTCTATAAAACTGTATCAAAGCAAGTGGAAGTATTCCTTGGTGTATTCTACCATTTAAATATCTGACATCATACAAGATAGAGTTGGAACTACAAAACACACTAGCTGTTATGATATAATTTTCCATATCATGCCAAAAATTAAAGCCTACACAATTTTTCAATAAAATAAAGTAGTATCCGTGCATCACTATTCATTTCACCTTTCTTTTTAAAATTATTGTGACAGACTTATGTTCTTGAAATATTTAGAATCAAAATTAACATTTAGAGAAAATGCAACTTGAGTATGATGAGTGGTGGTCAAGATATCGCAAGATTGAGGAGAATGTACTACCAATTTCAAGAAGATACCCTCCGATCCATAATAAGTGTTAGTACAAAGTTGTACTAAATCAACAAGACTTATTGTGGATCGATTGAGTACCTATAATGAGGATGAATAATGCATGGTCGGACACTACAAATACTAGGTGCTAGTACCATGGAGGACGAAGAGTGGCTGGTCATGCCGACACAACCCTTATGTGTCAATAGTTTGAACTCCAAATGTCAATTTATACATGGATTGGCCGATCAAGACGATGCATAATATGTCACATTTATTTCATTGATAAGGATGAGGCTGATTTCTGTATGTGAAAGACATACTCTAGAAATCCGGGTTCATTTGTGATGATGGCGATTGGCATGCATCCAATGAACCCATTGTCCCAATGATCTTTGAAGAGCATCACAACATTGCAAGAGGCGCATGCACCAGTTTGATTTCATCGAAGTTCCAGTGCACATCTATGGCATTTCTAGTGAACAGTCCATAGCATTCACGCCTCGATTTGGGCACTAGGACGATACCCATGGGGTCCCATGTCCTTGAGGAGGTACGTCCCAATCATACTCCTAAGCGGAAGCCAAACCATACAATGTATTCCATTGTGGCGTGTGATATTATGCCAAAAGACAATCGGATGAATCTATTGTATCACACGAAGTGTCGCACTAAACTTGGAGAATGTCATGGCGAGGACCTTCTGGATCATGTTGTTCTTCATATGGTGGGATTATCTTTTAGTGGACGATTAGACCTTTTTGAAAGAAAAAAAGTAGACAACTAGTGAAGCTACTTTTCTCTTAACACTTAGCAATACAAAAGATGATTCTAGACACATAAAGCAAAATGGACATGAAGCAGAAAGGATATGTCTCAACAAGTGTCGTTCTTGAAAGATATAAATGTATGATCTACACTTCCTATGGATTATTATAATCGTAGTTCACAATAGTGCCATTTAGCTGAAAAACATATCGTCGGAATATATTCGTAATGACCTAGTTTTGAACCTCTTGTCAATACAAAACCAACCATTTAAGATCCAAACATCAAGTATTGGCCTTTATAATTTTGCTTCAGATTAGCTTGGAGAAGTAGAAAAAATGGATGAGAAAAATAGTAAGATTGGATGAGAAAAACAGAGTAGTAGATCACCAACTGACCAACTGGACGATGCACGCACGGGCGCAGCCATTGGTCGAGGCAAAACGACACACGACACGCGGCGCACCCGCACCAATGTGCACGAGTGCGCGCTGCCCTGCTCCGTGGCGCGAAGCTAACCGAAGCAGAGTGCCCGCCACAGTATAAATTCCCCAGCAGGCGCCAAGACTCTACACACACAGGCACACACTCTGAGCTCGTTCGCTCGCTCCCCGGCCTCATCTTCCCAACCACGACACACAGTTCTCTTGCTACAAGAAGAAGCTTCGACCTTCAATTAATGGCGACCCCCGCACTCGCGCTGCTCGAGCAGACCCTGCCGTTCGGCGGCGGCGGCGGTTCGGACAGGCTCAGCAAGGAGATCTTCTCCATCCTGGAGTCCAACTTCCTGTTCGGCGCGCAGACGCCGGAGCTGGGCGCGGGCCGCGTGCGAGTGCTCTCCATCGACGGGGGCGCGGACGGCGGCGCGCTGGCCGCGGCCGCCCTCGTCAGGCTGGAGCGCCGCCTGCAGGAGCTCTCCGGGAACCCCGCCGCGCGCGTCGCGGACTACTTCGACCTGGCGGCCGGGTCTGGCGCCGGGGGGTTCCTCGCGGCGGCGCTGTTCGCGCGCCGGATGCCCGCGGAGGCAGCGCGCGACGTCGTGGCCAAGAACCGGAAGGTGTTCTCCGGGCGCGGCGGCCGCGGCGGGCTGTTCTCCTCGCGGCCGGAGGCGGTGTTCAAGAAGGTCTTCGGGGACCTCACCGTGAGGGACGCGGCCAAGCCGCTGCTGATACCCTGCTACGACATGGCCACGGCGGCGCCGTTCGTCTTCTCCCGTGCCGACGCCGTCGAGGCCGAGGCGTTCGACTTCCCGCTCTGGCAGGTCTGCGCAGCGGCCTGCGGGGTGGGGTCGGCCGAGGTGGCCTCGCTGGACGGGCGGACCAGGCTGCGCGCCGCCGGCGCGGGCGGTGCCGGTGTGGCCAACCCGACCGCCGTGGCCGTCACCCACGTGCTCCACAACAAGCGCGAGTTTCCATTCGCCGCCGGCGCGGGCGACCTCGTCGTGCTGTCCCTCGGCGGGAACGCGGCCCCCTCGGTCCACCGCGCGTCCTCGTCCTCCGGCCTCCTCCGCATCGCTGGCGCGTGCCAGGCCGACATGGTACGTCCACGATTGATTCTTCAGCATTCATTGCACGGACAGAATCGTACTGTCGTCACGTACGCTGGGCTAACCGTGCTGCTTTTCAGGTGGACCAAGCCGTATCAATGGCGTTCGGGGAGAACAGAGCAACCAACTACATCCGCATCCAGGTAAATAAACACTGTAATTTTCTTCCATACTTTAATTAACACCAGGTTATTATTACCTTTGCGAATTACTATTAATTTAGCAAAGCTAACTCTCCATCTTGCGTTGTCTCCTCAGGGCAACGGCATTGCAGCCGGAGCGACGGCGGAGGCGGCGATGGCGGAGCGGGGGGTGGAGTCCGTCCTGTTCCAGGGCAAGAAGCTGATGCCGGAGACCAACGGCGAGCGGCTGGACGGCGTGGCGGAGCAGCTGGTGCAGGAGCACCACCGGAGGATGGACAGCAAGACCCCCGTGGTGCTCATCAAGCCGTCGGCGACGCCCCGGACGTCGTCCTCGTCGGCGTCCACGCTCATCACCGTCTCCACCAACTCCTCCTCGGAGTCGCCCTGAAGACCGTCGAATCGACGACGCTGATTAATTAACTAGCTCTGGTTTCTGAGTTATTTATTTGTTGCTTGGCTTTTTAGTTAGCGCGGCGCCGGCATTAGCTAGAGCGTTTTGGTTGCCTGCCGGCGCCGCCACCCGCCTGCCCATGGCGCTCGCTCCCGGCCAAGGTCGCCGCCGCCGATGATGACGGTGGGTGAGCGCGGCCGTGGAAGAAAGAGGAGAGCGGTCGAGTGAAATGTGAAAGATTTGTAGGTAGGAAAAAATGGTGAGACGTACGTGTGCGTGTGCTGCAAACTACGATGTAATGTACGTAGGGTGCTTGCAATGGAATACTACGAATCGGTGTGGCTTTGCTGGGAAACAGTGCTTGCGTAACTTGCTGTGCCTTTCCTCTGTTCTGAAACTCAATAAAAATTCTTATAACGCTAGCCTTGCTGGTAAACAGTGATAACTGTCTTGCCATTTACCAAAGGACTCATGCGCAACTTGATCTGCCTTTCCTTCGTCCTGAAACTCAATACAAAACCAAAGGCACTTCCATATTTTGTAGGACTACAAAAACACTTGCCTTTAAATTTCTTATTTTTCAACCAAAACTGGAACGGTCGATTCGATGTTGAGATAATGTAAGATTCCACAATTTTATAAATCTGAGCATAATCCATTTGCACTAGATGAAGAACTTATTACAAAGTAGTAAATATATTTGTAAAACCGGTCGACCGATCCCTAATAGTATTGGAAAATTCAATAGGAGGGAAAATGACACGGGAGAAAAAGACAAAACAAAATTGTAGTATAAAAGTCGAGGTATATGTGTCTTATAAACTCTTACCGTCTTTTAGGTGAAATTGTCTATTGATAACAATATTGTCTAGAATCGAACACGAGATTCATATGTAAATATGCATCAATTAACACAAGGCAACCACCACAACTAGTTGTGACACACACCTGAAAGGAGTAGAGACCCGAGATACTAGCGCATTCATCCTTAGAGTGGGGATGTGTCGCATACACATGATATCCACTACTATCGGTCTAGACAGATACACCGCCGGTGTGTTTGAGTTGTTTTCGTCGAGGAGCATTATCGAATATCCATTTTGTATTGAAATATCACTATGTCTCCATGAACATTTTCAAAGAAAAAACATAGTTATGTGTTATAAGAAAACACGGCCATTTAGATACGAAAAATGAATATTCATGAATAAGTAACCTCGTCATTGAGTAGAATGCTATCGCTGCGATGGAAATAAGTAGAGGCACAGGACACTAGCATTTTCACCCCTCTCAAACTAGTGATAGAAGTAATATAACATCCAAGCAAACTCGAATGAACTTCCATAATTAGCAAATTACGATAAGGTAGAGCATAGTTTACGACGTCTCGATAATGCATATCCACAATCGAAGTTTATTTGTTTACTTTCAATTCAAAGATTAATTTTAATGAATGCTAGTGCCACCAATTTTGAGCCCATTTTGAAAAAACAAAGAAATTGTAGAATAAAAAATGGAAAACTAACGGTAAGAGTCCTTTTATGTGATATAATTACCATAAAAATACAAAGCCGTAGCTATGGAAAATTAGTAGAAAAACACTTCAAAAATATTCCTATCATGTCTGACTTATCCTTGGCTTCCATGTCAAATCATTAATGGGATGGCTATATTCATGTATCCCTTCATGATAATGTGTCTCATTTTTGCACATAGGTGCATATTGGCATGGCAAACAAAAGCGTGAAAAGGAGTTTCCAACTTTTGTCATAAAAAGGTGATTTTCCATTTTTCAAATCCCAAAAAGTATATTTTTGTGAACCAATTTTACTTTGGCAAACGACATCACTCTAATTTTCAAAATACTAGAACACATGGGATGCCAAAATCCTAGAAATGGAGGATTTTCTTGATTTGTAAATACTTTTCTCTATTTCAATGAGTTTCAGGAGATTTTCAAAATTTAATTCAAATTTCACCCACAGTCGTGCTCTAGTTTGCTACAGGAGTGTGGAAAATAACTTTAAGGTACCCAGGTAGGTTTATATGCATAGTCCAATGATAAATTGGATAGATATCACCATTTCCTTTGAATGCAAGTGCCGCCAATTTTGAGCCCATTTTCAAAAATAATAAAAATGAAAACCCAACACTAAGAGTAATTTTATATGATATAGTTACCATAAAAAAATACAAAATCAGGGCCATGGAAAATGAGTAGAAAAACACTTCAAAAATATTGCTATCATGCCTGACTTATCCTTGCTTTCATGCCAAATCATCAATGGGATTGCTATATTCATGGATCCCTTCATAATAATGTGCCACATTTTCGCACATAGGTGCATATTGGCATGCCAAACCGAAGTGTCAAAAAGGAGTTTCCAATTTTTGTCATAAAAAGGTGTTTTTTCATTTTGCAAATCCTAAAACGTGTATTTTAGTGAACTGAGTACAAAAATTACTTTGGCAAACAACATCACTCCAATTTTCAAAAATACCAGAACATATGGGATGCCAAAATCCTAAAAATGGAGAATTTTCTCAATTTGAACTACTTTTCTCCATTTCAATGATTTTTGGCTGATTTTCGAAAAAATAATTCAAATTTGAACTAGAGTCGTGGTCTAGTTTGCTATAGGAATGTGGGAAAATCATGTATGATACCCAAGTAGGTTTCTTTGCTTAATCCATATAAAATTGGAAATATATCACCATTTTGTAGGAATGCAAGTGCCCCCAATTTTGAAAAAATCATAGAAATTGCAAAATAAAAAAACAACACTAAGCGTCGTTTTATGTGACATAGTTATCATAAAAAATACAAAATCGGAGTTATAAAAAAAATAGTAAAAAGCTTCAGATTACCAATTGGATGGCTATATTTATGGATCCATTCATGATAATATGCTTCATTTTCGCACGTAGGTGCATATTGGCATGGCAACAAAAGTGTCAAAGGGAGTTTCCAACTTTTTTCATAAAAGGTGATTTTCTATTTTGCAGTCCTAAAAAGTGTATTTTCGTGAAGCGAGTATAAAAATTACATTGGCAAACGACACCACTCCAATTTTCAAGAATACTAGAACACATGGGATGCCAAAATCCTAGAAATGTAAATTTTATCGATTCGTAACTACGTTTCCCCATTTAAATGAGTTTAGGGTGATTTTCCAAAATTAATTCAAATTTGAACTACAGTGGTGCTCTAGTTTGGTACAAAAGTGTGGGAAAAATCATTTTCAGGTAAATTGGAAAGATATCACCATTTTTCCATGATTGCAAGTGCCACAAATTTTGAGCCCATTTGAAAAAAATCAAAGAAATTGTAGAATTAAAATTAAAACAAACTCTAAGAGTCCTTTTATCTAACATAGTTACCATAAAAACGAAAACCAGAGTTATGACAAATTAGTAGAAAACCCCTTACAAATATTGCTACCATGTCTAATTTATCGTGGCTTTCAAGCCAAATCACTAATGGGATGGCTATATTTCTGGATCCCTTTATGATAATGTTCCACATTTTCGCACATAGGTTCATATTGGCACGACAACAAAAGTGTCAAAGGGAGTTCCAAATTTTGTCATAAAAAGGTGTTTTTCTATTTCGCAATCCTAAAAACTGTATTTTGTGAAGAGAGTATAAAAATTACTTTGGAAAACAACACCACACCAATTTTCAATAATACTAGAACACATGGGATGCCAAAATCCTGGAAATGGAAATCTTATCGATTAATAACTACTTTTCCCCATTTAAATGAGTTTAGGGTGATTTTCCAAAATAAATTCATATTTGAACTACAGTGGTGCTCTAGTTTGGTACATAATTGTGGGAAAAGTCATTTTTAGGTAAATTGGAAAGATATCACCATTTTCTATGAATGCAAGTGCCACCAATTTTGAGCCCATTTTGAAAAAAAATCAAAGAAATTGTAGAACTAAAAAAATAGAAACTAACTCTAAGAGTCCTTTTATCTAACATAGTTACCATAAAAAAAGAAAACCAGAGTTACGACAAATTAGTAGAAAACCGCTTTACAAATATTGCTATCATTTCTAATTTATCATGGCTTTCAAAACAATTCACTAATGGGTTGACTATATTTATGGATCCCTTCATGATAACGTTCCACATTTTCGCACATAGGTTCATATTGGCACGACAACAAAAGTGTCAAAGGGAGTTTCCAACTTTTGTCATAAAAAGGTGATTAATTCAAATTTTAACTACACTGGTGCTCTAGTTTGGTACAGAAGTGTGGGAAAAATCATTTGCAGGTAAATTGGAAAGATATCACCATTTTCTATGAATGCAAGTGCCACCAATTTTGATCCCATTTGAAAAAAATCAAAGAAATTGTAGGATCAAAAAAATAAAAACCAACTCTAAGAGTCCTTTTATCTGACATAGTTACCATGAAAAAATAAAACCAGAGTTATGAAAAATTAGAAGAAAACCCCTTTACAAATATTGCTATCATGTCAAATTTATCGTGGCTTTCAAGCCAAAACACTAATGGGATGGCTATATTTATGGATCCCTTCATGGTAATGTTCCACATTTTCGCACATAGGTTCATATTGGCATGACAAACATAAGTGTTAAAGGAAGTTTCCAACTTTTGTCACAAAACGTGATTTTCCATTTTGCAAATGCTAAATAGTTTATTTTTGTGACGCAGGTACTAAAATTACTTTGCCAAATGACACCACTCCAAATTTTAAAAATACTAGAAAACTTGAGATGCCAAAATCCTAAAAATGGAGAATTTTCTTGATTTCTATCTACTTGTTTCCATTTAAATGAGTTCCTGGTGATTTTCCAAAAAAATGCTTCAAATTTGAACTACCATAGTGCTCTAGTTTGTTATAGAAGTACGGTGACCCAGCATATCACTGCATATTGTAGTATGAAGGTCATTGACATAACACCAATAAAACACCATTCCACCAGTATTATCATTTACTTCTCCTTTCTTACAATATGCAATCATTCTTGGGCATTTGTGGTCTTTCTTTTAGGGCAAGAAAATTGAACGGACCCTCAATAAAACAAATCTGATCGTGGAAGTCGAACCTCTAATGCTCTTATATTGATTCCACGTAAGCTCGAATAGTGTAGAAGGATGTTCGATCCTGAGAACTAGCAGGGCACCACCTTTTTTTTGCGAAATTCCACCGATCTATTAATAATTATCAACAACAGTACAAAGAGTCCTAAAATTAATAAAAATTAAAAATAGGTCAATGGACCACCTAGCGACGACTACAAACACTGGCACGAGCCAAAGGCGTGATATGCCCAATTTACATCACCATTCTATATTATAATCTACCTCTATTCATTGATATTTGTCTTGTTATGAGGTATTATTTATGGCTTTTCATCTGTTTATGCATGTTGGATGATTCTTGGAGGATAGACTGCCGGAGTCTGGATTCTGATAGAAAAGAAGGCTTTTTGATGCAATTTCGCAAAGATCAGAAAAAATACCAGAAAAATATGGGAAAATTATATTTTTCCAGAAGACTGAGGAAGCCAGAAGGAGGGACGAAGAAGGGCCGCAGGGGGCCCATACCCACTAGGCACGGGCCCACCCTGGGTCGCGCCTAGGGTAGGTGTGGCCCACCTGCCTGACTCCCGACTCCGCCCCTTCTCTTATATCTTCCCTACGGAATCCTAAGGCTAAGGGAGCAACCATAGATAGATTTCCGCCACCTCTGCGGGGCGAAAATCACCGATAGAGAAAGATCTCTCCGGCAGATAGATTTGTGCCGAGGGAATTCCTTCCCGGAGAGGGGAGATCATCGCCATCAACACCATCATCAAGCGAGGCTTCATCGGGATCATCATCATCATCATCCACACCATCATCACCACTCCGTCCCGCTGTAACAGTTGTGTTGGATATTGCTTTAGTTCTTAGGGGAAACTTTCCCGGTGTTAATTACTATTGTGGTTGATGCTTGTGAGTGGAACCATTGGATTATTGTTTATGTTCAGATTGTTATCCATTATCATATCATCTTTGATCTTGGTCCATATGATGTCTTATGAGTAGTTCGTTTAGTTCTTGAGGACATGGGAGTAGTCATGTTGTTAATAGTGGATTTGTGTTGAGTTATTATTCAATGTTTTAGTATTTAAGTTGTGGTGCTATTCTTCTAGTGGTGTTATGTGAACGTCGACTACATGATACTTCACCATTTATGGGCCTAGGGGAATGCATTGTGTATTTGGCTACTAATTGTGGGGTTGCTGGAGTGACAGAAACCTGAACCCCCGTTAGGACACCTTTGCACAAGGGAGTGTAGGATCTCAGAGTTTAAGGTTGTGGTTAGATTTATATCTTAATTACTTTCCTGTAGTTACAGATGTTTGCATGGGGTTTAATCACAAGTATGTATTAGTCCAAGTAAGGTCGGTATGTTAGCACAGGTTCACCCACACAACACTTACAACACCAAAGAAGAGTACTCAGCTATCTGAAGCGAAAGCACTTGACATAATTCCCATGTGTCCTCGAGAACGTTTGGTCCTTATAAGTATTTCCACCGACTTGTCCTTTGCTAAGAAAGGATTGGGCCACTTTCTACGTTTGTTCTTTGTTACTTGCACTTTTTTTTGTTGCCTTATCAAAAAACCACTAAAAATATGTTTGCTAAGTATTTTCAGAGAGTTTCTGCTCCATACCACTATTCAGCACCTTCTGCTCCTTGTTGGGATCGACACTTCTATTTATCGAATGTACTATGATACACCCCCTATACTTCTGGGTCATCAAGACTATTTTCTAGCGCCTTTGCCGGGGAGTGAAGCGCTATTGAATAGTAGAACTGGTAAAGGAAACTTCTACTTTGAGTATTTCTTTTGTTACAGCTTGTTACTTTGTTTGCAATATGGATAACCCACTTGGTTTTCTGTTTGGGAAAACTACTACCACTTCTAGGATAGTAGATAAACCACCACCTGTTGAGATAGACCCTTTTAAGATACCTACAAGTATTGTTCATCGTGTTATGGATAATTATTATTTAGGGGATGTAATTGTCCATCCTGGTGATCACTTGCTTTTTATCCATGAATTATGTGGGTTGTTTAAGTGTGCAGGTATCACAACTGAGCAGGTGAAGAAGAAGTTACTCTCCATATCTTTGAAAGGGAGAGCTGAAGAATGGTATAAGTTGCCGAAGAATGGACAATCCATGGAATGTGAGGAAATGGCATCTCTCTTTTATTCTAAATTGTATCCTCCCAATGAGATCTATAAGGATATAAATCTGATATATAACTTTTGGCCTCATGATGGATAGAGTACAACTCAAGCTTGGGGGAGATTAAAGTTATTAATGCTTAAATGTCATATTCATGAACTCCCTAATAATATTATTATCAATATTTTTTATGCTAGGATTTCTCTTCATGATAAAGATTTACTAGATGCTTCTTGTGCTGGATCATTCACACGTATGAAGGAAGAAGATAAATGGGATCACCTAGACCGTATTCAAGAGAACATTGAAGTTTGGGAGAATGACAAAGGAAGAAAGTCGGGTATAAACTATGATTATGAATGCATTAAATCTTTTATGGGAACTGATGAATTCCGTGATATTAGAAATGAGTTTGGTCTTGATTCCCAAAGTATTGCCAATTGTTTTAAGACCTTTGCCTCTTACATAGAAATTCCCAAAAGGAAGTGGAACAAGTACCATGCGCCTTATAAAGATGTTGTTAGTCATGTTCCTATTAGAAGTGTTGAAGTTTGTACTACTAATCATATTGTGCCTGAACCTTATGTTGAGAAAATGACTTTCCCAGCTAAGGTAAAGGAGTATTCTATGATGATTAGTGCAAATAATAAAGGTACCAAGAAAACTGTGGGGCCTGGTGAGCAATTGAATATTGAACATGTGGTAGCTATTGTGAAAGATCTTGACGCTAGAAATATAGAGGATGAGCACATTGTATTCTGTGAAGAAGCTTCTAATATTATCTCTCAACCTAGTAAGGATAGAAAAGCTAGTGTTTCTATGCTTTCTGTTAAAATTGGTGATCACTGCTATTATGGTTTATGTGATATTGGTGCTAGTTCTAGTGCTATTCCTTATGAGCTTTATAGGGAAATTATGCATGATATTGGTCCTTGTGACCTTGAGGACATTGATGTGGTTATTAACCTTGCTAATAAGGAGACCATTTTCCCTATTGGTATCGTAAGAGATGTGGAGGTTCTATGTGGTAAGATTAAGTATCCTGCTAATTTTCTAGTGCTTAATTCAGCAGCTAGCAAAACTTGTCCTATAATTTTTGGTAGACCTTTCTTGAACACTTTTGGAGATATTATAGATTTTAAGAAGGAAAAGTTTTGACTAAGTTTGATGGAGATTCGTATGAGTAACTTTTCCAAATTTGCTAAAACTCCTTGTGAAAACAGCTTGCCTAATAAAGATTTCGGGATGGAACAACTTGCTTCTATTGATCCGGTTTATGGCCTTGGACCTCTTTTTGGTGACTGTAAGTATGCTCACCCAGATGATAAAGTTGTTGCTAGTGACAGTTATATTCTCAACTTTATTCAAAGTGCTACTGAAAGTTATTATGAGAGAGGGAAACATGGTTTTATGCATCTCAATAATGTTAAGTTTACCCGTTTTATGTTGAAAGCTTTGAAGTTGCATTTGTTTTGTCTTCCTATGCTAGTGGTTTTTTGTTTCAACAATTCATTTTATCATGATACCCCCATGCATAGGAAGTGGGTTAGACTCAAGTGTGTTGGTTATTTGCTTCTTGATGCTCTTTTTAACTCTAGATATATATCTCCTTTGTGAGCATCTTTAAAAGTTTTAAGCCTAACTTAAAGGCATTAAAGAAAAGTACTTGTTGGGAGATAACCCAAGAGTTTTGTCGAGTCTTGGAAGTTATTAACTAAGTAATAACCACTCGTTATCCTTTTTTGTTTTGGTTTTTGTGTCAAGTTCAACTACTTTTGTGAAGTAGAGGAGTTGTGAAAAGTTGCTGTCCTAGGACAGATTTTTGTGCTGCACCGTAAAAATTCGTGAGGAATATCAGTACGTCGGATGGAGCTGTGTTTTTCCGAGCCTGTTCTCCAAGTTGTTACCCAACTTTCATTAGTTCTGCACTTTTTAATTTGAGCAACAGAAGGTTTTCAAAAAAATCAATCTTTACCTGCTGGTCTGTTTTGACAGATTTTTGTAATCATTTGCATTTGCCTCTTATAGAAGCTTTTGTTTTGATAAATTTCAGTTGAAGTGTGGAACTAAAGGTTTGTTGTTTTGCTTACACTAATGTTTCCATTGAAGTTTGTGTATTGCCTTGCAAGGAAAGGAAAATACTAGGAGAAGGAGAAAAGGAGTCTGCAAAGTTCGTCTTTGAATAGGTAAAAGTGGTGAAAACAGAAGGTTCGTGAAACCCCAATCTTTTTATATTTTTGATGTTTTTAATATATAAGGAAAGTTACGAGACGAAACAGAAGAGGAAACGGAGTCCGAGGTGGACAAACTCATCCCAGGCGCGGGCCCCTGCCTGGCCGCGCCTGCAGGGGGTGTGCCTCCCCCGAGCTCCGACTATGCCTCGTTTTCGTATCAAAACCTTCCTTATGCATTGAAACTTTGTAATATATAACCCCCACAGATCCCCCGAGGTTCGTGCATCGTGTTCTCGTCGTGTTTTCGTTTCAATCTGTTTCTGTCAGGAAATCTTCTCAAGTTTAGAGAACCATGGTCTCCTCCAACGACAAAGGCAAGAAGCCCGAGGAAGACGATCCTCGCAAACCCAAGGAGGAGGAAATTTTGGTAGGTAATGAAGGAGACATGGAGGAGGACAAACAACCGGACACCCGCACTACCGTCACGAGCATTGGATTGGTGGCAAAACCTACCAAGCTTAAGAGGACAGCATAGATGTCTACAGGAGGGAAATCTCGACGTCATACCCTCTCTCCATTGTCACCTCCTCCAAGTTCCAAGAAACCCTTCCACACTCTTATACATGAGCGTAAATTTTAACATGTGCCCAAAGGGAATTTGCCCCGATGTGGTATATTCCTCATTCTAACCATGCAAGGGAGGAACACACTAAGAAGGAAGAGTGTGGAAAGAATAATAAGGACTGGACCTCTCGGTCCGATATGATCATGAACCGCATTGAGCAAAACTCGGAGTTGATTCGTACTCTAACCTTTGAGATTGATGAGTTAAGTAAGCTTATTGAGGAGCTTATAAATAGAACACCACCACCACCGAAGGAGTAATTCGTCATCAGGTTTGGCATCCCCTTAGCTTGTTCCAAGCTTGGGGGAGTGTCGCGGTATCACCACCATTATCTTTTATCTTTTACCTTTTTAGCTGATTCATATCTTTGGTAGAGAGGTTATCTTATTGTTTGGTTTGCATGTGGAAGTATCTCTCCTTTAGTTGATTATCTATGTATCCTTTGGTGTGAGTGCCTTTATGAAATATTAATGAGAAGTCTCATCTTTTACCTTTTGCACTTCTTATTTTAGTTTGCAATCTCTATTATATGATGGATCTTGTTGATCAGTATTGGCATCACTTTGGGATCATCAAGTGGATCTAAATTTGTTTTGGCAAACCGAGTTCTGGTTAGTAGCAATACTTTTTTGAAGTTTGAAAGAAAAAAGAGAAAAAAGCTTACAGGTATTTTGTATCATTTGTTTTCTTTCTTGTTGGCTCATAAGCTTAGTATTCTCTATTTAAGATCTTTTGTCTCTTCAAGGAAGATTGCATGTTTGGCTTTATTACTTGTATGTTTGCTTGTTTATTTTAACTCTCTTGCTTTCTACCCAGCCTTGCTAGCCAAAAACCTGTTTTGAGAAGGTATACTTCTCATGTTTCCAAATCCCTTTGAACCAAAACCTTTGCCACTTGTGTCCACCATATCTACCTAGTAGCTTTTGCTATTCCAAGCAAATTGTGGCATCCCGCTAAAACCACTACTAGAAAATCGCGTTGTTTTGTGCATTGCATCGTCATCATCATGCATTAGTTTGTCGAAACCTATTTTGTAAAAGCCTAGTTTGGTTTTCTAAATATTCCCCCTCTCAATTTCAAATTATAGCGCCGGGCTTTTCCGGGTCTTTTATTTGTCTAAAAACTAATTACAAAAGTCATTTTATATTAAATAAAAATCTATATTATTTTTAGGGGGCAGCCGAACCGGGCCGATCCGACCCAGTTGGCCACCCCCAGTGCAAACAGCCTGTCTAATTCCTATGCCTACCCAAACCTAGTCTACCCACCAATCAGTGCCCGCCTCCTCCCGCTAGCCTCACCCGCCGCCGCCCCTTCCCTCCTGCATCCGCCTCGCCGCCGGCCTCCCTCTGCGCCGGCACGTCCCCGCCGCCCTCTCCTCTCCGTCCACCGGCCCTTCCCCCCACTACAAGGAATCTGGCTATATATGACCCTCTATTTTCGTCACAAAATTCTCACAATAGTCCGTTTATGACGATTCTATGACGATTTTGAGATCGTCGAAAGCTGGGCGTCGCAAATGAACTATAACGACGATTTTAGTGAAATCGTCATAACCGTCTATGACGATATTGGATCGTCATAACTGTTATGACGATCCAATATCGTCATGGGAAAACTGACATGGCCAGGTCAGATCCCACGTGGCCAGTCCGACGTGGCACGAAATCAGCCCAGTCCATTCCTGCTGTTTATATGGGCCAAGCCCAACCACTTGGTCAATTATTTTTTGTGTCAATTCAGTTGATTTGTTGGGCCAAGCCCAAGAAGTTTGCCTTCTCTAGTTTCATGGCCTTTTCCTTTAAAGATTCGTTTCTTTTTTATTTTGAACCATTTTAAAATTATGTCGAGGCCTTTTTACAGCCCATCTAGCATTTATTTCATTTCAGACAAACAACAGTAAACATCAAATATTTACTTATGGATAGGCCAAATAACATTAATTTTTATGAATGATGACCAAATTTAGATCAATATTACACTCAGGACATATTTGACATCACCCAAGAATATAAAATAGCTACAAATCGTACACTAGTATATTACAACCGTGGAAAACTGCAAGTATGTACATCTCGAGCCACTTTCTACATGAACTGTACAATCATGTGAGCAAAACCCATCGGTCTTACGCCTTCTTTGAATTGAATTAGTCTGGAGCTCATGTAAGATGACACCACAATATATCTGGTAGCAGCAATAGAACACGTGAGATAATAACAGTAAAGTATCTAACAGTAATTTATGTAAAGAACAAATGGGAATGTTTCTGGACATCAAATAAAGCACTATCCTAGACCACATAAACAATACATTACTTTATTTTCAGTTGCAACAGGGTTTCAAATGTTCACAACATTAAAAATGGACCTTTTCTATGTTACTAAATAGATCAGTCCCTAACTTCTTATCAGAAATGTTCTCTCTAGATTTCACAATATCTATTACATTGGTAATTGTGTTAATTCAATAGTGAATATAATTCCATCGCAACACAAATAGCAGAGTTTGCTGCCTAATAACTCTAGTATAAAAAAATTAGAAACTACAGCAGTAGTTTCCATGTGTTCAAAAAAGAACAGCCAATGTCATCCCTAAAAAGAAAACATGCCAATACCGCATATATTGTAACAACAAGAACAAGAATGTTGCCGAAGAGAAAAACATTAGTAGGTGTAACTACAGACTACTAAGGAAATAACAGAAACATTATGAATTGGAATAAAAAATGTACGAATGCCCGATTTTCTACTATACACGTTACCGCTATGCAATCAATAGAACAAATATTTCATCGGATTTCAGAGGCCACACAGGGCAATGGCAGTTCAGATCTTGTCGAGACCACACCGAGCGGATGGATCAAACAGATCACATCTCGCTCTGCCAAGGCATACACACAAGAGAAGGGTGGGAAACTCACCGATTGACGAGGTGGTCACGGGATCTGTCTGCGAAAGGGGTTGTTTCAAAAGTGTCTAGCATCATGTGCGTGGTTTCCGCTTTGAACTGACCTAGCAATTCCATAAAATAACATAAATAAAAAAGGCTGGGATAGATATGGTAAAGCGGTATGATTACCTATGTAAAAGATTGGCTTTAATGAAACCATGACTCGATGAGCAAGACAAAAACTATGTGACACAGATCATGTCATATAACATAGATCAAATCGACATACCACTGCTATGATAATAACAAGATCATCCCAAGACTATGATCTTCTACTGATAAGTTCTTCAGTGGCAATTTGATATAAATGAAATAAGGATCATATTTGAGTATTCTCAAGTTGATAATTTACTTGTTATTTGCAGTAGCATGTACCAGCTGATGAATTTCTACAACAATATACAGTTCTACACTGATGTTTTACAATATAAACAAGCAGCAACCTCTCCCTATTCTAGTAAAGGGAGGATCTTAGTGCAGTTCATATATGATGCAAAACTAGCTAAGGATTTCCAAGCAGTCCTAAAATGATTTTAGAAAACTGAACTGCCAGCGGTAGATAGAGAAGCTGCATGTGCAACGTTTATCGGCCAGGTATAGGAATATTCATGCTCCAATTAACTAATAGTAATGAGCTAGAACGTTCAGAACTGGAACTGGTTGTGGGCAAATATTGCAGCTATAAAGGAAAAAAATAGCTGCAATAGAATCAACACAATTGGAGGCAGAAGAGATATTTATACTAGACATAGTTTACTAATTAATGCAAAGCATAAAAGAACAATAGCTTAGTTTACTAATTAACTACAACACAACACGAGCGTAACAACTCATGGTAAACCGAGATAAACACCAACAATGAATGATATTTGCACTACTAGCTGCTAATTACTTGGAGCAAAACCAAATAGCACTTGATACAAACAAAGCACTGCTGATTGGTGACAATATGTTCTAGGCTTATTTGTACAAAGCACTACAATGATCAGTTTAGGAGGTAATGGAATAGTAGGATAGCATGAATTAATCTATCCTTGGCAAATATCTCGCCAACATCTGCTTTAAACTCTATTTGTTTCAATTTGAGAAGTTGCATCTAGAAATTTATGTCCCCAAGTCCTCCTCCTAAATAATTGCCAAAAGAACCTCTCCCTAGAGGCTGGATCTCGCTCCAGTGTACAATGGGAAAGGTGAGGGGAGGTTATTCATACCGAGCGTGGAGGTGCCGACATAGAGGTTGCGGAGGGTGGCGGTGAGGTCTTCTCCAGGCGCTCCACCACGTCTCTGTCCATCAAATCCAAGCTCTAGTGAGAGTTCCTGCAGAGAAAGAGAGATGGACTAAGAGAGAAATCAAGATAGAGAGGGGGTGAGAAGGGGTGTGTACATCAGGCTAAGATGTCACTACTTCCGGCGACCCCGATGACAGATCTGGCGGCCTCATGGATCTCAGGGCCGCCGCCAACGAGGCTATCCATCGCCAATCACATCCAGCGGAAGTCAAAGAAGACCAAGAAACCCTAGAACATGCGAGTATAGGGGAAGGGACAAGGCAGAAAACCTAATCCGTGTACTCATTACTAAAACTTGGTAAAACCGAACGTTCTACTGGAATTGGGACAGAGCCCGCGAGATCCATCAGTAAACTCGCGAGATCCAGACAAAGACTCGCGAGATCTGGCCTCTAGACCACGTATTTCACGCACAGGGAGAAGGATGGGGGGCTATTTTCTTACCGACACGTCGACGAGATGGGCGGCGAGGTTCTCAGCGTCGATGAGCGCGCGGCGCCTCCACCATCGCCCGCTTCTTCTTAGCTTTCCTCCGTGACCGCGCCACCTCATTTTGCGTCTTGTTCCCGCGCGCCGCCTCATTCGCCGCCCACTTCTCCTCAGCTTTCCGCCGCGCCGGCGCCACCTCTCGGTTGGTAACTCGTGGCTAGGGAAGAGGCGTTGGTTGTAGCGGAGCAGATCTGGCTATTCGAAGTGGGGATTGGGGAGGAGATGCTAGGGTTCATGGGTTATTAAGGAGGGGAGCGGTTTTGGTGGCGGTCGAAGGTGGTGCCGAGGTGAGGAGGGGTGCTGGAGGCCTGGGCTGGAGGAGATGGTGTGACATTGGGGAAGGAGGAGATAGGGATAGGGAGGGGATGGGATCAAGATGGAGCTCGTGGGTGGGTGGGAGAGGAGGGGAGGCGGCGCTCATGGGAGAGGAGGGGAGGGTTGTGGTTGCGCGATGCGTCGATAGGGTGGGTTGGATGCGGCTAACCCTAACTTCAACGCACGCAAATTTGGTGG
Source organism: Avena longiglumis (assembly GCA_030063025.1). Classification (NCBI taxonomy): domain Eukaryota; kingdom Viridiplantae; phylum Streptophyta; class Magnoliopsida; order Poales; family Poaceae; genus Avena; species Avena longiglumis. The sequence goes on from CP125979.1 coordinate 8,036,083, forward strand.
GCGTGAGGGTTCATCTAGGGCGTTGGATTGATATGCGATCAACGGACAAAATCAAGTTCTAGACTCTGATCCAGGGCAAAATCAGATTATGACGATTTGAGCTAATGAAAATATGAAGATCCTGAGCAAAATCGTCATAATTTTGTAAGGTTTTGAACCTTCCGAACGGCTTTTGACTATCTGGTGCGAAATCGCCATAACTCTATGACGATTTTGAACACGGTCACTATGAGAAGGTCATAGAATAACACATTCCTTGTAGTGCCCCTCGAGCGCGCCGTCGCCCTCACCTCACCTCGCCGAGCCCGGCCCTTCCTCCCTTCTCCGGCCCGAGCTCCCTCGTCCGCGTTCGCCCGCCGCCTGGGCGCGACCACCCCGCCCGAGCTCCTCGGCTCCCCCCGCCAGCTCCCTGGCGAGCCGCCTGGGCTCCTCCGACTGCCCGCCGTCGCCATCGTCCCCACCTCGGCCTCCAGCCTTGGCGGGCGCCCCTGCATCCTCGGCCGCGACCTCGCCCTCTCCCGCCTCGCGCTGGCTTCTCTCTGCTTGGGACCACGAGCCGCTGGCCAGTCTCTCCAGCCGCCCCGCTGCCTCTTTGTCCGCCTCTCAGACGCCTCGCAAAGATGGTTCTCGTCGGCCTCCTCCCTGTCCAGGACGTTGTCGCCAAGGCCTCCTTAGTGCGTGTTTAGACAGAGATGGTTTTAGGCCCTAATTGTAACCTTTTAGGCACATCGCTGTATGTTCCTCCTGAAGTGATCTGCGAGCCTCCTTCTCAGACCATTGAAGTTGGAATGACATGAGCTTGTTCTGAGACGCCGAGACCCGGGACACCAAGATCTCCTAGTGCCGAGACCCGAGTCCGACACCGACAATCGAAACCGCGGATACGCCAAGTTCGTCTACCCCGGACACCGTGCGACAAGATCTACTTCACGGATCCGAAGACCCCGCTACCCGATCCACTCAAGTTCGCCATCGACGATAAGATCGGCACCGACCAGGGCGGATCCGATGTGCCCCCGACGCCAACCAAGTTCTTCTTCTCGGATGCGGCAAGATCGACCGCTTGGACCCAAGTTATCCTCTTGTATCTGAACCTCGCCGATCCCGTGGAACCCTGAGACCGAACCCCGAACCCCCGGAACCAAGATCTTCCGAACCCAGATGTGTGAACCTTTTCCCGAGCCCCTATTTTATAAATGCTTTATATAAACTTGTTGCATATTGAATTGTCATACTCGCATGCATATTGCCATGTGGTTTGGGGGCACTATGCCGATTCACCTTATAATTAAATATGGGGCCATATGCGGACAAATCTAGTCTTATATTGGCCCCATTTAAATTTGTGTAGCGAACCGATAACTTGTTTTGCCTTGCTAATACAACATTTAATTTGCGGGGTAGATAAACAACTTGAACTGTTTGAATACATGTCGGGACCCCGGTTCCGCTTAATATTGCCCAATTGCATCGCACCTTTGCCATGTCATACATCATACATGCATCATGCCCGATCTTTTGTCGTAGTATTAAATAGTGCACCCGGTGTTTATTCTAGTGTTTTGGTTCTTTGCGGATAAGGCCGTTGAGTTGATGTGAGATTCGCCCCGATCTTCGGATGAACCTTCGGCAATGTTTTCAGGCGAGCATCTCCCCCTTTCTACCTATCTTACTTTATAGTATTTATTTCCCTCCTGTTGATCTATTGCTATCTGTGTTGCGATGCTCTAGTTTTCGTACCCGTGATATCCCTTGCAGCCTTATATTGCCGTGGACACATCCCATTACCTGTTGTTTGGTAGATAGTTGGACCCGCGCGTGGTAGTCGCTTGCTCAAGTGCTGTTGCGTGTCGTCAAGTACCACAGTTGTTGGAGTATTGCCATGTGTTTATTGTTGGAGCTGATCATAACTTTAATTACTATTTAACAACTAAAATTGAAGTAAGTAAGTGAGGCATGTGGGCAATAGATGTTATTTGGTTGTTAATCGTCCACTTGTGTCCTAGAGGACCCCGAGTACTTGATACTGTTCTTGAATATTCGCTATCCACATCCGGAGGATTATGGGACCCGAGCCGTAGCTTGATTCAGTCTTATTTCTTGGGGCCGTAAACTAGTTTGAGGTTTTATTTACTATCATGTACTTATGCCATGCTTTATCGCTTTATTTAAATTGTGCGATGGATAGCACCTATCGCTTAGGATCGGGACACGTTGCTGTGTCGACAAGCCCAGCTTTTGGGTTCCCAATGTTCACAATTGCCCACCCAAACCTCGGGTCCGTCTCGGAGTCGCCTAACTTTGTTATGGTGTACTCCAAGGGTGCCTCAAATATTTCTGAATCCTGTGATTGCTTTGTCGTGAAGGCCTCGTTGGGTTTTGATTTGGTTTTTCCGAGGTTGATCGAGTGTTGTTATTTGTGCACCCCCGCAGGTAAAACTTTCAAAGCCGTGTCCGGTTATGGACGACTTGGAGCATGATTCTCGATCATAGACAACTATAACTAAAGTAGTGCTATAAATTTGACTTTATAATGACTAGTAATCAGCTTCACTATAATGGAATGGCTAAATAAACCGCCAACAATTGCTTGTTTGGGGTTGTCGCCATGACCATTGTACCGACTAGTAAGTATTGCAACTATAACGAAATGGCTAAATAAAAGTACCAACAACTGCTGGGTTTTGGGATATCTCATGCTAATGGTATTTGACTAGTAAGTGTCGCAACTACAACGGAATGGTTGACTAAAATTGCCCACTGCTTATTATATCGTGATGATTATCTATACTTGACTAGTAATTGCCGCAACAATAATCGAATAAATAAAGCGCCAACCGTGTGAGTTCCTCCGACTTCCTCATTTGGTCTCGAGGGGAAACACCAATGGGTTTGTTCGATGGTAGCATCAGTTGGTTCCGAATAGGTCTTTCTTACCCTCTCGATAGCCGCCATGATATCGAGTCTCTATAGGTTGTTCTAGTGCATGTCATACCGCCGCTTCACCATACCTATGTAGGCGAGGACCACAATTCTAGCCTCGCTGTAATCGCCTCGATCGACGCCTCTTTTTCCTTTGCCCTTTGTCGGCACCCCTTTTGTTTAAGCAGGTTTTGAGATCGACGTCATAGCGTGGTTACCCTTCCCGCTGGCCCGGCAGGTGGTTATGGACGCCATTGGTTATTCTTCGGCTGGCTTAGCCCCATTTGCATCTTGTCCGTAATGGACGCCTATCGCTTCAAGGTGATTTGGATCTTTGTATATTATATCTGTATTCTTGACTCTTCTCGTTGTTGTATATATCTCGCTCGTGGGTCCCATCGAGGACCTGTGTAATGTTATTACTTCGCTTTTCCACCCGCACGCAAGTGCCTCGGTGGGCACCTTTGAATCGCTTTATGCGGTTTCATGGAACCGAAACTTGCATAGGTCGATTCTCTATGATAGCATCCTCAATGAAAATCTATGCACAGTAAATAAAGATCGCATGCTCATTGTCTTCTGCCTGTCATTTTGGTTCATGGGATCATGTGCACCCCATGGGGTTCTCATGACATGATACTACAATGACAAGAACTACGTATTGAGCTGAGTAGCATGAGTGGCCTCATATTCAAGGGACATGAAATTGCCAACTTATATTTCAAGCATATATCCATCTTTCATTTTACCAATCATTCAAGATGTCTCAAAGTAGCACCATATCTTGAGTTTATGACTTGTAATCCTGCCACTCCATGAAGGACTTTATCCTATTTTCTGCTGAGTCAAGAATTCCAGTCCTCTTCATCTCATCAAGCATTTGATTAAGCCAACACTTCACCCATAGCCAGGACATGCTTACTGTCGCACGCAAACCGAGCTCAAGAACATGTCCATAGTTTATGGAGTGAAGTGTCGATAAAAGAATACGAACAAGAAGCATCACACTTACCATTGCACAACTCATAGAAGAAAGCAACTCACCATTATATAACATAGCTTGCAACCAAGTACAACACTCACAATAGAGATGCATAAAGATAAAACATAATTGGAATTGGCAAACTTGTTCTTGGTCAGAGAACAACTGGCAAACAGTTTCACAAAAGATTTTTGTAGAAGTTTCAAAACAGGAACACTCTTTGCTCAAAAAGGTTTTTCACAAGTGAAGGCTTTCAAAGTAATACTCAATAGATAAGAGTTTTGTGCAAACAAGGGAGATAAAGAACATGATTGAATAAATCACCATATGAATGCTTGAAACACAACAACTCAAAAGCTTGCTGGAGATAGAGAGGAAGTAGGTTTACTGACTCAATTGGTAACTGATAGAAAGGTCCCTTCTTAGAGGGTAGCAGGGATTACAAGTCATAAAGAGCTTTCAAAAGATTATGCTACTTACTAGCTTTCAGCCCTCATTGCCCCTATCATAAGCATCTTGAGATGATTAAGGTTAAAGTGAACAAAGATCAGGTATATGCTTGATGAATGTAAGTTGGAAATCTCATGTCCCTTGAATATGAGGGCCACTCCTCATGCTACTCAACTTTGGTCACAGGTAAGTTCTTGTCATTGTAAGTATTTGCATATCATTGAGAACCGGCAACGGGGTACCCCTTGCACATGGTACAGGAGCTTTCCCATAACTAAAATGACAAGGCAAGCAGACAATGAGCATCTCAGCGATCTTTTTATTTATTATGTGCATAGCTTTTTATTGAGGATGCTTCATAGATGACTCACTATGGTGATGCTACAAGTTTCCACCATGATTAGGCATGGCTTAGGCTAGTGGCCCAGGCGTTTCTCTAACACAAAATACAGACTTCATGGACTTACAAGTTCCCTCTTTATTTCACACCGTTGACATCCATAGACAAAAGAGCACGATATCAACTGTGTACAAAGTACAGGTGTAATGTTGAAAATGTTCCTCGTGACAGCATGGTTCTGATAATTCCAACGTATAGATGCAAGCATATACAACTTCGATGACACAATGGTTCAAGTCTATTAGGGGCAAAGAAATAAAATGTGCCGTCAAGTTCGTGAGAGCTTTACTAACTAGTTTTCAGACAACAAAATACTTTTTCATTCGAAAGGTAGATGAAGCTTGAGAATTTGCTTGTAATAGCAAAAGCTACTAGGTATATATGGTGGACACAAATGGCAAAAGTTTTGGTTCAAAGGGATTTGGAAAAATGAGAAGCAGGCCTTCTCAAAATAGGTTTTTGGCTAGCAAGGCTGGGTAGCAAGCAAGAGAGTTGAAAGAAACAAGCAAACATATAAGTAATAAAGCCAAACATGCAATCTTCCTTAAAGACACAAAAGAATCTTAAATAAAAAAAGTAAGCTTATGAGCCAACAAGAAAGAAAACAAATGATACAAAATACGTGTAAGATTTTTTCTTTTTTTTTTCTGTTTCAAAGTAATTCTACTGACCAGAACTCGGTTTGCCAAAACCAATTTAGATCCACTTGATGATCCCAAAGTGGTGCCAATACTGATCAACAAGATGTAGGGATTCGTAGCATGGAAAACAAAAATTTTCTATCGCATACAAACAAACAAGCCAAGATCTATCTACTAGATTGTACTAGCAAAGAGTCGATGGAATAACTCACCCTCAAAGATTCCAAAGTGTTTAACAAGAGCGGATTCTCGTGGGTGATGTAGTCGGACTCTTCGCGATCTCAAGATCGCGTAGACGATCCTTCCAAGGCTGCCAAGAATAAGCTCCCAGATCGGTCACATCGCTCAGACTGACGAAGACCTTCGTCTCCCTTGTTCCAAGAGGGTGGAGGTTGTAGCACTCTCCTCGCGCAAGACAACGGCGTGGTACCGGAAGTAGAGGGAGATCTCAGGCTTCGCCTTAAGCCGGAGCGAGTATGGTGGAGTATGAGAGAGTCCCTCAACGATCTAGGGTTTAGACACGCCGAGGAGGAAGCTTGGCCGGCGGCTAGGGTTGCTAGGCGGCGGTGGCGGCTTGACCTAGGGCGGCGGCGGCAGTAGGTGGCGGCGCCGGCGTCTTAGGGTTTGGAGGCGGGGATCTTGTGTGTCAAGGAGGAGAGCCCTGCCCCTCCTTTTATAGGTGGAGGGGCTGGCCGGCCAAGGGGAGGGGAGTCCCTCCCCAACTCGGCTTGGAGGTGGGCCGGCGGTGGAGGAGGGACTCCTCCCTAACTCGGTTTCCTCCTCCTTCCCCACTTCCCAAAAAATAGCCGTTTGACTTTCAAACTTGGCGTTTGACTTTTCAAACTAGGATTTGAATAAACCCTCTATTTTGTTCAGCGATGACCCGAGTACATAATGCAATCATACCAACTTGATATAACACATTTATGTACCCTTCCCCTCCGGAGTTTCGGACATTCCGGAACCTTCTAGAACATTCCCGATGAAAACACCGGAACCACTCTCCAACTCCGAAACGGAACTTTCCTTATATGAATCTTATTCTTCGGACCATTCCGGATCTCCTCGTGATATCCCGAATCCCATTCGAAACTCCGAACAACATTCGGACTCTTTCTCATCATTCCATAACTACTCAAACAACGTCGAATCCTTAAGTGTGTCTCCCTACGGTTCGTGAATTATGCGGACATGATCAAGACACTTGTCCGAACAATAACCAATAGAGGAATCTGGAAATTCATATGGCTCCCACATATTTCTACGATTACTTTGCGATCGAATGAACCACTTACATACGATATCAATTTCCCTTTGTCTCACGATAGTTTACTTATCCGAGGTTATGATCGCCAGATCTCCGCATACCTAGTTCAACCTTGTTACCGATAAGTACTCTTTTTCTCGCTCCGTGATATGTGATCCCTTGTGAGCTACCACATGCTTGCAAGCTAATTGGATGACATTTCACGGAGGGCCTGAGTATATATATCCGTCATGTGGATGGACAAATCCCACTCTTGATCCATGTGTCTCAACCAATACTTTTGAACACTCAATGCCACCTTTATAGCCACCCATTACGGTGTGGTGTTTGATGTCATCAAAGCATCCATCCCAGAAAAGGTGATATGCATGATCTCATGGTCGAAGGAATTAGATTACTATGTATCAGAAAGCATATAGCAATTAAACTATTAAAATGACTTGATCTTTATGCTACGCTTATCTATAGGAGTATGTCCACCATATCATTCTCCTAACGATATGATCTTGTTGTTAATAACATCTCAATGTTCATGATAGGGAAACCACAATCATTTATCAACCAACAAGCTAGTGATGTATAGAGGCTATACTAGGGACTTCAAATTAAGTTTACAAATCACACAAGTATCAATGTTTCCTTGTTAATACTATTATAGCATGAATGTAAACATTTATCATAAACACAAAGATATAATAATAACTACATTTATTATTGCCTCTAGGGCATATCTCCAACAGTCTCCCACTTGCACTAGAGTCATCTAATCTAGATTACATGGTAATATACCGAACACCCATGGAAGTTTGGTGCTGGTCATGTTTTTCCCTCGGTAGAGGTTTAGTCAACGGATCCACCACATTCAGATCTGTGTGTACTTTGCAAATCTTTATGTCCCCATCTTGGACATGTTCTCGAATAGCGTGAAAACGTAGCTTGATATGCTTCAGCTTCTTGTGTGACCTTGGTTCTTGCGCATTGGCTATGGCACCCATGTTATCACAGTAGATAGACATTGGGTCCAGCGCACTAGGAACCACACCCAGCTTTGTAATGAACTCTTTCATCCATATCGCTTCTTGTGAAGCCTCCGAAGCAGCCATGTATTCCGATTCAGTTGAAGAGATCGCCACAACGCTTTGCTTTGCACTCCTCCAGCTAACTGATGCACCATTCAAAATAAATACGTATCCAGATTGTGATTTAGAATCATCCGGATCGGTGTTCCAACTAGCATCGGTGTAACCATTTACAACGAGCTGTTCATCACCTCCATAAGAAAGAACCATATCCTTAGTTCTTCTCAAGTACTTAAGGATGTTTTGATCACGTCCAATGATCCACTCCTGGATCACTTTGATATCTGCTAGTTAAACTAACAGCATATGCAATGCCGGGTCTAGTACATAGCATGGCATACATTAGAGATCCTATGGCTGAGGCATAGGGAGTCTTACTCATCCTTTCTCTATCTTCTGCCAATGTCGGACTTTGAGTTTTACTCAAGGTCGTATTGGGCAACACGGGCAAGAACCCTTTCTTGCTATCTTCCATTCCAAACCTCTTTAGAACTTTGTCCAAATATGTACTTTGTGACAATGATATTTCGCGTCTTGATCTATCTCTATAAATCTTTATGCCTAATATGTAAGCTGCTTCGCCAAGATCCTTCATTGAAAAACTATTATTCAAATATTCCTTGACACTATTAATAAGGTCTACATCATTCCCAATCAACAATATGTCATCTACATATAGTATTAAGAATGCTACAGAGCTCCCACTCACTTTCTTGTAAATACAAGCTTCTCCATAAGTTTGTATAAAACCAAAACTTTTGATCACCTTATCAAAACGTTTATTCCAACTACGGGATGCTTGCTTCAATCCATAGATGGACCGTTGAAGTTTGCATACCTTGTTAGCATCTTTAGGATCGACAAAACCTTTGGGTTGCATCATATACAACTCTTCATCAATGTCTCCATTGAGTAATGCTGTTTTGACATCCATCTGCCATATCTCATAATCATAATATGCAGCGATTGCTAACATAATCCTCACAGACTTTAGCTTCACATCGTGAGAAAGTCTCATCGTAGTCAACTCCTTGAATTTGTCGAAACCCTTTGCAACAAGTCGAGCTTTATAGACGGTAACATTACCATCAAGATCTGCTTTCTTCTTGAAAATCCATTTGTTCTCGACAGACCTTCCGCCATCCGTAAGTCCACCAAAGTCCATACTTGGTTTTCGTACATGGATCCAATCTCGGATTTCATGGCTTCTTGCCATTTATTGAACTGGGCTCATCATCGCTTCCTCATATGTCTCGGGTCATCGGTTGTCCACCAACATGACACTCATAACGGATCATACCAACTGGAGTAATACATGTTCTCGTTGACCAAGAGGCTCAGAAAGCAACTTCAACCAAGTTTCATGATCATCATCATTAGCTTCCTCTCTTATTGGTGCATGCACCAGAACTTCTTCCGTGTTGCGCTGCTCGAATTTCGAGAGAAGGTTCGACAACCTCGCGAGTTCTACTTTCCTTCCCCACTTCTTTCGAGAGAAATTCCTTCTCTAGAAAGGATCCATTCTTGAAACGAATATTTTGCCTTCGGATCTATGATAGAAGGTATACCCAATAGTTTCCTTCGGTATATCCAATGAATACGAATTTTCCGCTTTGGGTTCAAGCTTGTCCGGCTGTAACTTCTTTACATAGGCTTCGCAACCCCAAACTTTAAGGAACGACAATCTAGGTTTCTTCCCAAACCATAATTCATACGGTGTCGTTTCAACGGATTTAGATGGTGCCCTATTTAAAGTGAATGCGGTGTTTCTAATGCATAACCCCAAAATGATAGTAACTGTAAGTGACATCATAGAACGAACCATATCTAAGAGAGTTCGATTACGACGTTCGGACACACCATTACGCCGTGGTGTTCCCGGCGGTGTCAATTGTGAAAGTATTCCGCATTTCTTCAAATGCTCGCCAAACTCGTAACTTAGATATTCACCTCCACGATCAGAACATAGAAATTTAATCTTATTGTTACGTGGATGCTCTACCTCACTTTGAAATTCCTTAAACTTCTTGAAAGTTTCGGACTTATGTTTCATGAAATAGATATACCCATATCTACTCAAGTCATCCGTGAAGGTAAGAACATAACGATAACCACCGCGTGATGCTACACTCATTGGACCACACACATCGGGATGTATGATTTCCAATAAGTCCGTAGCTCGCTCCATCATACCAGAAAATGGAGTCTTAGTCATTTTACCCATCAGATATGCTTCGCATATTTCAAGTGATTCGAAATCAAGTGATTCAAGAAGTCCATCGGTATGGAGTTTCTTCATACGCTTCACTCCAATGTGACCAAGACGACAGTGCCACATATAGGTCGAGTTATCGCTCGATTTCAAACGTTTAGCCTCAATGTTATTAATATGTGTATTTCCACTATCGAGATTCAACAAGAATAGACCATCTATTAAAGGTGCATGTGCATAAAACATATTACTCATATAAATCGAACAACCATTATTCTCAGACTTAAACAAGTAACCGTCTCGCAATAAACAAGATCCCGATATAATGTTCATGCTTAACGCAGGTACCAAATAACAATTATTTAAGTATAAAACTAATCCCGATGGTAGATGAAGGGGTAGTGTCATGACGAGAACATCAACCTTTGATCCGCTTCCCACGCCGATCGTCACCTTGTTCTTCGCTAGCTTCCGCCTATTCTGCAAAGACTGCTTTGAGTTACAAATATGAGCAACCGAACCAAAGATCAAATACCGTGCACTACTACGATTACTAGTGAGATACACATCAATAACATGTATATCAGATATACCTTTCTTCTTGATGTTGCCGTTCTTCAAATCCGCCAAGTACTTTGGGCAATTACGCTTCCAGTGACCTTCTCCCTTGCAGTAAAAGCACTCAGTATCAGGCTTAGGTCCAGCCTTGGTCTTCTTCGTCGGCGTGGTAACTTTCTTACCACCCTTCGTGAAGTGTCCCTTCTGCTTAGACTTGCCTTTCTTGAATTTGATGGTCTTATTGACCAACAACACTTGGTGCTCTTCAACATGGCAGATTTCAACATGGCAAAGAGTTCTGGCAACGTCTTGTTCATGTTTTGCATGTTGTAGTTCATCACAAAGTTCTTGTAACTTGGTGGTAGTGATTGGAGGACGCGGTAAATCCCCAAAGCATTAGCAATCACTATACCCAAGCTTTGAAGTTTGTTTGCGTGCCCAGACATCTTATGATATGGCCTTTCTTCTTTGTGCTTCCGATCTCCATCTTCAAGCACGACCATGATCTCCATCATCACCGGCATTGCATCAAGGTCAATGACGCTTCTCCATGGTTGTCGTCCACCGGCTTCAACTATTACAACTACTTTGAATAGACACGCGGGTCTTAACATAAATTAAAGACAACCATATGGCTCCTGCCGGTTGCCAACTTACAATAAGGAACATTGCATACATCAAATATAATCACAATCATGTCCATATCACATCAAGCACACCCTCGCAAAACAAAGTTAGACGCCTCTACTTTCTTTGCATATTTTACGTGGTTTGGGGCTTTCAATAAGTGTCGTTCTAACTTACGAACAAGAACCACAACATTGATACTAGTATTGTTAATCACCCGTTGCAAATTGGATCTTAACTATGCTAGGAGAAACAGCACATAAAGCCACTTATGCAATACAAGTTGCATGTCAAGCGTGGAGCAAGTCTCATGAACGATATCATGTAAGGTTAGCCCGGGTCGCTTCATCCCAACATCCCGCAAGATGCAAAGTACACAAGAAGTAATCGACAACAAAAGCATCAACGCCCACAATGACCATTGTGTTCTACTCGTGCAACAGATCTACATATAGACACGGCTCTGATACCACCGTAGGGATTCGTAGCATGGAAAACAAAAATTTTCTATCGCATACAAACAAACAAGCCAAGATCTATCTACTAGATTGTAGCAACGAGTCGATGGAGTAACTCACCCTCGAAGATTCCAAAGTGTTTAACGAGAGCGGATTCTCGTGGGTGATGTAGTCGTACTCTTCCCGATCTCAAGATCGCTTAGACGATCCTTCCTAGCGTGTTAAGCCCCGCATGATCGGTCACCGTTGATACTGACGAAGACCTTCCTCTCCTTGTTCCAAGAAAATGGAGGTTGTAGCACTCTACTCACGATTCAAGAAAGACAACGTGGTACCTAAGTAGATGGGAGATCTTGCAGGCTTCGCCATAAGCCGAGCGAGTATGGTGGAGTATGAGAGAGTCCTCGACGATCTAGGGTTTAGACACCGAGGAGGAAGCTTGGCGGCTAGGGTTGCTAGGCGGCATGCTTGACCTAGGCGGCAAGGCAGTGGCGGGGCTTAGGGTTTGGGCGGGATCTTGTGTGTCAGGAGGGAGTCTGCCTCCTTTTATAGGTGGAGGGGACGGACGGCTAAGGGGAGGGGAGTCCCTCCCCAACTCGGCTTGGAGGTGGGCCGGCGGTGGAGGAGGGACTCCTTCCCAACTCGGTTTCCTCCTCCTTCCCCACTTCCCAAAAAATAGCCGTTTGACTTTCAAACTTGGCGTTTGACTTTTCAAACTAGGATTTGAATAAACCCTCTATTTTGTTCAGCGATGACACCGAGTACATAATGCAATCATACCAACTTGATATAACACATTTATGTACCCTTCCCCTCCGGAGTGCCGGACATTCCGGAACCTTCTAGAACATTCCCGATGAAAACACCGGAACCATTCTCCAACTCCGAACGGAACTTTCCTTATATGAATCTTATTCTCTGGACCATTCCGGATCTTCTCGTGATATCCCGAATCCCATTCGAGACTCCGAACAACATTCGTACTCTTTCTCATTATTCCATAACTACTCAAACAACGTTGAATCCTTAAGTGTGTCTCCCTACGGTTCGTGAATTATGCGGACATGATCGAGACACTTCTCCGAACAATAACCAATAGAGGAATCTGGAAATTCATATGGCTCCCACATATTTCTACGATTACTTTGCGATCGAATGAACAACTTACATATGATATCAATTTCCCTTTGTCTCACGATAGTTTACTTATCCGAGGTTATGATCGTCGTTATCTCTGCATACCTAGTTCAACCTCGTTACCGATAAGTACTCTTTTCTTGTTCCCGTGATATGTGATCCCTTGTGATCCAGTCACATGCTTGCAAGCTAATTGGATGACATTTCACCGAGAGGTCCTAGAGTATATCTATCCGTCATGTGGATGGACAAATCCCACTCTTGATCCATGTGTCTCAACCAATACTTTCTGAACACTCAATGCCACCTTTATAGCCACCCAGTTACGGTGTGGTGTTTGATGTCATCAAAGCATCCACCCGGTAAAGGTGATATGCATGATCTCATGGTCGAAGGAATTAGATTACTATGTATCAGAAAGCATATAGCAATTGAACTATTAAAATGACTTGATCATATACGCTTATCTATAGGAGTATGTCCACCATATCATTCTCCTAACGATATGATCTTGTTGTTAATAACATCTCAATGTTCATGATATGGAAACCACAATCATCTATTAACCAACAAGCTAGTATTATATAGAGGCTTTACTAGGGACTTCAAATTAAGTTTACAAATCACACAAGTATTAATGTTTCCTTGTTAATACTATTATAGCATGAATGTAAACATTTATCATAAACACAAAGATATAATAATAACTATATTTATTATTGCCTCTAGGGCATATCTCCAACACAAGATCCATCATATAATAGAGATTGCAAACTAAAATAGGAAGTGCAAAAAGTAAAAGATAAGACTTCTCATTAATATTCAATAAATGCACTCACACCAAGGGATACATAGATAATCAACTAAAGGAGAGATACTTCCACATGCAAACCAAACTATTAGATAACACCTCTACCACAAATATGAATCCACTAAAAAGGTAAAAGATAAAAGATAATGGTGGTGATACCGCGGCACTCCCACAGGCTTGGAACAAGTCAAGGGGATGCCAAACCTGATGACGAATTACTCCTTCGGTAGTGGTGGTGTTCTCTTGATAAGCTCCTCAATAAGTTTCCTCAAATCCTCAAACTCAAAAGTAAGAGTACGGATTAGCTCCAAGTTTTGCTCTATACGGTTCATGATGATGTCAGTCCGAGAATCCTAGTTCTTGTTATTCTTTCCCCACTCTTCATCCTTAGCATGATCCTTCTCTGCATTGTTAGAACGAGGCATATCCCAAACCGAGGGCAAATTCCCTTTGGGCACATGTTGATATTGATATTCATGTATAAGTGTATGGAAGGGTCTGTTGTTACGTGGAGGAGATGATCGTGGAGAGAGAGTATGACGTCGATATTTCCCTCATGTAGACATCCGTGTTGTCCTCTTAAGCTTGGTAGGTCGTGCCACAAAACCAATGCTTGCGACGGTAGCACGGGTGTCTAGATGCTTGTCCTCCTCCATGTCACCTCCATACCCTACCGAGATCTCCTCCTCCTTGGGGACTTGACGTTCTTCTTCCGCGGGCTTCTTGCCTTTGTCGTTGGCGGAGGCCATGGTGCTCTAAACTTGAGAAGATTTCACGAAATGATTGAAACGAAAACACGAGAACACGATGCACGAACCTCGGGATCCGGGGGTTATATACAAAGTTTCAATGCATAAGGAAGGTTTTAACACAAAACGAGGCGGAGAGAGTTAGAGGGAACACCCCCTTAGGGCGCCAGTCTGGGCGCACCGGTGGGTTTGTCCACCCCGGGCTCCGTTTCTTCTTCAGTTTCGTCTCGCAACTTTCCTTATGTATTAAAAACATCAAAAATATAAAAATATTGGGGTTTCACGAACCTTCTGTTTTCACCACTTTTACCTATTCAAAGACGAACTCTGCAGATTCCTTTTCTCTTTCTCCTAAAAAATCCCTTCTTACAAAACCCTTGCACAAACTCAATGACAACATTATTGTAAGAAAAAACATTAAACCTTTGGTAAACACTTCAACTGAAAACCCATCAAAACAAAAGCTTCTGTAAGAGGCAAATGCAAATGATGGCAGAAATCTTTCAAAACAGACCAGCAGGTAAAGATTGATTTTTTCGAAGACCTTATGTTGCTCAAATCAAAAAGTGCAGAACTGATGAAAGTTGGGTAACAACTTGGAGAACAAGCACAGAAAAATGCAGCTCCATCCAAAGTACTGAGCTTCCTCACAAATTTTTACAATGCAGCACAAAAATCTGTCCGAGGACAGACACTTTTCACAACTCCTCTACTTCACAAAAGTAATTGAACTTGACACAAAAACCAAAACAAAAAGGATAAGGAGCGGTTATTACAAAGGTAATAACTTCCAAGACTCGACAAAACTCTTGGGTTATCTCCCAACAAGTAATTTTGTTTAATGCCTTTAAGTTAGGCTTGAAACTTCCAAAGATGCTCACGAAGGAGATATATATTTGAAGTGAAAGAGAGCATCAAGAAGCAAATAGCCAACACACTTGAGTCTAACCCACTTCGTATGCATGAGGGTATCATGAGAAAACGAATTTTTGAAACAAAAAGCCACCAGCATAGGACGACAAAACAGATGCAACTTCAAAGCTTTCAACATAAAACGGGGAAACTTAACATTATTGAGATGCGTAAAACCGTGTTTCCCTCTCTCATAATAACTTTCAGTAGCACTTTGAATAAATCTGACAATATTACTGTCACTGGAAACAACTTTATCATCAGAATAAGCATAATTATAGTCATCAAAAAGAGGTCCAAGGTCATAAACCGGATCAATAGAAGCAAGTTGTTCCATCCTGAAATCTTTATTAGGCAAGCTATTTTCACAAGGAGCTTTAGCAATTTTGGAAAAGTTAAACTCATAAGAATCTCCATCAAACTTAGTTAAAACTTTTTCCTTCTTACAATCAATAATAGCCCCACAAGTGTTCAAGAAAGGTCTACCAAAAATGATAGGACAAGTTTTGCTAGCTGCTGAATTAAGCACTAGAAAATCAGCAGGATACTTAATATTACCACAGAGAACCTCCACATCTCTTATAATGCCAATGGGGCAAATGGTTTCCTTGTTAGCAAGGTGAAAAATCACATCAATGTCCTCAAGCTCACAAGGACCAATCTCATGCATAATTTCCCTGTAAAGCTCATAAGGAATATCACTAGAGCTAGCACCAATATCACATAAACCATAGTAGCAATGATCATCAATTTTAATATAAAACACATGAACACTAGCTTTTCTAACCTTACTAGTGTAGGGGTTCATAGCATGGAAAACAAAAATTTTCTATCGCATACAAACAAACAAGCCAAGATCTATCTACTAGATTGTAGCAATGAGTCGATGGAATAACTTACCCTCGAAGATTCCAAAGTGTTTAACGAGAGCGGATTCTCGTGGGTGATGTAGTCGTACTCTTCCCGATCTCAAGATCGTGTAGACGATCCTTCCGGCCATGCGTTCAAGCAGCTTCCTTGATCGGTCACACGTTTGGTACTCGAAGACCTTCCTCTCCTTGTTCCAGCAGCGGAGGTTGTAGCATTCTCCTCACGACCGAAGACAACTGGCGTGAATGGGAAGTAGAGGAGATCCCGAGGCCGCTTAAGCCGGAGCGAGTATGGTGGAGTATGAGAGAGAGCTATTAGTGGTCTAGGATTAGACACACCAATTAGAAGGCTCTAAACCGAAGGCTAGGGCAATTAAGCTCTAAACCAACGGCTAATAGGATTAGAGGATAGAAACTTGTGTCAAGAGAGGAGGCCCCGCCTCCTTTTATAGGTGGGAGGGGCCAAGGGAGGGAGTCCCTCCCAAGTCGGCCTTGGGTGGCGCCAAGCTTGGAGAGAGGGACTCCTCCCCAAGTCGGTTTTGCCTCCTCTTGCTTGTTTCCACAGTTTCTGTTTTAGCCATTTGACTTTCAACGGCCATTTGACTTTTCATTTTAGGATTCAAATTAATCCTTTATTTGGAACAGCAAGAACACTTAGTACATGATGCAATCATTCCAATATGTAATGACACATTCATGTACCCCTTCCCCAGTGCGGATATTAGGAACCTTCTAGAACATTCTGAAAACAGGAAATCATTCCCGAACTCCGAACGGGACTTTCCTTATATGAATCTTATTCTCGGACCATTCGGATCACGATCACCTCGTGATATCCGGATCCCATCCGAGACTCGAACAACACTCGGTCTCTTTCTCATAATACCATAACTACTCAAACAACGTCGAATCCTTAAGTGTGTCTCCACGGTTCGTGAATTATGCGGACATGATCGAGACACTTCTAGAACAATAACCAATAGAGGAATCTGGAAATTCATATGGCTCCCACATATTTCTACGATTACTGCGTCGAATGAACCACTTATACGATACCAATTTCCCTTTGTCTCACGATAGTTTACTTATCCGAGGTTATGATCGTCGGTATCTCTGCATACCTAGTTCAACCTCGTTACCGATAAGTACTCTTTTCTCGTTCCCGTGATATGTGATCCCTTGTGAGCCAGTCACATGCTTGCAAGCTAATTGGATGACATTCCACCGAGAGGGCCCAGAGTATATCTATCCGTCGTATGGATGGACAAATCCCACTCTTGATCCATGTGTCTCAACCAATACTTTCCGAACACTCAATGCCACCTTTATAGCCACCCAGTTACGGTGTGGTGTTTGTGTTGGAGATATGCCCAAGAGGCAATAATAAAGTGGTTATTATCATATCTTCACACTTATGATAAATGTTTACATACCATGCTATAATTGTATTAACAGGAAACATTAATACTTGTGTGATTTGTAAACTAAAATAAGAGTCCCTAGTAAAGCCTCTTGTTAAACTAGCTTGTTGGTTAATATATGATCATAGTTTCCTGATCATGAACATAGAGATGTTATTAACAACATGATCATATCATTAGGAGAATGATGTGATGGACATACTCCTATAGATAAGCGTAGCATAAAGATCAAGTCATTTCAATAGTTCAATTGCTATATGCTTTACGATACATAGTAACCTAATTCCTTCGACCATGAGATCATGCATATCACCTTTACGGATGGATGCTTTGATGACATCAAACACCACACCGTAATGGGTGGCTATAAAGGTGGCCTTAAGTGTTCGGAAAGTATTGGTTGAAACACATGGATCAAGAGTGGATTTGTCCATCCATATGACGGATAGATATACTGGGCCCTCTCGGTGGAATGTCATCCAATTAGCTTGCAAGCATGTGACTGGTCACAAGGGATCACATATCACGGAACGAGAAAAGAGTACTTATCAAGAACGAGGTTGAACTAGGTATGCAGATACCGACGATCATAACCTCGGATAAGTAAACTATCGTGAGACAAAGGGAAATTGGTATCGTATGTAAGTGGTTCATTCGATCGCAAAGTAATCGAGAAATATGTGGGAGCCATATGAATTTCCGATTCTCTATTGGTTATTGTTCGAGAATTGTCTCGATCATGTCCGCATAATTCACGAACCGTAGGGAGACACACTTAAGGATTGACGTTGTTTTGAGTAGTTATGGTATTATGAGAAAGAGACCGAATGTTGTTCGAGTCTCGGATGGGATCCGGATATCACGAGGTGATCCGGAATGGTCCGGAGAATAAGATTCATATAAGGAAAGTCTCGTTTCGAGTTCGGGAATGATTCCGTGTTTTCATCGGAATGTTTTAGAAGGTTCGGATTGTCCCACCGGGGAGGGTACATGAGTGTCATTGAATGATTGCATCATGTACTAAGTGTTCTTGCTGTTCCAAAAACATGAAAGTCAAATTGCCGGTTTGAAAGTCAAACGGCTAAAACAGAAACGTGGGAAACAAGCAAGAGGAGTTGAACCAACTTGGAGGAGGAGTCCTCTCCGTGCCGCCCAAGCCCTAGGCCGAGTTAGGGAATCCTCCTCCCTGGCGCGCCAAGGCCCTCCACCCATAAAAGGAGGGGCTCCTCCTAGAACACACAAGTTCCTATCTTCTACCTCCGGTTAGAGCCGTTTTGGTTTAGAGCTTCTAATTGCTTTAGCCTCGGTTTAGAGCCTTCTAATTGGTTTAGAGCCTTCTAATTGGTGTGTCTAATTACTAGACCACTAATAGCCTCTCTTAAGCTCCACCATACTGCACCGCTTAAGGCGAAGCTCATGATTTCCTCTACTTCCTACCACGCCACAGTGCCTTAGGAATCGCGAGGAGAGTGCTACAACCTCCGGCTTTGGAACAAGGGAGAGGAAGGTCTTCGTACCGAACGTGACCGATCATGAGCGCTTCCGAACGTGGCGCCGGAAGGATCGCTACGAGATCTTGAGATCGAAGTATACGACTACATCACCCACAGAATCGCCTCTAACCGCTTTGGAATCTTCGAGGGTAAGTTATGCCAACGACTCGTTGCTACAATCTAGTAGATAGATCTTGGCTTGTTTGTTTGTATGCGATAGAAAATTTTTGTTTTCCATGCTACGAACCCCTACAAGGGTATCGAGCCGTGTCTATATGTAGATCTGTTGCACGAGTAGAACACAATGGTCATTGTGGGCGTTGATGCTTTATTGTCGATTGCTTCTTGTGTACTTTGTATCTTGCGGTATGTTGGGATGAAGCGGCCGGCTCACCTTACATGACATCGTTCATGAGACTTGCTCCACGCTTGACATGCAACTTGTATTGCATAAGTGGCTTTATGGTGCCTGCTTTCTCCTAGCATAGTTAAGATCCAATTTACAACGGGTGATTGACAATACTAGTATCAATGTTGTGGTTCTTGTTCGTAAGTTAGAACGACACTTATTGAAAGCCCCAAACCACGTAAAATATGCAAAGAAAGTAGAGGCGTCTAACTTTATTTTGCAGGGGTGTGCTGTGATGTGATGTGGCCATGATTGTGATTATATATGATGTATGCAATGTTCCTTATTGTAAGTTGGCAACCGGCAGGAGCCATATGATTGTCTTTAAATTATGTTAAGACCCGCGTGTCTATTCAAAGTAGTTGTAATAGTTAAAGCCGGTGGACGACAACCATGGAGAAGCATCATTGACCTTGATGCAATGTCGGTGATGATGGAGATCATGTTCGTGCTTGAAGATGGAGATCGGAAGCACAAAGTAGAAAGGCCATATCATATCACATATTATGAATTGCATGTGATGTTAATCCTTTATGCATCTTGTATTGCTTAGTAGACGACGGTAGCATTATAAGATGATCCCTCATGCACATGAATTTCAAGTTATAAAGTGTTCACCCTTAGTTAGCACCGTTGCTAAAGCTTGTTGTTTCGAAGCACCACGTGATGATCGGGTGTGTTAGATTCTACAAGTGTATACAACGTGAGCAAGCCAGATTTGCTCATGCGGAAACTAAGGTTTGATCTTGACGAGCCTAGCATGTACGGACATGGCCTCGGGAACACGGATTACGAAGGTAGAGCATGAGTCATATAGTAGATATGATGAAAATGTCGATTGTTCGCCATTGAAGCTATATCAACTCTCGTGATGATCGGTTTTGATGTGGTGGATTTGGTTCGTGTGATCACTAAAACAATGTGAGGATATTGTTTTGGTGGGAGTTCACCTAGATTAATTTGATTATTAATTAGAACTCAATTTATCATAAACTAAATCAAAGTGAATTTGCATAGTTGTTGTAGTCATTGGCATCCGTTTACCACCTTGCGCTTAGTTATAATTGAGATGATAGAACTATAGAATTCTGTTAAATACTTTCTTAACCGGTATCGTATTGTTTTAAGTGTTAATCTAAAGTTTAAAAGTCCTATTGCAAACTTTCAAGAAGTTAGGTTAATCCATGAAGTTTAATAATTAGTATTAAATCAAGAGTAACAATTCCAAGTGTTAGTATATAAGTATCATGTTTGTCTCCATGATTCTTGATATTCAAAGATTCTCTTAATATCAAGGTTATCTAGGATCTGAAAGATTTGTTTCAGAAACCATGATATGTGGAAGATATTGTGATATCTGAAACAAAGTATTGGTTACAACATGATAGAGTATAATATGGCAAAAGTCATGTTCTCATATTTGATGAGAATTTGCAAAAGGTTGGAGACACTAGTTGTCCTAATCCTCCAAGAGGTTTTGGAGAGCAACATTATACTTGCGATTCACCGTTACAAGCTAAAAGTAGTTTGATCATGGACGATTCCATGATAAGGATGAATATTTGATGTAGGTAAAATGTTTACTACACCAAGAGATTACTAAATAAAGGAATTTGAAAGAACACCAAACATTTGATGATGGTGATCTACTTCAAGGTGCAAGTCCAAAGACATTGGTATTTAACTATACACGCTTTGGACTATGTGTCATATGTATGACTCCACTATTGATATTGATAGATTCTTTCAAACAGAAAAGGAAATACTGAAAGAGAATCTCATAAATATATGGCAGAAAAGAAAAGATTAGAATTGTTCAATTTAAGTATATAGATGATATACATGTTATGGCTATATTCTTTGCTTATTAAACAATGTGGTTCTTAAGTATTTGATACTGAATTTGTTGGTATGAATCGTCATACAAAACAACAGAATTCATGAACTACAGTGGCCTAAGTAACTAGCAAAAGAATATGTGATGATGTTCATCGAGAACAAAATAAAGGGTTATTGTGTTGCTCGTTAAACATCAAAGCTTGCCTTCAAAGATTTGTTTTATCAGGTATTATGAGAACAAAAGGGTTGTTCAAATAATTGCCGTAATCCATAAAAGATGGATGATTCGCAAATCTCGTTGGAGGAATCACATCCATAAAACTAGTGCTAAAAATGTCGAAAGACAAATTGATTGAAAGATCACTTAGGAAGTGACATCGCCGTTTAAATTATATTGGAAAGAAAACATGAAGAAAATCCATATGGATGGAATTTTGGAGTCTATTTGATTTTGATCAAATGACGCTTGTGAAACTTTCCTAGAGATAATTAAAACTTCGTTCATAGGCCAAAAGGGAACGATAGACTAGCTTATTGGAACTTGTACATATTGTTGTATGAAGTCCATTATGTATAGTCAAGAGCGATGGATTTCAACTTCATATGCTTTCTCCGAAAATTTGAGTGAATATATGAATATTTACTTAATAAGGATGAAGTGTGAAATATTTGAAGAGTTCAAAAGACTTTCAAGATGAAGTGCAAAATCATTGTAACAAGAATATAAACAGTTTATGATAAAGATCATAAAGGAAGATATTTGAGTTCTGAGTTTAGCATAATACCTAAGATTTAAGGAATCGTTCCATGGATTTGCATTTTCAAACACCATAAGAGTATGGAGCGTTCGAGATATGTAATTAAACCTTGTTTGACATGGTAAGATCAAAGGTATAATTTATAAACTGCCATTATATTTTAAAGATTAAAAGCTTTAGAGATTACCGTTTTCCTTTGAAAAGAGCTTCATCATAATCTGTTGAAATGACACCATATAAGGTTATGGTTTGGGATAAAACCCAAGTAGTCCTTTCTTAAACATTGGTATGCTATACATAAGAAAGATGTTTGCAACCAAAGTCGGATGAATCTGTCTTTGTTAAGTATTTCTCCATAACACCAGAGACAAAAGTGTTTGTCGCTTAGAACGTCAAGTTTCTTTAAGAAGGAATTTTTCGTGAAAAGTTAAGTGGGAGGACAATAGAACTTTGATAAGGTTGAAAGAACCTTAGCTATATGTGCAGAGTTGCAAGACCGAAAAGTGTTTGAGGCGCACAATGCTCATGGCTCACGTGCCTCAAAAGGTTGTGGTCACGGAGATCTAAGTTCCTATTGAAACAAGTAGGTCGGTAAACAATCAAATACCAAGATTTGAGGTTGAATCATTATTTGAGAATAATGAACCAACTACATGCAAAGAAGCGATGATGGGCCCGACTCGTCTAATGGCTTGAAAGCCATAAAATCCGTGATAGTTCCATACACGAAAAATCAAGTTTTGAACTTGAAGGACCCTCAAGAAAGGTGTAAGACCTTAGTTGTGTTTGGATCTATAAAGAAATAGACATGGATGTTTTACATCTATGAAATAGTCGACATGTTGGGAAAGAGTTCACAACAATGTTCAAATGTTGACTATGATAAGATTTGATCTTTCATAGTGATATTTAGTCTAGACGGATTAATGTAGCAACCACTACATATAATTTTGTTATATGGTAGTAGAATAAACAAAACAAGTTCTTCTAATAGAATCGTTACCTAGGACATGTGCATAACACGGTCCATAGGGTTTTGTTAATTCAAAGGATGCTAAAAGCATATCACGAACTTCAATGGTTAAAGTAAGCATAGCGAGTTGGAATCTTCACTATGATGAAGCTGTTAAAAGAGTTTAATTTCATCGAGACAATGAAGATGCTTGCATTTGCAAGAAATTAAGTGGAGCGCTAAGACATGTTTCTAATACATTATGTGGAAGACATATTGTTGATTGGAAATAATGTATCTTTTATTAACACATATTAAGAATTTCATCGATGAAAGACTTAGGCAAACCAAATATTTGGCATCAGGCGCTAATATGGTTGTGCTGAAGTACATAGACAAGATATTGAATGATTTCAATATAGAAACTATAAGAGAGTTTCTTGTCATACGAAAAGGATTGAACAAGTTCAATGTTGATGATATATTCAAGTGTATTGACATTTGGCAAGTGAAACAAAATTCAAGTATAGATTGATACTTGATCACAAAGAGTATTTATATCAATCATCTTTGTGATGTGTACAAATCCAGATATGTCCTATGCTCTAAATGTTATGAGCATATACCGAATGATTCATAAGATGATCATTGGACAATAGTAAGGATATTCTTATGATCTTTTGGAAGAACTAAGAATATATTGTTTGTAGAAGTGACAAATAGATGGTTAGTTCATTGTAGAAGTACTACATTGATACTAGTTTTGTCACAAAGTGCAAATTAAGTTTATCTCAATCTAAATTAAGGGTGGCACAATATAATGGAAAGTAAGTTCCATAATGGATTTGGATGAGTTCCAAAGTTAAGACATTGTGTGAGATACTACAACAAAGGCTAAGTATATGATGCTATTATAGCAGAAAAGAGAGCATTTGTGTCAAGTAGTTTGTTATCAAACTAGGTGTAGTTCACTGAGGATAATACTATGAAGATATATTATGCGACAATATTATCAACATGTTTTAACCCGAAGAACTAAAGGTCACACCAAAGGACCAAATTTGTAAAGCCATCTCATTAGAGAATGAGTGATGCCTAGGGATGCAAAGACATGCAATTACACACGACCGAAGTGTCGATCCGGAGATCATGACCACTAGCAATCGTGTACATACAACAGAAAAGCCATAGGTGTTATATACAAAGGTTTGAAACTAGATTATTGACTCTAGTGCAAGTGGGAGACTGTTGGAGATATGCCCAAGAGGCAATAATAAAGTGGTTATTATCATATCTTCACACTTATGATAAATGTTTACATACCATGCTATAATTGTATTAACGGAAACATTAATACTTGTGTGATTTGTAAACTAAAATAAGAGTCCCTAGTAAAGCCTCTTGTTAAACTAGCTTGTTGGTTAATATATGATCATAGTTTCACGATCATGAACATAGAGATGTTATTAACAACATGATCATATCATTAGGAGAATGATGTGATGGACATACTCCTATAGATAAGCGTAGCATAAAGATCAAGTCATTTCAATAGTTCAATTGCTATATGCTTTACGATACATAGTAACCTAATTCCTTCGACCATGAGATCATGCATATCACCTTTACCGGATGGATGCTTTGATGACATCAAACACCACACCGAATCGGGTGGCTATAAAGGTGGCCTTAAGTGTTCGGAAAGTATTGGTTGAAACACATGGATCAAGAGTGGATTTGTCCATCCATATGACGGATAGATATACTGGGCCCTCTCGGTGGAATGTCATCCAATTAGCTTGCAAGCATGTGGGGTCACAAGGGATCACATATCAGGGAGCGAGAAAAGAGTACTTATCGAGAACGAGGTTGAACTAGGTATGCGAGATACAAGCGATCATAACCTCGGATAAGTAAACTATCGTGAGACAAAGGGAAATTGGTATCGTATGTAAGTGGTTCATTCGATCGCAAAGTAATCGTAGAAATATGTGGAGCCATATGAATTTCCAGATTCCTCTATTGGTTATTGTTCGAGAATTGTCTCGATCATGTCCATAATTCACGAACCGTAGGGAGACACACTTAAGGATTGACGTTGTTTTGAGTAGTTATGGTATTATGAGAAAGAGACCGAATGTTGTTCGAGTCTCGGATGGGATCCGGATATCACGAGGTGATCCGGAATGGTCAGAGAATAAGATTCATATAAGGAAAGTCCGTTTGAGTTCGGGAATGATTAGGTGTTTTCATCGGGAATGTTCTAGAAGGTTCGGATTGTCAAGCACTCGGGGGAGGGGAGGTACATGATTGTGTCATTGAATGATTGCATCATGTACTAAGTGTTCTTGCTGTTCCAAAACATGAAAGTCAAATTGCCGGTTTGAAAGTCAAGCGGCTAAAACAGAAACTGGGAACAGAAGCTGTGGGAACAAGCAAGAGGAGTTGGAACCAACTTGGAGGAGGAGTCCCACTCCTCCGGGCCGCCCAAGCCCTAGGCCGAGTTGGGAGGGACTCCTCCCACCCTGGCGCCAAGGCCCTCCACCCATAAAAGGAGGCGGGGCTCCTCTAGAACACACAAGTTCCTATCTTCTACCTCCGGTTTAGAGCCGTTTTGGTTTAGAGCTTCTAATTGCTTTAGCTGCGGTTTAGAGCCTTCTAATTGGTTTAGAGCCTTCTAATTGGTGTGTCTAATTACTAGACCACTAATAGCCTCTCTCATAAGCTCCACCATACTACATGGCTTAAGGCGAAGCCTGCAGATTTCCCTCTACTTGGGTACCTGCACCACGTCTTAGGAATCGCGAGGAGAGTGCTACAACCTCCATTTTCTTTGGAACAAGGGAGAGGAAGGTCTTCGTCAGTACGAGCGTGTGACCGATCATGGGAGCGCTGCCGGAACGTGGCACCGGAAGGATCGTCTACGCGATCTTGAGATCGGAAGTATACGACTACATCACCCACGAGAATCTGCTCTCGTTAACCGCTTTGGAATCTTCGAGGGTAAGTTATGCCAAACGACTCGTTGCTATAGTCTAGTAGATAGATCTTGGCTTGTTTGTTTGTATGCGATAGAAAATTTTTGTTTTCCATGCTACGAACCCCTACAGTTTGATGTCATCAAAGCATCCATTCGGTAAAGGTGATATGCATGATCTCATGGTCGAAGGAATTAGGTTACTATGTATCAGAAAGCATATAGCAATTGAACTATTGAAATGACTTGATCTTTATGCTACGCTTATCTATAGGAGTATGTCCACCATATCATTCTCCTAACGATATGATCTTGTTGTTGATAACATCTCAATGTTCGTGATAGGGAAACCACAATCATTAATCAACCAACAAGCTAGTGAAGTATAGAGGCTATACTAGGGACTTCAAATTAAGTTTACAAATCACACAAGTATTAATGTTTCCTTGTTAATACTATTATAGCATGAATGTAAACATTTATCATAAACACAAAGATATAATAATAACTACATTTATTATTGCCTCTAGGGCATATCTCCAACAGTCTCCCACTTGCACTAGAGTCATCTAATCTAGATTACAAGGTAATATACCGAACACCTATGGCAGTTTCGTGTTGGTCATGTTTTGCCCTCGGGAGAGGTTTAGTCAACGGATCCGCCACATTCAGATCTGTGTGTACTTTTCAAATCTTTATATCCCCATCCTGGATATGTTCTCGAATAGCGTGAAAACGCAGCTTGATATGCTTCAGCTTCTTGTGTGACCTTGGTTCTTGCGCATTGGCTATGGCGCCCATGTTATCACAGTAGATAGACATTGGGTCTAGCGCACTAGGAACCACACCCAGCTCTGTAATGAACTCTTTCATCCATATCGCTTCTTGTGAAGCCTCAAGGCAGCCATGTATTCCGATTAGTTGAAGATCTTGCCACGACGCTTTGCTTTGCACTCCTCCGACTTCACTGCACCATTCAAAATAAATACGTATCCAGATTGTGATTTAGAATCATCCGGATCGGTGTTCCAACTAGCATCGGTGTAACCATTAACAACGAGTTGTTCATCACCTCCATAAGAAAGAACCATATCCTTAGTCCTTCTCAAGTACTTAAGGATGTTTGTGACCGCTGTCCAATGATCTACTCCTGGATCACTTTGATATCTGCTAGTTAAACTAACAGCATATGCAATGTCGGGTCTAGTACATAGCATGGCATACATTAGAGATCCTATGGCTGAGGCATAGGGAGTCTTACTCATCCTTTCTCTATCTTCTGCCGATGTCGGACTTTGAGTTTTACTCAAGGTCGATTAAGCAACATGGGCAAGAACCCTTTCTTGCTTTCTTCCATTCCAAACCTCTTTAGAACTTTGTCCAAATATGTACTCTGTGACAATGATATTTGGCGTTTCGATCTATCTCTATAAATCTTTATGCCTAATATGTAAGCTGCTTCGCCAAGATCCTTCATTGAAAAACTATTATTCAAATATTCCTTGACACTATTAAGAAGGTCTACATCATTCCCAATCAACAATATGTCATCCACATATAGTATTAAGAATGCTACAGAGCTCCCACTCACTTTCTTGTAAATACAAGCTTCTCCATAAGTTTGTATAAAACCAAAACTTTTGATCACCTTATCAAAACGTTGATTCCAACTCTGGGATGCTTGCTTCAATCCATAGATGGACCGTTGACGTTTGCATACCTTGTTAGCATCTTTAGGATCGACAAAACCTTTGGGTTGCATCATATACAACTCTTCATCAATATCTCCATTGAGGAATGCTGTTTTGACATCCATCTGCCATATCTCATAATCATAATATGCAGCGATTGCTAACATAATCCTCACAGACTTTAGCTTCGCTACTGGTGAGAAAGTCTCATCGTAGTCAACTCCTTGAATTTGTCGAAACCCATTTCGACAAGTCGAGCTTTATAGACGATAACATTACCATCAAGATCTGTTTTCTTCTTGAAAATCCATTTGTTCTCGATGACCTTTCGCCATCCGTAAGTCCACCAAAGTCCATACTTGGTTTTCGTACATGGATCCAATCTCGGATTTCATGGCTTCTTGCCATTTATTGGAATCTGGGCTCATCATCGCTTCCTCATATGTCTCGGGTCATCGGTGTTGTCCACCAACATGACACTCATAACGGATCATACCAATGGAGTGGTACGAGTTCTCGTTGACCTCCGAGGCTCTGTAGTAACTTCAACCAAGTTTCATGATCACCATCATTAGCTTCCTCTCTTATTGGTGCAGGCACCACAGAACTTCTTCGGTCGCGCTACTCGCAATTTCGAGAGAAGGTTCGACAACCTCGTCGAGTTCTACTTTCCTTCCAAATACTTCTTTCGAGAGAAATTCCTTCTCTAGAAAGGATCCATTCTTAACGAGGATTTTGCCTTGGATCTATGATAGAAGGTATACCCAATAGTTTCCTTCGGGTATCCTATGAAGACACATTTTTCCGCTTTGGGATCAAGCTTGTCCGGCTGTAACTTCTTTACATAGGCTTCGCATCCCCAAACTTTAAGGAACGAAAATTTAGGTTTCTTCCCAAACCATAATTCATACGGTGTCGTTTCAACGGATTTAGACGGTGCCCTATTTAAAGTGAATGCGGTTGTTTCTAATGCATAACCCCAAAATGATAGCGGTAAATCTGTAAGTGACATCATAGAACAAACCATATCTAAGAGAGTTCGATTACGATGTTCGGACACACCATTATGCTGTGGTGTTCCCGGCGGTGTCAACTGTGAAAGTATTCCGCATTTCTTCAAATGCTCGCCAAACTCGTAACTTAGATATTCACCTCCACGATCAGAACTTAGAAATGTAATCTTCTTGTTACGTTGATTCTCTACCTCACTTTCAAACTACTTAAACTTGTCGAAAGTTTCGGATTTATGTTTCATGAAATAGATATACCCATATCTACTCAAGTCATCCGTGAAGGTAAGAACATAACGATAACCACCACGCGATGCTACACTCATTGGACCACACACATCGGTATGTATGATTTCCAATAAGTCCGTAGCTCGCTCCATCGTACCAGAAAATGGAGTCTTAGTCATTTTTACCATCAGACATGCTTCGCATCTTTCAAGTGATTCAAAATCAAGTGATTCAAGAAGTCCATCGGAATGGAGTTTCTTCATACGCTTCACTCCAATGTGACCAAGGCGACGATGCCACATATAGGTCGAATTATCGCTGATTTCAAGCGTTTAGCCTCAATGTTGTTAATATGTGTATTTCCACTATCGAGATTCAATAAGAATAGACCATCTATCAAAGGTGCATGTGCATAAAACATATTACTCATATAAATCGAACAACCATTATTCTAGGACTTAAACAAGTAACCGTCTCGCAATAAACAAGATCGATATAATGTTCATGCTCAACGCAGCACTAAATAACAATTATTTAAGTATAAAACTAATCCCGATGGTAGATGAAGGGTAGCGTCTCGACCGCGATCACATGAACCTTTGATCCGCTTCCCATGCGCATCGTCACCTCGTTCTTCGCTAGCTTCCGTTTATTCGCAAAGACTGTTTCGAGTTACAAATATGAGCAACCGAACCAAGATCAAATACCGGCACTACTACAGTACTAGTGAGATACACATCAATAACATGTATATCGGATATACCTTTCTTCTTGATGTTGCCGTTCTTGATCCGCCAAGTACTTTGGGCAATTCCGCCCAAAGGACCCTCTCCCTTGCAAGAAAGCACTCAGTATCAGGCTTGGGTCCAGCCTTGGTCTTCTTCGCCGGCGTGGTAACTTTCTTACCACCCTTCTTGAAGTGTACCTTTTGCTTAGACTTGCCTTTCTTGAATTTGGTGGTCTTATTGACCAACAACACTTGGTGCTCTTTCTTGATCTCCACTTCTGCAGATTTCAACATGACAAAGAGTTCTGGTAACGTCTTGTTCATGTTCTGCATGTTGTAGTTCATCACAAAGTTCTTGTAACTTGGTGGTAGTGATTGGAGGACACGGTAAATCCCCAAAGCATTAGGAATCACTATACCCAAGCTTTGAAGTTTATTTGTGTGCCCAGACATCTTAAGCACATGCTCACTGACGGAGCTGCCCTCTTCCATCTTGCAGTTAAAGAACTTTTCAGAAGCCTCATAGCTTTCAATTGCCGCATGAGTCTCAAAAATCAATTTGAGATCCTCGACAATATCATATGGGTCCGACTCTTCAAACCTTTTCTGAAGCTCCGATTCTAAACCATACAAGATAGCACACCGAACTATGGAGTACTGATTCTTCCGAGCGAGGTAAACATTCTTTACTTCATCGGGAGCATCAGCTGCAGGTGGGTCACCCAGCGGTGCATCCAGCACATAGGTCAAATTACCAGCTGTGAGGACAATCCTCAAATTGCGGAACCAATCCGCGAAGTTGCTTCCATTGTTTTTCAACTTTTCTTTCTCTAGGAACGCATTAAAATTGATGGTAGGGGCTGCCATTGATCTACAACATATTTGCAATAGTTTAGACTAAGTTTATGACAAATTGAGTTCAAATTAATTAATGAAATTAAACTAGGTGAACTCCCACTCAAAACAACATCCCTCACATTGTTTTAGTGATCACATGAACCAAATCCACCACATCAACACCGATCATCATGAGAGTTGATATAGTTTCAATGGCGAACAATCGTCATGTTCATCATATCTACTATATGATTCATGCTTTACCTTTCGGTGATCCGTGTTCCGAGACCATGTATGTACATGCTAGGCTCGTCAAGATCAAACCTTAGTTTCTGCATGAGCAAATCTGGCTTGCTCACGTTGTATACACTTGCAGAATCTAACACACCCGATCATCACGTGGTGCTTCGAAACAACAAGCTTTAGCAACGGTGCTAACTAAGGGTGAACACATTATGACTTGAAATTCATGTGAATGAGGGATCATCTTATAATGCTACCGTCGTCTACCAAGCAATACAAGATGCATAAAGGATTAACATCACATGCAATTCAATAATATGTGATATGATATGACCTTTCTTCTTTGTGCTTCCGATCTCCATCTTCAAGCACGAACATGATCTCCATCATCACCGGCATTGCATCAAGGTCAATGACGCTTCTTCATGGTTGTCGTCCACCGGCTTCAACTATTACAACTACTTTGAATAGACACGCGGGTCTTAACATAAATTAAAGACAACCATATGGCTCCGCCGCTGCCAACTTACAATAAGGAACATTGCATACATCAAATATAATCACAATCATGGCCATATCACATCATCAGACACCCCGCAAAACAAAGTTAGACGCCTCTACTTTCTTTGCATATTTTACGTGGTTTGGGGATTTCAATAAGTGTCGTTCTAACTTACGAACAAGAACCACAACATTGATACTAGCATTGTTGATCACCCGTTGTAAATGGGATCTTAACTATGCTAGGAGAAACAGCACCATAAAGCCACTTATGCAATACAAGTTGCATGTCAAGCGTGGAGCAAGTCTCATGAACGATGTCATGTAAGGTTAGCCCGGCCGCTTCATCCCAACATACCGCAAGATGCAAAGTACACAAGAAGCAATCGACAATAAAAGCATCAACGCCCACAATGACCATTGTGTTCTACTCGCAACAGATCTACATATAGACACGGCTCGATACCCTTGTAGGGGTTCGTAGCATGGAAAAAAAGTTCTATCGCATACAAACAAACAAGCCAAGATCTATCTACTAGATTGTAGCAACGAGTCGATGGAATAACTTACCTCGAAGATTCCAAAGTGTTTAACGAGAGCGGATTCTCGTGGGTGATGTAGTCGTACTCTTCCGATCTCAAGATCGTAGAGCGATCCTTCCGGCTCTGCGTTCGGCGCAGCTTCCACAGGGTCACACGTTCGTACTGACGAAGACCTTCCTCTCCTTGTTCCAAAGGCAGTGGAGGTTGTAGCACTCTCCTCGCGATTCCAAAAGACAACGGCGTGGTACCGAAAGTAGAGGGAGATCCGCAGGCTTCGCTTAAGCCGGAGCGAGTATGGTGGAGTATGAGAGAGAGCTATTAGTGGTCTAGGATTAGACACACCAATTAGAAGGCTCTAAACCGAAGGCTAGGGCAATTAGAAGCTCTAAACCAAACGGCTCTAAACGGAGATTAGAGGATAGAAACTTGTGTCAAGAGAGGAGGCCCCGCCTCCTTTTATAGGTGGAGGGGCGGACAAGGGAGGGAGTCCTCCCAAGTCGGCCTTGGGTGGCGTCGGCTTGGAGAGGAGGACTCTCCCCCAAGTCGGTTTTGCCTCCTCTTGCTTGTTTCCACAGTTTCTGTTTTAGCCGTTTGACTTTCAAAGGCCATTTGACTTTTCTGCTTTAGGATTCAATTTAATCCTTTATTTGGAACAGCAAGAACACTTAGTACATGATGCAACCATTCCAATATGTAATGACACATTCATGTACCCTTCCCCGAGTGCGGATATTCCGAACCTTCTAGAACATTCGATGAAAACACCTAATCATTCCCGAACTCAAACGGGACTTTCCTTATATGAATCTTATTCTCCGGACCATTTTGGATCACCTCGTGATATCCCGGATCCCATCCGAGACTCCGAACAACATTCGGTCTTTTTCTCATAATACCATAACTACTCAAACAACGTCGAATCCTTAAGTGTGTCTCCCTACGGTTCGTGAATTATGCGGACATGATCGAGACACTTCTCCGAACAATAACCAATAGAGGAATCTGGAAATTCATATGGCTCCCACATATTTCTATGATTACTTTGCGATCGAATGAACCACTTACATACGATACCAATTTCCCTTTGTCTCACGATAGTTTACTTATACGAGGTTATGATCGTCGGTATCTCTGCATACCTAGTTCAACCTCGTTACCGATAAGTACTCTTTTCTCGTTCCCGTGATATGTGATCCCTTGTGAGCTACCACATGCTTGCAAGCTAATTGGATGACATTCAACCGAGAGGGCCCAGAGTATATCTATCCGTCATATGGATGGACAAATCCCACTCTTGATCCATGTGTCTCAACCAATACTTTCCGAACACTCAATGCCACCTTTATAGCCACCCAGTTACGGTGTGGTGTTTGATGTCATCAAAGCATCCATCCGGTAAAGGTGATATGCATGATCTCATGGTCGAAGGAATTAGGTTACTATGTATCAGAAAGCATATAGCAATTGAACTATTGAAATGACTTGATCTTTATGCTACACTTATCTATAGGAGTATGTCCACCATATCATTCTCCTAACGATATGATCTTGTTGTTGATAACATCTCAATGTTCATGATAGGGAAACCACAATCATTAATCAACCAACAAGCTAGTGAAGTATAGAGGCTATACTAGGGACTTCAAATTAAGTTTACAAATCACACAAGTATTAATGTTTCCTTGTTAATACTATTATAGCATGAATATAAACATTTATCATAAACACAAAGATATAATAATAACTACATTTATTATTGCCTCTAGGGCATATCTCCAACAACTAGGATGAGAAACAATATTAGTAGCGTGTTCACAGAAGACAATATGCTCACCCTCTCTATTTCTAGTGACACTGTCTTTCACAATAGCTACCATAGGTTCATCATTCAATGGCTTATCAGGCTCCACAGTTTTCATTGTACCTTTATTATTTGCACTAATAATCATAGAATGCTCCTTTACCTTAGCTGGGAAAGGTAATTCTCAACATGAGGTTCAGGCACAATATGATTAGTAGTACAAACTTGAGTACTTCTAACTGAAACATGACTAACAACATCTTTATAAGGAGCATGGTACTTATTCCACTTCTTCTTGGGTATTTCTATGTAAGAGGCAAAGGCCTTAAAATAGTTAGCAATACTTTTGGAATCAATACCAAACTCATTGCTAATATCACGGAAGTCATCAGTTCCCATAAAAGATTTAATGCATTCATAATCATAGTTTATACCTGACTTTCTTCCTTTGTCATTTTGACAAACTTCAGTGTTATCATGAATACGGTCTAAGAGATCCCATCTAGCTTCTTCCTTCATACGTGTGAATGATCCAGCACAAGAAGCATCTAGTAATTTTTTATCATGAAGAGGAAGACTAGCATAAAAGTTATTAAGAATAATATTGTTAGGAAGTTCATGAATAGGACACTTAAGCATTAGTAACTTCAATCTCCCCAAAGCTTGAGATGTACTCTCTCCATCAAGTGGACAAAAGTTATATATAAGATTTCTATCGTTATGAATCTCACTGGGAAGATAAAATTTAGAGTAAAAGAGAGATGCCATCTCCTCCCATTCCATGGATTGTCCATTCTTCAGCAGCTTATACCATTATTTAGCTCTACCTTTCAAGGATATGGAGAGTAACTTCTTCTTCACCTGTTTAGTTGTGATACCTGCACACTTAAACAACCCGCATAATTCATGGATAAAAAACAAGTGATCACCAGGATGGACAGTTCCATCCCCAAAATAAAAATTATCCATAACACGATTAACAATACTTGTAAGTATCTTAAAAGGATTTATCTCAACAGGTGGTGGTTCATCTACTACCCTAGCAGTGGTAGTAGTTTACCCTAACAGAAAACCAAGTGGGTTATCTATATTGGAAACAAAGTAACAAGCAGTAACACAAGCAATACTCATAGTAAAAGTTTCTCTTACCAGTTCCACTCTTCAATAAAGCTTCACTCCCTGGCAACAGCGCCAGAAAATATTCTTGATGACCCACAAGTATAGGGGGTGTATCGTAGTACTTAGGAAGTTCATGAATAGGACAGTTAAGCATTAGTAACTTCAATCTCCCCAAAGCTTGAGTTGTACTCTCTCCATCAAGTGGACAAAAGTTATATATAAGATTTCTATCGTTATGAATCTCACTGGGAAGATAAAATTTAGAGTAAAAGAGAGATGCCATCTCCTCCCATTCCATGGATTGTCCATTCTTGACTTTATACCATTCTTTAGCTCTCCTTTCAAGGATATGGAGAGTAACTTCTTCTTCACACAGTTGTGATACCGCACACTTAAATAACCCGCATAATTCATGGATAAAAAACAAGTGATCACCAGGATGGACAGTTCCATCCCCAAAATAATAATTATCCATAACACGATTAACAATACTTGTAAGTATCTTAAAAGGATTTATCTCAACAGGTGGTGGTTCATCTACTACCCTAGCAGTGGTAGTAGTTTACCCTAACAGAAAACCAAGTGGGTTATCTATATTGGAAACAAAGTAACAAGCAGTAACAAAAGCAATAGTCATAGTAAAAGTTTCTCTTACCAGTTCCACTCTTCAATAACGCTTCAATCCCCGGCAACAGCGCCAGAAAATAGTCTTGATGACCCACAAGTATAGGGGGTGTATCGTAGTACTTTCAATAAATAGGAGTGTCGATCCCAACGAGGAGCAGAAGGTGCTGAACAGTGGTATGGAGCAGGAAATACCTGTGAATACTTAGCAAATGGATTTTTAGTGGTTTTCTAACAAGGCAACAAAACAATGAGAAAGTAACAAAGGTAACGAATAAACGGAGCAAGTGGCCCAATCCTTTCTTAGCAAAGGACAAGCCGGTGGAAATACTTATAAGGACCAAACGTTCTCGAGGACACATGGGAATTCTGTCAAGTGCTTTCGCTTCAAATAGCTGAGAACTCTTCTCTGGTGTTGATAGTGTTGTGTGAGTGAACCTGTGCTAATACCGATCGTACTTGGACTAATACATACTTGTGATTAAACCCCCTGCAAACATCCGTAACTATAGGAAAGTAATTAATATATAAATCTAACCACAACCTTAAACCCTGAGATCCTACGCTCCCTGGTGCAAAGGTTGAAGGGAATATGCCCTAAGAGGCAATAATAAAGTGTTTATTATGTGTATTCCAAGTATATGATAGATGTTTATTTTGCATGCTATAATTGTATTAATACAGAAACATTAATACATGTGTGTTTAATAAACAAACAGAAAGTTTCTAGTTATGCCTCTCTTATAAACTAGCTCGTTGATTAACAAGATGATCAAGGTTTCCTGATCATAGACATT
Source organism: Avena longiglumis (assembly GCA_030063025.1). Taxonomy (NCBI): domain Eukaryota; kingdom Viridiplantae; phylum Streptophyta; class Magnoliopsida; order Poales; family Poaceae; genus Avena; species Avena longiglumis. The sequence goes on from CP125979.1 coordinate 8,072,126, forward strand.
GGATGTTGTTAATAACGGGATCAAAAAATTAGTGTAATGATGTGATGAACATTCATCCAAATTCATTGAGTTTATATTGCTATAACAACTTACGAAGTGATGCTAATCCTTAGACCATGAGATCATGTCAATCACTAACACCGGAAGAGTTTCTTGATAACATCAAACGTCACACTGTAACAGGGTGATTATAAAGATGGGTTCAGGACTAATAAAGTGTTATGTTGAGGCCCATGGATCAAGAGTGGAATTTGTTCATCCCGATGACGGATAGATATACTCTGGGCCCTCTCGGTGATATCACATTGGTTAGCTTGCAAGCAAGTGATTTGATCACTAGAATGTTATATCACGGGAACGAGAAAAGAGTGCATGTCAGTAATGAGATCAAACTAGGTATGGATATACTAATGATCGAATCTCGGACATGTAATATATCGCGAAACAAAGGGATTAAGATACTAGCGTAAAAAGGTTCCGGCGATCACAAAAAAGTCATCGTTGAATGTGTGGGAGTCAGTATGGGTCTCCATATCCCGCTTCTGATTATTGATCTGAGAGGGTTCTCGATCATGTACGCATTATTCACGAACCGTAGGGTGAAACAATTAAGGGACACCGACATCCAATTGGAGCAAAAGTTTCATGCCGAAAGAATAAACAAGCGCAGGAATTTATTTCACTAGATACCGAAACAGGTTTTCAGGTGAAATTGCATAAAGAGGTTATGCATGTGAAATAGAATTCTAGCAAGGGGTTATATGTGAATGTTTAATTGAAAAAATATGAATAAATAAAAGAGTTTTATTTAATGAGAGTTTGCATTAAATTTGGTGGAAATTTAATAGCAAGTTTGAGTGGGATTTTGAGTGGAGGGATTTGAATGGATTTTTGTGAGTGGAGTGTCCACCCACATGAAGAGGGGATGGAAAGGGGCATCCACATGCGCCGGCCACCCCCTTGGGGTTCCCCCCTCCTCCTATAAAAGGCACCCCTCTCATCACTTCTCACTCACACCTCCTCGTGAAGGATCTCTCTCCCCCGCTAGAATTTATCCCCCATGGTCTCACACTAGCGAGATACATGTTCCCGGTGGCTATTCAGCAAGAAAGAGTTGTCACATTTTGCATCGCTGGAGTGAGTGAGGAGGCGGGGTGCCTCGAGCGTGTGTGTAAAGCGGACAATGCGCTTGATTTATGGCGCTAGGACTTCCTCTCGATCTTGAGATCGGCAAGAGATCGTCTACATCAACCACGAGTCAAACTCGTTAAGCTTTGTCGGTATTCAAGGGTATGTTCTCTACGGATATACATCCGCCCGTTGTTTATATCTAGTAGATAGATCTTGGTACATAGTTCACATCGTAGGAAATTTTTTGTTTTTTATGCTGCGAACCCTACAGTGGTATTAGAGCCGGATCTATGCGTAGATGCTTTACACGGGTAGTACACATATGAGTATGTGGGTGATGATGATCATGTTGTTGCTCCTTAGTTGTAATTTTGGATATTGGTGGCATAGTGGGATGAAGCGGCCCGGACAAACTTTACATGTCCTCACACATGAGACCTGTTCCACGCTTAACATGCAACTAGTTTGCATAAGTGGCTAGCGGGTGTCTGTCTCTCCTACTATAGTCAATATCTATTTTGCAATGAGTTGTCAACAATTTGGTTATCCTTGTTGTGATTCATGTTCGTAGGTATGAACGGTTCTATCTCGAAAGCCCTAAGACACGTAAAAACTTGCAATGGATAAATTAGAGGCGTCTAGTTTAGATTATTGTTGGGCTAGTGTTATGATATGGTGATGTTTAAGTAGAAGTATGAGATGATACTCTTACAATACATATAACGTGTAAGTTCCATAGACCTTGGCCTTACACATAAAGGTATGATAGTGATTATACCACGGTGCACATGATACAGATCATATGCGGAAACCATATCATTTCACTAATAAACATGTGATGTTTGATATCATCTTATATTGCTTGTTTGGCGTTTTATTAGCATAATAAGATGACCCCTCATTTAAATATCAAGATAAGAATGTGTTCTTCCTTTAGTTGTGACGGTCTCCCCTCTCCGGGAAGGAATTCCCCCGGCAGATATCTGTCTGCCGGAGAGATCTTTCTCTCTCGGTATTTTCTGCCCCCAGAGGCGGCGGAAATCTATCTGTGGTCGCCCCCTGAGGCTTAGGGTTCTGTAGGGAAGATATATGCGAATGGGCGGAGTCGGAGGCCGGGCAGGTGGGCCACACCTGCCTTAGGCGTGGGGTCAGGTGGGCCCGCGCCTAGGGGTGTGCCCCCCCTGAGGCCCTTCTTTGTCCCTCCCTCTAGTTCCCTCATTCTTCTGGAGAAATAATATGTTTCCATATTTTTCTGGTATTTTTCTGATCTTTGCGAAATTTCACCGATATGCCTTCTTTTCCATCAGAATCCAGACTCTGGCAGTCCATCCTCCAAGAATCATCCAACATGCATAAACAGATGAAAAAGCCATAAGTAATACCTCATAATAAGACAAATATCAATGAATAGAGGTAAATTATGATATAGAATGGTGATGCAAATTGGGCGTATCACTCCACACGTCCTCCTTCGATGCTAGACGCACCACCAGAGCGAGGATAGGACAGGGAGTACCTTATTCTGACTTTAGGATATAGCCGCCGCCTCAACATCCTTAAAAAGGCACAAAAATAGTCTAAACAAAACAGTCAGACCTCCCGCCGGCGAGGGGCCGTGGTCCGCCACGCCTCCAAGACCCTAAGTCTGCGGGAGACGGGACGGACTGATGGCGTCGCCGGGGAAGGGAAGGAACCCTAGATGCGTTTTGTCGCCGCTTCTTAGGAGAGCTCTCGAGGTACCGGTTCGGTAAGATGTTTTTCGTGCCTATAGCAGGGCACCACCTAATCCCAGTACATTGTGATATCACATATTGTCCATTCCACACAAATAAAGATACAACCATTAGACATGTCACCAATGTCCTTTTTGTGATATAAAATGAAAAATTATAGAAAATGTCAGATATCACTTCTTCGGGGACAAGAAAAACACGTGAAGTTTTTGCATGTAAAATGATATAAGACAACACATGCATTTCATTTCGTTTACAGAAACTACAACTTCTAAACCGTGCAGCAAAATCATGTTCTGCTTCTGCCGTTGGTTTTTTCTCAAGAAGATCTTAGAGATTTTGATATTTTTTGCGAATACTTTTAGAAAAGAAGTCATTCTAGCTCACTTTGTTAGGAAAGTGGATGTAGAGCCCAACCGTTCAGGTTCAAGTCCATATGAACGCAGATTTGGATTCTTATTATTCGAAAAAAAAACTTGTTGTAGGGATTTTCCCTACCGCATTTCTTTCAAAAAAAACTTTTTGAAAAAGAAAATAGCCCTGAAACGAGTTAAGTTTTGAACTGATTTTGTGTGTTTACTCTGAACAACAAACGAACCAATGGTTGCTTTCTACACGTGTCCAAGTATAAAATCCAATGGTCCCGGTGAATGATCAGGGACCAACATTGGATTTTTATTTTTTGAACAGGGGAAAGGCTGAGAAGGGCCTGGATACCGTCATTAGATAAACGGTGGGATACAAATTATAGAAAGGACCCTCAAAGCTATAGCAATACAATGCATGGCCTTACAATATGCAAACTAGGCCCTAGAAAAATAACAAAAATCATGATCGGATCCGCCACCACCGGCGATGAGGTCCGGCCTCAAGCCACGAGCTCCGCCATGAGCGCCATCGAAGCCACATGACGCCGAGAAGGGCCTGGATACTGTCATTAGATAAACGGTGGGATACAAATTATAGAAAGGACCCTCAAAGCTATAGCAATACAATATAGGGCCTTACAATATGCAAACTAGGCCCTAGAAAGATAACAGAAATCACGATCGGATCCGCCACCACCGGCGATGAGGTCCGGCCTCAAGCCATGAGCTCTGCCATGAGCGCCATCGAAGCCACATGAAGCCGAGGGGAAAACGAGCATCGCCGTGTGACCACAAAGGGGCCTCCACTAGAGGTTGAAGATCACCTAGCGCGTCGCGCACCAGGCCCTGCAGGTGCCGTCCGTCAGCAATAGGACTTGGTATCCAGACTTGTGCTCCCGAGAAGATACTCCAAGAATCAGCAGCATCACACACTCCCCAACATCCTCCACCACTGCAGATCACCACCATCCACCCACCCTCCTCCACGCCACCATGGCCAGCCAGAAGGGGGGGAATAAGTTGCGTGCTCTAGCGCCAAAGAAGAAGCCTACACACCGCTTATTGAAGAAGGTCTCGCTTGATCCACCACCAACGCCCAGCCACCACCATGAGGGCTCGACGTAGAGCTTTGCCAGCGATCGCCTGATGCCGCAGAGAAACGCCACCACGAACAGCCTTCGAGGAAGAAGGAAGACGACCTTATTGAAGACATCAAGGAAGATGAACACCAGGGCATGCCAGATCCGGCCAATGGGATCCAACAAGCGACTCTCGGATGCCACTGGGGCAAAATTACAACCTAATCTACAGGCCAAACCTCCTAGACCATTTCCACGCCGGCCAGCAGAGCCGCCGAAGGGGAAGAAGGCCAGGGTCCAGGGGCGGATCCAGGTGGACCGGAGCGCAGAAAATAATCCGGCCTACTATCTATGAAAATATAAGGTTGGCCCGGGCTCGCCCAAATCATTGTTGACTCACTCGATCGAATACGGCAGGCAGAAATAACGAGAGGAAACCCTCGTTTCGGTCTCCTCTTGCTCGCGGCGGCAGGAGCGTGTGCAACCACACTCACGCGGGCACGTCGGCTTTCCTTTCCCGAACTCCTGGAATCCGTCGCTACCTGGCCGCTGCCTCCTGCCACCATCGGATCCTTCCTCCTCCAAACCAACGCCGGCTAGCAAGTGCGCCTCCTATGCTCGGTCTAGCTTTGCCCCTGGATACTTATGTGCCTCTCACTTCCTCAGTCAAGTGTGAAAGTGTCGAACTGCCGATATCATGTTGATTCAGGACGGTGCTTATTTTGATGTTCACCTTCGCTGCAGCTCCCCTAAACTAGGTAATTTCTTGATTTCTGCCGTAGTTGAATTGGATTGATTTGTAATTGAAGTGATTTATTGGTTTCACAATTGTTTGTAATCGATTTCATGTTTTAGGAACAAAAGATGAACAAAATTTATACATCAATCTTAAAACCAAACAAATCAACAAATGCTAGTAGGCGTTATGTAAATTTGGGCCCATGCCAAAATTTCTTAGTTTTTGGGTCCATGCCACAATATTTTTTCATCTTTGCAATCCTACCAAATTTTCTACACTATTATAATAGTTCTCTTAGTATTTTTTTACCATTAATTTTTGGCCTGAGGCTTATTTTAATCCTGGATCCGCCGCTGCTAGGGGCGGAACGACGGGGGTGAGGGGAGGTCGACCCTCAACAGGGGCGAAGGGGGAACCAACATAGGATTTAGGAGAGACATGAAGGGAAAGAATGTTCGCGTGCTACGTGGCAACTTTACCAGAACGATCCATCGCACAGTTCTGGTCCAAAGATGGATATGCATGGCTTGAACCATACTATTCCACACGCACGCGTATATATGTTCTCGCGACAAGCGTAGAAGAAGTTGCACGCATGGTGCGGCGGCTCAAATCAAGGAGCATCGGCCCTTCCTTTCTTCTTTATAGTTTATATCCCCTCTTGTTCCTTTCGCCGTCGCACAGCAGAGAGCACCGAATGAACTTTTTCTAAGCTTCCAAAAGAGAACAAAAAAAAGTGTGACCGTGTCTTGTTCTATTTTCTAGCTTTACCTGCCTAACGAGCCAGCAGGAGTACCTGGACCAACATTGATCCTGTTCATCCGGCTCCGCACCAGACTTAATTCAGTCACGTCTCGCGCCATTTGTTTGATAGTATGTACTTTTGATCGCTTGAACCTATCATTGTTGTTGATTTCTTTTTTTTTCTTTTTGCAAATGAGCCTGTCTGTCATGCATTGTTAATATATATTTATATGAAACGAATTCTGTGGTCCTATTGTTCATGCATGAGCAGAGCTTAGGCTTCACTCAACCCCATCATCGATCTCTTAATTAACTTCCAACCGCCCAGACGACGACGCACTACGAGCCTTCGCCAATCATTCGCTGTGCGTCCGTGACGATCGATCGACCAGCAGCTCGCGCGTCCATACAAAAATCTCCGCGCGATTTAGGCGTTTATCCCATGATTGGTTCCTTGTTTAGTGCGTACGTACAATGGCACTGGGTTCGTCTCATCATTTTGTACCGGAGATAGCCTAGCTGCTAGCTACCGGCGATCGATTGTTGCGAGGCCAACCCGCAAACTTGTGGTTAGCCAAGCAGCAAGCAGCAAAGATTCTTGTTTGTGCGCGCTACTAGCTAGCCCAACATTCCAATACGTTTTCTACGAGCTAATGATCCCAAATCATTGTTTTCCTCTATTAATCATTGCAAACGTGTCCTCTCCCCAGGAAAATAGGAATCATTGCAAAGCATGAATGTTGTACACATATATATGTCCGTTGCTTGTGCTTTGCCCCGAGGATGAGTTAGTTTGTCGCCTACCTTCTGATCGAGAGCTAGCTAGATTAGGGCGAGCAGGTTAAAGAAGCTGGAAAGGGGTTTATAAAGAAGAAAAGACCCTTGGTACGCAAGTGTCCCTCGGTGTAAGGTAGGCACAAGACAATGTCCTGTTTTTTTAAGAAGAGGAACATGACTCGATGGACTCGATCGATGCTAGCTAACCACATCCATCATTATTCTTTCTTGCCTTTCCCACGGTCACGCTTCTTTTGGGCTCGCATATTGCATATCCCTCCTGTCCCCCTCCGCCTAAAGAATACTTGCTTGTTTAGCGTCAGTACCGTCGCACTCACTCTAATCGAGTCTCACGATCTTCAGAGCTCCGTTCTTGGATCATACATATATTTTGAAGCAAGAAAGAGACATGATTGTGCAAGTTCAGGAAAAAGTATTGAATAACTATGAGAATCAACCCTTGGTTGGATGTTAGGAGGGCATTGGTATCCCACCGAGTTAAGCACCTTTGTGACGCTTTAGTGTCATAAAGCGGAATATTCTTTCGGTGAGAGCGATGTTAATTAATAGCGACGCTCACATGATTTCGTCAATCTCAAGACCCGCTGATTCAGTCTTTCGGAGATGCTCATAGGAATAGGGTGTGCGTGCATGTGTTTATAGGAATGAGTATATATACGCATTGTGAGCGTCTGCATTTGTACTATGTTTCTCAAAAAAAAATATTGAATAACTATAGAACAGTTGTGCCAAGGTGAATGAGGCTGCATAAACAATAATCTAATTGCATGGCACCGTCACGCACGCGTACGTCCACCTCATATATATACATGCATGGACCCGTCCGGATTAATTAACAACCGTCAAATATCTGATGGCAATGTCGATCGATGGCCCCCACACCGACGACAGTGCGCCGGTGCATGGACGACGACGGTGACGCCTGGTGCCATCGCCCCTACGTGCACACCGCCGAAAGCAACTCCGCCGCGGCGACCGCCAGTGATCATCCGGGTTTGTCTGCCGCGCGCGTACGTACGTGGTCGCTCTTTCCTCGATGCATCCTGGAGTGGAAGACCAACAAGTACAGGCTAATCATACGTGTGTGATTAGTATAAAATCTCCCATGCATGTTCCCTCCGTGTTCTTCGCTACTCCATTCTGCTCTAGTATTTCTTCTCGACTTTTCCTATATATATATCCAGGCAACGACTTGGGCGTGCCGCATGCATGTGCTCAGTACTCCTGCCTGCTTAATTTCTCCACCGTTAATTACTTTCATAATATACGAGCAGAGAGATACGCGCATGTGCGGAGCAAATCTCCGCTAATAAATCTCGAGTGAGCGCTCCGTGCCGAGCGCGAAGTCTAAACCGCATAATAAGGCTATTCATGATGGCTGTGCTCCGTGCGAATCATAGATGATGGCTCTGCTCTTGATTCCAAAAACAGTCTTTATCTCCTGCGAGCACGACGTGTTCTTGCACGAAAGAGATGCGCATGCACCTACATGGCCGATGGATCGATCATTAGCCAGGAAACTGACTGTGCCGAAAACAAAAGCTAGGAAAATGACTGCTTTTCAACTGAACATGTAACATCGATCATCGGCCACGAAAATGACTTCTACTATGAAAAAGCTGCCAAGGAGAATGACCTATTTTAAAAGCAGGGCACTAGCTAGAACCTACCTTAAGTAACGAAAATAAGTACTAGTAGTACTAACCGAAAACATTCTGCTGATATGCGTCAGCGAGCTACCTTAACTTACAGAAAAATTCCGGTGGCATATCTCTTGTGCATTGAGATATCCATGTAGTAGTAACATATATTGACGAAAACGACGAGTTGGATGTGATTGTTCAAGAGATGCTTACGGAAGCTAGCTGTTCTGTAAACTAGTCGACGACGTTGCATTCACAAAACACGAACTAACTATACTTTTTTTTGTAGCCCAGTTAATTGGCGATATCTCATCACGCCAGCAGCGCTCTTTTTTTTTCGTGCAGGGGATGCCTTTTGCTTTCTCTTGTGTGTTTGGTGCCCGCAGCCAAGGCCATCATATTGCGCATGCACATCTGGCTCGTGTTATACACAAAATTTGACCACGCTTACATGCAAGGTTTGAATTAATTGGATGTTTCTTTCGTCTGGCTGGCAGGCAGAGAGTGCTTTATGTTAGATGTATATATCTCAGATATTGTATTTCATACGTTGGAGATATCGCGTATTACATCAGATTATATATTGTGGCCGCTTGAATATATAACTTTGTCTATTCCTAACATGGTATCGAGCCTTAGGTTCCTTCTCTCGTTGCGCCGTCCGTCACTTTAGTCCTCTCCTGGCGTGTCTGTGCTCTCCTGGCCGCATACGCTATGGCCGGTCCACCTGTCTCACTGGCGGTGGCGCCGACTGACGACAGCTGCTTCTCCTCTGGGCGCTGGCTCGCTCTGCCTGCTCAGATACGCCAGCGTGGCGGTCCGCTGCTCCACTGGCGCTCGCTTTCTCCCGAGCTGTGCTGCAGGCCGTGTACCTCGACGCGGACCCGCCACACACGGCTCTCGCCACCTACCCGGGCCTCCAGACGGGCTCGCCACCTACCGCCTCCAGCCTTTGCTTCCGCTGCCGACCGATTGATTTTCGTCTGCTTCCGGAACAAAAAGATGTTCTAGATCCGATCGATTCAAAAAAAAAAAAGAGAGAGAGAGATGTCTTCTTCATCGGGTTATGTTGCGATTCCTCGCTGCCCGGTGGTCTTTGATGGCGCGAATTACCCCGATTTCGCTTTTTATGCTGCTCACATGCGCGTCTCCGTCTTTGGGTGTGCTCTCCCGAGGTCTCCGTCCGCCGTGCCCCCTCGCCTCTGTGGCTCCTCCGCCCGACGCCGATTGTGCTTGCATCGATGCTTCTCGGGAGGCCAAGGATGCTGCTCAGGGCCGATGATATTGTTGCGCTTATGACCAAGTTCAAGCAATATTCTGCCGATCTCGAGTCCTATCGCCACGCCCGACCGCCTACACTCTGGGTCGATGAGGATGCCCGTCTTGCCGCTGCTCACCTCCAAGTGTTCGCCTAGTATGCCGCTGAGTTCATGAGTCTCCCTCATGCTGTCGCTCAAGGCCCATCTTCGCCGCTTATCACCCGTCTGGGATGCTTTACCTGTCTGTGGTTCGTCAGAGCATGCTCTTCACTGGGGATTCCACTATTGATGAGTTTTATACTCAGTGCTTTGCTATCTGGCCGCCTTGATTCTCTCAGATCTTGCTGTTTGTGGCACATGCTCGTGCCGCGACATTGTGCGCTTCGGACTTGGAGTTTCACCGTATCTATGAGTTTCTCCCGGCCGCCAGAGTTTGAGCCCCGCGTGCTCTTGAATGCTTGTGGTCGTGTTCCGCTTCGAGGTGTTGTGCGAACTGGCCGAGGAGACCCGCCTCCGGTGCCGGTCTTCTTGCGGTTCCATCTGCGCTTGCTACTCGTGGTGCTACTTTGCCGCTCGCTCCTCGCTTGATCCACGGTATCTGTACCGCCGATCCTACCCACCTCCAGCCGTGGTCAGTCGCCAGCCTCGTGGTCGAGTCAGCCAAGCAGTTCGTGGTCGTGGTCGCCGTGGTTCTCTTCACCGCTTCATCGCACAGGATGGTCACACTTGGGCAACCTGTTATACACGGACCCCAGCCACGTCCAGACCAGTGCTCGTGGGATGTCGGCCTTCCGGTCTTGCAGTGGCTCTCTCCGATCAGACATCATCGAGTCTTCGTCCGCTTATGCTCTGTGCTCTTCTTCGACGGCACTGTTGGTTCTGTGGATCGATTCTTCAGACTGCGGCGACCACCACCTTCTACACGTGTACGCCGTGGTATCCGGATTCGGAGCTTCTTTTCATATGACATTTGAGTCTTCTTCTCTGTCGCTCTTCGTTCTCTCTCTTCTCATGTCCGTTTTACTACCGATGGTACCTCTCTCCTGCTTTCTAGTCGGGCACCCTTTCTACTTCTTCTTTTTGTTCTGATATCTCTCATGTCCTCTTCTTAAGATGAATTGTTCTCCGCTAGCCACCATCGACTCTGGTTGTCGCGTCATTCTTGATCTCGATTCTTGTCTTGTTCAGACCGTCGCACCTGTGCCCCGGGTTGAGCTGGCCCTCGCAGCCGTGATTCTTCCGCCTTTGGGAGTTAGGCGGCTTAGCGTTCCTTCCGCCACTTCATCCGCCAGTTCTTCTCCGGTTGTCGCCTACTACCAAATTGCTCCAAAGAAGTGGCATCATCGTCTTGGTCACCTCTGCGACTCTACTTTGTCAGTCCTTAGTTCATCGTGGTCTTCGGGGTCTCTGTGGAGATGGGTCTTTGCATTGTCGTGTAGGTTGGGTAAATGATTCAGCTTCCTATCCTACTAGCGTATGTATCTCAAATGACCTTTTGATTTAGTTCATTCCGATGTTTGGGGTCCGCCCTTTCGCTCGAAAGGGGCCATCGCTACTATATTTTATTCATCGATGATTTTTCTCGGTACACTTGGTTGTATTTTATGCGCCTCGTAGTGAGGTGCTCTCTATATATCAGCGCTTATGCCATGGTCCGTACTCAATATTCTACCCCATCCGTGTTTTCAGGTTGATTCTTTGGTGAGTATATCTCCCACTGTTGCGAGGTGTTCTTGCCGAGTGGCACTCTTGCTCGATTCTCCCTGGCGCGACATGCCCGAATGGCGTTGCGAGCGTAAGCATCGCCATCTTCTTGAGACCACTCGCTATGATGATTGCTTCTTCTCTTCCGCCGCATTGGCCGAGGTCGCCGCCACGTCGGCTTACCTCATCAATATTCAGCCTTACCGCTGCCTTGCGGTGGTATCCTCTTGAGCGCCTTTTCCGACAGTCTCAGTTACTCCATGCTTCGCTTGTTTGGTTGTGTTTGCTATGTTCTACTTGCTCTCGCGAACGCACCAAACCGACCGCCACCGTTGAGTGTGTTTCCTCGGATACGATGATGAGCATAAGGGCTATCGCTGTTGGGACCCCGTTGGTCGTCGGATGCGATCTCTCGTGATGTTACTTTTGATGAGACGCGTCCTTTTATCCTCGTCCCACCGCTGGTACTTGCCGTGGAAGATATCTCTTTCTTCTCTTTCCGACACACCTCCTTCTACTCCTATTGTGTCTTCTTCAGATCTCCTCCCGCTTGTCTCTTCTTCGACACCGTCCTCTTCTTCTCCGCCTAGTTCTCCTAGTTCTCCTCGTTCTAGAGTCTTTCTCTTCTATTCCTCTTCTTTATCGCCGCCTCCTCGGCCATCTTCCTCCGATGATCTTTCTACTCGCCTGCTCGCCGTGCCCCCGACCGTTACTCTCCTAGTCAGTATGGTCTTTCTGTTGCCTCCGAGCCGACCTCTTATCGGGATGCTGAGCATCATCCTGAATGGCAGCTGGCCATGGCCGAGGAGATTGCCGCGCTTGAGCGCACTGGCACCTGGGATCTTGTTTCTCCTCCTCCCGGAGTTCGTCCTATCACGTGTAAGTGGGTCTATAAGATTAAGACTCGCTCGATGATCTCTTGAGCGCTATAAAGCGCCTTGTGGCTCGTGGTTTTCAGGGAGCATGGTCGTGACTATGATGAGACCTTTGCTCGCCGCTCATATGACCACCGTATGCATTTTCTTGATGTTGCTTCGCTCCACGGTCCGTGTCTCACCTTGATGTTCGTAATGCCTTTCTCAATGGTGAGTTGAGTGAGGAGGTTTATATGCAGCCTCCTCCGGGTACTGCTCCTCGAGGGATGGTTTGTCGCCGACGTTCTCTTTATGGCCTCAAACAGGCCCCTCGTGCTGGTTTGAGCGCTTTGCTTCGTAGTGACAAATGCTGGTTTCTCTCCTAGTGCTCATGATCCGTGTTGTTTGTTCACACTTCTCCTCGTGGACGACTCTTCTTCTTCTCTATGTTGATGATATGATCATCGGTGATGATCCCGAGTATATAGCCTTTGTTAAGGCTCGCCGTGATCGGTTTCTTATGACCGATCTTGGTCCTCTTCGATACTTTCTTGGGATTGAGGTTTCCACTTCGATGGCTTTACATCTCTCGAAAAGTATATTCAGATCTTCTTGCTCGCCGCTCTTGGGGATGAGCGACTGTTGAGACCCCTATGGAGCTTAATGTTAAGCTTCAACTTATCGATGGTGATCCTCTTCCGATCCGACGCGTTATCGCCATCTTGTTGGGAGCCTTGTTTATCTTGTCCACCGTCCCGACATCTCTTATCCCGCTCATATTACGAGTCGGTTTGTTTCGCTCCTACCACTGCTCACTATAGTCATCTTCTTCGTGTTCTTCGTTATCTTCGTGGTACGATCACTGTCGTCTTTTCTTTCCTCGCTCCAGCCTCTCCACCTCCAAAGGTTATTCGGATGCTACGTGGGCGAGTGATCCTTCGGATCGCTCACTTTCTCCATCGTGTTTCTTGGTGGTTCGCTCATTGCTTGGAAGACGAAGAAATGCATACGTTTCCGCTCGAGTGTTGAGGCTGAGTTGCGTGCTATGGCCTTGTTGACCGAGGTGACTGTTACGTGGTTACTTGAGGATTTTGGGGTCTCGATTACCACACCCGATCTTTTGTCTCGACAAGACAGTGCTATTAGTGTTGCACGTGATCCGTCAAGATGAGCTTACCAAGCATATTGGTGTTGATGCTTTATACACGTCTTCGAGTCAGTGCTCGGTTATGCTTGCTCAAGATGTGCCTTCAGATTTACATTGCGGACTTCTTCACGAAGGCACTGCAGCGCAAAGATGATTTTACTCCAAACTCGGTGTTGTGGATCCACCATGAGTTTGAGGGGTGTTAGATATATATCAGATATCAGATTTCCATATGTTAGTGCTTCCTGATATTGCCTCAGATTATATATTTTGTGGCCTTTGGCCCCCAGAGGAATATAACTTTGTCTATTCCTAACACTTTACGCGTGACTGACTTTTGCCCTTTACGGTCTCACCACGTACGGCTTGATGACGATCAAATGCATGACGCAGCAATTAGTTGGTCCGGACTCAGTTAACGTGGCACATGCATTGTATCCAGCGTGGCCGCGAGGACAAATTAAAGAACAAGGCCCGGACAAAAGATGATAAATTGCTACTGTACGGCAGATTGTTATTGCATACGGACAGCCACGCACGCGGTACACGTCGATCGGGGTATCCAATGATCGAATTAAACAATTAATTAACTCGGGCAGGGATAAATGGTGTGATAAATCGGCCAGTGGCAGTGCTCGCCGTAGATCCAAAGATCCTTTTCTACCCAGAAAAGAAGAAAATGCAGACGCAGAGTGGGTACAGGGCCCATCGTGTTGCTGTTGCGACGTCCTTTCCTGGCTCTATCGCGAGCAAGCTAGCTGGCTGCAGGCGCAAGCGCACGGCCGCCAGCTCCGGCGCCACCACCACCTGTCGTACTAGTACGACAGCAAGGACTGACGTACCGTACCGTACGTGGCGCCATGCAGGATAAAGACAGGGGCCGTGTCGGCGCGTGATCCGCGCAGGCAACGTTGCCGTCCGAGTCCGACGGAAAGGCCAAACAGCGCCGCCCGCCGGACCCCACCCACCGACGAATGAACAGATCGGAGAGCCCGATCCACCGGTGGAAACCAACGCACCGGCCAGCCTCTGAACTGTACAGTACTACGAGTGAACTCCCTTCTCAGGTCATGTCGTGGAGGCGTCAAATTAGGCACGAGCTAGCTGCCTGCAATGCAAGCCACGCGCGTCGCGTCGAGGAAGCTCCTGCATGAGACAAAAGAATGTACAGTGACATGTACTACCTCTGTTTCAAAATATAAGATGTTTTAGGTCACAAGAAATGTACTGCACATTTTAGTATAGGTTTACTCAACTTAGGGATGAATCTATACACTAAAAGAAGTCTATATTCATTTTATTTACAAACATAAAACATCTTATATTTTGAAACGGAGGGAGTACTACAACTTGACACGCTAAACCTGCAATTGAGTGTCATATCCTTACAGCATCTTAAACTCGTATACTGAAGACGTGATTTTGTCGCAAATCACGTTTATAATATAAAAATAGCTAGCGCGAAACAGATGCACTAAAACAAAACTGCATATTTAAAAACATCAATTGGCGCCAGATATTAATACATACGGGGAGGTTTTTTATCATCGAGATCGCCATATGTACAACAAAAAACGATGTCGCGCCCTGTATCTAGACTAGCCCTAGCATCTACCGGCGGTACCTACTCACTGGAGCATCTACGGCGCTCGAGCAATGAAGGACGTGGTGGAACTTGCGCTGCTCGCGGCCGTGCTCGATACGGCGGCGCTTCGAACGATCCCTCACGTCAGACACGACGGCCCCGAGCTAGTTGAACTTCGCCTCGTGGACCCTGTCGTCATCCTCCTCGCAGGCGTCGGAGACACGGCCCCACCGAGCCGGAGCGGGAGCAGTAGCCTGCGCGCGCACTAGCGGTGATGGCGCGGAGGCGCGGGCTAGCGTTCGCCACCACGCGGGAGCTTCCGGCCTCCGCATCATGCAAGCGGGGCCAAACCCGAATCAGGCCCACGCTAGGGAGGTCAAGTGGATCCGTGGCGAGCGCCTGCACTGCTAGTTCCAGCCACAAGACCTCCTTCTCGGGAGGGCCATGAAGCTCGAGCCGAGCTCCCTCCGTGTTGCGTGGAACCACCGCCTCGTTCAGCCAAATTTTGGCACGATTGGCCGGCCATGGCTAGGAGGGGTGGCTAGAAGGTGGTGGGCGGCGGCGATTTGATGGTCAGCGATGGACTTGGCTGTAATCGGTGCGGGTCGGTGACGGCAACGAGGGTTTCTACACGTAGGAAAGAGGAGAAATGGGATGCGGTTGGGTAGAAATGTGGGAAACCAAAAAGTTTTACGGTATTAGGCCGGATATTGTATATGAAAAGGCCTATTTTTGTTTAATACCGCATATCGGCGTAAAATTTTGCTAGCAGGCTGATATGCGGTATGCGTTTGATGCTCTTGCAAGTAACAAGAAGGTATATATACGACCGAAATATCCAGTGGTGTTGCCCTGGATCTGCCACCGTTGGCATCAAATCAGCCAGCTCAATCGCCGTGGTGCCACTGGTAACATACTCCTGAATTAAAGATTGCTTTTATGTGAAAAAGAGACGGAATCGACAGCCAGCATCTCCAGCAAGATGCCAATATCCATGGACTTGACTTGAAAGATGCGTGGTGCCTGCGACTGCCGCCTGAGAGTGTTAATACGGTATATGGAGGAAAATATATATATATCCATAGAATTCGTACCAGCCAAGCCCGGAGTTTGTGCTTAGCTTTTCCCACAGCCGACCAGTTTACCAGTTAGTCCACACGGCCCAGCTAGGCACGTCGGCGCCGAGACGACTCGCCGGCCGGGATCCGTGGTCCGTCGACAGACATAAATCGACCCATTATCTCAGTCGAGCGACTTAAATTTCGTAGCTACTCCACCTCGCCCTCGCTCAGATACATCCATGGCTCACACCCGTACGTACGGCCGCTGCCGCGACCGAGACAGCAAAGCCGGCGGGGTACCGTAGGCCATGGCGACGCGGCGACGCCGTTATGGCGCCGATGAGTTAACTAGCCACTAGGCCCTTTACTAGCTAGTACTACGTCGCCGATGAGTTTAACTAGCCACTAGGCCCCTTATTAGAGAGTACTCTCTCCGTTTTAAAATATAAAATATTTTAGATTTGCGAAGAAAATATATCTAGACTTTTTATAGTGTCTAGATTCACTCTAAACTAGAGTAAACCATGTACTAAAACAAGTATAGATACATTTGCTTTACAAAACTAAAACATCTTATATTTTGAAATAGAGGGAGTACCGTGGATGTCGTTGAATCGCTGCAGTGAAACGAGTGAAGGTATGAATATGATGCCAATGTTTCTCCTCCGGCGTCCTGCGAGAGGTCTGGCGGGCCAGCCGGGGCCCGTCTTCTGTGTCCTTTGTACTACTGTATATGCGTTGCGTCATCGCAATATCGCACCCGTGCATGCATGGGCCGGTGGGCGGGCCAGGACGAACAGACGCGCCTGGCTAGCTAGCTGGGCGGCTTCACGCCGCACCGCGTCCTTGCCCGTACACGTACGCGCGTCGGCGCACGCGCACGGCCGCATTTAACCAGATCTGATCTGGGTCGTGCATGCAGGACGGTACTGGGCGCTACTGTTGGTCGGTGCGGCCGCGGCCCTGGCCATGCCGGTAACGAGAAGAAACCAGCGAGCCCATTCATGCCCAGGTCTCCCCGTGTGACCACACGCACCATGCATTGCAGCGCGCGCGTGCCACGGGCGGCCGCTGCTCAGGACACGTACACGCACCAGGTAGCGCGGGGAGTCTCGTCGAAGCACGCGAGAACAAACATGTGCCCGCGCGAAGAGGAGGAGCTCGCCGCGGTGCCCGTGGATGGATGTGTCGCATCCTACTTCCTCCATCTTAAAACAGATAGGTGAGTTTTTTTTAAAATTTAAATGAATATACATGTTAAATAGTGTCTAGATTCGTCTAATTTTTTATACGGAAAATAGGAGTAGATATTACTGCCCAGATCTTACAGAAAGATTAAGTAGAAAGAAAAAATTACAAACCGATTCCTTTGGATCTCGATGTCGATGGCGAGCTCGATGCCACCGGTGGCGCGCCGCCGGCGCTGCATCCCTTGATGGCTTGGATCAGATGCAACCCCTCCGCGGACGGGAAGTCGCCAGTCGCCAGCTCCCGAGAGCTGACATCGCACACCACCATCTTCATCGCCAGACACCACATCTCCTCCTCCATCTTCTTCTTCAAGCTCGGGATCGACCGCCACGCGCCGACGACGCTGAGGGGTGGAAGAACTCCCTCGATCCGAAGACCTAAGAGCTCAGGGAAGATGAGAGCTCGGCCATGGAGCTCCGGGAAGCGCCACCACCAGAGAGAAAGAGCCTCGTCTCAAAACGCCGCGCCGCCGACGCCTCCACCTCCATAGCGCCGCCCGCAAGCAATCTAGGCAACCCTACACTATGTATAGACCGACGAGCAGAAAATTCAAATCTACTGTACTCCCTCCGTCTCGGTTTATAAGACTTACACGTTTTTCTAGGATAACAAATTAACCAAGTTAGCATGAGATACATAAGATAAAAATTATATTATTAGAAACTTCAAATGTTATATTTTATAATGATAAAATATTTATATTATATAATTTATATTATATAAATACGCAGACGACTAGATATACGCTGTGTTTTATAAACCTAGAGTGAAATCTATTTGAGTCCGGAGGAGTAATAGACTTTTCGTTCAGAAAAAAAATAGACGTAGATTTTTGCTATCATCGAGATCCGTGTCTCGCGGTCCCCGGTCGGGGGATCCATTATATCCTGGCCGCGTGGTGTACGTGTACGGGGCAGTACACATGTGCCCGGGCGTTCCAGCGAATCAATGTCGATCCGTGCAATTGCTGCTCCTTGTTTTGGCGGCATCCCTAGATCGATCTAACTGCAAGTACTCGCACGTATTTTTTTTTTTGTCAAATCTGTCCAGTTTGACCAACTTCAACCGCGTTTGCCCTCCGGACGAAACTAATTTGAAATCTGACCCCTCACGTCGGCGCCACTTCAAACGGCGCCGACCTAACACAGGTCGGCGATGGTGCCGAACTTTCCATCAAGGAGCGATCGACGTGTTGGCATGAAGTATCTGGCCGACCCAAGGGTTATACCCAATCGAGCAGTTTCCCTTTCCTAGCCCTCCCATTTCCTCCTCCCAGCCGCCACAAGCTCTCTCTCCCTCTCCTGTTTTTCTCCCCTATCTTCAAATCTTGTTGAAACTCCAAGATTTCTTGGATTGGGACCATGGCAAGTCTTCTTAGAGGTAATCTCTCTCAAATCCCCTTTGATTCCACCTATTAGAATGTCTAATTTGATCTTATTTATCTCTTTTTTGTTGAAACCCTAGAAGATCATAGATATGTTATTTAGATATCTTTGTAAGTAATATTTGTTTGAATAGATTGTAGCTAGTGTATGCATGCATTTGATAGGAGCTTTGTCTTAGTGTTTGCTAATTTAGTTTACATATGACAAAACAAAAATATACACATGTGGAAATATATTTGTAGGGATTCATTTCCATAGAGTTTGCTAGGGTATGTATGCATTGGATATGAGCTTGTCTTAGTGTTTGCTATAGTGTTTACTAAGTTGGGAAGCACTTCAATGGAAAATTAGCTGGTTGTATGATAATATAGCTTAGGACATTATAAGTGATAGTGTTTGCTATGTTAATTATCCCAATGTTTGTAGATTCTCCGGACATGTGGACGGAGATTGCATGTCAGATGAAGTTTGCGGAAAGTATCAAAGGCAAGTATCCCAATATGTCATGGAAAGATGCTCGGGTGCTACCTAGATATCCGGTACCAAATTGTTGTTGTGGAAAAACTTGTCATATACAACAATCTAACTACCACACTACTGCTGGCCGCGCATTCTACCGTTGCCCCGATACACGCGTGAGTTTTGGTGTCTTCTGACATGGTATCTATCATACTTGATTGATCGTTGTTTGTTGATATGGTAAATTTTATTTGACATGAACATTGCACATGCTATTTCTTCCAGTGGATCGATGGCCCCGAGTGTTATGATGACTATCTTCTTTCATCGGATATTAGCATTCTTTTGGGCCCAAAACCAGCTGAGAGGTGGAAACGCATTATGCGTCCTCCTCCATCTCCACCTAAGTATTGGAAATTACACGAGACCACACCCAAGGCTCCTCCACTTGTTTGGTGTGAGCACCACAAGATATGACACGGTGGTGTCCCTTTAAGCCCCGACACTTTAGATGAGTCTTGGAAGGTTTTCGATGAGGAGAAAAGAAGCATGAGGATGAAATAAACTTGGAGTTGCAAGAGATTGAAAAGCATGTATGAGCGCTCAAGGAAGTACCAGTTAGAAGCTAAAAGGAAGAAAGAAGAAGAGGCAAGGATTAAAGAAGAACAAAAAGAGAAGAGAAGGAAAGAGGGAAGATAGCAAGGCTTGGTTGAATAAGGAAAACACAAAGTGGAAGCTGTGGAACTAATTTGGCACATTCTGATATCATCATGTATCAGGCTTGGTTGTAAGTTGTGAAACTAATTTGGCACCGTTTTCATTATGTTTGTAATGAGTACTTGAGATGAAATATTTGAAACTCAAATTGTTTTCTACTTAGATGATAAGTACAACATAGCACGAAATGATGATAAATTGCTAGAAGATAATTTATTTGTTGTTATCTTTGGTGCTCGGGGAATGGAAACCATTGACCCCTCTAAATCAAAGATACAAGAGCACCATTTTGAAATGGAAACTAAATTAAAAGGAAATACGAGTGTCTAGCAATTTTCGTAGTCATCCTAATTGTTTTGTTTGTTGGCCATCTTTTTAGCACACCATTCCTCGAACGCTTTCTTCACTTTGTCTGTGCTCTCTTTCTTTTCTCCTCTAGTTCCTTGGCCTCTTTTTTCTGCACATATTTTTCTCCATACCAGTAAACTTCGTACTGTCTTTGGTATTCAAACCAGAAATCCTTGTCGCATCGCGATCCCGCCTATTGAATAATATAGATTTTTAGCTTAAACATTGAGCGAGAATAGAGCTCTACCCTAGTAAAAAAATTGAGCAAGGAGAGAGTTCTTACGAAATAGGGTGCAGGACCCCGGGCGTGCCCGCACACAAATCCCCATTTTCCGCCAAGCCCACCGCTCTTCATCTTGGCTTCATCACTGTAGCAGATCCCACCATGCAATCACACTGTATGATCCACGGAACATGGCCGTCTAGTTCATTCATCGGTGTCATGTCTGGTGGGAGTGATGTACCACTACGAGGCCCTACGAGTTCGAAGGCTATCTCCTTCCCTTTCCTTGAAGAGGATCCCGCCGCCATGAGTGGTGTTGGTGAGAGAGATAGAGAGTGAGAGGAGTTGGCTGAGAGAGATAGAGAGAGGTTGATTGGAGTGAATACGAAGACAGACAGACAACCACCCGGGTGCTATTTATGGAGGAATGACGAAGACAGACACATCAGCCGAGAGTTAAAAGTAATATAGATATATATATAGAGAAAGATTAGCCCGCTAATTTATTTATCATAGAATTCATAAATAAGTTACAAGTGTTTCGGCAAACAAAGTGAGAAACATAATTCTGCAGAACATAACGATACGACACATAAGTAAATATTACACACGGGCTAAATTAAAACAATACTACGGCTCCCCACCGAGTGCCCGAATACGTGCCTTCAAATTTTCTATCTTGACACGTTGGTCCATGATGAGGACCCGTGCTTCAACAGGAAACGGGTCGTCGCACCACTGGAAGAATCCACATTGGCCATTATCCTGATAAAATGTTCTACAATTATTAAATATAACACACATAGGCTATATATTTGTAAATATGATGGTTTTAAGTACATACCTAGCAAATCGCCTCAGACAATCCCAATACCTTCGCCCAGCATTTCGGAACCTCCAGTCATAGCATAGCCTAGCTTCAAAGTTGCAGTCTCACCAAAATCGTCGAAGGTCTGCCATTGTTGTGTTGTTGTAGGTGAGACGGAAAACATTGTGGACGAGTGATATATATGTAGGGGTTCGTAGCATGGAAAACAAAAAATTTCTATCGCATACAAACAAACAAGCCAAGATCTATCTACTAGATTGTAACAACGAGTCGATGGAATAACTTACCCTCGAAGATTCCAAAGTGTTTAACGAGAGCGGATTCTCGTGGGTGATGTAGTCGCATTTCTTCCGATCTCAAGATCGTAGACGATCCTTCCCAAGGCTGCTCGGCAGCACTTCCGCATGGTCACACGTTCGCAGATTGACGAAGACCTTCCTCTCCCTTGTTCCAAAGAAAATGGGAGGTTGTAGCACTCTCCTTGCGATTCCCAAGAAGACAACGGCGTGGTACCTAAGTAGAGGGAATCCCGCAGGCTTCGCCTTAGCGAGTATGTTGGAGTATGAGAGAGGCTATTAGTGGTCTAGAGATTAGACACACCAATTAGAAGGCTCTAAACCGCAAGCTAAATCAATTAGAAGCTCTAAACCAAAATGGCTCTAAACCGAGATTAGAGGATAGGAACTTGTGTGTCAGGAGGAAGCCCTACCCTCCTTTTTATAGGTGGAGGGGCAAGGCCAGGGAGGGAGGAGTCCTCCCCAACTCGGCCTAGGTGGGCGCCGCTTGGAGAGGAGAGGACTCCTCCTCCAAGTTGGTTTCAACCTCCTTGCTTGTTTCCCACAGCTTCGCTTCCCACGCTTCTGCTTTCCACAGCTTCCTGCTTTTATCCGCTTGACTTTCAAACTGGCGGTTTGACTTTTCAGTTTTGGAACAGAAGAACACTTAGTACATGATGCAATCATTCAATGACACATTCATGTACCTCCCCTGAGTGCCGGATAATCCGAACCTTCTAGAACATTCCCGATGAAAACACCTAATCATTCCGAACTCAAACGGGACTTTCCTTATATGAATCTTATTCTCCGGACCATTCCGGATCACCTCGTGATATCCGGATCCCATCCGAGACTCAACAACATTCGGTCTCTTTCTCATAATACCATAACTACTCAAAACAACGTCGAATCCTTAAGTGTGTCTCCCTACGGTTCGTGAATTATGCGACATGATCGAGACACTTCCTAACAATAACCAATAGAGGGATCTGAAATTCATATGGCTCTACATATTTCAACAATTACTTTGCGATCGAATGAACCACTTACATACGATACCAATTTCCCTTTGTCTCACGATAGTTTACTTATCCGAGGTTATGATCGCTTGTATCTCTCGCATACCTAGTTCAACCTCGCATCGATAAGTACTCTTTTCTCGCTCCGTGATATGTGATCCCTTGTGACCCAGTCACATGCTTGCAAGCTAATTGGATGACATTCCACCGAGAGGGCCCAGAGTATATCTATCCGTCATATGGATGGACAAATCCCACTCTTGATCCATGTGTTTCAACCAATACTTTCCAACACTCAATGCCACCTTTATAGCCACCCGCCACGGTGTGTGGTGTTTGATGTCATCAAAGCATCCATCCGTAAAGGTGATATGCATGATCTCATGGTCAAGGAATTAGGTTACTATGTATCAGAAAGCATATAGCAATTGAACTATTGAAATGACTTGATCTTTATGCTACGCTTATCTATAGGAGTATGTCCACCATATCATTCTCCTAACGATATGATCTTGTTGTTGATAACATCTCAATGTCCATGATAGGGAAACCACAATCATCAATCAACCAACAAGCTAGTGAAGTATAGAGGCTATACTAGGGACTTCAAATTAAGTTTACAAATCACACAAGTATCAATGTTTCCTTGTTAATACTATTATAGCATGAATGTAAACATTTATCATAAACACAAAGATATAATAATAACTACATTTATTATTGCCTCTAGGGCATATCTCCAACAGTCTCCCACTTGCACTAGAGTCATCTCATCTAGATTACATGGTAATATACCGAACACCCATGGCAGTTTGGTGTTGGTCATGTTTTGCCCTCGGGAGAGGTTTAGTCAACGGATCCGCCATTCATCTCTGTGTGTACTTTGCAAATCTTTATATCCCCATCCCGGATATGTTCTCGAATAGCGTGAAAACGCAGCTTGATGTGCTTCACCTTCTTGTGTGACCTTGGTTCTTGCAAGATTGGCTATGGCGCCCATGTTATCACAAGAGATAGACATTGGGTCCACAAGACTAGGAACCACACCCACTCAGAATGAACTCTTTCATCCATATCGCTTCTTGTGAAGCCTCGGCAGCCCATGTATTCCGATTCAGTTGAAGATCTCGCCACAACGCTTTGCTTTGCACTCCTCCAGCTAACACGCACCATTCAAAATAAATACGTATCCAGATTGTGATTTAGAATCATCCGGATCGGTGTTTCAACTAGCATCGGTGTAACCATTAACAACGAGTGTTCATCACCTCCATAAGAAAGAACCATGTCCTTAGTTCTTCTCAAGTACTTAAGGATGTTTTGATCATGTCCAATGATCCACTCGGATCACTTTGATATATGCTAGTTAAACTAACAAAGATATGCAATGTCGGGTCTAGTACATAGCATGGCATACATTAGAGATCCTATGGGTGAGGCATAGGGAGTCTTACTCATCCTTTCTCTATCTTACGCCGATGTCGGACTTTGAGTTTTACTCAAGGTAGTATTGGCAACATGGGCAAGAACCCTTTCTTGCTTTCTTCCATTCCAAACCTCTTTAGAACTTTGTCCAAATATGTACTGTGACAATGATATTTGGCGTTCGATCTATCTCTATAAATCTTTATGCCTAATATGTAAGTCGCCAAGATCCTTCATTGAAAAACTATTATTCAAATATTCTTTGACACTATTAAGAAGGTCTACATCATTCCCAATCAACAATATGTCATCCACATATAGTATTAAGAATGCTACAGAGCTCCCACTCACTTTCTTGTAAATACAAGCTTCTCCATAAGTTTGTATAAAACCAAAACTTTTGATTACCTTATCAAAACGTTGATTCCAACTTCGGGATGCTTGCTTCAATCCATAGATTGACCGTTGAAGTTTGCATACCTTGTTAGCATCTTTAGGATTGACAAAACCTTTGGGTTGCATCATATACAACTCTTCATCAATATCTCAATTGAGGAATGTTGTTTTGACATCCATCTGCCATATCAAATAATCATAAAATGCAGCGATTACTAACATAATCCTCACGGACTTTAGCTTCATCTTGGTGAGAAAGTCTCATCGTAGTCAACTCCTTGAATTTGTCGAAACCCTTTGCATAAGTCGAGCTTTATAGATGTGAACATTACCATCAAGATCTGCTTTCTTCTTGAAAATCCATTTGTTCTCGAGCCTTCCGCCATCCGTAAGTCCACCAAAGTCCATACTTGGTTTTCGTGACATGGATCCAATCTCGGATTTCATGGCTTCTTGCCATTTATTGGAATGGGCTCATCATCGCTTCCTCATATGTCTCGGGTCATCGGTGTTGTCCACCAACATGACACTCATAACGGATCATACCAACTGGAGTGGTACGAGTTCTCGTTGACCTCCGAGGCTCAGAGCAATTTCAACCAAGTTTCATGATCATCATCATTAGCTTCCTCTCTAATTGGTGCAGCACCAGAACTTATTCGGTCTTGCGCTACTCGCAATTTCGAGAGAAGATTCGACAACCTCGTCGAGTTCTACTTTCCTTCCAAATACTTCTTTCGAGAGAAATTCCTTCTCTAGAAAGGATCCATTCTGGCAACGAAGATTTTGCCTTCGGATCTATGATAGAAGGTATACCCAATAGTTTCCTTGGTATCCTATGAAGACGCATTTTTCCGCTTTGGGTTCAAGCTTGTCCTATCAGAATTCTTTACATAGGCTTGATCCCCAAACTTTAAGGAACGACAATTTAGGTTTCTTCCCAAACCATAATTCATACGTGTCGTTTCAACGGATTTAGATTGCCCTATTTAAAGTGAATGCGTTTTCTAATGCATAACCCCAAAATGATAGCGTAACTGTAAGTGACATCATAGAACGAACCATATCTAAAAGAGTTCGATTGACGTTCGACACACCATTACTGTTGTGGTGTTCGGCGGTGTCAATTGTGAAAGTATTCCGCATTTCTTCAAATGCTCGCCAAACTCAGAACTTAGATATTCACCTCCACGATCAGAACGCAGAAATTTAATCTTCTTGTTACGTTGATTCTCTACCTCACTTTGAAACTCCTTAAACTTCTCGAAAGTTTCGGACTTATGTTTCATGAAATAGATATACCCATATCTACTCAAGTCATCCGTGAAGGTAAGAACATAACGATAACCACCGCACGATGCTACACTCATTGGTCCACACACATCGGTATGTATGATTTCCAATAAGTCCGTAGCTCGCTCCATCATACCGTAAAATGTCTTAGTCATTTTTCCCATCGACATGCTTCAGATCTTTCAAGTGATTCAAAATCAAGTGATTCAAGAAGTCCATCGGAATGGAGTTTCTTCATACGCTTCACTCCAATGTGACCAAGACGACAAAGGCACATATAGGTTGAATTATCGCTGATTTCAAACGTTTAGCCTCAATGTTGTTGATATGTGTATTTCCACTATCGAGATTCAATAAGAATAGACCATCTATCAAAGGTGCATGTGCATAAAACATATTACTCATATAAATCGAACAACCATTATTCTCTCGATTTAAACAAGTAACCGCCTCGCAATAAACAAGATCCCGATATAATGTTCATGCTCAACACGGGCACTAAATAACAATTATTTAAGTATAAAACTAATCCCGATGGTAGATGAAGGGGTAGCGTATGACCGCGATCACATCAACCTTTGATCCGCTTTCCCACGCGCATCGTCACCTCGTTCTTCGCTAGCTTCCGTTTATTACGCAAAGACCTGCTTCGAGTTACAAATATGAGCAACCGAACCAAGATTAAATACCTAGGCACTACTACAGTACTAGTGAGATACACATCAATAACATGTATATCGATATACCTTTCTTCTTGATGTTGTCGTTCTTCAGATCCGCCAAGTACTTTGGGCAATTCCGCTTCGGTGACCTTCTCCCTTGCAAGAAAAGCACTCGATGTGCTTGGGTCCCTTTGGTCTTCTTCGGCGTGGTAACTTTCTTACCACCCTTCTTGAAGTGTCCCTTTGCTTAGACTTGCCTTTCTTGAGTTTGGTGGTCTTATTGACCAACAACACTTGGTGCTCTTTCTTGATCTCCACTTGCAGATTTTAACATAGCAAACAGTTGGCAACTCTTTGTTCATGTTCTCGCATGTTGTAGTTCATCACAAAGTTCCAGTAACTTGGTGGCAGTGATCGAGGACACGGTAAATCCCCAAAGCATTAGGAATCACTATACCCAAGCTTTGAAGTTTGTTTGCGTGCCTGACATCTTAAGCACATGCTCACCGACGAGCTGCCCTCTTCCATCTTGCGCTTAAAGAACTTTTCGGAAGCCTCATAGCTTTCAATTGCCGCATGAGTCTCAAAATCAATTTGAGATCCTCGACAATATCATATGGGTCTGACTCTTCAAACCTTTTCTGAAGCTCCGATTCTAAACCATACAAGATAGCACACTGAACTATGGAGTACTGATTTTTCCGAGCGAGGTAAACATTCTTTACTTCATCGGAAGCATCACCGCAGTGGGTCACCCAATGGTGCATCCAAAGACATAGGTCAAATTACCACCGTGAGGACAATCCTCAAATGCGAACCAATCCAGAAGTTGCTTCCATTGTTTTTCAACTTTTCTTTCTCTAGGAACACATTAAAATTGATGGTAGGGCTGCCATTGATCTACAACATATTTGCAATAGTTTAGACTAAGTTTATGACAAATTGAGTTCAAATTAATTAATGAAATTAAACTAGGTGAACTCCCACCAAAACAACATCCTCACATTGTTTTAGTGATCACATCTAACCAAATCCACTACATCAACACCGATCATCACGAGAGTTGATATAGTTTCAATGGCGAACAATCGTCATGTTCATCATATCTACTATACGATTCATGCTTTACCTTTCGGTGATCCGTGTTCCGAGACCATGTGCAGACATGCTAGGCTCGTCATGATCAAACCTTAGTTTCGCATGAGCAAATCTGGCTTGCTCACGTTGTATACACTTGCGTAATCTAACACACGATCATCACGTGGTGCTTCAAACAACAAGCTTTAGTAACGGTGCTAACTGAGGGTGAACACTTTATGACTTGAAATTGATGTGCATGAGGGATCATCTTATAATGCTACCGTCGTCTACCAAGCAATACAAGATGCATAAAGGATTAACATCACATGCAATTCAATAATATGTGATATGATATGGCCTTTCTTCTTTGTGCTTCCGATCTCCATCTTCAAGCACGAACATGATCTCCATCATCACCGCATTGCATCAAGGTCAATGACGCTTCTCCATGGTTGTCGCCCACCGCTTCAACTATTACAACTACTTTGAATAGACACGCGGGTCTTAACATAAATTAAAGACAACCATATGTCTCCGCGGTTGCCAACTTACAATAAGGAACATTGCATACATCAAATATAATCACAATCATGGCCATATCACATCACTGCACACCCCTGCAAAACAAAGTTAGACGCCTCCACTTTCTTTGCATATTTTACGTGGTTTGGGGCTTTCAATAAATGTCGTTCTAACTTACGAACAAGAACCACAACATTGATACTAGCATTGTTGATCATCCGTTGTAAATTGGATCTTAACTATGCTAGGAGAAACAGCACAAAAGCTACTTATGCAATACAAGTTGCATGTTAAGCGTGGAGCAAGTCTCATGAACGATGTCATGTAAGGTTAGCCCGGCTTCATCCCAACATACCGCAAGATGCAAAGTACACAAGAAGCAATCGACAATAAAAGCATCAACGCCCACAATGACCATTGTGTTCTACTCAGGCAACAGATCTACATATAGACACGACTGATACCACCGTAGGGGTTCGTAGCATGGAAAACAAAAAATTCTATCGATACAAACAAACAAGCCAAGATCTATCTACTAGATTGTAGCAACGAGTCGATGGAATAACTTACCCTCAAGATTCGAAGTGTTTAACGAGAGCGGATTCTCGTGGGTGATGTAGTCGTATTTTTCCGATCTCAAGATCGTAGACGATCCTTCCGGGCCATGCTCGGCAGCGCCCGCAATCGGTCACACGCTCGGTACTGACGAAGACCTTCCTCTCCCTTGTTCCAAAGAAAATGGGAGGTTGTAGCACTCTCGCGATTCCCAAAGACAACGGGCGTACCTAAGTAGAGGGAAATCGCAGGGCTTCGCCTTAAGCCGGAGCGAGTATGTTGGAGTATGAGAGAGGGCTATTAGTGGTCTAGAGATTAGACACACCAATTAGAAGGCTCTAAACCGCAAGCTAAATCAATTAGAAGCTCTAAACCAAAATGGCTCTAAACCGGAGATTAGAGGATAGGAACTTGTGTGTCTAGAGGAGGAAGCCCTACCCCTCCTTTTATAGGTGGAGGGGCCGGCGCGCCAGGGGAGGGAGGGGAGTCCCTCCCCAACTCGGCCTAGGTGGGCCGCCGGCTTGGAGAGGAGAGGGACTCCTCCTCCAAGTTGGTTTCAACCTCCTCTTGCTTGTTTCCCACAGCTTCTGCTTCCCACAGTTCGCTTTTCCATGCTCGTTTTAGCTGTTTGACTTTCAAACCGCGCTTGACTTTTCAGTTTTGGAACAGCAAGAACACTTAGTACATGATGAAATCATTCAATGACACATTCATGTACCCTCCCCGAGTGTCGGACAATCCGAACCTTCGAACATTCCCGATGAAAACACGGAATCATTCCCGAACTCCGAAGCAGGACTTTCCTTATATGAATCTTATTCTCCAGACCATTCGGATCACCGTGATATCCGGATCCCATCCGAGACTCGAACAACATTCGGTCTCTTTCTCATAATACCATAACTACTCAAAACAACGTCGAATCCTTAAGTGTGTCTCCCTACGGTTCGTGAATTATGCGGACATGATCGAGACACTTCTACGAACAATAACCAATAGAGGAATCTGGAAATTCATATGGCTCCCACATATTTCAACGATTACTTTGCGATCGAATGAACCACTTACATACGATACCAATTTCCCTTTGTCTCACGATAGTTTACTTATCCGAGGTTATGATCGTCGGTATCTCTGCATACCTAGTTCAACCTCGTTACCGATAAGTACTCTTTTCTCGTTCCCGTGATATGTGATCCCTTGTGACCCAGTCACATGCTTGCAAGCTAATTGGATGACATTCCACCGAGAGGGCCCATAGTATATCTATCCGTCATATGGATGGACAAATGCCACTCTTGATCCATGTGTTTCAACCAATACTTTCCGAACAGTCAATGCCACCTTTATAGCCACCCAGTTACGGTGTGGTGTTTGATGTCATGAAAGCATCCATCCGGTAAAGGTGATATGCATGATCTCATGGTCGAAGGAATTAGGTTACTATGTATCAGAAAGCATATAGCAATTGAACTATTGAAATGACTTGATCTCTATGCTACGCTTATCTATAGGAGTATATCCACCATATCATTCTCCTAACGATATGATCTTGTTGTTGATAACATCTCAATGTTCATGATAGGGAAACCACAATCATCAATCAACCAACAAGCTAGTGAAGTATAGAGGCTATACTAGGGACTTCAAATTAAGTTTACAAATCACACAAGTATCAATGTTTCCTTGTTAATACTATTATAGCATGAATGTAAACATTTATCATAAACACAAAGATATAATAATAACTACATTTATTATTGCCTCTAGGGCATATCTCCAACAATATATAGCTAGACATTTCTAAAGTATTGTATGGGGTATGTTTGCTTTTCGTTGAGTGCCACTGTAAACCGTGTGTAGTCACCATCAACTATACACTGCATTATCACTAATGTGTAGTACTAATAGCAGCAGTGTGTAGTCACCATCAACAGTGTGTAGTACTACTAGCAGCAGTGTGCTATCCAAATCACATGTGCTCTGTGTTTCAGTGCTACTAGCAGTAGTGTGTAGTGCTACTAGTACCAGTGTGCTATCCAAATTACATGTGCTCAGTGTTCCAGTGTTTCAGTGCTACTAGCAGCAGTGTGTAGTCACCATCAACAGTGTGTAGTACTACTAGCAGTAGTGTGCTATCCAAATCACATGTGCTCTGTGTTTCAGTGCTCAATGCTCAGTGTTTCAGTGATCAATGATTTCCATTGCTCAGTGTTTCAGTGCTCAATTATTTGAATGGTTCAGTGAATCGCTGACTCCCACCACTCAGTCCTAATAATTTCAATATTCAATAATTCACTGACTCAGTGACTCATTGCACATGTATTTCAATGGTCCAATGATTCACCCAGTGATCAATGATTCAATTATTCGTAGCCATGTGAGTGTTGCAGGAGCAATAATTCATCACAACACTGATTCATTGCTTCCCTTTAACTATAAATGTCCATGCACTCTTTCTTTCAACTAGCAATTACTAGCACCATGTCCGGAAACCGTGCTCTTCCAGGTAGCTCGGTCAATCCATATGATCCTGATCGTTACCCATACATAGTTCAAGTCATACATAGTCAAGTTTCATAACATGTCTGCACAATCAACACAAACAAATCTCACTTCTGCGCCTTCCTTTTCTTGACGACACCCTTCTTACGACGTGGTTTGAGAGCATCAGTGCCGGGGGTTGTAATATCCGGTGCGCGGCGTGCAAGAGAACCCCTACGAGGCATACCTTGTGATTGGCTTGGCTCCGGACCATCATGGACAGTTTGGGAGGATGAAGATCCACGGAACATGGACAACGGAGTGTCAGAGTCGAGGAGGTCCTGTCACCTGAATTGTACATGGATCCGCTGCCACTGGTTGGAGGGCTCTACCGAGACTCGTCATGTCAGCGGTAGGATCCCGGCATCCAAGTCTAGACACCAACGAGCGGGAACGTTTGACCAATTTCTGCATAATAGAACAATGTAAGTGTTGGCTAGATTTGTAGACATGAGAGGGAAACATATGTACATTTGCCAAACTTGTGAACTTTGCTAGTCGTTACCTCGAGACACTTCCGTAGGGTAGACTCGGCAGCTGGACTTCGTGGAGTAACCCTCAGCGCCACTTCAGCTTCTTTGATACCTCGTACAAGCTCACCGTCCTACAAAGCATGACACATATGAACATCATCAACGAGAACTAGCAAATAATTCAGTGCTTGATATTACTATGTTCTTATCACACGGTTTCGCACGGGGCCATGGTCGACACGCTTGTCCATCCGGACCTCTTCATCAAACTCATTTGGCTCGTCGGACTCCTCTTCTAAGCAATCGATGTTGGTGCGGTGGGCTTGAGATGAACCCGAGTAGCTTTCACTGACCATGTCTCGTAGTCTCGGTTTGTTGTTATAAGTCCAACTCTTGGAGGATATCCTTATGAGATGCCTTGTCATTCCATTCCTAGATATACTCCGTGATGATGTTCCCAATCGAATTGACTTGTTTTCCTTCTATCAAGCCTATCAAAAGCACATAGAGGAGACAATGAAGAACAAAGGAGAAACATATATGACGGGATAAATGGGTTGGCGTTGAAGGAATCTTACTTGTGAAGATGACGAGGTGGAGAAGTGCTCCGGGCAATTCTGAAGCTTACCAAACTGCATCCCGACTCGGTGTGGAAGGTGGTACTGATCACAGAAGCAAATGAGCGGCACCTCTTCGTCCACATATCCATGTCTTGAGTGCACATTGGGTTTAAGTTAAAGTCCTCGCCTAGCTCACTCCAAAGGTCTGGCTGCCATGTAACCTATGAGTGAAAAAGAAGATGTTAGGCAACAATGACAACATATCGAGGGCCCCCACTTGGTAGATACATCCTCATAAAAGTACACAAGGAGTCAAAATCGATATGACACTCACCGCCCCGACGCAAGGAGTCAAAATCCTCGGTGTATGATCGACACAGATTATCGGAGGGCCCCACTTGGTAGATACATCCTCATAAAAGTACACAAGCGGTGGGTGCGGTCTTCTTCCGTGTTCCCAATCCACAGGTGCGAGGTGGTGGGTCGGCCTATGGGAAATCTAAGCCAGCTCCAAACCTGAAAATAAGTAAATAGGTTATGCAAAGCTAGATGGTTATGCAAAGCTAAATGGTAATGCAAATAATTATGTTGGTCAAAGTAAACCAACCTGTAAGACCAGAACACAACCACCCATGTTTAATATACCATTGCTCCTCCTACAAGCCTCATCAAGTTGGCGATACAAGTAAGCCAACCCAGCCGAACCCCAGCTGTATCTCCCAGCATCATCCCAGTCACGTAGTAGAGGCAAATACATCCATGAGACGTCGCTACCCCCGGAGTCTGAAAAAAGCACCTTCCCAAACACATACATCACATACACTCAAGCATATCGTGATACGGTCTCCTCGTTGGCATCGAGGGGAAGATGCCCAAAGTGGTGTTCTATCCAAGTCAATCTCAGCCCACCTGTCTTGCTCTCCTTCGTCCCAGCAATTTTCTCCGGTGGCCTTACTCCTAGAAGCTCTTCAACCATGTCCCTGAATCTGTCTGCATGTATCTTTCCAGTCACAGCCCATCCTGAGATAGGCAAGGCGGTCAACATTGCCATGTCTTGCAAAGTTATAGTCATCTCGCCACATGAAAGGTGGAACGTGTGTGTCTCCACGTGCCATCTATCGACTAGCGCTGTAAGGGCGACACTGTTGTAGGTCGGCAGCCCGCGCTCAATCATGGTCACAAAGCCAATCAGATTCACCCTCCGTAAGTACGGTGTGTACCTCTCATCAAAAACCATCTGCTCTATATTGACCTTGTGTCCACGTATGCGAAGGGGTAGTAGAGCCTGCCAATATAGCGATTAGCATTAGTTAAGCAAGTAATAAACAGTAATAGAGAACAATAATTAATTTAGTGATGATCATGTTAGACAATACGTGCATACGGGTTTAGAGTATGCGACCTCGGTGGCTCTCCTCAGACTCCTCAAGAAGATGGTACCGTGCCCGAGCCGCCATCCTGCAAAGACAAGGTTTTTTTGTGAGTTTCAGAAACATGCAGTTATAATTAAAAGATAATTTATAGCATAGGACAAAATAAAGGCACCTAACAAGAATAATTTATAGCATAGGACAAAATATAACCTTTCTAGCCCGTTGTAACGCCTCGGCTAATTTCCCTATCACCTTTGGACAACGGCGATAACCTTTCATATGTATAGTCCCTCGAGGCCTCTTAGGGCCTCTACCACGCCCGCTTGATGAAGGGTTACTAGCGGCCACGGCGGCAGCGGCTTCCGCCGCTGATTTTTCCGCGGCTAGTTTCTTCTTCCGATCCTCACAACTTAGTTTTTTTGTGTTCTTGTGACCTTCTTCGCCGCATACCGAACAACGGTTCTTCACGGAGTCCTCCACAAAATCATCATTCGGACGGGGTCGCTTGAAGGTTGTCCCTCCATCGGCTTGGTCCATGTCCATCTTGAACCGCTTAGTCGCTCTTCGTCCTTTTGTGTCGATCATTAGCTTGCTATCTGGTAAGTACACCGGCCCGGTATACTTAGGCCATTGGGCCATGTCTAGGTAAGGCTCGAATCTACCAGCCCATGTGCGATATAGCTCTTCAAGATCGTAGAACCGTGATACGGAGTTTTATGGGTCCACGGCCCGAGCACGACACGCGGTTATTATATGAGAGCATGGTAGATGGATCTGTAAAGGCATCCGCACGCGTGCAAGAGTCGGGCAAGCACAACAACATATTTGCGACCACCATACTGCTCACCACCTGAGTTGGTACCTCCTACCTCCGAAACCTCATACTTCCAGAACTCCTTATCAAAACAAGTCCATGTTTGGTCATGAGATTTCGTGGCTTGGTATCCAAGTTCTTCTTCAACAGTCTTTGGCCATCTTTTGTCGGCATTAATTAGCACCTTCACGTCGCCCTCGTGACCCAATACTGTGCACTTGTCAAAAGTAAAGGATGCGATGGCATTTACCGTAGCGCATGGATACCCTTTAGCACCTTATTGAATATCTCGCCATGTTACTTGTCATGTGACCATACCGAACTCGCCCGATCGAAAGCTTGAGCCCATAGGTGTTTCTTGGCAAATTCTCCTAAGAAAACCCTTCCCTTCTCATTTGTCAAGCCATACAACTCATTGAACATCCGTTCAAATACTGACTCGAACACCAAGGTAAGCCTCACGGAGATACTCTCATTTCTCTATTACGACAAGCATGGTAGAAATTACCCATGAATGCCTTATGCACCAACGGTGCTTAACAAGGGATGCTCGTATTTACGCCTCATGGCATTCAATATGGCCGGATTGCGATCAGAAATGACACAGATTTCTCTTCCGGGGCCAACAATCGTAGTCCTCACCAAGTGCATGAACCAGTTCCAGCTGACGTTGTCCTCCTTTTCCACAAGAGCAAAGGCAAGCGGGACCAATCGGTTGTCCGCGTCGCAAGAGATAGCAACAAGAAGGGTGCCCCTAAACTTCCCTGTAAGGAACGTTCCATCCACACAAAGAAATGGACGACAATGCTTGAATGCTTCAACACAAGGGCGGAAGCACCAAAATGCTCGACGGAACACTTGGTACTTGACACCTTCGACCGTGCGAGTCTCGATTGGATGGGGCTGCACAATGTGCGTCATACCAGGGTTTCGATGTGCCATCGCCGCCAACAACCTAGGGAGCCTCCCATATGCTTCCTCCCAATCACCATAAACCATCTTCATAGCCATTTGCTTAGCCCTCCAAGCCTTTCCATACTTGATATGATAGTCAAATATGAGTTTCACAAATTGGACCAAAGAGGCTTGAAGGGTAGGGGTGGCTTTGATGGCATTGGCTTTACCGGTGTGCAATAAAAGTAGATGTCAGTTGCCGGTGCTTGTTGCCCTCCAGAACGGCATTGCCACATGTGTGCGGGCCTTCATACTTACTTATCTTCCACCAACCTTCAGGTTTCTTCTTCCTTGCCCATACCTTCCATGGACAATCTTCATTCTCGCATATCAAAACATATCATTCATTTTGGTCGGACTTGAACACTATGTAGGGTCGATGATGACTTACGGCGTACTCCTGGAACCATACTTGCATGTCCAACATAGCCTTGAATTTTAGCCCCGGGTATATTAAAGGTCGTGCCCTAGGTCGACTCTGTGCCTCATCTTCGGTGAGGGGTCTAGGCCGCCCCGGCCCATACTCCCATAGGTTCGAGTCTGCCACGGCTAGGTGAGCCTACCTAACATCCTTGAACTCATGAACATTAGGATCTCTGCCCCACACCTTGACAAATGCATCGGTCTCCTTCTCCGAAAACTTGGTAACCAAACGATCATCGTCCGAGTCCGTAGCGTAAGCATGTTCATACCCCTCGTCCTCTTCATTGTCATCTTCATAGGTATATGGATCTCCCTCAAGCATCGAGGATGCCACCAAAGGTACACAAGGCGATGATGGAATGTTGATTGGCGAGACAACTACAAACTCTTCCTCGATTGGCTCTAAGGTTTCAACATTCATTTTCTCCTCGATGATCTCTACTCGTTCTCTTTCAACATAAATGGGTTCCTCCACAATCCCCTCCAAGTAATCTTCATCTTGTTGATTTTTTATGTCCCACACATGCGGTTGGCTGGGACCCGCATCATACACATCCTCAGGACGGTCATCGTTGCTTCTTTCGATAATCGAGGGCCGCTTGTTCAAGTCGATGAGAAGATGGGCATGCCCGGTGACCTTGACGGCAAACACGACCAAAGATTTTATTTGCGAGTTCTCCACTAGCTCTTTGTATAGATCCCACTCGTTGTCACCGTTGATCGGGATCATCTCAGTATAAGATCTAGAGCCACCCGCATCATATCTTCCTTCCAAAACAACTTCATCGCCTTTGTCACTCCATCCAAGGGCAGCTCTAACCTTGACAACATCACTAAGACTAGGACTAGTCGGAAAAAATATCACAGTCTTTGCCATATCCACAAACTCAACACCACAGTTCGATTGCACAACACGCCCACCGTGATGCACATGAAGGACTTTTGCATAAGCCATATATATTAATAGCCAAAACAAATAGCAAAGCATCCATTAGAGAATGCAATACCCAACAAAATGCGACAATGTTCAAACAATAATACCATTCCATCTACAATCACCCTAAAATACCATTGCTCTAACCTACTCATTTTGCTACAATCACCCTACACAAACTAGCCAATATCATTCATATATGTTGCACATCCTTACAACACACACACACAAACAAACTAGCCAATACCAATCAATCTAGCAACTCCTAACAACTCCTACAAAAAAATTCCTACAAACAACTCCTACCAACAACTCCTACAAAATATCATCTAAGTGAAATATCGACATTATTATATACATTAGCAATATGTTACATCATATGTTGGCCAAACTTGTAGCAATATCATCTAATTGAAATATCTACATTAGCAACACTTGAATAATTACAATTAACTAGAACATGTGCTTCACATACAACATAATTATATTGTATGATTACAATTAACTAAGCTTATTTACAACATTACTTTACATACAACATTAGTTTGTACATTTTAGATACAACATTACTTTACATACAACACACACAAACAAACAAACATTTTAGAATAGGGGGAGGGGATTTGAGAGAGGAGAGGGAAGGGGAGAGGTACCTGCGGCCGGAGGGGAGAGGTGCGGGACGAGGAGATGGCCGGAGAGGGAGGCAGCCCACCCATGGGAGGAGTCACCACCGCCGAGGGGAGGCAGCCCACTTGGCGGCGTCTTGACGCTGGCGGCCGTCTGCGGGTGGTGGAGGAGCGGAGGGAGGTGGTCCGGAGATGGGCGGCGGGGTGGTGGAGAGCGGAGGAGCGGCGGCGAGAGGTGGTGTGCCGGCCGGCGTCGCGGAGGAGCGCAGAGGAGCGGCGACGGGAGGAGGTGGTTTGATTGGATCGAGGAGAAAGGAAACTGCTCGATTGGGTATAACCCTAGGGTCGGCGCCAGTTGAAACAACGCCGACATAGCGGCCACGGCCAGCTCCGCTTGATGTAAGTTCGGCGCCATCGCCGACCTGTGTTAGGTCGGCGCCGTTTGAAGTGGCGCCAACGTGAGGGGTCAGATTCCAAATTAGTTTCGCCCGGAGGGCAGACGCGGTTGAAGTTGGTCAAACTGGTCAGATTTGTCAAAAATACTACTCGCACTACCTGGCGCCTAGGATGCTGCATGCTGCTTTTTTTTTGGCGAATCTGCATGCTGCTATCTATGGGACGGCACGCGGCGCAAGGGTTTGACCCCTGCACAGTGATAGTGATTCAGGCGAGTCAACGTTTGGGTATCTCTATCCTTTTTTGGCGCTTTTAGGGATTTGGAACTTCTACTCATCCATGAGATGGAAAATAAAAGCAAACAAAATACACTTTTATTTTAACGAAAGGCAAAGGTGGATGTTGTGTTCAATCTTTTGTGCACCCAACTCCTGCACATGACTGACAACAAAAATACATAGTAAGATCCTATCTAAATCAAGGAAAAACATGTGCAAAATAAAATTATAATACTCCCTCCATCTCAAAATAGATGTCGTGGTTTGTTAAAATTTTGATGAATATATATACTAAATAGTGTCTAAATTCATTCAAATTTTGACAAATCTGCGACGTCTATCCTGAGACGCAGGGAGTATAAGAGATAATGTAAACACAGTTAGGTTTCAACTCCTAGGAGGATGTAAAACCTTGCAGAGTGTGTTATCGTTTACATGTCCTTTCTTACAATATGCAATCATTCTTTGGCATTTGCGGTCCAATTTTTACGGCAAAGAAATTAAACAAACTCTCAAGAAAACAAGACTTGACTATGGGAGTCGAACCGCTTGTGTTCTTCCATTGTTTCCACATAAGATCCCGAGCACCATCAGGCCGCCACCTAAACCCAATACACTATGATATCACATATTTTTATCCATCGCTCACAGATAAAGATACAAGTATTAGACATGCCATCAATGTCCTCTGTTTTTGTGATATAAAATGCAAATTTATAGAAAATGTCACTGCTTCAGGGACAGGAAAAACTCCCCAAAAATGATGACTTCTAAACCGTGTATGTAATGATATAAGAGATCACGTGCATTTCATTTACAAAAACACCAAAAGAAACTAAAACTTCTACACCGTGCATCGAAATCATGTTTTGGTTCTACCGTTGGTTCTTTCTAAACAAGATCTTCGAGATTTTGACATGTTTTGACGAATATTTTTGAGAAATAAAACCGCCCTAAAGCGAGGCAATTTGGGAACTGATTTTGTGTGTTTATTATTCTGAATAACAAAACAAACCGATGGTTGCTCTCTACACGTGTCCAGGTATAAAACGAAATGGCCCTAGCAGCCTAGCTGGTGAAAGATCTGAGACCAGTATACCGGATTTAGAAGACTTAAAGACGAAGAATGTTGGCGTGGCAACTTTACCAAATGGTCCAAAGATGCATGCATGGCTTGAACTGTACTACTTGCACACACGCACGTATACATGTTCTGGAGACAAGTATAGAAGAAGTTGCACGCATGCATGGCGCGGCTGCTCTTCCTGTCTTCTTTCGCTATCACACAGCAGAGCACAGGACGAAATTTTCCCAACTTCCGAAGGAACAAAAGGTAACTGAGCTGTGTCTTCCCATATTTTCTAGCTTTAGCTGCCTAACCGAGTCAGCAGCAGTACTTGGACCAGCATCCCTGTTCATCCTGCTCCACACACTTAATTAGTCACCTATCTCGTTCCATTTGTTTGATACTTTGATTGCTTGAGCCCAATCATTATTGAATTTTTTTCCTGCGAATGAACCTATCATTGTTTATCTATTAATTATCATCAAAACGAATTATTTCGTCCGATTGTCCATGAGCAGAGCTTAGGCTTCACTCAACCCCATCATCTCTCTTAACTACCAACC
Organism: Avena longiglumis; assembly: GCA_030063025.1. Classification (NCBI taxonomy): domain Eukaryota; kingdom Viridiplantae; phylum Streptophyta; class Magnoliopsida; order Poales; family Poaceae; genus Avena; species Avena longiglumis. The sequence goes on from CP125979.1 coordinate 8,111,417, forward strand.
GCCGCGACTACGACGCACTACAAGCCTTCGCCAATCATCACGTACGTTTCTCCGGCCTTATCGCCGTTTCTTAGGCGTTTATCCCATGATTGGTTTGTTGGTTCGTTGTTTTGCGCGTCTCATCATTCGCATACGACGGAGAGATTAGCTTAGCGCGCGCGGGCGATCGATTGTTGCGAGTCCAACCCGCAAACCTGTGGTTAGCTAGCCAAGCCAAGCAACACAACAAGGTGCGTGCATGGTCCGTTTGTGCGCGCTACTAGCCCAACATTCCGATATTTTTTCTATGCGCCAATGATCTCAAATCATTGCGAGCTCATCCTCCCTGGAGGATGATAATCAAAATCATCGTCATCGAAATCCTATCTACTCGTAATAGTACTCCATTAATCATCATCATTGTTGAAATCCATTGACGACGCATGCAACTTGTTTTTGTTTCGAAATGGGGGTCCCTAAGCCTCTGTATTAACGGATGCACACAGTCTATTTATTAAAAGATATCAAATGCGTACTTATTACAGCTTAAGGATTAGAGAGAGTTGTTTGTGCTTTGTCCCGATGATCAGTTAAGTTGTCGCCTACCTTGTGATCGAGGCTAGCTAGATTAGGGTGAGCAGGCTTAAAAGAAGCTGCAAAGTGGATTAAAGAAAAGACCCTTGGTACGCAAGTGTCCCTCCGTGTAAGGTAGGCACAAGACAATGTCCGGTTTTAAAAAAAGAGGGACATGACTCGATGGACGGGATCGATGCTAGCTAACCACATCGATCATTATTCTTCTTTCTTGCCTTTCCCAAGGTCACGCTTTTTTTGGGCTCGCATATTGCATATGAGCATATCCCTCCTGTCCCCTCCGTGGCTCCGTCTAAAGAATACTACGTGCTTGTTTATTATCGGTACCATCGCTCTCACTCTAATCGAGTTTCACGAGATTCAGAGATGTGTTCTTGGATCATACAGATATTTTGAAGCAAGAAAGAGACATGAGTGTTCAGGAAAAAGTATTGGATAACTGCATATATCTAAATAATAATCTAAGCTGCATGGCACCGTCACTCACGCGTCCACCTCATGCATGGACCATGGATTATTAATTAACAATCGTCAAATGGCAATGTCGATATCCCCCACACTGCTGACAGTGCGCCGGTACTGCTAACCCCAGCTGCTGGCGCCCTGCCGTTGAGCCATCGCCCGTACGCCGCCGAAAGCAACGCCGCGGCGACCGCTAGCTAGCGATCTAACATGATCCGGCTTTGTCTGCGATTACTCCTGGTTCCTCGAAACATCCCGCCGCTCGACACAAGCTAATCCTGTGTGTGATTAGTATAAAGTCCTCCGTGTTCTTCGCCGCTACTAGTATAAAATCCTCTCGTGCGGAGCAAATCTCTGCTACTCCTTCCGATCATATTAATTGACTTTGATTTATTTAAAATTTAGATAAACCTATTACTAAATAGTGTCTAGATATTTATTTAAATTTAAACAAATTTAAATCAATTAATATGGGCCGGAGAAAATAATAAATCTTGATCGAGCCGTGCCGACCGCGGAGTCTAAACCGCAATCGGCTGTCCATGATGGCAGCGCTCCGTGCGCATCGATAATGGATGGTTCTGCTCTTGATTCCAAGAATAGTTTGTAATCTCCTGCGAACACGACGTTTTCTTGCATGACTGGGACACGCACTGCACATGACTGGATCGATCATTAACAAGGAAAATGACTGTGCCGAAACCAAAAGCTAGGAAAATGACCGCTAACAAAAAGTTGCTAGGCAAATGACGCCTTTTATATTGGATAGAGTACTTCTTTCTCCGTTTCAAAATATAAGATGTTTTAGGTTTGTGAATAAAATGAATCTAGACTTTTTTAGTGTGTAGATTCACTCCAAAGTTGAGTGAATCTATATACTAAAATAAGTCTCGATACTTTTTTTCACAAAACTAAAACATTTTATATTTTAAAACGGAGGGAGTACTACCGATCGATCGATATCATTAGCTAACCTTAAGCAACGAGAAGAAGTACTCTACTCGAAAACATTCTGCTGACATGCATCAGCGAGCAAATTCTGGTGCCTTATCTCTTCTGCATTGCGATATATATCCTTGTATGTATAACTGCATATATTGACGAAAACGACGACGAGCTGGATGTGATTGTTAAAGAGATGCTTACGGAAGCTTCTGTTCATGCGAGGCGCAAACAAATCAGCGTCGAATTCACAAATCACGAGCTAATTTTTTTGCAGCCCAGTTAATTAACGACCTATGATCACGCTAGCAGTGGACGTCTTGCCTTCTCTTGCGTTTGGTGCCTGCAGGAACCTGGATTCAGGTATTGGCCATGTGCTTTTCCATGTATAGCTGGTGTGGTTGCCATCCGGCTAATCCGTAGACTCTCCTCGTGTTACGCACTAAATTTCGGGAGGAGACCAGTTGATGAAGTCTTGGCAGAGTACTCCGGTCCGATCCATACACTAATAATACAATACGAATACTGTCTCCTGTCGGATCACATGCATAACGTGCAAGGGTGTCAATTAATAGGATGTTTCTGTCCCGTTCAAAAAAAAAAGTGTCTAGATCTCAGGCGCCTGAGAACTTGTTATGTCTAAGTCGCTGATGTCATTCTAATATTTCTACTAAAATCTTAGTTGCAACCTAGTTATAGCTCATAATATTTATACTAATTTTTAATTGTAACTCATTAAATTCTCAGTTACACCCTAGTTGTAACTCATGTGTAACTTTCACTTTATACGAATCACGAGGTAAATCGAACGGTGAAAGAGGCGACTGAGACCTAAGAAGTTTTCGGTCGTCTGAGAACTAGCAAAACCGAAAAAAAAAGTATGTTTCTGTCGTCCGCAGGCAGAGAGCGCTTTGCGCGTGACTGACTTTTGCCTCTTACGGTCTCACCACGGCTTGTTTGATGACGAACACATTCATGATGCAGCAATTAGTTAGTCCGGATTCAGTTAACAAGGCAGGCCGTACGGACTGGCCCCGTTTTCACCCTGCTCCATGTCTCTTACCCTACCTGCACGCACATGCTTTTGCATCCAGCGTGGCCGCGGCGATATATAAGCACGAGGACAAAAGAACAAGGCCCCCAGCTCAAAAAAAAAAAAGAACAAGGCCCCAGCTCAAAAAAAAAAAAAGAACAAGGCCCCGACAAAGGATGATAAATCGGGGGATCACCTACGGCGGGCTGTTAATTGCATATACGGACAGCGACGCACGCGGTACACGTGGTCGATCGGGGTATCCAAAGGTGAAATTAATTAAGTTTACTCACTCCCTCCGCTTAAAATATAAGATATTTTAGATTTGTGAAAAAAAAAAACTATACTTCTCTTAGTGTACAGATTCATCCTAAAATTAAGTGAACCTACATACTAAAACAAGTCTTGATTCTTTTTTAATAAATCTAAAACATCTTATATTTTAAAACAGATGGAATACTAATTAACTCGGACAGGACAGGGCAGGAATAGAGGAGGATAGAAAAATAGTTTGCAGAACTGCAGGCGCGCACAGGGTCCATCGGGCGGCCGGGTCAGGGCCCCATTTGCTGTTGCGACGTCCTTTCCTGGCTCGTACGATGGATATAGCCAGCTGGGTGCAGGGCGCTGTAGATGGATCGTACGCGCGCGCACGGGCGCCACCACCACCTGTCCTACTCGTACCACCTCACAACCTCAGATAAGGACGCAAGAGCTGACTATTGTATAAGAAGCCATCTCTTTTCTCTCACCTCTTCTATCTCGTCTAACTAAAAAAACAATATTAGTTTAAGCCTTATATCCAGCTGACTATGACTTATTATACTTCCTCTCAGACTAGTCACAATGGAGAATATCATATAATAATACCATGCATATGATACTAGTATATGATACTCCCTCGTTCACGGTTTGCAGGGCGTCTAATCAAATTTGGATATTTCCAAAACTACAATATTCCTAAGGCATAAGAATTAATTATTTATTAATGTGACATCTTTCCTTCCAACTTCATATGCATGAAACAGTCTTCCACCAATGCATGTGCCTTAACCGCTCATTAATAGGCCTAATTTTCAGCCAATACGTTTACGCCTTGGTCCGTGAGATTTTTGTAAAGCGCCCTGCAAACCGTGAAGAAGGTAGTACCATCTTCACAATGCATAGTATCATAGTCTTGGTGTATTTATTGTTTTGTGGAATCTCAATGTAAACTTGTGGACAAGATTTGTTTGGGATTAATTTTTCTAGTTTTACGTGCTATGATACCGTATCTACCTATGATACCAGCACAATCTCTTTCATCATTAATTGTTATGATACATAAGCATTTTGTATGCATGTGGTGCATGATACCACGTATGATACCCCCATTGGGCTAGTCTCAGGCAGTCCGCCCTGCTACCTATTAGATGTAATACATTGGTAACGTGTATGGAGTAGTACTCCAACACGTTACACGTTTGTACCTGCCACGTTGGGGGCTGTTCCCAACTACTCCCTCCGTTTGGGATTATAAGTCCCGCACGGATAACTAGGTTGCTAATTTGGACAACAAAACATAAATAATATAGTATAAAAATTATACCAGTAGAAACTTTAGCGGTTATATTTTCTAATGGTATAATTTTTGTGATATATAAGTTATGTTTTGTTAGTCAAATTAACAACCTAGGTATGCGCGTAGGACCTATAATCCCGAACAGAGGGAGTATATTAACACGTAACCGAGCCCAAGGAGAGGGTATCGTTCCCGTCACAAATTCTACATGGTATCACGCCAACTCTTCTGTTTCATCTAGCTCCTTCCGCCGCCGGTGATCTTCTCCACTACCGCCGCCGCATCTCCTCCACAAAAACCCCACCATCTCTCCACAAACAGGATCCTCTCCCTCTCCTCTACCTATTCCACAACAAATCCCACCCAAACACCCTCCTAACTCCCGCCGATCTTGGCCTCTCTCTAAAACCCAAGATCGCTTTCTTCAGGAACTATCTCGACGCCGTCTTCATCCTCCTCTGCTACACACTCGGTCGGCACTCCTCCGACTACGAAGCTCACCCGAGACAACTTTCTCTCCTGGCAGACTCAAGCTATGCCCACCCTCTGTGGTGCCCGTGTCATGGGGCTTCTCGAGGGCACTGACAAGGAACCACAGGGTGCGGGCTCGGGCTGGCGCTCTACACCATGAGCTTTGTCCTCGTCTTCGCCATGTGGGCATTGGTCGCTTGCGTTGCGAGACAAGGCCTCACGACCGGCTTCCAACGCGCCGCCGAGGCGTGGCGGCTCCATGACGGCGCTCCAGAGGCGGATCGTGGAGAGTCGAGGCGGAAGGAGAAGGCGGCCCATCCTTGGGAACTCTTACGTCTGCGTCATTGGGCTCCTCACCGAGATGCGGCCGGAGTGCAGCGTGGAGCTCGGCAGCCTCCTAGACGAGATCGCCGAGGAGGACGGGCGGCGGCCGATTCGTAACCCGAGGCCGTGGCGTCCGTCGCCGAGGAGGCGCGGGCGACGTCGTGGAAGCCCGGCGCTGCCAGCGTCTGGCGCTCGAGGACGGCACAGCCTCTCTCGGCGGTGTGTGCGTGTTCAGCGGTGGTCGCCACTGCGGAGGTTGTGCGTTACATCGAGCCCGTACAGAAGCGTGGCCGGGTCCGCCCTACGCCAAGGTTACCGCCACCGCCATGTCCATCGGCGTCAGCAACTTCTCCGCGGCCAAGATGGAGCTCCTGGTGTCCCTCGCCGCCCTACCGCCGGCGGTCAACCAGGTGGAGCTCAACGTTGGGTGCAGGCAAGAGAATTTATAAAGTCTAGGGGTGTTTCTTGTAAAAAACAACATTATGTCAGCCTGATAACCGGGTCCCACATGTCAGTTTTGTTATTAGACCTGAGTCAGAGGCGGATCAGTGCTTTTTTAAACCTCTCGCCCCAAAAATGGTGCTATCAAATTTTTTAAAAGTTTTGGTGGTCTTTTAAAACCGAGCCACAATTCTGATGGTTTGTTGTAATTTTCTCCAGAAGAGAGGATGCCGTGCCTTCTCTTGGGTTTGGTGCCTGCAGGAACCTGGATTTAGGTATCGGTCATGTGCTTTTCCATGTATAGCTGGTGTGGTTGCCATCCGACTAATCCGCAGACTCTCCTCGTGTTACGCACTAAATTTCGGGAGGAGACCAGTTGATGAAGTCTTGGCAGAGTACTCCATACACTAATAATACAATACGAATACTGTCTCCTGTTTTTTTTTTTGAACGGTCAACGGGTGGAAACCACCCGACAGAAGCTGCTATTAAAAATATCTGGAGTACAAGGGAACCCAAAAAAACAGAAAAATTACACAGGGGTCCAAAAATAAGCACAAAGAACCTTGGGGAAAAACTTGAAAAACAATCAAGTCCCCGGTCCTCTTCCTCCTCCAGAACCAAGCTCGGCGTCCGGGCGACTCAATGCCACTTGAAGACGGGAGAAGAATACCGACAGACGGAGCAGAGAGCGAGTGGCAGCCTCGCCATTCGGTCCGGCGAAAGACGGAAGAAGCCGCCACTATACACCGGAGAGGAGCTCCAAAGAAACCGCCGCAGACTCCCATTGCACACTCGGCGACCACAGGCACCGCAAAGAACAGAGAGAAGCCCACCGCGACATGGGCAGCACGCGCTGGATGAAAAGAAAAGGACGACGTAGCGCTCGACCCTCGCCACCACGGCCGGGAATCGAGCAAAACCACGTAGCCACCTCCACACCCACCTCCCCGCCACCACGGCCGACCAGGAGAGCTAAGAGGCCACAGATCACACGCCAAGCACCAGCTCCTAGGCGCCTTATGAAAGGGCTTGCCACCAGAGGTCTCGGCTTGGATCCACCATTGATCTAAGTGGAGGTCGATCGAGGCGAAACCTTGGTGCCGCGCCAACGCACCAAGAGGAGCCCTGCCACCACCAAACAAACCGAGGAGGACACACTCTTCCAATCCCCTCACCACCACGGCCGGCCGAGCGGGAGAGCGAGCCACCACAAGCTTGAAGCGGAGCGGGTCTTATTACGGAGATCCGGATCGAGAGGCACACCGACTCCAGCCACCGGAGCACACGCGCCCAATCTCCTCCACGGATGTGCCAAGCTCGACCCGGCTTCAAAGACCCTACTCCACAACTACAGCACAACGGCCACAACCCTAAAAACTACTCCGCGCCTCCGCCGCCTCGGCCACCATGGCCGCGGAGGCTCGGATCGTCCGGTCTCATGAGATGGGAGGATATCTGTGCTCTCAGAGAGGGGGTGTAGAACGAATACTGTCTCCTGTGGGATCACATGCATGCACAACGTGCACTAGCTGCATCGGCAATGGCAAAGTATTGGTGGAGCAGCTCTTTGGACACGAAATCGCTACATTGGGTATCTTAGAAAAATCTTGCTACACCCAAGGTGAAGGGCGGAATGGGCTTTCGTGACCTGCATCTCTTCAACCTTGCTCTGTTGGGTAAACATGGATGGCGTTTTATGACAGATACAAATTCGCTATGTGCAAGGGTTTTGAAAGGTCGCTATTTCCCCGATTGTGATTTCATGCATGCTACTGTCCCTCGATCGGCATCGGCTACGTGGAGAGCTATCGTTGCTGGACGGGAGGCCTTGCAGGCAGGGTTGATCAAGCGAGTGGGGAGTGGTGAGACTATATCTATCTGGGATGATAATTGGATTCCCGATTCACACTCAATGAGGCCCTTATTTAAACCTGAAGATACAGACTCGGTAAAGGCCAGTGAGTTGGTGAAAGTTAGTGATTTAATTGACTCTGAAAACTGGACTTGGCGGAGGGATCTATTTCGCTCAGTTTTTGCACTACCTAATGCAGAGGCTATCCTCAATATTCCACTTAGATCAGGAGGTGGCGATGATTTTTATGCTTGGAACTTTGAATCGTCAGGTGTCTACACTGTCAAATCTGCGTACCGGGCTCTTGTGACTCAGAAAGAGCATTCAGCTCTAGAGGAAGGGACGGCTACTGAATCCTCAATGACAGGAAAAGATATGTGGACTGCCTTATGGAAACTCAAAGTGGCGTCGAAAGTGAGAGTCTTCCCGTGGCGGGTACTGTGTGGCATCCTACCAGATGAATGTACACTCAAAAGGCGACATATAGCAGAGATCGGCGGATGCAAGGTCTGTCTCGCAGGAGATGAGGACTTGATGCATGCTATGATCACATGTTCTCATGCGAGAATGTTTTGGGATGAAGCTCGGAGATGGCTTCATATTGATCTGCCGAGACTACATCCTAGCACTTGGGCAAAGGATATACTTTGCGACCAACATTTCTCGGATCATGATCGGGCAAAATTCATCACGGTGATGTGGTCTATCTGGCATTCTCGCAATCAATGGAAACATGACCCTGAGCTTTCGGATCCGGTGTATGTAGCGAAGGCAACGAGGGAGGCCCTGACCCTCCTGGATATTCCTAAGATTGACTATCTGCTGGACACGGTGGCGCCTCGCAAGCGGATTGTGTCAAAATCAACACAGATGGCGCGATCAATTTCAAGGCGGCAATGGAGGCGGGTGTGGCACGCCCTCCGACCGCCTTTATTGGTACAGGAGTAAGCCTCTTCTTGGGATCACGGACCTCTCATTCTTTGAGAGCATGGCTGTGAAGGGGTTCTCTTCGCCAGGCTTCGTGGCATCACATGAGTGATCATGGAGACGGACTGCATAGAGGTAGTTAACCTCTGGAATACTCGTCACAATTCTCTATCTATTGTGGCTCCTTTGTTAGAAGAGATTGGAGAGCTAGCTTCGTCGTTTATTTCTTTTGATATTCAGCATGTATTAAGGACATCCAACTACCCGGCGCATCTTTGTGCAAAGCATGCAAGCACTCTGAATATGACCAAGAGCTGGATGGATGAGACTCCCTGCTTTCTGTTCAGCTGCCTTCTGGCTGACTGTCGATCGAGCGCTTATGTTTGAATGAAGCTCTCCATTTAAACCGCAAAAAAAAAAGTGCACTAGCTATGTCAGCTGGCCAAAATCATCAATTAATTCCACCACGCTTAATTCCATCGATTAATTCCGCGACGTGTACCGAGTAGGACATGCAAAGGGTGTGGATTAATAGGATGTTTCTTTAGTCTGCAGGCACAGAGCGGCTTTAAGCGTGACTGACTTTTGCCTCTTTATTACGGTCTCACCGCATGCATGATGCCGCAATTAGTTGGTCCGGATTCAGTTAACGTGACAGGACGTACGGACACACATGTACTGGCCCCGTTTTCACCCTGCTCCTCCATGTCTCTTCTGAAATCTGAATGCCCTACCTGCACGCACATGCTTTTGCATCCAGCGTGGCCGCGATAGATATTTAACCACGAGGACAAATTAAAGAACAAGGCCCCGACAAACGATGATAAATCGAGGGATCACGTACTACGGCAGGTTGTTAATTGCATACGGCCAGCCACGCACGCGGTACACGTCGTCGAAGATGGAATTAATTACGGGTTACTAATTAACTCGGGCAGGGCAGGGCAGGGCAGGGATAGATCGGGCCAGTGGCTGGACTCGAGACCCTCTCTTCCCATCTTCTTGAGATAGAAGAATAAGTTTGCAGAACTGCAGGCGCGCGCAGGGTCGATCGGGCCGGGTCAGGGCCCCATGTGCTGTTGCGTTGTCCTTTGCTGGCTCTATCGCTGGCTGGGTGCAGGGTGCTGTAGATGGATCGTACGCGCGCGCACGGGCGCCACCACCACCTGTCGTACACGTACCACCGGACGCAAGGACGTACCGTACGTGGCGCCATGCAGGAGGAGGACAGGAGGGCCGTGTCGGCGCGTGATCCGCGCAGGCAACGTTGCCGTCCGAGTCCGACGGAAAGGCCACACAACGCCGCCGGCCCCCACCACCCACCGACGAACACCGGTGGAAACCAGCGCACCGCCCGGGCCCGGCAACCGGCCACTGAACTGTCCAAGTGAATTGCCAACAAAAAAAGTCAAGTCGTCGGCACGAGGCCAGGATGCCGATCCTAGGGTTTTTTTTTCCTGACGCTGAAAATCGGCTAATCCGTGTTTTGGCGAACCTTTTTTCGACCAGATTCGAAAGAATTTTGGTTCATACTTTCCAGAATCCCGGAAATGCTCTGGAAATACTGGACGAAGAAAAACAGGCGTGTGCTGGAAACACTGAACTTTGTCGGAAGGCGGTCACCATTTCTCCTTCCCTCAATTCACTCGTCCAGACCGCGACAAAGAGCTCCCAGCGCCTCTGTCGCCATGACTTCGCCGACGGAGCTCCTCCACTGCATGCATTGGCAGTGGAAGAACTGTTCATTTGCATGGCAGGGAATATACAAAGGCCACAAAGGAGGTTACACTGTGATACTCGAGGCAGTTGGTACACATGATATTTGGATCTAGCACTCCTTCTTTGACATGGCATGATCGAATAACGCCATCAACGTCCTCAACTTTTCAAATATTTTTGCCAAGCTTGTTGAGGGTCATGCTCCTCCTGTGAACTTTGAGATTAACGGGCACCACTACAACAAGGGATACTATCTAGCAGATGGCATCTATCCAAGATGGCCAACATTTGTGAAGACTATCTCAAGCCTAATACTCCCCAAGCATTCTCAGTTTGACAAGGAACATGAAGCTTGTAGGAAGGACGTGAAGCGGGCATTTGATGTGCTCCAACAAAGGTTTGCAGTTGTTCGGTTTCCTGCTATGACCTGGTCAAAAGATAAGATGTGGGAAGTGATGAATTGTTGTGTGGTTTTGCACAACATGATCATTGAGGATGAGAGGAAGGACCCAGCGAGCTTGGTCGAGCAGAATAAGCTATACTATAGATATGGACCTCTTGCCGAGCCTAATCATCAGGTACGTGCAACTTGGGATGCCTTCATCGCCAACTTGTGTTAGTAGATATTTTTTAGAGGAAAAATGTACCCAGAGCATGCGTGCGTGCATAGTCCTGCAACACGCGGGGATCTGATCGTATACACGGCTGTGTACGCACGATCGGCCTCCACGAACGACCAGTTCACCTCTCAGTCCCAAAACGCCCTAGGCTTCCGACGTCGGCCCGAGACGGCTCCCCGCCCGGGATCCGTGCTCCGTGGACAGACATAAATCGATCCATTATCACAGTGGAGCGACTTGAATTGCCGAGCTACTACACCACCTCGCTCGCATACACGATGTTATATTCATGGCCCTCCACCTTGTCCAGGTACACTGCTCGCTTCCGTACGTACGCCCTCCGTCCGTAAATAAGTGTAAATCTAGCTTTTGTTTAAGTCAAAAATAATTAAATTTGATAAAATTTATATAAAAATATAGAAACATATATTACATCAAATTAACATATTATGAAACTAGATTTAAAAATAAATCTAATGGTAATAATTTAGTATCACAAATGTTGGTAAATTGTTTTAAAAAGTTAGTTAAATTTTACTAAAGTACAGTTATTTGCCTCCGCCGCGACCGCCGCGACCACCGAGACAGCCAGCCGCTCTGGTCTTGTCTACATGCCGATGCCGGTATGGCGCCGATCCATCATCCGCCCGGCTAGCTAGCTCTGGCCCGCCGGCCGGCCAGCCCATGCATGCGAGATGCGATGACGCCACACCCATACAGCGTCAATACAAACCAAGGACAGAGGAGAGGGGCCCCGGCCCGGCCCTGACCTCTTGCCGGATGGCGGAGGAGCGAGGTCGCCGTCCCCTGCATCGGTTCAATGCACCCAGCCACGGGCCTAGCTAGCTGGCTACCCGGCCGGCTCCACAGGCCACAGCTCGCGTCCTTCGCCGTACGTGTACGCGTCGGCGCGCACGGGCGGCCTCATTTAACCAGATCCAGGTCCGGGCAGGGCGGTGGGCGGTACTGTTGGTTGGTGCGGCCGCTCGATCCCTACCTGCATGCGCCGGCAACGAGGAGAGCCGCCTTGCCCGGCCAATGCCCGTCCGGCGCCAGATCTCCCCGTGCGACCGTGCGCGTTCGCACTGTGACAGTACTAGTACTTACCTTGCGAGTGGCATGTGGATGGGCGTTGGGCACGCGCATTTGCTCCCGGCAGTCACGTACGTCCATCGAGAGTAAAACAAGCGCCGGTGAGTGTGGCGTCCACATACGCATGCATGCATGGCTCCGCGCGATCGATCCAGGGGAGGGTGGCCGTCCGAGTATATAGCAGATAATGTAATATCGAGATCCGTGTCGGACGGGGCCGTAGGGATCGATCTCTCCCCCGGCCGCGCGCGTGGGGTACGTGTACGGGGCGGTACCATGTGCGGATGTGCTCGCAGAGCTAGCGAATCAATGTCTATCGACACGGCGCAAAGGCAATTACTAGCCCTTATTTTGGTGGCATCCGTAGATCTGTCGGTTTAATATCTACCGGCCGGCAAGTACTACCTGGCGTTTTATTAGCCTAGGATACTGCACGCTACAGTGGACTTCCATATGGTCTGTTGGACGTGACGGGAGGGACGGGACGCGGCTCGTCCTACGCCTAGCCTTTTGACCCCGGCATAGTGGGAGCGGTGGTTCACACAGTTCGCTACTCCTAGCTGCAGGTAGTGCCTTCAGAAAAGGAAAAGGAGAACCAGGCATATATATATGTATGGGTGTTAGGGAACCCTAGCTAGATAAGCTAAGCTATGGCTAGATCGATCACTACGGTAGTGGTTTACCCACGATTAAAGGTTTCAAGATTGTTCAACTGGTCATCCGTGCCGAAATATCTCCAACGAAATGAACAGATCGTCTAGGCAGTAGATACTATACTGCATTTGCAGTTTTGGGGTACTTCGATATAGCTGGTCGGCACGGCCGGGACGAGCGCGTCGCGTCACGGCGCGCCATTGTTCAGCCCGACGTACGCCACTCGGCTACCTGAGCGGGTGCCGGCACCATGAGCCGTCCCTCTCCGGCTGCCTGTGCGCGAGAGCCCCCGCCAGGTCCGCGTGTGACGCGATCGCTGGCTGCACTGCTGCCCGTACGTACCTACTACGTGCAAGGTCCCGGCCGGCCGGCACCGCCCGCGTGTTTACGCCGGCCGCGCCTGCCTCGGCTCTGTTGCTCTAGTTTCTCTTCTCTTCTTCATTTGTTTTTGAGCATCTACGCTCTTTTTCTACATGATCCAAATATCATGTGCGTGCGTGGCTGTAACAAATAACAAATATCGCCGCGTGTGTGGCCCATGCTAGGTGCAGTTCAGCCTGGGCGTCCAGTAGATCGCGGGCCGAGGCCCATCCATACTCCGAAGGAACGCGTTGGGTTTCCTGGGACACTTGCGGCCCAGTGGCCGAGCTAGCAAGTGGTCCGGCGAGCGGGGAAATGTGCAAAGCTGGAAACGGGCCCCGAACAAAATGGACGGAAGTCCTTTCGCCGTTTACACGGGCTTTCATCAGAAAATTCAGAATATGAACCTTTTTGTTTTTCTGCGTTCCATCAGAATACGAACCTGATATACCGGTATGCATTATGCAAGTGTCCCAGGAAATCTAGCATTCCTTTCCTTTTCATATACTCTACTGAATAATAGATCTCGAGGCGCTTTTTCCCCCCCGGTATTCCTTGTCATAGAAGCATTACCATCAACCTTGGTTATACAAGGTTTGTTGTCGTACAAGCTACTCCTATGTCAATATGAAAACTAATTTTTCCAAGTTTGTGAAAGACAACTTTATTAAATGTAATTTTGTTTCTCCTTCTTTGGTTCCTATACTTATGGTGTAGTACACCACTGTTGGAACCTTCCTTTTGTAATGCCACTGATGGGGCTTTTCCATCACTATTTAACATGTAACCGATCCCGAGAGGCATCGTTCCCAAAACCAACATGGTAATCAGAGCAGTACTCTTCCGACGTCCCTCTCTTCAACGAAAAACAACTGCCCCAAATAGAAATCAATCTTGTCTTCCCTTCCCTCCCAGTCCTCCCTCCCTCCCACCATGTCGACTTCCACCTCTGCGGGCAAAATCTGGCGGCTCTTGGAGCTCCTCCCACCGAAAAACTTACACCATCAAATCACCTCTCTTGGAAGGGCCAAGTGCTCCCAGCGGTTAGAGGCCTTGAGCCATGGGGCTACTTGATGGCACCGACCCGCTCCTCCCAAAATCGCCGAGGTTCAAGACTCAGGGCAAGAAAATCAAGGCGAAAATCCGCCCTACGGATCTGGATCTCCCGAGATCAAACTCAGTGAGCTATCTTGTTAAGGCTATCTCTCAAGAAATCCATGCCGACATTCACGGCCTGGAGCACGCGGCTGCAATCTGGGCCGCCATTGAGGAGAAGTTCTCCGCCCAGATGAAGGCCAGGGTTGGCATGCTGCGTGCCGCCCTCGCAAACACCAAGAAACGAGATCTTTCCGCCATCGTCTACGTCAACAAAATGAAGGGCTTTGCCTCCGAGCTCGCCTCTGCGGGGCGAGTCGTCACCGACGAACTCAAGGAGTACCTCCTCGCCGGCCTGCACGGTGAGTACAACGGCTTTGTTGCCACCATTAATGCAATTCATTCCACTACCGCTGCCGACGTGTGCAACCAGCTCCTTGCCTATGACTATCGCCAAAAGATGCTCGACGAAGATTCCACCACCTTCTCCTCCTCGGTCAACTCGTCTCTCGTCGAGGTGGGGGTGGAGGTGGGGGTGGCTACCGCCATGGCAATGGAGGAGGTAATAGTGGAGGTGGATATCGTCAAGGTCACGGTGGTGGTAGCTATCGCCATCCCACAGGAGGAAGCCACGGTGGAGGTGGCTATGGTGGTGGTGGTCACCGCAACCAATCAAGGCGTCCTCCAAGACGCTATGATGATGCTCGTCGCCCACAACAACAAGCGTCGTCACGTGGGCGAGGTAATCGTGTTCCATCACCATATCAAGATGTCACTTGTCAAATTTGCAGAAATATGGGCATTCCGGCGAGTGTTGGTGGCGCTATGGTGACGATGAAGATGATGATTCACACCATGAAGAAAAAGGTGCAAATGTTGCTTCATATGGAGTTGACACAAATTGGTACATGGATTGGTGCCACAAACCATGTTCTGGAGAGTTGAGCAAGTTGACTACACATGAACACTACAAGGGCAATGATCAAATTCACAATGCTAGTGGTCAAGGTATGGCAATTAAACATGTTGGTCATTCGATTATTCATACCCCTCATAGCTCTATTCATCTTAAAATATTCTTCATGTACCAAGTGCCTCCAAAAATCTCTTATCCACACATAAAATTGCCCTAGATAACAATGCTTTTGTTGAATTTCATCCGTTTTCTTCTTGATAAAGGATCGGGCCACAAGCAAATCATGTTTAGAGGTCCGTGTCATGGAGGACTCTATCCTCTTGTGCCTACCTCCACGGATCTACGAAACGCCTTCATCACACTCAAGCCTTCATCATCCATATGGCATCGCTGCCTAGGGCATCCATCCTCTTTATTGTTCAACAAATTATTCGTAAAAATAATCTTGCTCACTCGCATGAAATAAATCCTTATGTGTGTGATCCATGTCAACAGGCAAAAAGTCATCAATTGCCTTACCCCATTTCCACTAGTGTTTCTCATGTACCTTTGGAACAAATATTTTCGGATGTATGGGGTCCTGCACCTACCTCCGTTGGAAAACATTCATATTATGTAAGTTTTATTGATGATTTTAGCAAGTTCACTTGGATTTATTTGCTTAAACGATCGATGTCTACCAAGTCTTCCTCAATTTCCAACAATTTGTTGAGAGAAAATTTGATCGTAAAATCATCACTATGCAAACGGACTGGGGTGGTGAATATGAAAAACTTAATTCTTTTTTCCAAAAGGTTGGCATCACTCATCATGTGTCATGTCCACATGCCCATCAACAAAATGGTTCCGCGGAAAGAAAACATCGCCACATTGTTGAAGTTGGTCTCTCGTTGCTAGCAAATGCTTCCATGCCACTAAAATTTTGGGATGAAGCATTTTTAACCGCCACATATCTTATAAATATGCTTCCCAGCAAAACTCTCAATTTTGAAACACCAACGGAGAAACTTCTTCATATCACACCAAACTATGAGTCTCTTCGCATTTTTGGATGCGCCTGCTGGCCAAATCTCTGTCCTTATAACAAGCGCAAATTCGCTTTCCGTTCTACCCGGTGTGTTTTTCTTGGCTATAGCCCCATGCACAAAGGCGTGAAATGTCTAGATGTGTCAACTGGGCGTATATACATATCTCGTGATGTTGTATTCGACGAGAACATATTTCCGTTTGCCTCTCTCCACAAAAATGCTGGTTCACGTCTTAGTCAAGAGCTTCTTCTCCTCCCACAAAATTCCTTGTCCACATCTTCCACTAATGAGGGTTTGATTAATCATGATTACATGAATTTTGTGCCTGCTACTAACCATACTCAGGTACCCGAGACTATTGTGCTAGATGGCACGTCGACCCAGCAGAGTACCAGCGAAGACAACACTCAAAACGAGCAAGAAATCACATCCACATGCAAAATTAATGGACCATGCACTGATATGGATCCCAGACTTGCCAATCCCGGCGCAGATACCGCATCAACTTCGTCAACTGAGTCCAATCCGGAATTATTAGGCGCTGCGGGATTAACGCCAGGAGATTCTCCCGCGCGTTCCGAACCGGTCACCGCGCGCGACAGGACCAGGTCCGGGTCCCCACCTTCCTCTCCTGCGCGCCCTGCTCGTGGTGCCATATCCCCGGCTCGGTCCCCTGCCTCATCAATTGGACCGAGGCATGCGGGACCCTCTGCAACGGCTTCCGCGCAATCACCGGCCGCAACGAGGGCCACAGGATCCGCGTCGCCAGACCGATCGACCGCCCCATTAATTGTCGAAGATCTACGCGTCACGGGGATAATAATTTCGATCCCGGCCTCACCAACCACGCCGCTTTTTTTAAATTAATCCGCTTTTGCTACATTTGCCCTGCTTTTACATTTGCCGCTTACGGTTCGATCGGAAAATAAAAAGCATTTGGACCTCGTGAGATTTCAGGAGACCTCCATGACCGTAGTAAAAAGTTATGCTAATGTAGCAAACCCGACCTCACCGGAGACTCATGGAGGCTTTCGCTAGACCTCACGGAGACCGTGTAAAAACGTTACGCTATTGTAGCAAAATGCAAAAGCGGTGGCAAAAAGTTGTGCTAATGTAAACGACTTTGCCGGAGATCTCACCGGAGACTTTCATGGAGACCTCACGGAGACCGTAGCAAAAATTTTATGCTATTGTAGCAAGAGTACAAAATGTATGTAGCAAAAACTTTACGCTTTTGTAGCAAATTCATAAAACAGTTGTAGCAAAAAAAAACAATTATAGCAAAAAAGCTCATCGACAGAGAACACGATGACACCAAAGAAGACGCCCTACCTCTGTAGCAAGGTGCCAGCCCCTCAGAGCGGGCTTTGCACCATTTGTAGCAAAACGCTATCACCAGAGAAGGTGATGTCGCACCTCAGAGCAAGGATAACGTCGTGCCTTAGAAGACGATTCCATACCTCTGTAGCAAGGTTGGCATGCCTTTGTAGCAAGGTTGTCGTGCCTTTGTAGCAGCCTCACACCGCTTGTAGCAAAAGACGCCCCCTATACCTTTCGTCCGCGTTCCTATGTAGCGAGGTCGGCATGCCTATGGCAAGCCCTTTGACAGCTTATGCGTGTCGGTCGGGCACCAACTGCCTGCATTAGTACGTATCAGCACTAAGATTAGCACGCTGCACCGAAGGCACGTGTTACACTTCAAAAGTAGATCCGGTGGCGTGCCCCCTTTGAACTCGACCAGTTGTCAGACGTCTGTCGGCGATACCACGAAAGCGCCTCGGTCATTATCCGGTTGAAGGACACCCCAGATCTCCCCAACAGTCGATCTCTTGCGTGCGGTGTACCCGGCGGCGACGTCGACACGCGTGAACAAAGTCCACGGCCCGACGTCAGATACGGAAGAAGCCACCGGGGATCGATCCGAGAACCGTATCATTTTCCTTAATTGTCCCGCAATCGACGGATCCTCTACAACGGCCACTTCCTCGTCTGCAAGCACACCGTTGACCACGGATCTTCTCCTCAAATTTCTCTGCAATATCGGATACATCGGATATTCTGCATTTACCGATGCTCCACCACCAGACCGCACTACTTAACGCGACTACAAAAAGGTATCACTAATCCTAAAATTTATAAGGACGGTACAATTCGCTATGGCATGCTAATGTCTACAGGAGAACCAAATACTCTTTCGGACGCCCTAAGTGATACAAAATGGCACCATGCAATGAAAGAAGAATATGATGCCTTGTGTCAAAATAATACGTGGCATCTTGTTCCACCCAGCCCCAACAAGAATCTAATTGACTGCAAATGGGTTTATCGTATCAAGAAAAATGCTGATGGTACCATTGACAGATACAAAGCTCGTTTGGTTGCAAAGGGGTTCAAACAACGATATGGTATTGATTATGAAGACACATTTAGTCCGGTTGTTAAAGCCGCTACCATTCGCCTTGTTCTTGCTCTCTCGGTTTCACGGGGATGGAATCTACGACAATTGGACGTCAAGAACGCGTTCTTACATGGCGTTCTGGAAGAAGAGGTTTATATGAAACAACCACCTGGTTTTGAAGATCCACGTCTTCCGCATCACATTTGTAAACTGAACAAGGCTCTCTATGGTCTCAAACAGGCACCTCGAGCATGGTATTCCAAACTCAGCTCTCAACTCATCACTCTTGGTTTTTCTCCATCCAAAGCCGATACATCTCTATTTATTTACCACAAGCACTCCATCACCATTTTTGTCTTGATTTATGTTGATGACATTATTGTGACTAGTTCCTCCGACAAGGCTATTTCGGCTCTCCTTCATGACTTGAATGATAATTTTTCTCTCAAGGATCTCGGTGACCTTCATTTTTTCTTGGGTATTGAAGTCAAGAAAACTCAAGATGGGCTTCTTCTTAATCAAGCAAAATATGCAAATGATTTAATTGCACGTGTTGGCATGGTACAGTGTACTACTTGTCCTACACCGCTCTCCAGTTCTGAAAAACTATCTTTGACCGATGGCACTCCTCTTGGTGCCATCGATAGCACAAATTATCGGAGTATTGTGGGCGGCCTACAGTACCTTACTTTAACTCGTCCTGATATATCTTTTGCTGTCAACAAAATATCTCAATTTTTGCATGCCCCCACTACCACTCATTGGACTGCGGCCAAAAGAATTTTACGTTATGTGCAAGGTACCATACATGTTGGTCTTACTTTTCAAAAGTCCAACTCTACACTTCTTAGTGGATTCTCAGATGCTGATTGGGCCGGTTGTCTTGACGATCGGCGGTCTACTGGAGGTTTTGCTGTTTTCTATGGTCCAAATTTAATTTCATGGAGTGCTCGTAAACAAGCCACTGTCTCCCGCTCTAGCACTGAAGCGGAATATAAAGCTCTTGCTAATGCTACAGCTGAATTAATTTGGATGGAAGCCCTTCTCAAGGAACTTGGCGTCTCTCTCAAAAATAAACCTTGTTTGTGGTGTGACAATCTTGGAGCCACGTATCTCTCTGCTAATCCGGTTTTTCACGCTCGCACGAAACATATTGAAATTGACTTTCATTTTGTCCGTGAACGAGTTGCAAGCAAGTTACTTGACATTCGATTTATATCAAGTAAAGATCAGCTGGCTGATGGTTTCACCAAGGCATTACCGACCAAGGAGTTTGATGAGTTCAAACGTAATCTCAACCTTTCCATGTCTTCCAAGGCTTAGATTAAGGGGGGGTATTAAATGTAATTTTGTTTCTCCTTCTTTGGTTCCTATACTTATGGTGTAGTACACCACTGTTGGAACCTTCCTTTTGTAATGCCACTGATGGGGCTTTTCCATCACTATTTAACATGTAACCGATCCCCCGAGAGGGGCATCGTTCTGCCCAAAACCAACAAACTTCACCTAGTCTTGGCGTCCTCGACTTTTCACATAACAAAGTATGTTCAATGTTCCCTTGTACATTGTTACTGTAAACAATTGTGACCGACAAAGGATTGGTTTTGAGATATTATTTTACCAAATTTGCTACATCTACTCTATCTCTCGAAATGCATGGAGTTGATACTTCCAGGCTATGCAACTCAACATGCATGCTTTCCATATTTTCCATCTCTGCATTCTACATATTTATGTTCACACATCATCCTACAATCTAGGTTTATGCGTCAATATTTTAAAATTTAATGGCATTTCAAAGCAGGGGCGATTGCATCACACCCAAGTGTGGTTGAGAAGGACGAATCCAATTTACTCTTCCTCAATGACTTTGATGGCGACCATGAATGCCTATCTACACATTAAAGACATGGCCGACCTAAGCTAGGATGATATAAGTTAGCCTCCATGAGAACACTTCAATATAGTTTAGACCGAAGAAACACCATTCATAGCAGCATGTGACAAATCGGCGGCCTATTGGGGGTATACAATTGGGTATGGGAAGGATAGAGAATTCGGCTACCACCGGTCATGCCACTTGAGCTAGTGATACTGTACAATGGGGTAGTACTAAATTAAGTTGGTTTTCTGTCAAGCTAGTAATGATCAGGCAGACCGACAAGACACCGGCTTCCTGATACATTCATAGCACCCACACAACAACACAGATTTGAAACAAATCGTAGACAACAAACACACTTCTCGTCTAAATCAACAGATGGGTTGACAACACATATTTATTTTCTTGCTTTATTTTTAGACTATTTTTTCGCTTTTGTTTGGCAATTATCCTCTCCTTATTCTGATTACCTTTTCATCAATTGATATCTCCACACTCTCATCAACGATTGGTATTTAAGCTCGTGAGGACATTACTTAACGCTGTACTCGTGATGGTTCATATAGCTGGAGCTGAACAATAGTGGTA
Organism: Avena longiglumis; assembly: GCA_030063025.1. Classification (NCBI taxonomy): domain Eukaryota; kingdom Viridiplantae; phylum Streptophyta; class Magnoliopsida; order Poales; family Poaceae; genus Avena; species Avena longiglumis. Next base: position 8,132,358 of record CP125979.1, read on the forward strand.
GCAATATAATTTCCCAGTTGGATTCCATGAAATTGCATAGGAGGAATAGTATCCATCATGTATATCGTGAAGACAACACCTGCCTAAATTATCCATGGCACATGGTCGAATTAGGCATGGGAATACGTAAGGAAACCGCCGCTAATTAGAACCCTCGCTCGCTACTCGTCCTCTCCACCTGTATGTATTGTATGTCATCTGACTCGGGTCCAACTAAAACTAGCCTACCCAGGGTCCACAGCCAGTAGCTCCTGCCCGTCACGACCAGCCGTGAGAACGGCTAACGGACGCGGTGCACGTAAGCCAATCAAGCAGCCAGTTTTCCGGAGCCGGTAGCTCCCCAGGAGTTTTTCTCCCGTTTTGCAGGCTTGCTCATTTTTTCGCTTGTACACACTTTTCTACGGGGCGGGTACAAGGGTCATTTTCGACAAAAGGCATTTTTTTCCAGTGATACACAAATTTTTGATTTGTATCCTTTAGCTTCTCTTGGACAAAAGGCTGACAAAGACATCTCAGCGGATCCGTATAAGCCATATATATCCACTCGGAGATAGCACAAGTCCAAATTCAGACAATGATGGAGATAAGTACAAAACACATGGCCATATGAATAATAATCTTGAAGCGCCTTTCCCCCGGTCTTCCTCTTCATAGAAGCATTATCATCAACTTTGGGCGGCAGCAACCTTCTCTACCACATTTGATTCTACGTGAAGAGATTGATTTTCTTTAATTTCATATAGATTTGGTTCTAGCATATGTGGTATGTTGTTAGTCTCCAAGATCTTGAGTTCTGTACAATGTTTTGATACTAACATGTGGTGTTTGCACGGTTGGTTTTGAGCAAAACAGATCTTTACACTGATATTATTGACTTCCCGGATCAATGCGTAAACTGAGTTTTTAAGTTTGATAAAGACAACTTCACCGACGCCTTTGACGTTCTTGAAACACGGAGCAACACACACTAGCTACAATGCATGCTATTACATAATCAACTATGTTCAGTTTTTTTTTATTCTCTGTTATATTCTTATATATTACTGTAAACAGTTTTGAAGACAAAGGATGGGCTTTGAGATATTATTTTACCGAATTTCTACACCTACTCCATCTCTCCAAATGCACGGAGTTGTTACTTCCGGGCTGTGCAACTCATCATGGTTGCTTTCCAATCATGTATCTTCAATTATAAATATACAAGACATGTGAGAAGTTGGTTTCCGTTAGGTAGACGATTTTATTCACGCTATACTTCGTGAGAGTATCCAACAATGGTATAGCACCCGCAATCATATCCATCTAGTTACATAATGACTTTGATGGAAACTACCAATGACCATCTAGTCACATAATGCACAATGTTTCTTGGACCAATGACTATCTCCACATTGAACATATGTCGAACCTAAGCTAGGATGATATATAAGTCAGCCTCCCTCAAAAAGTTTGGTATAGTTTAGGTCCAAGAAACATTGTGCATGGAAGTATGGGCCAGATTGGTGGTCCATTATGGATATACAACTGGGTTTGGGAAGGATCGAGAATTTAGTAACCACTGGTCCTGTGTGTCGAACTAGTGAGACAACACGTTATAGTAGTACTAAATTAGGCTGCTAAGACTAACCGGAAACAGGCTTGACTTGATGGTATCAGTGCAGCATCCATACAATTCCCCTTTGAAACTAACACTTAGACACAAAGCACCTCTGTTCTTTCCATATGAGTCAAAAAGTACGAAATCCAGAGAGGATATGGCTTCAACTATTTACTTCCTTTGTTTTTAAAACATTTTTTCTCTTTTGTTTTGCAATTATCATCCTTCGATCGTTATCCCGATTATCATTTCTTTGATTGATCTCTAATGTCTCATGAATTATTGATACTCAAGTTTGTGAGAACAATAATTAATGTTAGGCTCATAATGATTCGGACCGATGAAGTTGCACAAGAGTATTAGTAATATAATTTCCTGGTTGCGTTTCGTGAAACTCTGATGTCTCTCTTGTATAGCGAGGTACAACGTAGAATAAACCGAGTTGGTTTTTCTACTTCCTCCGTCCAGAAATAACTGAATTGAGTTTGTTTAGACTCGAATATATCTATACATTAGATATATTCAAGTCTAGACAAACTCAAGTCAGTTATTTCTAGACGGAGTGAGTATTAGTATTGAATCGTAGTACCGTCATAACTTGGAAATTGGCATCCATGTTCAAAAAATTGATATGGATGGTACTTATACCATTTTTCGTTGGATCCTGTCAAAAAAAATTCACGGTTTGATTTCTTTTAACCTTTTTCTAGGTACCATTTCATAGAAGCATTAGACCATCCACACCTTTGTACAAAGGCGGTTCAAATACCATTTTAAACCGGTTCACGGTACTACTGCTCCAATTCTTTGGTCAGATAGGAAAAAGCTATCCAATAAATTAAAAAATAAAATTTATAAAACAAAGGCTAATCCGTGTGAGGAGGAGAGGAATGAGAGTTTTTTTCTTTCTTTTTTTCTTTTTTTGGCGAAATGAGGAATGGGAGTTTCTTTAAAATGCCGCGTGCTGAGTAACAACGCATACTTGCTATAATCTACTGCTATTCACATAATCAACTATGTTCAATGTTCTTTTATATTTTACCAGGGAATCATATCCATCTAGTTACCCCTTTGTGTCCACACGATTACCATACAATGCGGCTTTGTGCATTTATATTTTGTAAATTTAACATCATCTCAAAGCTATATGGAGATTGCATACACCCAAGTGTGGCTGAAAATATGGAGATCACATCTTGCCCAAGTGTGGTTGAAATGGACATATCAAATTTACTCTAACTCAGTTTGATGGCTACCACCAACGCCCATCCACATATTAAAGATACACTCAACATAAACTAGAATGATATTTAAGTTAGCATCCATGAAAATAGTTTGGTATAGTTTAGGTCAAAGAAGCACCGTGCATGGCAATATGCACCAAATTGGCGGCAAATGGGGATATACAACTAGGATTGGGAAGGATCAAGAATTTAGTTACCACTCGTCATGCGAGTTGAGTTAGTCAGACATCCAAATATGGTAGTGTTAGAATAATTTTTTGATTTAGTCGATGGTACATAGAATGGTATTTTAATATATGATAGTTCTTTCTAGCCCATTCTAGTGATGTCCATTTGTCTCACTCAAAGAAGATGACCACATCGAGCCCTATTTTTAATTAGATCCACCGGGGAACGTATGTCCGGAGTAACAGCCCTAGAAGATTCACCGGAGGACAGCAAGATGAGGCAGGGGTATCTGCTAGGGGTGCGACGTGTTTCCACAGTCCTGTGGCAAGGTCCACATTATCAAGAGGGCATGACTCTCTGGCGAGGCGGATGTACATCCATGAGCAAAAGTAGCAACTTCATAGCGCAATATAATTTTAAGATCTATACCCCGTCAAATATCAGACTTGGCTCATGCGCATGACTTTGCTCTGAGCAACATGTGAAACAAGATTGTGTTGGTTGGATCTTGGAGCTATTTTTCTGGACACGGGAGTTATCTCTACGAAACCAAGCACACAGATAGCTAAGGAAACCGAATATAAATGTCACAATGCGACCAAAGTTGACTTTTCTTTTGTTACCACCAGGCATCAAATTGTAGGTGCATCTCCACAACTTGGCAATTGGCATCCATATTAGTTGGTCGATTGCTTTACAAGCTACGGTATGTGATTGCCAACCAAAGCAAACAAGTTAAGCACCCCGATGGACCTAAATGTACATTGTCTTACCTTAGGAATTTCAGCATCAACTTTAACCTTTGTTTTATGCTCATTTTGCGTGGGACCATGACACTTTTGATATGTATTTTACCTGTGTTCCAACCAAATGATTATCCTTGCAAATTCCTCTATTTTGCACCTTCAATCCTATTAAATTACTCTGATTTTATTCATGTGTTTTGTAGTTTGTGATCAAAGAATCCCTAAATTATCCACGCACCCGCACAGTAGAATAACGTTGGGAGATACATATGGAAGCCGCCGCTAAATTTGAACCCTCACTCGCTGCTAGTCCTCTACGCCTGCGTGCCATCTGACTGAGGTCCAACTAACACTGGCCTACCTCCACTATATGCCTCTCTCTCTAGCCTCTCTCTAGCCAGCAGCCCCCGACCGTCGCGACCAGCCATGAGCAGACGCGGGGCATACATGCTAAATAATTAGGAAGTCTTCCCGAACCGGTAGCTTGGACGTTATGGAAGCACAGTAGCAAGACATACTAGCTACAACATATACTATTCATGTAATCAACTAATTGTACAACTACTCCATCCCTCGAAATGCATGGAGTTGTTATACCCCAGTCCTGTATTCATATGTGAGAAGTTGGTTCTGAGTTGGTGGATGATATTATGCACGGTATATTACTTGAGAGTATTCAACAATGGTGCGACACCGGCAATCGTATCCATCTAGTTACATATTTATGTCGACATATCATCCTACAATATGAGGGTGTGCATTTATATTTTCAAATTTAATATCATATCAAGTGTGGTTGAAAAAGACATCCAATTTACTCAATCTCAGTGAGTTTGATGGCGATCGCCAATGTCTATCCACATATTAAAGAGACATCCAACCTAAATAGAGTGATATATAGTTAGCCTCCACAAGAAGACTTTGGTATAGTTTAGGTCGAAGAAACACCGTCCATGATAGTATGATGAAAATTGGCGGCCAATTAGGGGTATACAACTGGGATTGGGAAGGATCGAGAATTCAATTACCACTAGTCATGTGATTTTAGTTAGTTAGATTACCCCATGTGGTAGTACTGGAATCCACCGTTGATTTATGTGAGGGTAGAATGGTCTTTTAGTGTAAAAAATTGGGTTTCTTGGCTCCATTCTCCTCTCCGGATGGTGATGTCTTATTGTCTGGCTTGATGGGTGGCGACTACATCACTCCCTTCGCAATTCGATGCTCCAGGACAATAATCACCGGAGGCCAGCTAGACGAGGCATCACCCGGTTAGGGCTCGTTTTGCTCAGGTGGTTTAAACGGGATTATTGGGTACAACCCCGCAGGGTTTGGGTGAAAACACCTGCAACACCCAAAACCGGCCAAAACCACAACGACTGAGCAGCGACAGAAAGGCGAGCGGCACCTTGTGTCTTGAAAAAAACAGGGAATCACCGTGGTTTCTGGGGACTCCGGGGGCTAATCCCAGCCAAAACCGGCCTAGAAAACAGCCCACTAGTGTTTTCTGTTGTGTTAGGATTGGGCCGGTATTGGAAAACCCTCCAGCAGCGACCACCAACTGCTCCTGGACTTGTTAATCAGACAATTGAATGTGTGGTTTCACTTTTGTGCTAAAAGCCGGCCGCCGTGTTTTGTACTAGTCATCATCATCGCTCAACCAGATTAGATCAGGATGACTTAGATCGAATACACGAAAGGGGGTTCACTGCAAAAGTACAGTCACTTAGGAGACGACCAAGCGGGCGTGTAAACGTAAATTAGTCATAGTTCTGCACGCTGCTCGCACGATTTAGATCAGATGGTCTGAAATTGACGGATGCACGGATGCACGGATACACGGCGCTTGGGTAAGATATGTTGCCTATTAAAAGTAGTGTAAATATATTTGTTTCACAAAATTAAACATCTTATATTTTAAAACGGAGGGAGTAGGTGGGATAAAGTTGGACAAGTGAGATTTGTTAAAATTTCTGGTTCTAAAAATGAGATCCCACTTGTCCTGCTCTTGTACCCTTAGTTGCCACTCTGTGTCTTCTTAAATTTCTACCTCGTCGATCCGATTCACGGGACGAATTATTCTTAGATACTTCTAAATGAATATATAAACACCGAAACGCACCACGATCAACCTCAATTGTGTGTGTCAGAGTCCACAATGTATGCTAGTGCTTGCGAGTGGACAAAATTATTGGGATGGCGAAAACCTTGTTTTCTTTTCTCCCCCACGCGAGAGCCACCGCCACTCCCCAGATTCGTCCTTTCCGGTCCCTCTCCCCCTTCATCTGGCGGTCATGCCGACAGATAGAGGAATTGGACAAGTGACATGCCGGCTCAGGAGGAGTAACAACAGCACGTCGTCAACACGGTCTGTAGGTCGAAGATGAAGGACATCTTGAGGATTTCGTTGTAATTTTCGTTTTTCTTGTAGTGCTTTGTACGTCCGTATGTTTCTTTTAATATTAAGGTCCTTTCCGCAAAAAAATTGATTGGGATGGAGAGAGATGGACTACTTGTACCATTTCTCGTTGGATCCTGTTCACGAGGTTTGATTTCGTTTAACCTTTTTCTAGGTACCATTTCATAGAAGCATTAGACCATCCACACCTTTGTACAAAGGCGGTTCAAATACCATTTTAAACCGGTTCACCATATTCTAGTGCTCCAATTCTTGTGTCAGATAGGAAAAAGCTATCCAATAAATTAAAAAATAAATTTTATAAAACAAATGCTAATCCGTGTGAGGAGGAGAGGAATGAGAGTTTCTTTTTTTTTTCCTTTTTTTTTGGCGAAATGAGGAATGGGAGTTTCTTTAAAATGCCTCGTGCTGAGTAACAACGCATACTTGGTATAATCTACTGCTATTCACATAATCAACTATGTTCAATGTTCTTTTATATTTTACCAGACAATCATATTCATCTAGTTACCTCTTTGTGTCCACACGTTACCATACAATGCGGCTTTGTGCATTTATATTTTGTAAATTTAACATCATCTTAAAGCTATATGGAGATTGCATACACCCAAGTGTGGCTGAAAATATGGAGATCGCATCATGCCCAAGTGTGGTTGAAATGTACATATCGAATTTACTCTAATACAGTTTTATGGCTACCACCAACGCCCATCCGCATATTAAAGACACACTCAACCTAAACTAGAATGATATATAAGTTAGCCTCCATGAAAATAGTTTGGTATAGTTTAGGTCAAAGAAGCACCGTGCATGGCAGTATGCACCAAATTGGCGGCAAATGGGGGTATACAACTAGGATTGGAAAGGATCGAGAATTTAGTTACCACTCGTCATGTGAGTCGAGTTAGTGAGACATCCAAATATGGTAGTGTTAGAATAATTTTTTGATTTACTCGAGGGTACGTAGAATGGTATTTTAATATATGATAGTTCTTTCTAGCCCATTCTAGCGATCTTAGTTTGTCTCGCTCAAAGAAGGTGACCACCGCGAGCCCTATTTTCAATTAGATGCACCGGGGCACGTATGTCCGGAGTGACAGCCCTAGAAGATTCACCGGAGGACAGCAAGATGAGGCAGGGGTATCTGCTAGGGGTGCGACGTGTTTGCACAGTCCTATGGCAAGGTCCACATTATCAAGAGGGCACGACTGTCTGGCGAGGCGGGTCACGGGTGGACATCCACGAGCATAATAGTAGAAACTTCATAGCGCAATGTAATTTTAATTAAGATCTATACCCCATCAAATATCAGACTTGGCTCGTGCTCAAGACTTTGCTCTGAGCAACATGTGAAACAAGATTGTGTTGGTTGGATCTTGGAGCTAATTTTCTGGACACTGGAGTTATCTCTACGAAACCAAGCACACAGATAGCTAAGGAAACCGAATATAAATGTCACAATGCGACCAAAGTTGACTTTTCTTTTGTTACCACTAGGCATCAAATTGTAGGTGCATCCCCACAACTTGGCAATTGGCATCCATATTAGTTGGTCGATTGCTTTACAAGCTATGGTATGTGATTGACAACCGAAGCCAACAAGTTAAGCACCCCGACGGACCCAAATGTATATTGTCTTACCTTAGGAATTTCAGCATCAACTTTAACCTTTGTTTTATGCTCATTTTGCGTGGGACCATGACACTTTTGATATGTATTTTCCATGTGTTCCAACCAAATGATTATTCTTAATACCATTGTGTCTTCTCCTCTGCAGGTTATTTATCGAGCCACGGCTACCCTTCGATCATGGACTATTCTCCAACGCATGGAGTTTCACGATTTATTTGTGGAGGGATGTACACGATTGGAGGACACGACGAGGGATATTTTTTTCCGACATGGTTGACCGCGTGATTTAAGGATTGATCTATCTTAGATTGAATATCTTAGATTGAAGACAATTATTTGGATATCGCTTTTTTATAATGCTTGTCTACTTTTTTATTCCCTGTATCTTAGTTATACAGAGGCCGGGTGTAAACATTATTTATGATAATAAATGCGCCCATTTCCAAAAAAAAAATGATTATTCTTGCAAATTCCTCTATTTTGCACCTTTAGTCCTATTAAATTACTCTGATTTTATTCATTTGTTTTGTAATTTGTGATCAAAGAATCCCTAAATTATCCACGCGCCCGCACCGTAGAATAATGTTGGGAGATACATATGGAAGCCGCCGCTAAATTTGAACCCTCACTCCCTGCTAGTCCTCTACGCCCGCGTGCCATCTGACTGAGGTCCAACTAACACTGGCCTACCTCCACTATGTGCCTCTCTCTAGGCGCAGTCCACAGCCAGCGCCCCAGACCGTCGCGACCAGCCATGAGCAGACGCGGGGCATACATGCTAAATAATTAGGAAGTCTTCCCGAGCTGGTAGTTTGGACGTTATGGAAGCACGGTAGCAAGACATACTAGCTACAACATATACTATTCATGTAATCAACTAATTGTGCAACTACTCTATCCCTCGAAATGCATGGAGTTGTTACTTTCGGATTGTGCAACTCAGCATGCTTGCTTTCTAGTCTTGTATTCATATGGGAGAGAAGTTGGTTCTGAGTTGGTGGATGATATTATATATGCACGGTATATTACTTGAGAATATTCAACAATGGTGCCTCACCGACAATCGTATCCATCTAGTTACATATTTATGTCGACACATCGTCCTACAATATGAGTGTGTGCATTTATATTTTCAAATTTAACATCATATCAAGTGTGGTTGAAAAAGACATCCAATTTACCCAATCTCGGTGAGTTTGATGGCAATCGCCAATGTCTATCCACATATTAAAGGCACATCTAACCTAAACTAGGTTGATATATGGTTATCCTCCACAATAACACTTTGGTATAGTTTAGGTCGAAGGAACACTCTGCATGGCAGTATGCGCCAAATTGGCGGGCAATTGTGGGTATACAACTAGGATTGGGAAGGATCGAGAATTCAATTACCATTAGTCATGTGATTTTAGTTAGTCGGATTACCCCATGTGGTAGTAGTGGAATCCACCATTGATTTATGCGAGGGTAGAATGGTTTTTTAATTTACAAAATTTGGTTTCCTTGGCTCCATTCTCCTCTACGGAATGAGATAGATGTCCGTTTGTCTGGTTCGATGGGCGGCGACCACATCGCTCCATTCGCAATTTGATGCACCGGGACTATAATCACTAGAGGCCCGCTAGACGAGGCATCACGATTAGGGACTTCAGCCGCCAGTGCGGCGTGTTTCGCAGCCCGTGGCAATGTCCACATGACCGGAGAGTGTGGCTGCCGGTCCGGTGGTGGTGGCCATCCACAAGCAATGACGACAACTTTGCGCGAAATGAATGGAAACAATGTAGTGTAATGCTAAGAGCCATATTCCATCGATTATCAGATTTGTCTGGTGCTTGCTTGGAAGAACGAAGAATTCCGAGACGCGTTTCTAACACCGGGAACTAAGCGGCACACAACAAAAGTGCGCATGTGCATGTTCAAAGACAATATTATGTTAATTAATCGACGGTGGCCTGCATTCCTAACTGTGCACATATACTATACTAACAGATTGTTTACAAGCTAAGGTATGTATACTTCTTATGATCAGTTCAGATGGTGCCACATGGAGAACAGATCACCATCGACGCAACTGGTGAGGCAATTGCATGCTCCGGCGTCAGGTCCTCTCCAGTGTCGTCACTGCGTGATCTTCAACGTCAGAGAATTCAAAGCGCAGTCGATAGCAAAGAAACGGATTGATCTATCGATGTCGACATGGCCGTCTCTAGCTCCATCGCGTTTTTTTTAAATTCCTATACCCCGTTTAACCGATTCGTCGACAAATTGATCTTCAGAAAAGGATCAGTCGAAGAATTACTCGACATACTTTGGAAACAAACTAGTACTACTGCAAAACGTACGTGTGTAGTAGTACCAGCGAAATCGTACGTACTTACTCCTTTCGTTTTAAAACATAAGATATTTTAGATTTGTAAATAAAATAAATTTATATTTATTTTAGTAAGTAGGTTTACTTAACTTTGGGATGAATCTATGTACTAAAAAAAGTCTGAATTCATTTTCTTCATAAACCTAAAACATCTTATATTTTAAAACGGAGGGAGAACATACAGTCCAACGGACTTCCCGTTTGGCTGCTGTAGACTTCCAGCGTCTTTGAACGAGGTGTACGCAGAATCCATCTTGTGTATGTCGTCGTCGAGACGGAGCTGTCGACCACTCGATGTCATAGACACGGGGATAAGTAGGGAAAGCGCCGCCGTGCGTCCCCGTGCGTTTCAGACGCAGGCCCAACTGAACTGAACGCGCGCGCCTTCCTCCACCGCGTACCACTAGCTAGGCCCGGCCGGTGCACCACGAACCGTACCAGCTCACATCGTTCCTCACCGGCTGGTAGGGCAGGACGTGGTGCAGGCAGGTTTGGAGTTCAGTTCGTTCCAAAGTTGCGGACGTGGAGAAACGCCTTTTTCATTTGGAAAGAATCCATTTTAAACCCTGAACTCAGCGATCTGAACACTTAAATCAAAATCGTGTAGTTCGCACCCTAAACTCTTTAATCCCGGTCTAAATTAGACACCGGACCTATTTGACTCGGTTGACCAACACCACATAGTCAATTTTTTGTGGAGCCCAGTGCAGGCGCACTATTTGCCCGGCCTATGTGCCGGCCCTAACGAAACGGACTTCTATTTTTTTTTAAAATCAATACCACGTTATATTTATAGTAGAAAATAGTACATGGTAGAGATACATAAACTGACTCCATCGATTATAAGATAAAGTTTAAAGAAAACTAGCAAATCTTTGAGATCTTCAATCTCTTTTTTCTTTCAAGATATAATCTTGCACTTTTTTTTAAGACAGCCGAACACTGACAGATATCAAACTATAACCTGTAAATATCAATAAAAGTTCTCCCATATGTTTTTAAGCCACAGTGTCAAAGTTACGTGCACGCGCGCAACTATTAGGATAATCAATTAACATCGTCAAGTGATCCAACATAAGCACTCCAGGGAAAATTAATCGAACATCCTAATCGACATCATTGGCGAACCAACGGGACGAATCACCATTGTCGAAGACGTAGCAGACGTGACAAAAAATGCGAGGATAATCCTCCTCGCGACAGCCATGAGAAAACGTCCAAAATCGATCCTGTGAAGAAATACCTGAAGGACTGTACCTATAGAATCTAAATCTTTTAACAACACCATTAGCGCCACGAAAGAGATCCGGTCATCGAATGAAAGGTCAAAGATCACTTCTTATAGACAGTGACATCTTCATTAAAACAGAAGTCAAAAATCTTCATTAACACATAAGTCAAAAATATGACAATCAAAACACTAATCTAATATCTAAAAACACTACTTTTATTGAAAACTCTCCACCCATAGATTGGGTTCTCCATCCCTCCTGGCGCCGGCAAAACCGGCCAGAGGAGGGAGAACCGATCTATGGAGGAGGCGAAGATACTGTGGCTAAGTCAGGAGAGCAGGGGGCGGCAGAGAGGTACATGATGCAAACGGACTTGTATTTTGGTTGATCCCACTTGTGTCTTCTTAAATTCGTATCCCGTTGACCCTATTCGTTCGACGAATTTTTTTCAGATACTTCTAAATGAGTGTATAAATGGTGTGATTGAGCGGCCCAAAGTCCACAATGTATACCAGTGCTGGTGAAACGTGACGTAGTACGGCCAAAATGGTTGGAATGGAGAGAGATGTATTGTGATTTCTCGTTGGGTCCTGTCAAATTCCTTCTCACGGGTTGAGTTGGATCCTGTCAAATTCCTTTTCACAGTTTGTATAGTTCTTCTCTTTTATTTCTTTGTTTCTTTTTCCTCTGTTATGGCCGCTTGGCTGAGTTTGTAACTATAAGGTAGAGCCATCCTCTACCTTTATCAATAAAAAAAATATTTTTTTAATACTTTTCTCGGTTCCTTTCCATAGAAGGATTAGATCATTCGCACCTTTGTACAAAGGCATACCATTTTATTCCGGTTCACTACATAATAATGCTCCAATACCTTGTATCAGATAGGAAAAGTTGTTGGTTCGGCTCATATCCAGTAAATTACAAAAAATATTTTAGAAAACAAATGCTCATCCGTATGCGAATGTGCGAGGAGAGGAAAGGGTGTTTCTTTAAAATACAACACATACTGGCAATAATCTATATATGCTATTCATATAATCAACTATGTTCAATGTTCTTTTATATATTACCGGGGAATCGTATCCATCTAGCTACATATTTGTGTCCACGCACATCTTACAATATGTTTTATGCATTTATATTTTCAAATTTTACGTCATCTCAAAGCTATATGGAGACTGCCTCACAACCAAGTCTGGCTGAAAATATGGAGATTGCATCACACCCAAGTGTGGTTGAAAAGGACAGATCCAATTTACTCTACCTCAGTAGGATGGCTACCACCAATGCCTATCAACATATTAAAGATATGTCCAACTTAAACCGAGATGATATATAAGTTAGCCTCCATGAGAGAACTTTGGTATGGTTGAAGAACCTCATGCATGGCAGTATGCACCAAATTGGTGGCCAAATGGGGGTATACAACACGTAAAAAAAATGGGGGTATACAACTAAGCATGGGAAGGATCGAGAATTCAGTTACCAGTAGTCATGCAAGTTGAGTTGGTTGGACTTTCCAAGGCGGTAGTACTAGGACCACACGGTTGATTTACTTGAGGGTAGAATGCATAATGTGTTTCTGGCACCATTCTCCTCTTCCAATGGCGATGTCCATTTGTCTCGCTTGAAGAAGGTAACCATCGGGCCCTATTTGCAATTTGACACAACATGGCATGTATGTGCGGTGACAGTCCTACAAGATTCATCGGAGGCTGGCTAGACGAGGCATCACATGTTTAGGGGACCGAGACGGGTGGCCATCCACGAGCTACGGTGGCAACTTCATTGAGATCTGAACCAAAACAATCAGTGTAATTTTAAGAGCCCATCGATTATCATATTTGGTTATCATATTTGGTTGGTGCTTGGGCCTTTGCTTCGAGAAACATGCGAAGCAAGATTTTGCTATGTGGATCTTGGAGCTAACTTCAAGAGTTATTTCTACAAAACCAAGCACATATAGCTACGGAAATGGAATAGAAATGTCACAGCACACCAAATTTTTAAAAAGTGACTTTGGGTTTGAAGGGCCCTCCAAGCGATTCAATAGAAGATTTTTAGGTGCTTACAAGAGAACCTCGCTAGCACTTGAACTTCAAATCTTGGTAGGAAATGTATCAACATCTCCCAACCATCCAGGCTAAGCCTCGGTTTGGCTGCGGCCAAATTTGATTTCCTTTTGGTACCGCCATACATCAATTCGTAGGACGTGATGCACACATACTAAACAATTAGCCAGTCTTCCGGAGTGAGTAGCTTGGACTTTCTGGAAGCATGGTAGCAACATATACTTGCCACACCGTGTACTATTCACGTAATCAATCATGTTCTTCGTTCTCTTATATATTACTACAAACAATTGTGACAAATGAAGGATCGATTTTGAGATATTATGGCTTTATGGCTTCGACTTTATGGCTTCGACTTGATTGCATCACACCCAAGTTTGGTTGAAAAAGACACATCCAATTTACTCCATCTGAGTTTGATGGCGATCACCAACGCCTATCCGCATATTAAAGGCACATCCAACCTAAACTAGGTTGATATATAGTTATCCTTCACAAGAACACTTTGGTATAGTTTAGTTCGAAAGAACACTCTGCATGGCAATATTCGCCAAATTGGCGGCCAGTTGTGGGTATGAGCCAAATTGGCGGCCAGATGGGGATATAGACCTGGGCTTGGGAAGGATCGAGAATTCAGTTACCACTAGTCGTGTGATTTTACTTAGTGAGACCACCCCAAGCGGTAGTACTGGAATCCACCACTAATTTACATGAGGATAGAATGGGCTTTGAAAGTACAAAATTGGTTCACTTGGCCCCATTCACCTCTCCAGGTGGAGATGTTTGCTTGTCTCGCTCGACGGGCGGCAACAACCGTCCTCCATTCGCAATTTGACGCACCGGGCCAAGATTCACCGGAGGCCGGCTGGACGAGGCATCACGCGTTAAGGGGGTTTCAGCCGCCTCGGGTGACGGTACTATGTACTGTAGTAGACAGATCACCCACGTACTGTCAGGAATGATGAAAAGGAAGCCCGAGCCTCCTAATTGTATACTAGTATGTCTTATCTTCATCACCCACATCGATGTTGGCTAGCTAGCTTGCTTTCGGACACCGCCAAACCGGGAACTAGCTAGGCACGAAGCACCGAGTGCTTACCGACAAAAATGTGCCTTTGCCCGCTCAAAGACGATATGTTAATGAATCGCCCGCTGGCCTGCGTTGCCAACTGTGCACATCATATACTACTAACAGACTGTTTAGAAGCTTAGAAATGTGTACTTTTGACGATCAGTCAGATGGTGCCACATGGAGGTCAGATCACCATCGACGCAACTGGCGAGGCAATTGCTCCGTCCGGCATCAGGTTCCAGGAAACGCTGACGGATCATACTCCTATCAGTCACTCGATCAAACCCCACCAGCGTGGTGGCTCTTGACTCCGGATCATTATAACTGAAGTATTCGTAATGCGGTTTAGTACTACTGCCTCTGTCGCGAGGGGAAAAATAGCGTCGTCTGACCATGCGTGCCATGCTTGCTCGATCGGTCCTCTCCAGTGTCGTCAGTCGTCACTCGTCACTGCGTGGTCTGCAATGTCCTGAATTCAAAGCGGACCTCGCCTGTCGATAGCAAGAAACGGAATCATCGATCGGTCGACAACGACGCGTCGTGTCTCTAGCTCCTCGATCGCGTCTTCTTTCAGTTCCTACCCCGTCGAACCGATTCATCGACGAATTGATCTTCAAAAAACGATCCGTCGAAGATGCATGTATGCGCGGCGATCGACGTCGATGGTGCGATTGAGCGAGCCAGGTCCCCAATACCGGCCGGACATACGTACGGACAGACGAATCCGATGGATGTCGCGTAACGGGGTGTGCGCTATCAGAGAGCTGGGAAGGTGTGATTTCTGCAAGGCTACTGATGAGGACCTAGTACATATGCGCTAGTCTCGTGCTCGCATGCTCAGCGGTATTGGGAGGAAGCCCGCACGGTACTGGATATCAAGCTTTCACGACTGCATAGCAGCTCATGGAGTAAGGATATTTTGCGTGATCCCATGTTCAGAGAGGACCAACGTGCACTCATCATCAGTATCATGTACTCATCGAGGAATAAATGGGCACATGAGGAGAATGGCTACCATCCTATTGCCTCAATGATGAAGATTAGAGGTGAACTGAACTTGCTGGAGTTTAAGGGGGAAAAGGTCAAGGTGGTGGCGGGGCAGTGCTCGAGACCACCTGACCCGGGTTGGATAAAAATCAACACCGATGGCGCCATCGATGCGGGTAATAGAAAAGGAGGAGGAGGAGGTGTGGCACGGTCACACTTATCTTTCCTTGCTGCTTGGAGTAAACCTTTCGACGGAGTAACATATCCTCTTATCGCTGAAGTTTCGGCTCTCAGAGATGGTGTGATTTTTGCTAAGTTAAGAGGCTTCTCTCATGTCGTGGTGGAGCTGGATAGTTTAGAGGTTGTGAACCTATGGTCTTCACGTCAGATTGATCACTCAATTGTGCCACCTATCGTGGATGGAATTGGTGGGTTGGTTTCTAGTTTTGAGTCTTTCTCCAGCATTGTAAGGCGAACGGCTAATAACTCTGCTCATTTGTGTGCAAGATTAGCCTGTATTTTAGAGTTTACTAGTAGTTGATGAGAGCCCGTTTTTTCCTTTCTACTGGAGAAAAATCCATCTTGTACATATCGTCGTCGAGACAGGGCTATATATCGACTGCTCGGTGTCATATACACGGGGATCGGTACGAAAAGCGCAGCCGATTTTGAACCCTCGCTCGCCATTTTTCCGCTCCCCATACGAAAAATAATTCTATGGAACCTGGTCCACGGATTCATATGCGTGGACTAACTCTAACAATTGACACGTGGCATGCTTGACAGTTTAGTTCTAAAAATAGACAACAAAATTCTGTAATTTTTCTCTCTCCAGGACACATGTCATTTGCTAGAGTTGATCCACACATAGAAATCCGTGGACCAGGTCCTATAGAATTATTTTCCCATTCTAAAGTTTTTTTTTTGAGAAAAAAAAGACAGCACAACGTCCATTTTTGGACTGATACAACGAAAATCTTGGGGCAACAACAAAAAAACATGCCCAAGAAAAAAAAATGAAAGACACGGTGAGTCGACTAAACACCGGTGATTCGCCACCGCTGCGCCCTCCGAAATAGTCCCACCACACTTCTAGAACTCCGAAACGCCCAACACCAGACAACACCTTCAAGAAGGAACACGCCGCTAAGACATCGTTGTTGCCTGGCCCAAAGCACTGACCTAGGGTTTCTCCCGGCACTCAGGGTATAGTGGATTGGGGCTATCCGCGACACCCTTAAGGAAGGAATGGTGCCACCCGAAGGCGGCACCGCATCAGGGTCGAACCGACAAGGATTTCTCCCTAGCCCCACCCACAAAAAAACCTCGGATGCTTCAGAGCATCTCCACCATACTCGCCATCCACCAGCACACGCCACCACGATCTTGTATACACCCGCGTCATCATCTCTTCAAGCTCATAGGCAAGCAGCCCGCAATGATGGAGGGACATGCCAAAGTTCTAGCGAGGTACAGCAGCGCAACGACTAGCGGGAGGAGCCCACCTCCACCACCATGAGGCGGTCGTCGACTGGACATAGGCAGCAAGAGCACAGCAGGCCCGGGCCCCAGGGTCTCGTAAAGCTCTCCCTTGCCGGATTCGTGTTCGCCACCGTCGAGCAGAAAGGGCCACAGCAACAGAGGAGCCGACCCTCCCTAGCCCAGATCGGGCCCAAAGGGGCCGGATCTGAGCCGACGGGAGCAGCCTGCCCACACCACCGCAGGGCCCCCGCCGCGCGCACGCCGGAGCCGGCACCGCTGCCCACAGGCCCCTGGCGCCACCGCAAGCACCAGGTCGCGTCATCCCGAGCTGCACCGCCGCCAGAGGGGAGCTGACCCCGACCGCCCCTAGCGACGCGGGAAGAGGAGAACCTCTGCCGCCGCCACCGCCCGGCTTAGCCCGATGACCGCCGCGGCGTCGCGAAGGGAGGAGGAGGAGGTCGTTGGTCGAGGCGGGAGGGTCGCGCCCGTCGCCCTCGTGGGGGGGGGGGGGGGGGGCGGGGGGCCGCGTTCGAAAAAGATACTTATGCAATTTTTGTTTCATTTCGTAGCATGCTCCCTCCTAACTCTCTGTTGGTCCGGTGGCTTTGAATAGTTACGACTAATATAATGATATAAGCTCGTGCCTGGGAGGAAGGAGCCATTCAGAAAGCGTTCACTAACTGGGAGGAAATACATTTACTAAATAGGTTTTCGTCTCGCTATATTAATATAGCAACCACATGATACAACGGTATAGTTATTGGGGCCTGAGCATATACAAGCCCCCTCCCCCCCCAACAAAGAAAAGAGAGAAACAAAACAGAAAACAAATTCAACATTGATAGATTGACTAAACAAAGATGGCTCGCAACCGATGCTTCCCTGAAGAAGTCCCATTGGGCTCCTAAAACTCTGAAACGTCGCATGTCAAGCAACACCTTTAAGAAGAAAAGCGACAAGGACGACGCTGCTGCCTAGGCCTATCCTATGATTTCCCCCGTACGCGGAGGTGAGCGGGAAAGGGGTACACCCGATGACCTCCAAGAATGAATGGCGACACCCACCGGCGTCACCCTGACAGTGTCGGAGTACCGACTGGGATTTCTCCTGACCCCCTCCCCCAAAAAACTACTACCCCAGGTGCTTTCAAGTTTGCCCACAAACATGCACCACCACAGTCTTGACGCCACCTTCGTCGTTTCACTATGAACACCATCGTGACGCCTAGAGGATAGACTAACATAGCGTAAAAAAGGGGTGTGATAGCCCTGTAGGGGGCGAGAGGGAACTAACACCACCGTCGTAGGGTAACTGACCGGAAACGGCAGTAGGAGTACACCAGACCTCCCTGTCCTAGTCGGGCCCAAAACAGGCCCGCAAAGCTCCCGCCGCCATGTTGCATCAAGCCAACGACAATGCCGCCACCACCCCAAAACCTAGCTCCCCAACTCCACCTCTAGGGGACAGCATCAATGCCAACTGCGCCGGTGTAACATCCCTAAATTCATATTCCAAAACTCATTCATATCATCCATGCATCCATCATCATTTAGGGTTTCAAAATCAAAGCCATTTCAGAAAAACAGAAACTTGATGCTATGATTTCATGTGGCAAATTTAATTCGAATGGCCATCACCCTTTGAAACTTGAATGTTTAGGAACTTGTTTGCTTGCCTCCATTGTTGGAAAGTTTAGGTGTAAAAGTTTGACCAAAGTTTTCAACTTGGAAATAAATTCAAAACCCTATTTTTAAACATTTGCAAACCAAAGGCAAAGTCTCTGTTTGTTTTAAGTCCAAGCTTGACCAAGCCCTTGCAGGGTAACCACATGGTTAAATAACTGATTTTTGAAACCACAGTACCCTGCAAAAATCCCCAGAATTGTTTGAATTCAAAAAGGATTTGAATTCATATCTAAATCATTCCTGAAAACCAAAATAGAAAAGGAAAAGGAATAAACAAAATAAAAAGGCCGCGCGCCAGGTTTCTGGCCCAGCATCGAATCGAGCCCAACTAGCCCACCCGGGGGTTTTCTTTTTCTCTCTCACGTGGCACACACTCGATCGTGGCTGACGCTCCCTCCGATTATTTCGCTGACCAGCAGGCCCCGTCCACGTAGCCCTCGTCCTCCCCAAACCGCGCCCGCGACCACGTCGCTGCTGCAGTCAAGTCCGGTAATGGCGCGGTGTAATTGACCATTAATCAGCAGGCGTTTCCTGTCGCACCTGAGCCTATTTAACCCTCTCTGCCTCGCGAGCATTCTCCCCCATTCACCTCGCTCACTCCGCCGCCAGGCTGCGCGCAATTGCCTTCGAAGCTCCGCAGAACCGAGAACTCCGGCGACCAAATACGGTGAGCCTCGACCACCCCTCCCTCTCTGGTTCAAACGAGGATGATCAGAATGTTCTTGCGCACCCTCTGATACTTTTATTTTGGCCGCTAGTGACCCAGGTTGTCATCTCCGTCCACAGCCGAAACCACCTGCGCCGCCGACAAACTTCGGCGACCAATTAAGGTAAATCCAGACCGCCCCTTGCCTCCTCCCTCACACGAGCCTGTTCGCCTGTGTCTTGCGCATGTACTGATGCCGCTCGTTCGTGCTAGGGCGACGCCAAACCTCGGCAAGGACCACGTCTGCCAGCTACTGTCGCCGCCCGTAACTCCGACGAGCTCCAGAGACCGTCTCCGCGCGCCCCTTCGCAAGCCAGCACCACGTCGAGCTTCAGCACGCCACTGCGATTCCCGTAAGCATCTCCCTTCCTCCCCGGGCGACCTAGAACGCCGGCGCCACCGTAGTCAGACGCGCCGCCGCCAGTCAACGCCGCTAGCGCCGCCAGTTTGTGGCTTGATGGTTGTGTCTGTTGGATCCAGATCGTAGGGCTAGGATAGATTGTAAATGAAGGGGTAAGCGCGCATCTGAGCCGCCAGATCCCACTTAGATCCTGCGGTCCGCAGAGCGCGATCCAACCGAAACGGTATGCGCCAGTGAGACTGCGACACGTGGCTAGAGTTTAAATCAAAAACAGAATTTAAACCAGATTTAGATCCAAACTTCAAACAGCTATAACTTTTGATTGCCACGTTGGAATTTTGCAAACTTTATACCGTTGGATTCAGTGAATCAAGGCCTTTCTGATTATGCAAAGTGTTTAACAAATAGTAACCATTAAAATGACTTTGTTTGTAGAAACAAGTTTAGGCCCCTTTTGATTATAGTTTTTGTTTAGCAATTTGTTTTAGGGTTAAATAAGTTTAGTTGGCAAACTTGTGACTTGTTAAGTTTCTGTAAACATGTACATGCTTGGTAGAGTTTTCAAAATCACCACTTAGTAAATTCTTGCATGCATGCATTCATATTATTTTTGATTGTATATAAATTGTGTGTAATTGTATGCCACAAATCTTTGTGTAGATTTTGCTAGTGACTGTGACTGTGAGGAGTGCTACTCTCCACATTACCAAGGCAAGTGATATTTTTCATAAATATTTCCATCCTATGTTTTGAACTAGCATTAGATATTTTGCTAAGTCTTGCATGCTACTTTGTCAAATGATATGTTGGGAAATCCTATGTAGTTTAGAATGGTAGAATTGCTAGGGATTTTTCCTAAGTTAAATTGCCATGCCATGCTTAGCCTAGCTATTAGCAAACAAAGGGTTAGTATAATCTATTCATGCTTTATTGGCTATATATTTCTAAGTCATGAGACTTAAGTTTTCTTAATAAAACCACTAAGTCAATGAACCTCCTGGGTGGAATGGAAAGATTGGGTTATGTTGAGTGGTTACACAAGGCCATGGATTTGGCTTGTGTATCACACTTGTGGTATGCCACCCAGTCACAAAGAGATTTGGAGGCCAAGTGTTGAGAAAGCTTACAGTGCAACCACTTGGCAATATGGGCTCTGCCGTGATCATATAAGTTGCTAGAACTTAGTCACTTGGACAGTAGGTGGTAGTGGGAATGATAGGTTGGAGCGCGTCCATTTGACTAAGGAAAGGCTGCTGAAAGGTCCTGTCTTGGGAAACCAAGTCTGGTGGGGAAAGTGCACAACCTCTGCAGATGGAAAAACCTAAGTACTTAGCCAAGTCCATGGCAATGGACAATCTGAGCATCAAGACATGGAAGCTACAAGAATCTCATCACTCCAACTTCTAAGTAAAACTTGTGGGTGAACAAGGGTAAGGACCCCAATGTCTATTGGTGGTTCCTAGGGAAAGATTTTGACAAAGAAAACTTAGTGATTTCAACTAATAGGAAAAACCTATTTTTAAGCAAAGCAAGCCAAGCTACACTTAGCCAAAATGCATATAGTAATATAGTCCACTTAAAATTTACTAAGGTATCGATTGCCAATACTATTCCAAAGTATTGACGCACTGTGGCTGTAACTTGTGATGTTGCAGGTTACTCCGATGATGAGTAGGAGTCATGAGTCTACACTCAACATGCTTGCCTGTGGCATATGAAGATGAGGACTTGTGTTTATTTACTTATTCCATAAACTCTTGTATTAGGACTTTGGTCCTGAGTTGTAAAAGACTATGTTTTATCTCTGGAATGAATGTAATAAACGACCTTTGTATCTGTGAACTTCATCTTAAACTGTGGATGCTAGCATTGATCCAGGGACTAGCATTGCAATCACAGGGATCCTTTTTTCCTTTACAAAGGAGGGGTCTAACAGATAGTATCAGAGCACTGTGTTGCCTGTAGGATTATGACCCTAGGATTGGAAACCACTAAGGAATTTTTTTTAACTACTGCTACACTTGTCTATTCTTCTCGTAAAACTTTTCTAATCTTCTCATTCTCATCCCTATTTGTAGATGAACTCCATCAACGAAGCCGTGAAGAAAGGACCACTCATGACCATGACCTTGGAGTGTGAAACTGAGTTTCCCAAAATTCTCAAGGACCTCATGGTGGCAATGGAAGCACATGGTGCAGCTGTGTACATGGGCTTTCCAGTGATGGATGAAGGAGTGGAGTATTGGTGGGTGCAACTTCACTTGTACAAAAACAAGGAAGACAACCACAAAGAAATAGGCTTCTGCATGTACACCAACACTGTGATGCACACCACATTCTTTGAGTCAGCCAGAGAAGCAGCTTGGAGGACCATCAAAGAACTAAGTGCTAGAGTCAAGTGCAGGATGCTCAACCTCCAAAAAGACTTAGAGAAAGAAAAGGAATTTACCCAAGAGTTGGAAGCCACCAACCAAGAATTAAGGGGAGATATTATAGACTTAGTGATGGAATCATGTTAACAAGATAGGTGGATTGCTTCTAGGAACATTGTGTTAGCCACCAGATCCAGTGAGATAGGATTGTGAACGCACTTCGTTAGTTGGACCACCATCTATCACCTTATTTTCCAAAAATGATACCTTAAATAAGTTTGGACCATGATTGATGTAATGGAATTATGTATGCATGACTTGGTTGATTTTGTGTTCCATGGATATGTATGAATGTTTGTCTTGTTTTATCTTAAATTGTGTTGTTCTAACTTTTTCAATCTTATAAATAGATGCCTATTACCATCAGCACTGTTGAGGAGTTCCAGGTTACCCGTTTTGGTCCTCGTATCGTAGAGCTTACTACCTTGCTCGATCTCCCTCTTCCCACCATTATGGTGCACCCACTCACCAAGTTCGAGAGGAAGGACCTCTGGGGCTTCAAGGTGAACCAGCCAGGACGCCAGACAGAGCCTACTACGGAGGCCATCGTCTTCAAGCTTATGCACGATGACAGGGAGAGAGGCATGGAGGTCGTCATGCAGGACCTGATAGGACGTCTGTTAGGCCGTCACTCCCGACAGGTTAGAGGCACTCACTTCCACACCTTCGGAAGGCGTGATGATGACGGAGAGTCCATCGACTTTGAGGACGACTCGAGGGCCGCAGCAGAGCCGATACGTCTCTACCTCCAGGACTTAGAGACTCTTATTAGGCACGTGGATACTGACATGACCAATGTCATGCTCAGTATGAGACTCAGTGCAGCTTCGCGAGAAGGACAAGCTTTTCGCAGACGGACGAGTTAGTCAAGGAAATGGAGACGAAGTTCGAGGCCGGGACCGCAAGTTCAAGAGTCGAGAAAGCAGCTGTGTCGGGATAGGAACAAAGGATCATCCGGGACATGAAGAAACTCAAAAAGTCAGGAGCTGAGCTAGAGCAGAGATGGTTATATTGAGAGAGGCTTCGCCTAAGAGGGCTCTCAAGACCAAGATCGAGTCCTTGACCACTACCATTGAGGAGAACAAGACCGCGATGGAGAACGCAGGTCTTACTTTTGTCGTGGAGGAGATTGATGCTGATGAGTAGACTTGGCTACTCGGTTATCTTTTATCATCGTACTTGTTATTTGTGAACTTATTATTGGACCATCCGACATGTGGATGGCTTGCCACTTGTGTGTTTTACTTTGAGACTTCGTTATTTTGTTGTTGAACTTTTATTCTAGTGTTGCATGTTATGTGTTTGCTTATGTGATGTAATGTGCATGAATCATGTATGGGTATCTCATTCTTATCTCTATTTGAACAAACCACTGATGCCTCCCCATCACGCAAACCCCAACCCCAACAACATTACCCCGGAAATGCAACAAATGATGAATGCGCGAACACAACTTATGCAGATGATGACAACGTTCATCCAAAACCAGAATAACAATAACAACAACCCCAACAACAACAACAACAACAACAACAACCCTCCGGGTTTTGATATGCTCACCAGATTTCTGCGTCTGAGGCCGGCTAAGTTTTCGGGGACAACTGATCCCATGGTGGCCAATGACTGGCTACGTTCTGTGAACAAAGATTTAGTGACCGTGGGCTGCACAGATGCTGAAAAAGTCAGATTCTCAGCGCATCTGTTGGAAGGACTAGCCGCCACATGGTGGGACAACTTCCAGATCACCACTCCTATTGATGAGGTGACTTGGGCTATCTTTGAAGATGGCTTTCGCACTGCTCACATCTTATCAGGAATGATGAGCCTGAAAAAGAAGGAGTTTCACAACCTGAAGAAGCGCCACCGCAGCGTGGCTGAATATATAGAAGAGTTCAACAATCTGGCGCGCTATGCATCGGATGAGGTTGACACAGATGCCAAAAGAAAGGAAAAGTTTCTGGAAGGCTTGAATGATGAACTGAATCTTTATGCATGGCATATGTTCCAACTTATCAGTCTCTATGTGACAAGGCTTCTATTTTGGAGAGTAAAATGAAGCAAGTCGAGAGTAGGAAGAGGAAACACTCCGACAAGCACAGCTCGGGATCGTCTCACAAACGATCTCACTATGATGACAGTGGCAGCTCAGGATCCCATAAGCATGGGAAAATCAACACCACAACCACAACCGTCATGACAACAAGCATCATCGCATGACAATGATAAGTACAAGAACCACAAGAGTGGACATAAGAGCCACCAGTGGAAGTGGAAGTGGAAACCAGCCTAAAAGGACATCGATCGGTTGAGTGCTTCAAATGCAAGAAGCTGGGGCATTATGCTAATGAGTGCCCTGAGAAGAAAGCTGAAGGACCTAACAAGCCCAATCCTTTTCAGAAAGGACAGGTTAACCACAACAATGTGGAGGAGGTCTATGAGGAGCCTGACGCTGTTGCTGGTAAGTTCAGACTCAATTCAATTCCAGCATTTGTACTCTTTGATACCGGTGCATCTCATTCATTCATATCAAAAGCATTTGTTGATAGAAATGGGTTTGCATCTGAAAACATTGGGTGTCCAATAAAAGTTAATTCTCCGGGAGGAGATATGATAGTAAGTCTTGGATGCCGGGATCTAGTCATAGAGTTTGGAAAACATAAGTTTCCAGTGAACCTGATAATCCTGAATTCCTAAGGATTGGATGTGATTTTGGGAATGGATTGGATGACTAAGTATGAAGGGGTACTAGATTGTGGAAATCGTACAATACACTCACAACCCCTGAAGGAAAAAGGATAAAATTCAAATCCAACTTTGAATCTAAAGGAAGTAAACTAAATTCTCTTAAAGGGGTTAGCATGGACACTGTGCCAATTATGTGTGAGTATCCGGATGTGTTTCCGGAAGAGTTACTGGGAATGCCACCAGATAGAGATGTGGAGTTTATAATAGATTTGGTACCAGGTTCTGGACCAAGAGCAAAGAGACCTTATAAAATGTCAGTTGACGAATTAAAGGAAGTCAAGAAACAACTCGGAGAACAATTGCAGAAAGGATTCATCCAGCCAAGTTCTTCATCTTGGGGAGCTCCAGTTTTATTCGTGGAAAAGAAGGATAGAACACAAAGGTTATGCATAGATTACCGTTCTCTCAACGAGGTAACTATCAAAAACAAATATCCTTTGCCAAGAATCAACGACTTGTTTGATCAGCTAGAAGGAGCATGCGTGTTCTCAAAGATTGATCTTCGGTCAGGCTATTTTCAACTCAAGATAAGAGAGCAAGACATACCTAAAACAGCATTCACCACAAGGTATGGATTGTATGAGTACACTGTGATGCCTTTTGGTTTAACCAACGCTCCAGCATACTTCATGAATATGATGAACAAGGTGTTCATGGAATTTCTTGACAAGTTTGTTGTCGTTTTCATCGATGATATCTTAGTCTAATCTAAGAGCAAGGAAGAACATGAAAGACACTTACGCTTGATACTTGAGAAACTGAGGGAACATAAACTTTATGCCAAATTCAGCAAGTGTGAGTTCTGGCTAGAAGAAGTTGATTTTCTTGGTCATGTTATGACAAAGGATGGTATAGCAGTTGATCCTGCTAAGGTTTCAGCTGTGACAGAATGGGAATCTCCAAAGAATGTGAAAGAAGTTCGTAGTTTCCTTGGCTTAGCAGGATACTACAGAAGGTTCATTGAAAATTTCTCAAAGGTTGCTAAGCCAATGACTGAATTGTTAAAGAAGGACAAGAAATTTATGCGTGCGAAGGTTGTGAAGTCGGCTTCCAAGAATTAAAGAAGAGACTTGTGTGACACAGTTCTATATATGATTTGGAAAAGGATTTCCAAGTATATTGTGATGCGTCTCATCAAGGTTTGGGTGCCGTACTTATGCAAGGCGGACAAGTTGTGGCTTATGCCTCGAGACAACTCAAAACTCATGAGGTAAACTATCCTACTCATGATTTGGAGTTAGCCTCTGTTGTCCATGCACTCAAAACATGGAGACACTACCTTTTGGGAAAGCGTTGTGAAGTGTTCACAGATCACAAGAGTTTGAAATATATCTTCACCCAGAAGGAAATCAATATGAGACAAAGGAGATGGCTAGAACTTATCAAAGATTACGACTTAAGTCTGCAGTACCATCCCGGTAAAGAAAATGTAGTAGCAGATGCTCTAAGTCTTAAGGCGTTTGTAAATGGCCTTACCAAAGGTGAATTGCCAGATGACTTGTGTAAGCAATTCAAAGAACTCAGATTGGAGATTGTGCCAGAAGGACATATTATGTCTTTGGATGTTCAACCCACTCTGCTGGATAAGATTAAAGAAGCCCAAAATACGGATAAAGAAATCGAAGAGATTAAGGAAAGGATTAGCCAAGGGAAAGCTAAAAGTTTCCATATAGACGAACAAGGTACATTATGGCACGGGAAACGTATTTGTGTTCCACAAGACACGGAGTTGCGAAAACTGATTTTACAGGAAGCCCACAACTCTCCGTATTCTATTCACCCAGGAAACACCAAGATGTACATGGATATTAAAGAAAGATTTTGGTGGAACAATCTAAAAAGGGACATCGCCGAACATATTGCTTTGTGTGATGTGTGTAGTAGAGTAAAAGCGGAACATAAAAAACCAGCCGATTTGCTTCAACTACTACTTATTCCTGAATGGAAATGGGAAAATATCGGTATGGATTTCATTACCGGATTACCAAGAACCAGGTCAGGGTATGATTCTATATGGGTAGTAGTGGATCGCCTAACTAAAGTGGCTCATTTTATACCCGTGAAGACAACTTATACAAGTGCCAAGTTAGCCAAGATCTACATGAGCAGAATTGTATGCCTTCACGGTGTGCCTAAGAGTATTGTGTCTGATAGAGGAACTCAGTTCACTTCTCACTTTTGGAGACAACTTCATGAATCTTTGGGAACGAGATTAGAATTCAGCACTGCTTTTCATCCTCAAACTGATGGTCAAACAGAAAGGACTAATCAAATTCTTGAAGACATGTTGAGGGCATGTGCCCTAGACTATGGGGCAAGTTGGGATGAAAGCCCCTTACGCAGTTCTCCTACAATAACGCTTATCAATCTAGTATTGGGATGGAACCATTTGAATTTCTCTATGGAAGGAAGTGTACCACCCATTGCTATGGAATGGTGTGGGAGAAAGAAGTTTATTTGGACCTAATCTTATCAAAGACGCAGAAAGAAAGTCAAATTGGTTATGACAGTTGAAGATAGCACAGTCCCGACAGAAAAGCTACGCGGATTCTAAACGTAGAGAGGTAACCTACAAAGTTGGAGATAGAGCCTATCTTAGAGTATCACCACTTCGTGGAGTGAAAAGATTTGGAGTCAAAGGAAAGTTGGCACCAAGATATGTTGGGCCATTCAAAATTCTAAGTCGCAAGGGAGAAGTTGCGTATGAAGTTGAATTGCCTGAATCTCTGTCGGCTGTCCATAATGTGTTTCATGTGAGTCAGCTCAAGAAATGTCACCCAGAAATGGAAGAATCTTCTTTGAGGGATACCATACCTTTGGAAGAAGTTCAATTAGAAATTGACCTCACCTATGAAGAAAAGCCAGTCAAGATTCTTGAGACCACAGAAAGAGTCACAAGGACAAAAACTATCAAGTTTTGCAAAGTGCAATGGAATCATCATTCCAAAGAGGAAGCAACATGGGAAAAAGCAGATGATCTTCGGAAAGACCACCCTCATCTATTTGCTAGCCAATCAGAATCTCGAGGGCGAGATTCATCTTAAGGGGGTTAGATTTGTAACATCCCTAAATTCATATTCCAAAACTCATTCATATCACCCATGCATCCATCATCATTTAGGGTTTCAAAATCAAAGCCATTTTAGAAAAACAGAAACTTGATGCTATGATTTCATGTGAGCAAATTTAATTCGAATGGCCATCACCCTTTGAAACTTTAATTTTTAGGAACTTGTTTGCTTGCCTCCATTGTTGGAAAGTTTAGGTGTAAAAGTTTGACCAAAGTTTTCAACTTGGAAATAAATTCAAAACCCTATTTTTAAACATTTGCAAACCAAAGGCAAAGTCTCTGTTTGTTTTAAGTCCAAGCTTGACCAAGCCCTTGCAGGGTAACCACATGGTTAAATAAATGATTTTTTGAAACCACAGTACCCTGCAAAAATCCCCAGAATTGTTTGAATTCAAAAAGGATTTGAATTCATATCTAAATCATTCCTGAAAACCAAAATAGAAAAGGAAAAGGAATAAACAAAATAAAAAGGCCGCGCGCCAGGTTTCTGGCCCAGCATCGAATCGAGCCCAACTAGCCCACCCGGGGGTTTTCTTTTTCTCTCTCATGGCCAGACGCCTCGATCGTGGCAGCCGCACCCCCACGCTCCCTCCGATTATTTCGCTGACCAGCGGGCCCCGTCCACGTAGCCCTCGTCCTCCCCAAACCGCGCCCGCGACCACGTCGCTGCTGCAGTCAAGTCCGGTAATGGCGCGGTGTAATTGACCATTAATCAGCAGGCGTTTCCTGTCGCACCTGAGCCTATTTAACCCTCTCTGCCTCGCAAGCATTCTCCCCCATTCACCTCGCTCACTCCGCCAGCTGCTGGCGCATTGCCTTGAAGCACCTGAGCAGAACTCCGGCGACCAAATACGGTGAGCCTAGACCACCCCTCCCTCTCTGGTTCAAACGAGGATGATCAGAATGTTCTTGCGCACCCTCTGATACTTTTATTTTGGCCTCTAGTGACCCAGGTTGTCATCTCCGTCCACAGCCGAAACCACCTGCGCCGCCGACAAACTTCGGCGACCAACTTAGGTAAATCCAGACCGCCCCTTGCCTCCTCCCTCACACAAGCCTGTTCGCCTGTGTCTTGCGCATGTACTGATGCCGCTCGTTCATGCTAGGGCGACGCCAAACCTCGGCAAGGACCACGTCGCAGCTCATCGCCGCCCGTAACTCCGACGAGCTCAGAGAGGCCGTCTCCGCGCCCGCCAAGCCAGCACCACGTCGAGCTTCAGACGCCCGCGATTCCGTAAGCATCTCCTTCCTCACCGGGCGACCTAGAACGCCGACGCCACCGTGGTCGACCGCGCGCCGCCGATCACGCCGCTAGCGCCGCCAGTTTGTGGCTTGATGGTTGTGTCCGTTGGATCCAGATCGTAGGGCTAGGATAGATTGTAAATGAAGGGGTAAGCGCGCATCTGAGCCGCCAGATCCCACTTAGATACTGCGGTCCGCAGAGCGCGATCCAACCGAAACGGTATGCGCTAGTGAGACTGCGACATGTGGCTAGAGTTTAAATCAAAAACAGAATTTAAACCAGATTTAGATCCAAACTTCAAACAACTATAACTTTTGATTGCCACGTTGGAATTTTGCAAACTTTATACCGTTGGATTCAGTGTATCAAGGCCTTTCTGATTATGCAAAGTGTTTAACAAATAGTAACCATTAAAATTACTTTGTTTGTAGAAACAAGTTTAGACCCCTTTTGATTATAGTTTTTGTTTAGCAATTTGTTTTAGGGTTAAATAAGTTTAGTTGGCAAACTTGTGACTTGTTAAGTTTCTGTAAACATGTACATGCTTGGTAGAGTTTTCAAAATCACCACTTAGTAAATTCTTGCATGCATGCATTCATATTATTTTTGATTGTATATAAATTGTGTGTAATTGTATGCCACAAATCTTTGTGTAGATTTTGCTAGTGACTGTGACTGTGAGGAGTGCTACTCTCCATATTACCAAGGCAAGTGATATTTTTCATGAATATTTCCATCCTATGTTTTGAACTAGCATTAGATATTTTGCTAAGTCTTGCATGCTACTTTGTCAAATGATATGTTGGGAAATCCTATGTAGTTTAGAATGGTAGAATTGCTAGGGATTTTTCCTAAGTTAAATTGCCATGCCATGCTTAGCCTAGATATTAGCAAACAAAGGGTTGGTATAATCTATTCATGCTATATTGGCTATATATTTCTAAGTCATGAGACTTAAGTTTTCTTAATAAAACCACTAAGTCAATGAACCTCCTGGGTGGAATGGAAAGATTGGGTTATGTTGAGTGGTTACACAAGGCCATGGATTTGGCTTGTGTATCACACTTGTGGTATGCCACCCAGGCACAAAGAGATTTGGAGGCCAAGTGTTGAGAAAGCTTACAGTGCAACCACTTGGCAATATGGGCTTCGCCATGATCATATAAGTTGCTAGAACTTAGTCACTTGGACAGTAGGTGGTAGTGGGAATGATAGGTTGGAGCGCGTCCATTTGACTAAGGAAAGGCTGCTGAAAGGTCCTGTCTTGGGAAACCAAGTCTGGTGGGGAAAGTGTACAACCTCTGCAGATGGAAAACCTAAGTACTTAGCCAAGTCCATGGCAATGGACAATTTGAGCATCAAGACATGGAAGCTACAAGAATCTCATCACTCCAACTTCTAAGTAAAACTTGTGGGTGAACAAGGGTAAGGACCCCAATGTCTATTGGTGGTTCCTAGGGAAAGATTTTGACAAAGAAAACTTAGTGATTTCAACTAATAGGAAAAACCTATTTTTAAGCAAAGCAAGCCAAGCTACACTTAGCCAAAATGCATATAGTAATATAGTCCACTTAAAATTTACTAAGGTATCGCTTGCCAATACTATTCCAAAGTATTGACCCACTGTGGCTGTAACTTGTGATGTTGCAGGTTACTCCGATGATGAGTAGGAGTCATGAGTCTACACTCAACATGCTTGCCTGTGGTACATGAAGATGAGGACTTGTGTTTATTTACTTATTCCATAAACTCTTGTATTAGGCCTTTGGCCCTGAGTTGTAAAAGACTATGTTTTATCTCTGGAATGAATGTAATAAACGACCTTTGTATCTGTGTACTTCATCTTAAACTGTGGATGCTAGCATTAATCCAGGGACTAGCATTGCAATCACAGGGATCCTTTTTCCTTTACAAAGGAGGGGTCTAACAGCCGGCGAGCCACTCCATTCCAGCTAGGACCCAAATGGGCCCAGGTCTGGGTCACACGGGTACAGCCGCCACCATCTCTCACCTCCATGCCACCCTGCCACCAAAAGCCACGCCTCCACGCAGATAGCCACCCGTGCCCGCGCCGGGTAATCTCGCCACCTCGCCAGACCGCTGGCACCTGAGAGCATTGCTCAGAAGAGACCCACTCCATGAGAGCTCCAGTGAGGGGGGGGATGTAGAAGGGCCGGCGTCGCCAGTGCACCCAGGCCTTGCCCTACGGACTGCACGCCGGCGACGGCGGGAGAAAGAAGGAGGTGGGGGATTTGGAGGGAGGGAGTCGGCACCACGAGAGACGACATGGTCAGGTGAGGGTTTTTGACTCTCACTACTCACTACGGCCTAGTGTGCCGGAGAATATATACAAATTTATGTTAGCGTGCACATTCTATACTCCTAAGAAAAGTGTACATTCGGAATGATATAGTATATCAATATATCACTTCACTTAGAGCATAGAGCACTTCTGCTTCGATGCTCGTCCCTATGCAAATTTTAAACACAACAACGGCTGAGATCGTTCCGTACCCTTTATAACTAAGGGCATGATGGTTTTAACAAATAATTAAGCCATCTTTCACAAATAATTAATTTGTTATACAACCTTATATATATATATATACTCAGATGTACAATATATGTATGTAATATGTATTTTGTGGTGGGTGGACCCGTTCTTCGTCCAAGAGTGTCAAGGAGCGTTCAACTTCTTCGGCATTGGCATGCCCACAATGTTTTACGTCTTCTTCTGAGGTCTTGGCGGTGGCCACGACACCCTCGACACCACAGTTGCCTTCCCCTATGGTCAGTGGAAGAGTGGTTGGCGTATAGCTCCGAGACTCTTTTTGCAAGGTTGCTTTACGGATTGCTTGCCAGTTTATAAGCGGCGAGCCCTGGATACGGCAAGGACATTGATTGTGTCTTGGCAGGAAAGACTTCGGAGGACACAATCAGAAAGATGGAGAAGTCTCTCAGAAAGGTTTCTCTCAGAGGCAGAAGAAGAAAGAGAGGTGTTACGAGGAAGGATTCAACCGGTGATTGATCGTTTGAGCTTTTCTTGGGTCGTCTGTTAGGTGGGTCTTATTTGTGGCGTCGTTCTTCAGGTGTCTCCAGTTTGCGCTTGTAATAGGCCGTGGGTGTTTGTTGGTTCTAGATGTTGCATTTTTTAGGCATTGTTTTCTTATGGTTTGGTGTTTGATGTAGCGGTTTTCGTCCGGTTTTTCGTTAATTAACTAGACAATTCTCTTCTTTTTAATTAAAAGATTTGGGGTAAATCTTCTGAACAATGTTTTACGTCCGGTTGTCGTGTTGTTGTTACTCGTCTAGGCGCGGCACATCTACCTGAGCGAGACGGCGCACAACGCCTACCGTCACATCTCCTATGTCTTTTAACTCGCCAAAACTGTCACGTCATTCCGCTGCTGGTTTGATGCAGTGCATGGACCGATGGACATGATCAGGTTTTGTTGCGTCTTCCAACCCTTCACCGGCTCGGCTATACGAGAGAAAAAGGGGGCAAATGATCGAGCCGGTGTGAGATATAGAATCTTTTTAGGAAAATGATATGGATCGCCGAACGATGGGGTTCCCATCGTCCTTCTCCGTCAAAATTGCCCTAATTTTTATTTTTGCTGCAAAACAGTCCGCTTTTGCTATATATGTCCCCGCTTTTGCTTCCGAAGTAAAAAATGGTTCGATTTAAAAATAGAACGTCTCGCCGGAGATCATGCAGCAAAAAATTGTGCTAATGCAGCAAAACCGACTTCGTCGGAAACTTTTTTTGCTGCATGGTCTCCGGCGAGGGTCATCAATGAGTTGTTTCCGACGATGTCTCCGGCGAAGACGGTTTATTAGCACAATTTTTTTGCTGCATGGCCTCCGGTGAGGTCTTCGGCGAGACGTTCTATTTCTAAAACGAACCGTTTTTTTTGCTTTGGAAGCAAAAACGGAGACATATACAGCAAACGCGGAATATTTTACAGCAAATGGATACGTGTCAGCACGGGAAGCAGGACAATGGAAAAGCTCCCATCGTTCGGGGCACGCCTAGCAGTTTCCATCTTTTTATCCGGTGAGATACAGGATATTGAATGGATGGAATGGTTCACGTTGGTTTGGTATCGGAACCGCTACCTTAATTAGCACTATGACCAAATTGCATGTTTCAAGTTTGCGCTAGAGAGGGGCACCAAGCAAGCCTCGACACAGAGCGATATCTTTTTATCCAAGAGTGGTATTGTTTCGTTTACCGAGTACCCCTGTTTCAAAGCCAAATATTACCTGGGTGGCTACTGAAGGCTTGTACTCTCCATTCACCTAGGATCAAATCCTAGTTTTGATATCCCACGTGTCCGACTAGTGTGGCTTATTTTTTCATGTGAAGTGATTTTCTCGCTGAAAGCAAGATATCAATAATAATTATACTACCTTGTGAAAGACAATAAATACTCCTATCTCATGAGTATCTGCAAATGTCTTGCTTCCTTCATTGGGATTGACAGGAAGGTGGTAATGATTGGTGGTGTTGTTGTTGTATGTTGGACCTTGTGAAAGACAATAAATAAGTTGTATCTCTAAGGTGTAATTCCTAAGGATACTAATAATGTCATTTTTCTTGCATGTCATTTCCTGAATTCTTGGGTGAAACTTCAGCAAAGCGCTTTGCGAAAACTTCTGCAGCTAGGAGCTAGCAAGTTAGCCATGGTGACTCATGGCGACAACACGGCTGGGATCCTATAAATAGGAGGCTAGCTATGTGATGGTGGTGTCTACCAAGGATCTCATTACTTCTTGTGTGGTATGTAACATTTAGGTTGGATCGAAAAAAGTTACCATGGATTTTGTTTTCATGGACCCATGTTTATAAAAAATTATAAAAGAGTTCTTACTTTATATAGAACTCAAATCCTAATGACTATAATTACCTAAGTTTGAGAATGTCTTGTTTAAGAGACTCTATATTTTTTGTTTTGATGGGTATTCCATTATGGAATACCATTCTGAACTTAATTAACTATTTGGATTCAGACTCTGTCATGAAGTTCTATATCTTTTGGCACCTTTTCTGTAGGGTTTCTTGGTTATGTCCTTATGATAGGAATATGCTAATTTTTAAATTTTCTTCTGGTTATTTTACCGGCAAAAGGAGGTTGGCTCTTCTGGTTTTCTTGGTTTCCTTAGTACACCCTCCGTTTGGGATTATAAGTCCCGCGCGGATAACTAGGTTGCCAATTTGAACAACAAAATATAAATAGTATAGTACAAAAAGTATACCATTAGAAACTTTAGAGGTTATATTTTCTAATGGTATAATTTTTATAATATATAAGTTATGTTTTTTTAGTCAAATTAACAACCTAGGCATCCGCGTATGACCTATAATCCCGAACAGAGGGAGTATGTTACAAACCTGGAACCGTGTTGCCTCACCCCAATTTCTGATAAAATTGGGAACCCCTATAGGTTCCTTCTATTGGGGGGAGATTCCTTGTGTCGGATAGGAAAAAAAGATTCAGATTGTTGGTTTGGCATATTCCCACTAAAATAGAAAAAAATTAGAAAAACAGATGAGCATCCGTGTGAGGAAGGAAATGGAGTTTCCTTAAATTTAGTTGTGCCCCATCTAACCGTTTGCTTGACTTCAATTTTTTTGTACCGATTCAACTAAAACTTATTTCCCCATTGAATTGGTGCCAAAATGTCTTGGGATCAACTTCAGGAGATAGGAGATATCCTGCTTTTCTCTCTCGACTGCCTCCTCCACCTCCGCCTTTCCATAGGTTGGTTCCCCCCTCTCCGGCTGGCCTCGCCGGCGCCGGGAAGGGTGAGGAACCCGATCTATGGGTGGATTTTTCAATAAAAGTAGTGTTTTTAAAAGATTATATTAAGATTTTGGTGGCCACCTTCTTTTTGGAATCATTCTCTTATATATTACCAGGGAATCGTATCCATATAGTTACATAGCTATATGGAGAGGCACCACACCCAAGAGTGGTTGAAATATGGAGATTGCATCAATACCAAGTGTGGTTGAAGAGGACGGATCCAATTTACTCTATTTTAGTTTGATGACCACCACCAATGCCTAGCCGCATATTAAAGAGTCATCCAACCTAAAATGGGATGATATATAAGTTAGCCTCCATGAGAACACTTTGGTATAGTTTAGGTCGAAGAAACACCGTGGATGATAATATGCGCGAAATTGGCAGCCTACCGGAGGTATACAACTGGGCTTGGAAAGGATCGGGAATTGAGTTAGTCCGGATTCTCAACATGGTAGTACTAGAAACTATTGATATAGAATGGTATATTTTAATGTACGCCATTTATTTTTGGCCCGATTCTCCTCTCCCAATGTGATGCCATCTATCTGCCTGAAGACGTCGACGGGCCTCATTCACAATTTGACGCACGGGACAATTTAACCTCTTTCTTACACTCATTCACGTAGAACTAGGACACTTTTTCTGTGTTTTTCTTATGTTCCATCCAAATGATTATTCTTGCAGTTTTCCTCTTTTTTTTGCAATTTTTTGTTTTATACCTTCAATCCTATAAAATTACTCTGTTCTTCTTATTCATGTTTTTTGTAATCTGTGGTGCAAAGAATCCATAAAATATCCACGGCACACAGTTGAATCTTGCTCAGCGAGCTTTGAACCCTCGCTCGCTGCTAGTCCTCTCTGTGTCTGTGTGATATGACTGGGTCCAACTAACAGTGGCCTACCTCCACCATGCGCCTCTCTCTGGGCATGGTCGACAGCCAGCAGCTCCAGCCCGTCGCGACCATCCGCGAGAGTACTACACGGACGCGGTGCAAACAGGATAAACTATTAGCCAATCTTCCGGAGCAAGTAGCTTGGACATACCTGCTACAATATATACCATCCATCACTGGTAGAAAACGCCCCATGCGTCCCGGTTGGTAAGGGCCATTAGTCCCGCTTGCCCAACCGGGACGGGGGCATCGGGACTAAACCTCTAACCATTAGTCCCGGTTGCCCCACCAACCGGGACAAAATGGGGGCACACGTGGCGGCATCAGAGCGCGAGGGGGGTGGAGCATTAGTCCCGGTTCGTAACACGAACTGGGACTAATAACCTGCCGCAGAATTCATTTTGCATATTTTGTTGTCGAGACAGCATTTTCGCCACTTTTTGTGCCGCGACAGAGAATTCATTTACGTTTTTTTATTGTTTATTTAGTGTTTTGCACTTATCAATGAAGGAACCTTATATTACACAAGATCATCATGACAACATTACATTCAATACACAGATCGAGTTCATGCACTACATACAAAAGTTGCTATTCGATGCTACCGCCAATTTCTTGAAAGTTGCTATTTTACAATTCCTATTGTCTATACACAGCCGAGTAGTATTCCCTTGTGTGTGTTTAGTACTTCTGCATCCAAGAATCCCGCCAATTCCTCCTGTATTGCTCAGATGCGATCCTTTGGCGTAAGACCGTCCCGAGACGCTCGATCTGATTTAAAAAGGAGTCAGCCTATATGAATATGAAACTAAACACAATTTGATTGTAATTAAAAACTATAGAAATTGTTTACGACGTGGAGTTGCTCTAAATTCCTGTCCTTCTCATCGACGTCTGCCGGATGAACTCGCATACATAGTATCCACATAGATTGTTACCCGTCCTCGCGTCAGGCACTTTACGACAACAGAGTTCAATCAAAATAATAATCAAGCATGATAATAACTGTATCAAAACTAGAATCAAAGAGATGCGGATATAGCTAGTGGTGCTTACATCTAGTGGTTGAAATGTAAGCTCCTCTTTCCAAACACCCCTAGCCTTCTTGGTGAACCGTTTCCAAGCGTTGCCCGGCGTAGAAAACGAATAAAATAAGTTATTAAGTACTTGATATCATAAAATTCACGAACGTTTCCGATATAGTGTCGTAATGATTAGAATTACCGCTGGAGAAGTATCTGCATGTCCTTCCACGTCTCAAGGGGTTTATGTTTCGAGTCCATGACTAGTACACGCCCTTTGTCAAGTTGAATGATTAACAGAATATAGTGGTACCTGCGAATGCAAAACTAATCAATTATATACTTAACATCGAGTAAGCGAAATAGAAAGTGTATACAAGACAATAGCTCGCAGTGTGTCATCTCTGTGATATCATCCACTGGGTAGCCAACAGGAGCCATCGTCGGTGCATCATCGGCATCGCCATTGTCATCACCCGGGACCTCGGTGGAAGCCACACTGCTTTTTCGATTATTCGATAGGCCGGTAGCATCGAATGCAGTGTGCTGAGATGGCGCCGTAGTACTTTGCTCTTTAAGTGAGTTAATTTCATCTTGTTGTTGCTTTAATCGTTCTTCAATTAAACGCATTCGCTCTTTCTCGACTTTCGCTTCAACCGCCGCCTTTCCTTACTCCTCCGACGGCTTCTATCAGATATTTCTTCCTCTCTTGAAACCAGTCCTCCATGATTGGGAGCCTATTGTGCCTCGTTCGTCCATCATGTTCCTTATTTCCAAGGGCGAGTGTGAGCTCATCATTCTCTATCGGGAATGAAGTCCCCATCTTTAACAGCCTTTCTTGCTTTCTCATCCTCTCGGCAAGGGGTCTTCTTTATGTCGTATGGTATATATACACCTCCTTCCGAGTCCAACGTGCCCCATGCCCGTAAAACCAATTCCTTGCACGTTCTACCCAATCGCATCTACGGGGTGATATTTTTATCACGCAGCCTGCTCAAGTTTCTCCCACTTAGGAATGCCACCTCAGAGCCACCTTGCCCCATAGTATGGTGATACTTCTTGTTAGCAGATTCAGCTTATTCGTTTCGGACATTTTCTTAGCTATTTCGATTTCTTGTATTCCACAAACTCATCCCGAATGGTTTTATCTTCTCAAACTGAATATTCTTGAAATCGAGTCTTCTTTCACGACATAGTCAAGGTGCAATCTTTTCTTCCAGTTGGAAACACTGGCCATCTTCTTCAAAGCCCACTCCCGACCTTAGCCTCCATGGCTCTCCCATGTTGTAAGGCGTCCTCAATCGATCCTCCGCATTTGGATCCAGCTCTATCTTCGTAGTTTGAAATTAACCATGAGCCTCTTCCACAAGTAAATCTTTGGCGTGGTTAGGGACAAATAAACATGTTCCTCTTCATCCGCATTAGCAGGCCTATTCCAATTTCTAATGGTGATCGGGATTAAGTCCCTAACGATTACTCGCATTGTGCCACAAATTTGGTTGCGACAACTTCGGAGCTGTCATTGCCTACTGACGACATCTTCGATCTGAACCTCTCATGGTCTTGCAACTTTTGGTTGGGCCTCGCCGCTCTTTTCATGAGATTCCTTCGATCCGAGGGCTAAAAGAAGAAAAATCGCCGTTACTATTTCTATATAGATAGCAGATGATTAATTAATGAATTGATTTATATTACATGCACCTTGCCGAGCGGTCGTCTTCGATTACACAAGGCATCGCCTTCTCCCTCATGGAAGGCAACACCTTCAACCTCAAACAAGTTGTCTACTCCGGTAAAAAGAGGATCACCCTCACCGGAGTTGTTCAGAATCATTGATACGTCTAAATTATCTTCCCCACGGATCACACCTTGGATCAACTCTTCCTTTTCTTCGTCTCTGACGTGTGGGTCCATATTTTCTGCATAGGTGGAAAAACGAATAAGTCAAAGCGGCTAAAGGAGAAAGTTAAAGAGAAACCCTAATATATACATACATAATAATAAAATGAAGAGAAACCCTAAACCTAGCTACAAAAGGAAACCGTAGTAGATAGGTAACTCTAGCTAAAATCAACTAAAATCAATATTAGAGTTCCGAGGGTGTAAAACCTAGTTCGAGAAACCTAGGATGCATATGAGAGGGAACATGAGTATAAGGCTACAAAAGGAAACTATCCAGCAGATAGGTAACACTAGATACTAACAAAATACCATATTGGAATCGATCTCGATCTCGATATCGTATTCTACCGAGAAGAACCAAATCACCGGAAGAAAGGAAACAATCAACACATGGCATCGATGCAATGCTCAAGCAATGATGATGATACGACAAGTTAATGTGCATTGAATGTAACCTAAAGCATGCTCGATAAGTTAATCGGGTTCCGAGGGCGCAAACCCTAACTCAAGGAACTCGGAATCACCGTTAGGGTTACTAGGGTGTTCTAATTAAACTTGTTATTTAAGTTGTTGAACAATGCATGATTATGGCATAGATAGATAGTTCTCATTTTCTGAACATTTTGGTATATTATTTGTATTTTTCTGAATTATGATTAAAAGTTATTGAATTTACAAGTTTTATTCAAATTAAATTACTAAATCAAATGTTTAAACCTTTTGCACCATAGTATGACAAGGATAATGATATGACAAGTTAATTTGTATTAAAAAGTAACCCTAAGACATGCTCGGCAATTTAAACGGGTTCCGAGGGTGAAAACCCTAACTCGTGAAACTCCGGAGTATATGAGAGGGGTTGATTTTGTTTTCTAATTAAACTTGTCTTGAAAGTTGTTGAACAATGCATGATTATAGGTTAAATAGTTAGATCTCATTTTTCTGAACATTTTGATATATTATTTGTATTTTTCTTTGTTATAAATAATTAATTATTGAATTTACAATATTATATCAATTTATGTATTTAATTAAACCATTTCTGAATTTTAAAAAAAAAGAAAACAGAAAACATTTTTGCTTAGACACATGGCTCTCAAATTTCTGAACATTTTGATACATTATACATATTTTTATGATTAAATATGAATTAGTTATTGATTTTACAAAATTATATTAATTTCTGCTATTTTTAAACATTTCTGAAAAGGATTAAGCCATTACTGCATCACCCTGAAGTCATCAACCCTATCCCTAACTTTCTACACCGGGACTGCTCCTACCCACAACCACTGACTTGGGGGCCCTAGGCCGATCTGGGTCCACCTGCGTACGTGGCGCCACGCCGACGCCAGCGCGGGAGGCGTCAAGTGTGGTCGCTGGCGACGATCTGGCCACCCACCGCATCAAGACCGCCACGACGCCACCGCACGACGCCGCCTTGCCCGCTGCCAAGATATCTGCGCCATTGCCGCCGCCGCACATCTGGAGGAGGGGGAGGACAAAGGCATGATGGAGAGGGGGAGGACGGAGGCAGGCCGACTTCCGGCGTGATGACGCGCGGCAGCCGTTGAGGTGGTGGCGACGACGTTAGGCATAATGACGGGCAAGCGGCGGAAGCTTGACGGCGGCGACGACCACGAGCAATGGCGGTGAGGCGGCACAGTACCGACGGTGTCGGGCGGCGACTCGGGCAGCTCGCCGCGTCGAAGGCGGTTGTCGATGAAGCGTAGAAGTGATGGGAAGAAGAAGAAGAAGAGGCGCCCAGTTATAACCAAAGGACCTTTAGTCCCGGTTGGTAGCTCCAACCGGGACTAAAGGGTCATACGTCCCGGTTGGATCCACCAACCGGGACCTATACTCCAATATTTTCATCTTGGCGCGCAGGGGCTCTTTAGTACCGGTTGGTGGCTCCAACCGGGACATATTCCCCTGTTTTCAAAAAATTTCAGGTATTTTGTCTCTGTTCCCGCCTTATTTTTTATTTTGGGGTTTAAATTTGTATTGTTTTTTAAATGATAATTAATTTGGAATTTAGAAAAACTTTAAACATAAAAAGTGTTTGGATTTGAATAAATAATTCAAAACCATTTTCTGTTTTAAAAAATAATTAATGTAACTATTTAAAATATGAACCATTTACAATTAAAAATGAATTAACTTATATTTTTTTAGTATCAATTTGGAATTTAGAAAAAAATTAAACA
The DNA here is from genome assembly GCA_030063025.1 of Avena longiglumis. Classification (NCBI taxonomy): domain Eukaryota; kingdom Viridiplantae; phylum Streptophyta; class Magnoliopsida; order Poales; family Poaceae; genus Avena; species Avena longiglumis. The sequence continues at coordinate 8,173,459 of CP125979.1, forward strand.
TAAAAAGTGTTTGGATTTAAATAAATAATTCAAAAACATTTTCTGTTTTAAAAAATAATTAATGTAACCATTTAAAATATGAACCATTTACAATTAAAAATGAATTAACTTATATTTTTTTAATATCAATTTGGAATTTAGAAAAACTTTAAACATAAGAAATGTATGGATTTGAATAAATAATTCAAAAACATATTCTTTTTTTTAAAATAATTAATGTAACCTTTTAAAATGAATTAACTTATATTCTATTTTTGAATATTAATTTTTAAACGACTTGCTTTTTGCTTCGGAAAATGGAAAAGGGCTTTTCCGTGCATAAAAGGAAAACTTCCTCCTGCAACATTGTTCTCCATACCAATGTCCACACACATGAATAATATGGGCACAACATCACAAACTATGCCGTGATTCAACACATAACATCGGTCATTTGGACCGAAAGCCATGAAACCTCGAACATGATAGGTCATTTTGTGAAGGTTTTTTCGAAACACGATCAATATACCAAGTCTGGTATTTTTCCTTTCAACTATGTAACATAATATGACACCACGCAAAGGATTTTCATTGTTCGGATTTTTTGAATTTATTATGCCCGCTTTTGAATTATCTCAATTTCTAACTATGGTCGAACCGGTGTGCATGAAGATAGGGACGAGCATCGTTAGAACTTGCATTGGATCTCTGAAGAAACCACATATTGCGAGTCTAAAATGATTTTTTCAAAAAATCACGGCGATAGATCATGTACTGTAGTACAAGGGACCCTTCCACTTCGGATTCGGCAGACATTTGTCCTTTTACCCGGGATGGAAAAAGGTTTGAGATGTACGGTTGGGAGATAGTCCATGTAAGGTGGTCTAGTATTTTAGGAAAATGGACGGTAGCATTGTGAAGCGGCATTTTGGTGGTTACTTCACAAAAGCGTTTTTTTGCGCTTCGGAAAATGGAAAAGGGCTTTCCGATGCGACAAAAGGAAAACTTCCTCCTGCAACATTGTTCTCCATACCAATGTCCACACACATGCATACTATGGTCACAACATCACAAACTATGCCGTGATTCAGCACATAACATCGGTCATTTGGACCGAAAGCCATGAAACCTCGAACATGATAGGTCATTTTGTGAAGGTTTTTTCGAAACATGATCAATATACCAAGTCTGGTATTTTTCCTTTCAACTATGTAACATAATATGACACCACGAAGGATTTTCATTGTTCGGATTTTTTTGAATTTATTATGCCCGTTTTGAATTATCCGAATTTCTAACTATGGTCGAACCGGTGTGCATGAAGATAGGGCAGGGCATCGTTAGAACTTGCATTGGATCTCTGAAGAAACCACATATTAAGTCTAAAATGATTTTTTCAAAAATCACAGGCGATAGATCATGTACTGTAGTACAAACCGGACCCACTTCCGCCGATTAAATGAGACATTTGTCCTTTTACCGGGATGGACGAACAGGTTTAAGATGTACCGGTTGGGAGATAGTCCATGTAAGGTGGTCTAGTATTTTAGGAAAATGGGACGGTAGCATTGTGAAACGGCATTTTGGTGGTTACTTCACAAACGACCCGTTTTTTGCTCGGGAAAATGGAAAAGGGTTTTTGAAACATGATCATTGTTCGGCACAAATTTAGTCCGGATGTATTATGAAGGGACTAAAAATATTTTCCGCCATTTCCCACCTCTTCCGCTAAGTTTTCCGCCCTTTCCTTTCTACTAGAGCTTTTAGTCCCGTATGTAGTCACTAACCGGGACTAAAGATATTCGCCATTTCCCAAGCTTCACGCCAAGTTTTCCGCCCTTTCCTCTATATTTAGGGTGATCGTGTCATGGCTATCCACACATCCACACCTTCCTCTCTTAGAACAATGGACAATGCCCCTTGGGCCATTCGACCCTCGAGGAGACCGAGGCGTGCGCCTCAACTACCCTTGTCATCAGGAGTACCGCATGCATTTGGATCTTTGGCTGGAGGGTTCTGTCCTCCTGTCCCTCAAGGTTCCGCACGTCGGCCATCACAAACCACTTCTACCACGAGCTCACGCCGAGCAGCGGATGGATCCCGGGGAACCCGACAACTATGACACTGGAATGCCTTCTTCGCTAATAGGTGTGAAAGGGAGCTCGCCAGTACGAGGGTGATGGCCGCCACCGGTGAACCACAAGTCGGCCGTAAATCGTGGTGGGAGAACCGTACTATCATAGTGATGCTACATCGCCGAGGGAGACCATCCTCTCGGTGCCATTGCCGAGTCCACCCGCCACAGGCCCCACTTTATCCCGTGGTGGCGGCATCGTCTTCAGAGAGACCCCTCTCCCACCCGCCGTGAATCGAGGCTGGAATGGCCTGGTATATGCCATGGATGGGCTGAGGATCCCGGAGTGGCGGTGTGATGGCGATGATGATGGCGATGACGACGATGAAGACCACAAGCTGCGTACTATAGGACTAGGCATGATTATGACTAAAGGGGCTTTAGGCCTGAGTGTTAGCTAGTCCCGATTTGTCCGGTTTTAATATTAATAAATGTCTTAAGTGTTACCTAATAAATAGAGGAAATGCCTATATAAAGAGAGGTTCATATTTAGTCTCGGTTGGAGAAACCAACTTGTTGAAAAAGGATTCTTGGCAGTGGGCGAGACAACACTAATAATAGGGGTGAGTGTCGACATTATGTCGTGCGGCTTGTACCTTGTCCGGATGGTGTCACCAACCGGGACTAAGATGAACCTTTAGTCGTTGAAGACACCAACCGGACTAAAGATGAGTCAGCACTAATAATAGGTGAGTGTCGACATTATGTCGTGAGTGACATTATGCCGAGCTGCTTGTACTATAAATATGCATCCTTGTGAGTCCAGTCCTCCCAGTTTGAGGCATCTCCAAGATGGTTTTAGAGAGCAGGACACCACTACGGCCAGTTCGGGGAGATGCCGACGGAGCCCAGTCCTCCGGCATCTCCGAAACTGGTCATAGAGGCACTCCTAATATGTGAAATTAGTTAGCTCCGGCGTATTGATCTAGTTAGTGAAGTTACAAGCTGCAAGATGGTTTCGAGCGGTGACACCACTGCGGCCAGTTCGAGGAGATGCGTGAGCCAGGTCCTCGGCATCTCAGAAACTGTCATAGAGGCACTCCTAATATGTGAAATTAGTTAGCTCCGAGGCGTATTGATCTAGTTAGTGAAGTTACAAGCTGCAAGATGGTTTGGACACCACAGGACACAGCCTGGGAGAGATGCCGGAGCGGCCCCTCCGGCATCTCCGAGAAACTGGTCATAGAGGCACTCCTAATATGTGAAATTAGTTAGCTCAGGCGTATTGATCTAGTTAGTGAAGTTACAAGCTGCAAGATGGTTTTCGAGCAGGGACACCACTGCGGCCAGTTTAGGAGGAGATGCCGACGAGCCCAGTCCTCCGGCATCTCCGAGAAATTGGTCATAGAGGCACTCGGTCCAGCCACAAAATGGGACTAACACTCAAGACATTTATTAATATTAAAACTGAGACTACAAAACCGGGACTAAAGGCCACAAACCGCGAAAGATATCCTTCGGTCAAGCCACAAACCGCGAAAGACATGAACTAGAGTTACATAATATGAGCATGAACTTCTTGGCATATGTCATTCCTTATGACCGCTTCAGACGTAACCATGGAGCATCTTCTTTACTTAACGGAATGCTTGGGTCAGTTTTCACTGTGAAGGGGGGAATTTCATCAAACTTATTATAATCTTCTGACATGTCTGTCTTGTCCTCGATTCCCACGATGTTTCTTTTCCCTGAAAGAACTATGTGACGCTTTGGCTCATCATATGATGTATTCGTTTGCATATTTTTTCTTTTTTTTCGGTCTGGAGGACATGTCCTTCACATAGAAAACCTGAGACACATCATTGGCTAGGTACACAACCTTCTTGCATTTATGCAAATATGTACCTTCGGTCTTATCTAAACAGTGGGTGCATGCCTTATATCCTTTGTTTGTCTGTCCTGAAAGGTTACTAAGAGCAGGCCAATCATTGATGGTTACGAATAACAACTCTCGTAGATTAAATGGCTCCTGTTTGTTCTCATCCCACGCACGTACACCTGGTTTGCCCCACAACTGTAAGAGTTCTTCAACTAATGGCCTAAGGTACACATCAATGTCGTTGCCCGGTTGCTTTGGGCCTTGGATAAGCACTGGCATCATAATGAACTTACGCTTCATGCACAACCAAGGAGGCAGGTTGTAGATACATAGAGTCACGGGCCAGTTTGTGGACTGCAGCTCTGCTCCCCAAAAGGATTCATGCCATCCGTATTTAGACCAAACCATAAGTTCCTTGCGTCACTGCAAAGTCGGAAAGTCTCTCTCGATTTTTCTCCACTTGTGACCCATCAGGGTGTCTCAACTCCCGTCTTTCTTACGGTCTTCTTTGTGCCATCGCAACAACCTGGCATGCTCTTTGTTTACGAACATGCGTTTCAACCTTGGTATTATAGGAGCATACCACATAACCTTAGCAGGAACCCTCTTCGGAGGGGCTCTCCTCAACATCACCAGGTCATCTCGTCGATCTTATACCGCAACGCTGCATACCGGCATTTATCTAAATTCTCATACTCCTTATCATGTAGAGGATGCGATCATTAATGCATGCATGTATCTTTTGCACATCTAATCCCAGAGGAGAGAGAGTCTTCTTTGCTTCGTAGGTACTCTCGGGAAGTTTGTTATGTTTTGGAAACTTCGGCTTCATTATTTTTAGCATCTTTTCAAATGAGGAGTCAGTTAGACCACACTCGCCTTCCATCGCAACAATTCGATGTCGCATCGAGCTTTGTGCTACCATCTTCACAATTTGGGTACAACAATTTCTTGTGATCTTCTAACATGCCCTCTAACTTCAACTTCTCATTTTACATTTCACGGTCTCGCTTTGCATCGAAATGACCCTACCAAGTTCATCACCGGCTCATCGATGCCCGTTCTTCACCTTTTTCCTCTCCATTATCTTCCATTGCAGTATCACTGTATTCAGGAAACATATGATGATAGTTGTTATCATCATCTTCTTCTTCACCATCTTCCATCATAACCCCTCTTTCCCCGTGCTTGGTCCAGCAATTATAGTTGGGCATGAAACCTTTCATAATCAGGTGGCCGCGAATGATTTTCGAGGAAGAGTACTCCTTGTTGTTCCGACATTGAACACATGGACAACGTATAAATCCATTCTCTTTGTTTGCCATAGCCACATCGATAAATTTATCCACGCCTTTGATATACCGGCTACCCGCGGTCACCGTACATCCATTCCCGACCGTTCATACGCATCATATAAGTAAGTTTATCAAAAACAGGACATCATAAATAGTGAAATAACCAATTCACCGACACATGAATTGTATCAATGACCTAGAAAAGATAAGATTGCTAACCTCGATCGAGGGAAATAAAGAGGAGAAAGCTCAAGTGCGTCTCGAACACCTTCTATATTTTTGTTCTATGAGAAATTCAACGGATTTTTCACTCAAACATTTCAACAAACACCTTCAATGCATGCATGAAAAAACTAGCACACACCCTCACACCTTACACCGCTCGAAAAAGCAGTGGGCGAGAGGGGCAGGCGTTGCATTTATAGAGGGCAAGGGGCCTTTAGTCCCGGTTGAAGCCAGCACTAGGGACTACAGGTGCGTGCCAACGCGTGGCTGTGGCCAAACCTTTAGTCGGTTGGTGGCTCCAACCGACGCATGCCCTACCAACCGGGACCTATGCCCCTGGCCGTGCCCGCTCCAACCGGGACGCGTGCCAGCATTAGTCCCGGTTGGTGGCGCAACCGGGACTAATGCTCCGAGGGGTCGCGAACGGATGGCCCTTTTTCCTCTAGTGCATGTAATCAACTATGCTTAGTGTTTTCTTATATTACTGTAAAAGATTGTGACAATGATTGATTTGCTGTGTGATATTATTTTTATGAATTTGCTGAAGCTACTCTATCTCTCGAATGCATGGAGTTGTTACTTCCGGCATGTACAACTCATCATGCTTGCGTTTTAGTCATGTATTCTTCAAATTATATATTGGATATGCGAGATGTTGGTTCCTAGTTGGTACTCTCTCCGTTTCGTAATATAAGATATTTTAGGTTTGTGAATTAAATGTATCTAACACCTTTTTGTATGTAGATTCATTTGAACCTACATACTAAAAGGTGTCTAGATTTATTAGCTTCACTAACCTAAAATATCTTATATTTCAAACGGAGGGAGTATATGATATTATCCACGCTCCACCGTATATTACTTGAGAGTATTCAACAATGGACACGACACCGGCAACCATATCCATCTACTTACATATTTACGTCCACACACCATCCTTCATTATGGATTAGTGCATTCATATTTTTAAATCTAATGCATCTCAAAGCTACATGGATTCGAGTTGATTGCATCACACCCAAGTCTATTATATACTAAAAGCAATATAAGAGTGTTTTTCGAGTCTTCAGGTTGATCCACGTCATCTAAATTATTTAAACCATCTATTATATACTAAAAGCAATATAAGAGTGTTTTTCGAGTCTTCAGGTTGATCCACATCATCTAAATTATTTAAACCATTAGATATAAAATTAGTGGTTATAATTTAATCAGGGTTGCAGATTACATAACAGATTAGACGTGACAGACCGGTTACCGAATGTGAAGTCCGTGTCAAGTTGAAGTTGTGTCCGTTGATAATTTCCAAAAAAAAAAAGTAACGCAGAGGATAAGGTCGGGATCTATACACGTTTTATAGAGAAAGAAGGACAAAGGCTGCTGCTACCAAAAATTTGATCGATACGAAATATATATATCCATGACATGTATGCGTATGGGACCTGGACTCCACTATTTAACATGTACGTGAGCGTCTGTTAAATCTAAAAAAAACTACTTCCAATAAAAATCAGGCTACATCTGTTAGATACCCAAAAAAATGCTACCTCTTAAGAAAAAATCATATATGTATGCTTGCAACCTGGCTCAAACGTGATTGCAAGACAGAGTTTGTAATATATGCAGTGTTTATTGTACTTCCTTGATCCATATTAGTTAACTTAAATTTGTATAGATACAAGTGTATCTAGCACTAAAATTTGACTAAATACATTCAAATCTACATAAATCTAAGTCAATTAATATAGGTTATAAGGAGTATTTGTATTTATCTTCCAAATTATTTTTAATGTGGTTAAATCTGAAAAAAATATGGTTAGGATTTAAAAATAGATTAATGGTCGTATAACTATGCAATTCTATTTTATACGTTCGGAGACTGCCATATGAGATAAGACTTGGAAAACAAAAAATATAGACTAAGTCGAGACGTATGTTCATAGTACCGTTGTTCGTTAGAAGGACAAGAAAACAGCATCGTACACTACATATATACATATACATATAGCTTAAGGTCGAAACCACAAACGCAAGATACTGTGATTTCATACTATGTCAAGATTAAATTGGTCAATGTATTTAGGTAATTCAAAATAGTGAATTGTTAAATTTTGCGGTAGCACAGGACGTTATCCGCGACCACACCATAGACTATTATTTTGCAATTACTAACAAACATTTGCACTTCAAATTGATTAAACATTGAATTTGAACAATGAAAATAAACATTATAACCTTTTTTTCTTACAAATGATAAATATTGTTCCCTCTATTCCAATGAATAAGGTTTATATATTGCTTGAAAATTCAAGCTAACTAAAATTTTACTAGATTTTTTGAAAAAATATTAACAATTACAATATTATATAAATACATATGAAAGATAAAATTCATGATGTATCCAACGATAGTGATTTTGTATTTTACATGAAATAATTTATTCTAAAACCATGATCAAAGTTTACATATTTGGACTTAAAAAAAAAACTTCATTTGAACCGAGGTAGTATATTCTTAATACCGGCTGTACAGTTAATAAAACCTACAAAATTTGGAACTAACTCATGAGTGAGTATACAATATTTGCATGATAAACCTACAAAATTGGAACCAACTCTTAGATTTTGAAGACCAACATGCACTGCATTTTCAAAAGTGTCCATGGACAGTCGAAGAATACAAAACAAAAGAAACACATAAAAATTTAAACTCACATGTGTCAAAACAAGATATACGTTTTACAAGAGCTACACTAGCTAGGACCTACCCTACAAATCATCAATTGATTCATACATCTACTTTAATATGTGCAGGAAACAAATAAGGAGATAAATGAAAAATAGAACAATTGCAAAAATTCCCTCAAGTGTGCATGAACGTCTTAAAATTTTATAATACCAAAAGTGGAAAACATGGTAGTTTGTAGTATCACTCACCGACAATGTTTCATATTCGGTATCGGAATGACTCTCAAATATTGCGGTGGTGTGGTGATTCTACTGATTATTGTTGATGACCAACTCGAGCAGATATATGTATTTCCATGGGATTGGAAAAGATTAGGAGGGTGTAGACAAATGATAAGATAAGTGACTTTAAAATACGTCGACAATATGACGCTCAAGTCGCTATAGTCACCATGAGCAATAGCGTAGAATGACTCACTTCAAGTGTAAACTGTCTAAAATATCAGTATTGGGAAACAAGATAGTTAGCAGTATAACTCACTGACAATGTTTCGTATTCGGACCTTGGCAACATATATCCACTTATTAAAATAATCAACGTATTTTGTAGGATTTTGTTTATTACTCCTTCCGTCCTAAAATATAAGGCGCCTACAGATTGGTCAAAAAATCAAATCTAACTAACTTTAACCAAATATTTAGGAAAAAATATCTACATATACAATATTGAATGTACAAATTAAGAAAACATACTTTATGGTGAATCCATCGATATTGATTCAGTATTGTAAATATTCGTATTTTTGTGTATAATCTTGGTCAAACTTAGAAAATGTTGAATTTTGACTAATCCTTAGACGCCTTATATTTTGGGATGGAGGGAGTAGAAAATATTAATTGTGAATTTGATTTATTTGTATGGTTAGCAGCCTTTGTATCTTTTAGACCACTCAATTTTAAATGAAACAGTTTATTCGAGTTAAGTCAAATAATGACCCTCAAATAATGTGGTGATGTGGTGATTCTACAAGATAGTGTTGATGACCAACTCAAGCAGATATTGGTGGTGTCATGTGGGTTGGAAAAGATTATGAGTGAAGAAACATGGTAAAACAAGTGACTGATAAAGATGTCCACACTCTATGTGGTGCTATAGTCATGTTCTATAATAAAAAGAATACCCATGAGCAAGAGCATATAATAACTCTATTGAATGTAAACCATCTATAATATGAGTAGTTGGAAACATCATAATTGGTAGTATGACTCACCGTCTGTATACACCTATCTCCACTATGTTAAAATAATCAATGGATTTTGTAGAATTATGTTTCTTGGAGAATATTAATATCGAGTTTGATTTATTCGTATGCTTAGAAGTATTTTTTTCAAACCACTCAATTTAAAATGAAATATTTTATTATATTTGAGTTGAATAATGACTCTCAAATATTTTGGTGGTGTGGTGATTCTACTAAAAAGTGTTGATAACAAGCTCAAGCAAATATTCGTGGTGTCATGGGGTTGGAAAAGATAATGCGGGTGAAAAAACACGGTAAAATAAGTGACAGATAATTTTTTTGACACTAGTATAATGATTCTATTTAACATAAAATGTCAATAATATAAGTAATGGGATACAAATAGTTAGTAGTATCACTCATCGACAATATTTCATATTCGTTATCAGCAACACCTATCTCTGTTGTATTCAAAATAATTGACATATTTTGTAGAATTATGTTTCTTAAGGAATATTACAATCGTGTTTGTTTTTTGTATGCATAGAAGTTAAAATATATTTTTCAAGCTACTCAATTTGAAATGAAAATTTTATTTGACTTGAGTCAAATAATGACTCTTGGTGATCCTATTGAATAGTTTTGATGACCGTCTCGAGCAGATATTTGTGGCGTCATGGGATTAGAAAAGTCTATGCCAGTGAATACACATTGTAAAAATAAGTGACCATGAAAGGTGTTGACACTACGACGCTCTAGTTGATAGTCACGTTTCATTGCAAAAATGAATAATCGTGAGTAAGAGCGTAGAATGACTTGATTGAAGTGTAGAGGATAGCTGGGACAAGATAATAGGTGAAATATGTACCAACAAAGTAGATGAATGAACTTTTGAAATGATAAAAAAACAAAAAAATGTGCTACAAAAACTACTTTAACTTTATGCAAATATATTCATACAAATATTATGGTTAAAGTTTTGTCGGGGACTATACCAATGTCCACAAGAAAGAAGTATATATCGAGCAAAAAAATCAAAATGTTAATTAAACATGTTATCTTTGTATCTGACATCTTATTTTCCATCACATTTTACTGGCTATATAGTTTCTCTTATCATAAATAAAAATCTTAATTAAACCACAAATTAACTTCTCATATAAATTTCATAACCTACTAATGATGGCCTCACAAATTTTACAGATGATGCCCTCGCAAATGCGAGGGCCACCATGCTAGTGTGATTGAAAAGGACATATCCAATTTACTCTACCTTACTGAGTATGATAGCGACCATCAATGCCTATCCGCATATTAAAGACACATCCAATCTAAGCTGAGATGATATATAAGTTAGCCTCCATGAGAACAATTTGGTATAGTTTAATTAGGTCGAAGAAGCACCGTGCATGAAAATAAGCACCAAATCGGCGGCATGCCGGGGGGTTAGAACTGGGCTTGGGAAGGATCAAGAATTCGGACACTACCGGTCATGTGATTTGAGTTAGTTAGACTGCCATGAGCGGTAGTGCTGAAATTCAGCGTCGATTTACGTAGGGATAGAATGGTATTTTTCCTCTCCCGAAGGAGATCTCCATTGTCTCGCTCGACGGCGGCGACCACTGCGCTTTGTTCGCAATTTGACGCTCCAGGGCATGCTTGAGCAGAGCAGCAACAGAGTCATTCACGCGTTTCGGGTTTACTGTTCGTTAGCCACCAAGGGTGCGGTGTGCTTTTGCAGCCGCGCGGAAAGGTCCACATAAATTATCATCTCAGCTTAGATTGGATGTGTCTCCCAAGGAGGCGGTAGCCATCCACGAGCAACTGCAGCAACCTCACCACGATCAGATCGAAACAATGCAGTATGATTCCAAGAGCAATGCTCCATAAATTATCGGACCGTTGGCCGGTGCTTGCTTGGAAAAATGAAGGAATTCCACGACGTGTTTCTGGCCGGTACTATGTATTCTTGGTGTATTGATCACTTTTAGGGACGACGAGAAGGAAATCTGACCATCCCAACTATACATCCCTATATCCTCTTTTCATCATCATCATTATCATTGTTGAAGCTTAAATTTCTAACGTTGTCTATCGTCTCATGATCCACATCGGTGCTAGCTAGCTTGCTTGCTTTCCAACCCCTGAACTAGCCAGGAAGCATCGAGTGTTTACCAACAAAAATGCCCATGTGGCCATTCAAATTAGCCCGCTATCTCCCCAGTTCTATTTAACTTTGCGGTAGATGTCCTGGCAGAGATTTTGGATAGAGCAAAAAACGCTGGCCACATCTTGGGTGTGGTATAACATCTTATTCCGGGAGGTGGTATCTCCCATCTCCAATATGTGTACGATACAATGATCATGGTGCAGGGTTCGGAGCTCGACATCATTAACCTTAAGTTCCTGCTTCTCTGCTTCGAATCCATGTCTGGGCTGAAGATCAACTTCGACAAGAGCGAGGTTATGATTCTTAGGTATTCGGAGGAGGATAGACAGCGTATTGCCGACAATCTTAATTGTAAGTTGGCGGATTTCCCTATTACGTACCTAGGGATGCCCATCCGAGAGTCTAGGACCGCTGAGCCCTAGAGAGCGCGGCTCACGACTAAGGGGAGCAAGACAGTACTGATCAAATCTTGCCTCTCGAGCCTGCCCATGTACTAGATGGGGCTGTACCTGCTTCCGGAAGGGACCCATGCCGACTTCACTAAGAAGTTTTCTAGGTTCTTTTGGGCAGCTAGGGATAGCCAACAAAGATACCATATGGTTAAATGGGCGGACGTTTGCGCCCCCAAGGGCCTTGTGGGCATAGGGATCCTTGACTCGTGCCGCTTTAACGTGGCATTGATGCTGAAATGGGTCTGGCGCATCCTTAGGGACGATGGGGGTCTTTGGGTTCAGCTCATCAAGGCCAAGTATCTCCGGGGCCATCCCTTGTTGGTGTGCGAGCGTCGGGAAGGCTCCCACATCCAGGATATTAAACACTTCATTGGTTTGGACATCTCCTTTGTCATTGGCAGCGGCCAGGGGTGCGGTTGTGGCTGGACCCTTGGCTCCTGCCAGTCCCTTTGGGGGAGCAGTTCCCCGCGCTCTTCGCCATCACCGCCTCCCCATCGTCCCTCGTTGCTGAGGCCTTTCGAGAGGGCCACTGGAACATCTTGTTCCGCCGCACCTTTAGTACGGCCGAGGCAGAGGTATTGCAGCATCTGATGGATGTTCTTCCGGCTTCCTTGTTAGAAGATCAGGACTCGGCCACTTGGCGGCTGACTACGACGGGGGAGGTCTCGGTGAGTTCGGCGTACCGGACCCTCTTCCAGGGCCCAGAGCTGCGTTGGACACCGCCCCTTTGTAAAGCCCCCGTTCCACCTAGTCTTTGCATTTTCATTTGGCAGCTGCTCCGTGACCGCTTACCTTCAGGAGTGGAGGTGGCCAAGCGCAATTTCCCGGGCCATTGAATGTGTCTTGGAGCATAGAGCACTTCTATTGTTGGAGATCCTTGGTCTCCTCACCACCAGGAGTAGCTCGAGAAGCCTGCCTTATTGTTGGAGATCCTTGGTCTCCTCACCACCAGCCGCTCAACCTCCTGCCACCGGAGATGCGCCGCCGCAGCAAGAAACACCAAGCCGCCCTGGATCTGGCCGGCGAGATCTAGATCCCTACTCCCAAACTCCCATCTAGGGTAAACACCAGGACCAAGCCCGAAACAAAAACTACACCTAAAATCTACGACATCACCTCTCCATTACCTACTCCATCCAGCCTCGTAGGCGGAGGACGCTCTGGATCAGGCTGCAGTCGCTAGTCGACTCTCAAGGGAATGCGTGGGGAAGAGGAGTAGGTGGGGGTGTGTTGTGAAAGGTGAGAGTCATATTCTTCTTATTCATGTGTTCTATAATCTGTGATGCAAAGAGTCCCTAAAATATCCACGACACATGGTTGAATCTTGCTCGGGGAGCTTTCAACCCTCGCTCGCTACTAGTCCTCTCTGCGTCCGTGTGATCGGACTGAGGTCCAACTAACACTGGCCTACCTCCATCATGCGTGACTCTGTGGGCACGGTCGACAGCCTGCAGCTCCAGCCCGTCATGACCATCCATGAGAATGCTACATGGACGCGGTGCAAACAGGCTAAACAATAATCCAGTCTTCCGGAGCAAGTAGCTTGGACATACTTGCTATAACATATACTTCGCATGTAATCAACTATGCTCAGTGTTCTCTTATATATTACTGCAAAAAATTGTGACAATGAAGGATTTGCTTTGAGATATTATTTTTCTGAATTTGCTGCAGCTACTCTATTCCTCGAATGCATGGACTTGTTACTTCCGGGCTGTACAACTCATCATGCTAGCATTTTAGTCCTGTATATCTCCAATTATATATTGGATATGCGAGAAGTTGGTAGATGATATTATCCACGGTATATTACTTGAGAGTATTTAATAATGGTGCGACACCGGGAACCAAATCCATCTAATTACATATTTATGTTCACACACGATCCTACAATATGGGTTAGTGCATTCATATTTTCAAATCTGACGCATCTCAAAGCTACATGGATTCGAGTTGATTGCATCACACCCAAGTGTGGTTGAAAAGGACATATCCAAATTACTCTATCCCAATGATGAGTTTGATTGCGATCACCAATGCCTATCCGCATATTAAAGACACATCCAATCCAAACTCAGATGATATATAAGTTAGCCTCCATGCAAACACTTTGGTATAATTTAGGTCAAAGAAGCACTGTGCATGATAGTAAGCACCAAATTGGCGGCATACTGGGGTTACAGAACTGGGCTTGGGAAGGATCAAGAATTCAGACACCACCAGTCATGTGATTTGAGTTAGTTAGACTGACCTGAGTCGTAGTATCGGAATCCATCGTTGATTTACGTGGGGGTAGAATGGTCTTTCTACTCTCCTGATGGAGATCTCCATTGTCTCGCTTGACGGCGATGACCACTGCGCTCTGTTCGCAATTTGACGCACTAGGGCAATGCCAGAACAGAGTAACGAGAGAGTCATTCACGCGTTTCGTGTTTGCCGTTCGTTAGCCACCTGGGGTGCGGTGTGTTTCTGCAGCTGCGCGGAAAGGTCCACATGATCATGAGGGTGCGGCTGCCTAACGAGGCTGTAGCCATCCACGAGCAACTGCAGCAACCTCACCACGATCTAGATTGAAACAATGCAGCGTGATTCCAAGAGCAATACTCCATAAATTATCGGACCGTTGGTCGGTGCTTGCTTGGAAAAAGGAAGGAATTCCACGATGCGTTTACATCCGGTACTATGTATTCTTGGCGTATTGATCACTTTTAGGGACGACGAGAAAGAAATCTGACCATCCCAACTATACATCCCTATATCCTCTTTTCATCATCATCATTATCATTGTTAAAGCTTAAATTTCTAACGTTGTCTACGTCTCATGATCCACATCGGTGCTAGCTAGCTTGCTTGCTTTCCAACCCCTGAACTAGCCAGGAAGCATCGAGTGTTTACCAACAAAAGTGCGCATGTGGCCATTGAAATTAGATGATATGTTAATGAATTCCTGATGGCCTGCTATCTCCCCTGTTCTATTTAACTCCGCGGTAGATGTCCTGGTAGAGATTTTGAATAGAGCCAAAAATGTTGGCCACATCTCGGGTGTGGTACGACATCTTATTCCGGAAGGTGGTATCTCCCATCTCCAATATGTGTACGATACCATGATCATGGTGCAGGGTTCGGAGCTCGACATCATTAACCTTAAGTTCCTGCTTCTCTGCTTCGAATCCATGTCTGGGCTGAAGATCAACTTCGACAAGAGCGAGGTTATGATTCTTGGATATTCGGAGGAGGATAGACAGCATATTGTCGACAATCTTAATTGTATAAGTTGGCGGATTTCCCTACTACGTACCTAGGGATGCCCATCCGAGAGACTAGGGTCATGATTAGGGACCTCGCCCCCTTGGTCACGATGGTTCGGTCAAAAGTTGAGCCCTAGAGAGCGCGCCTCACGACTAAGGGGAGCAAGACAGTACTGATCAACTCTTGCCTCTCGAGTATGCCCATGTACTAGATGGGGGTGTACCTGCTTCCGAAAGGGAACCATGCCGACTTCGCTAAGGAGTTGTCTAGGTTCTTTTGGGAGGCTAGGGATATCCAACAAAGATACCATATGGTTAAATGGACATACGTTTGCGCCCCCAAGGGCCTTGGGGGCATAGGGATCCTTGACACGCCGCTTTAACGTGGCATTGATGCTGAAATGGGTCTGGCGCATCCTTAGGGATGATGGGGGTCTTTTGGCTTCAGCTCATCAAGGCCAAGTATCTTCGGGGCCGTCCCTTGTTGGTGTGCAAGCGCCGGGAGGGCTCCCAATTCTGGCGAGTCCTCCAGGATATTAAACACTTCATTGGTTTGGGCATCTCCTTTGTCATTGGCAGCGACCAGGGGGTGCGGTTGTGGCTGGACCCTTGGCTCTTGCCAGTCCCTTTGGGGGAGCAGTTCCCCGCGCTCTTCGCCATCACTGCCTCCCCGTCGTCCCTCGTTGCTGAGGCCTTTCGAGAGGGCCACTGGAACATCTTGTTTCGTCGAACCTTTAGTACGGCCGGGGCGGGGGAATTCCAGCATCTGATGGCTGTTCTTCCAGCTTCCTTGTTAGAGGATTAGGACTCGGCCACTTGGCGGCTGACTCCGACGAGGGAGGTCTCGGTGAGTTCGGCGTACCGGACCCTCTTCCAGGGCCCAGAGATGCGTTGGGCATCGCCCCTTTGTAAAGCCCCCCTTCCACTTAGTCTTTGCATTTTCGTTTGGCAGCTGCTCCGTGACCGCTTACCTTCAGGAGTGGAGGTGGCCAAGCGCAATTTCCCGGGCCATTGATTGTGTCTTGGAGCATAGAGCACTTCTATTGTTGGAGATCCTTGGTCTCCTCACCACCAGGAGTAGCTCGATAAGCCTGCCTTATTGTTGGAGATCCTTGGTCTCCTCACCACCAGCCGCTCAACCTCCAGCCACTGGAGATGCGCTGCCGCAGCAAGAAACACCAAGCCGCCCTGGATCTGGCCGGCGAGATCAAAATCCCGAGTCCCAAACTCCCATCTAGGGTAAACACCATGACCAAGCCCGAAACTAAAACTACACCTAAAATCTACGGCATCACCTCTCCATTACATACTCCATCCAGCCTCGCAGGCGGAGGACGCTCTAGATCAGGCTGCAGTCGCTAGTCGACTCTCAAGGGGACACGTGGGGAAGAGGAGTAGGTGGGGGTGTGTTGTGGAAGGTGAGAGTCCTATTCTTCTTAATCATGTATTTTGTAATCTGTGATGCAAAGAGTCCCTAAAATATCCACGGCACATGGTTGAATCTTGCTCGGGGAGCTTTCAACCCTCGCTCGCTGCTAGTCCTCTCTGCGTCCGTGTGATTGGACTGAGGTCCAACTAACATTGGCCTACCTCCATCATGTGTGACTCTCTGGGCACGGTCGACAGCCTGCAGCTTGCGGTGCAAACAGGCTAAACAGTAATCAAGTCTTCCGGAGCAAGTAGCTTGGACATACTTGCTATAACATATACTTCGCATGTAATCAACTATGCTCAGTGTTCTCTTATATATTACTGCAAAAAATTGTGACAATGAAGGATTTGCTTTGAGATATTATTTTTCTGAATTTGCTAGGGCTACTCTATTCCTCGAATGCATGGACTTGTTACTTCCGGGCTGTACAACTCATCTGCTAGCGTTTTAGTCTTGTATATCTCCAATTATATATTGGATATGCGAGAAGTTGGTAGATGATATTATCCACAATATATTACTTGAGAGTATTCAATAATGGTGCGACACCGGCAACCAAATCCATCTAATAACATATTTATGTCCACACACGATCTTACAATATGGGTTAGTGCATTCATATTTTCAAATCTAACGCATCTCAAAGCTACATGGGTTCGAGTTGATTGCATCAGACCCAAGTGTGGTTGAGAAGGACATATCCATTTTACTCTATCCCGGTGAGTTTGATAGATATCACCAATGACTATCCGCATATTAAAGACACACATCCAATCCAAACTGAGATGATATATAAGTTAGTCTCCATGCGAACACTTTGGTATAGTTTAGGTCAAAAAAAACACCATGCATGATAGTAAGCACCAAATTTATTTGCAGCATACTGGAAGTATAGAACTAGGCTTGGGAAGGATCAAGAACCCAGACACCACCAGTCATGTGATTTGAGTTAGTTAGACTGGTCTGAGTCGTAGTACCGGAAACCTTCGTGGAATTACATGGGGGTAGAATGGTTTTCCTCTCCTCATGTGGAGATCTCCATTGTCTCGCTCGACGGCAGTGACCACTACGCTATGTTCGCAATTTGACATGCCAGGGCACGCCTAAGCAGAGCAACAAGAGAGTCATTCACGCGTTTCGGGTTCGCCGTTCGTTAGCCACCAGGGTGCGGTGTGTTTCTACAGCCGCGCGCGGAAAGGTCCACATGATCATGAGGGTGCAGCTGCCTAACGAGTTTGTAGCCATCCACAAGCAACTGCAGCAACCTCACCATGATCTAGATCGAAATAATACAGTGTGATTCCAAGAGCAATACTCCATAAATTATCAGACCGTTGGCCGGTGCTTGCTTGGAAAAAGGAAAGAATTCCACGATGCGTTTGGCGGATCTAGGATTATCATAGGGTATGCCACAATAAAATTATGATCTACTATATATATTTTATAGAAAAACATTTTTTTATAATTCTTCACTCCTGCTATTGAGTTTGCTCTTCTGCCACGGTTTCAACTTGATAAGTACTTGAAACATTAAAATTTGTTTTTTGTCGGTTTTTTCTTGAACTCTTTTCTATTGTTTAGATAGAAAATTAGAGATTTCTCGACGAATCAAAAACATGTCCGTATATGATAATAGCAGCTCTCTTTAAAGATAATTATGTAATATATTCAGAATATAGTGAGGTGTATATATCCACTTTCAAAAACCCAAGAATATGTATACATGCTGTTAATTAATTGGCCCAATGAGTCAGGATGCCTAACGTGCGGTTAAAAAAAGATAGTGTTTGTTAATGGGCCTGGGATAAGTGCACGCTTGGACTGCTGGCCTAGCATGCCGGTCCTCCCTACGTACATGGAAAGATAGAACGGCTTGATCAGGTAGATAGAAAACGATCAGCTATAGCTATACGGAAGCCGGACATCGCGGGGTATGCTACGGCATACCGGGCATACCCCGTAGATCCGCCGTGTTTATGGCTGGTACTATGTATTCTTGGACTTGGCGCATCGTTCGACGAAAAGAAAATCTGACCATCCCAATTATACATTCCTACATCCTCTTTTCATCATCATTATCATTCTTATAAAGCTTAAATTGCTCGATCCGGCGTTAGATTCCAGAAAACGCTGATGAATCAGTCGACCATACGATCAAACATTCGGTGACTCTTGACTTCAGGTCAATGATTTAATTAGAGTCTAAATTTCTAATCCCTCCGTTTAATAATATAAGATGTTTTAGCTTTGTAAAGATAATTTATCTAGATCCATTTGAGTGTGTAGGTTCACTCCGAATTTACACACCAAAATGTGACTAGATACACTAACACTACAGGAAAGAAGTAAGGCGCCGACGGCCGGCCGGCTACGCTGACGGCCAAAGGTCGGGGCCGTCGGTGTAGCTGCCTTCTCTGGCCAGCCGACCAGCCCGGCCGTCGGCGTAGCTGCCTTCTCTGGCCAGCCGACCAGCCCGGCCGTCGGCGTAGATGACGGTGCCGAGGGTAGTCATCGGCGTAGTGTGGCCGTCGGCGTAGTAGCGTGGTTTGTGCCGACGGTGGCCCTCGGCGTAGATATAGCCCTCGACGTAACCCCAGTTCAGACACGACGACGAAAAAGGCGTTAGGCAGACAGGCAGGCCGTCGGCACAGCTCTTTAAAAAAATTTGTTTGGTCTGTGCCGACGGCCAGGCCGTCAGCATAGGCCTCCAAACTTTTTTCCTTTTTATTATTTTTTGAAAAACCATAACTAAATCATTCTAATTCAGAAAAATACAAATAATATATCAAAATTTGCAGAAAAATAAAATCTATCTATCTACAATCAAATATTATACATTTATAAACAAAAATTAAGTAAAGTATAAAACATTATATATATTTTAAAACGGGCATTATAAATTCAAAAACGATCCAAACAATGCGAAACCTTCGCGTAGTGTCATATTATGTGACATAGTTAGAAGGAAAAATATCAAACTTGGTATATTGATTATGTCTCAAAAAAACCTTCACAAAATGACCTATCTCGTTTGAGGTTTCTTGGCTTTCGGGTCAAATGACCAATGTTATGGCTATAATGAAGGCATAGTTTGTGATAATATATCGATATTGTGCATAACTGTGCATAATGGGATGGAGAACAATGTTTCAAGAGGAAGTTTTCCTTTTCGTCGCACCAAAAAGCCGTTTTCCATTTTCCGAGTGCAAAAAACGGAGGTTTTGTGAAGTAACCACCAAATGGATAATTCAAAATGCTACCATCATATTTTTCAAAAATACTAGACCACCTTACATGGATAATGTCATAACAGGGAGATCTCAAACATTTCCGTCTATCCCTGGTGAAAAGGACAAATTCCTGCCGAATCGGTAGGAAGTGGGTCAGATATGAACTACAGGTACATGATCGGATGCTCATGATTTTTTATAAAAATCATTTTTAGGTTCAAAATATGTTGTTTCATCATAGATCCACTTCAAGTTTAGCGAGTCTCAGCCCCGAGCTAAGAATCTTCATGTCCGCCCTTCGACAAAGTATAATGATGGTTTAAAACGAGCATTATAAATTCAAAAACGATCCAAACAATGCGAAACCTTCGCGTGGTGTCATATTATGTGACATAGTTAGAAGAAAAAATATCAAACTTGGTATATTGATTATGTCTCAAAAAAACCTTCACAAAATGACCTATCTCGTTCGAGGTTTCTTGGCTTTCGGGTCAAATGACCAATGTTATGGCTAGAATGAAGGCATAGTTTGTGATAATATGTCGATATTGTGCATAACTGTGCATAATGGGATGGCGAACAATGTTTCAGGAGGAAGTTTTCCTTTTCGTCGCATCAAAAAGCCGTTTTCCATTTTACGAGTGCAAAAAACGGACGGTTTTGTGAAGCAACCACCAAATGGCTAATTCAAAATGCTACCGTCACATTTTTCAAAAATACTAGACCACCTTACATGTATAATTTCATAACAGGGGGATCTCAAATATTTCCGTCTATCCCTGGTGAAAAAGACAAATTCCTGCCGAATTGGCAGGAAGTGGGTCAGATATGAACTACAGTTACATGATCGGATGCTCATGATTTTTGTAAAAAATCATTTTTAGGTTCAAAATATGTTGTTTCATCATAGATTCACTTCAAGTTTAGCGAGTCTCAGCCCCGAGCTAAGAATCTTCATGCCCGCCCTTCGACAAAGTATAATGATGGTTTAAAACGGGCATTATAAATTCAAAAACGATCCAAACGATGCGAAACCTTCGCGTGGTGTCATATTATGTGACATAGTTAGAAGGAAAAATATCAAACTTGGCATATTTATTATGTCTCAAAAAAACATTCACAAAATGACCTATCTCGTTCGAGGTTTCTTGGCTTTCGGGTCAAATGACTAATGTTATGGCTAGAATGAAGGCATAGTTTGTGATAATATGTCGATATTGTGCATAACTGTGCATAATGGGATAGCAAACAATGTTTCAGGAGGAAGTTTTCCTTTTCGTCGCACCAAAAAGCCGTTTTCCATTTTCCGAGTGCAAAAAACGGACGGTTTTGTGAAGCAACCACCAAATGGCTAATTTAAAATGCTACCGTCACATTTTTCAAAAATACTAGACCACCTTATATGGATAATGTCATAACAGGGGGATCACAAACATTTCCGTCTATCCCTGGTGAAAAAGACAAATTCCTGCCGAATCGGTAGGAAGTGGGTCAGATATGAACTACAGGTACATGATCGGATGCTCATGATTTTTTACAAAAATCATTTTTAGGTTCAAAATATGTTGTTTCATCATAGATCCACTTCAAGTTTAGCGAGTCTCAGCCCCGAGCTAAGAATCTTCATGCCCGCCCTTCGACAAAGTATAATGATGGTTTAAAACGGGCATTATAAATTCAAAAACGATCCAAACGATACGAAACCTTCGCGTGGTGTTATATTATGTGACATAGTTAGAAGGAAAAATATCAAACTTGGTATATTGATTATGTCTCAAAAAAACATTCACAAAATGACCAATCTCGTTCGAGGTTTCTTGGCTTTCAGGTCAAATGACCAATGTTATGGCTAGAATGAAGGCATAGTTTGTGATAATGTGTCCATATTGTGTATAAATATGCATCATGGGATGGCGAACAATGTTTCAGGAGGAAGTTTTCATTTTCGTCGCACCAAAAAGCCGTTTTCCATTTTCCGAGTGCAAAAAACGGACGGTTTTGTGAAGCAACCACCAAATGGATAATTCAAAATGCTACCGTCACATTTTTAAAAAATACTAGAACCACCTTACATGGATAATGTCATAACAGGGGGATCTCAAACATTTCCGTCTATCCCTGGTGAAAAAGGCAAATTCCTACCGAATCAGTAGGAAGTGTGTCAGATATGAACTACAGGTACATGATCGGATGCTTATGATTTTTTATAAAAATCATTTTTAGGTTCAAAATATGTTGTTTCATCATAGATCCACTTCAAGTTTAGCGAGTCTCAGCCCCGAGCTAAGAAATTTTATGCGTGCCGTTTTAAACAGGCAAATGAAATTATGATAAGAATTATGACATAGTTTGTGATAAGTTGATATCGATATCATATTTGGATTCCTATCATTTTTCTAATCAATTTAGACATATTATTTGCCGAATTACGATTTACAGATTTAAAGATATTAATTATTACATATTAAATAAAAAATACAAAATAAAATAAAATTATTATATTTTTATTTGAATTCAATAATATTTTTACTTATTCATTGTTGTTTACTAAATAATTGCTTGTAATTTCAAAAAATACAACCATGAGACATGATGATATAAGACTTAATAGGAATGATATCATAGTATTGACAACAATGTGTAAATTGCTTTGCGGGAGAGATTCTGAAGGACGAGAAATTTAAGCGTGCTAGAGCTGGAGTAGTGCTAGGATGGGTGACCAAATGGGAACTTTGACTAAGACTGCAATTTAATCAATTATTAACTATAAATAGTGTTAAAATGATTAAAGCGAGAGATTAAGGAGTCAAACAATTCAAAGATTAAAAAATTTTAAAAATAAAAAAAAGTAAAAAAATATTTTAGGCTATGCCGACGGCCAGGCCGTCGGCGTAGCTCCAGGCTAGACCGTTATCGAAGACGACCGATGATTGACATGTGGGGCCCGCTGAAAGACGCTACGCCGAGGAGGGAGGGCTGTGCCGACGAGGACGTACGCCGAGGGGGCTACGCCGACGGCCACCGTCGGCACAGCCTGTGCCGACGGCAATTTGTCGCTGTGCCGACGGCAGCCGGTCGTCGGCGTAGTAAAATTTTCCTGTAGTGTAACTTTACAAACCTAAAACATCTTTTATTTTGAAACCGAGGGAGTACATAGTACTACCCCTATGCAAAGTCAGTTTGGCTGGTTTAACTAGTTTGAGCTAGTACAATTTTTTATGCTATATCCAAAGTTTGAATTTTATATGTGAAGGAAAATAAACTAAGATGCCACTATCCTGGCTGGTTTGGACGGTTCCGGTTTTTGCATAGGCTTAAGTATTACTAGTCATCAGTAACGTGTTCTACCAAGGAGGGGGGAAAAGTGTCGTCTAAACCATGCGTCGATCGTCGATGAAACGTACCTACGGCCAAATGATTCCGATGGAGAGGGATGCATGTGCTACTACGATTTCTCGTTGGTTCATCCTGCCAATTCATGCGTCTTTTAACGAGGCCTACGTACAGTCCATCTCGTATATATCGTCGTCGAGGCATACCCCATGTCGCTCGGGGTCTCATCAGGCACGGGCGATAAGTACGGAAAGCGCCTCCATGTTTGAACTCTGTCCAGCCTCTAGTCCTCTCGCCGTGCGTTTCAGACGCAGACCCAACTAAACGGGCGCCTAAACGCCTTTTTCGTTCCACTCGCGCTCTTTTTCTACCGGGCAGGTTAGGAGAGCGTCTCTAACGGCTGGTGTAAAATGCAACAGCAGCTTATTAAATGGAAAATGATATATACCTATCCCTGTACGATGGGGCGTTTGCATCGTCCGGGTCGCCGACTTCACGTCTCCTCGCACGCGCAGCCTCCTCTAGGGTTTAGGGTTTACCGCTGCTCCGCCGCCCCGCCTCCAGCGTGTTGCAGCCACCGGCCAGGTCCTCCTCCGTTTGCCCGCAAGCCACCTCTTTATTCCAAGCTCCTCTGTCGACCTCTGCCCCGGCGACCTCCGCCCCGTCTCCGGCGACCTCTGTCCACCTCCGCCCCGACTCCGGCGACCTTTGCCCCAGTGACCTCCACCTCCGTCTCCAGCGACATCTGCCCACCTCCGCCCCGGCGACCTCCGTGCAGCACAATCGCTGCCTTCTGATGCCGGCCGCAGGCGAAGTCGCTTCCATGGGCAGTCGACCTTGCTGCCACGGGCAGCCGTAGTTGCTTCCAGCGGCGACAGAACTTGCTTCCAGCGGTGGCCGAGTTTGCTTCCACGGGTGGGCGATCTTGCTTCCAGCGGTGGCCGGCGAAGTAGGGTTTTTGCTACATTAGAAGAACTTTGTTGCTACAACTGTCTTGTGGTTTTGCTACAACAGTATCAACTATTTGCTACAAGGTTTTCGGCGAGAATCACCGGCGAGTTTTTCCGACAATGTCTCCAGCAAACTCGGTTTTGCTGCATTAGCACATTTTTTTGCTGCATGATCTCCGACGAGGTCTCCGGCGAGACGTTCTATTTCTGAAACGAACCGTTTTTTTTTTGCTTCGGAAGCAAAAGCGGGGACATATGTAGCAAAAGCGGGATGTTTTACAGCAAATGGACAGGAAGCAGGACGATGGGAGCTCCCCCATCGTCCGGGGGACGCCTAGCACTTGCCTTATTAATAACTATCGGATACGGTAGTGCGTGGCAAAAAAATTAACCGATGTCGCCTTGCAGTTTTGTGCTGTAAACTTTTTTGCGACAGCATGGCCTCATGTTGTAAATTTGCGGCAGCGCGGCCTCTATCGCAGATCATCTCCTCGCTTGCGCGCGCAGCCAATCGATAGCTGAAACTTCATTTTCAGCTCCCCGGCGCTGCCACCTACCACACCCGCCGTAGCCACTAACCTCTCCTTCCACGTCGCCACCCACAAACCCACCGCCGGGAACTGTCGCGCAGCCGCCCATCCACGGACTAGCCTCGCCCAGCATCCTCGCAACAGCTTGGACCCTTCACCGATCTGATTTTCATCGTTGATTCACCGCACAAAAGCAGCCCCTTCATCATCGACGAGCTGGGGCCACCGAACGTAGTAACTAGTTTTTTTACCATTTTTTTGTTTTAGTTTAGGTTATTGAATCCATCGATTATCTGTAGATGGTTTAACTCTCGTATCAACTTCCTATGATGAGGAGTATGACATGGATGAGGACGAGGCCATTTGCGAAGCCCCTTCGTGGCATCTATCCCAAGTGAGAAACATTTGTGAAGCCTCTCCATGCACCCAGAGCTAAGAAAGATCTTCAATTCCACAATGCACAAGCGGCGGCTAGGAAAGATGTAGAGAGGACATCTGGGATTTTGCAAGCCCAATTTGCAATTGTTGAGGTTCCACTCAGTTTTGGGATCAATAGATATTGTGGTACATCATGACATCTTGTGTGATCATGCATAACATGATCATTCAAGATGATCGTGGTAGAGATGAGGTTTATGGTGGCTATGACTTGATGGGGCGATAAGTGAGGCCACGAAGGGATGTGAACTGCATTACTAGTTTTCTAGAAGCATACCATGATATTGGAGACTTGGATGTGCATGACGAGCTTCAAAAGGATCTCATCGAGGAGTGGTGGAAGTGGCATGGCACACAAAATTAGTTCTTTCTTCGTTTCTATGTGTGTTGTTGTTTTCTGAGATGAACTTCATGTTATTGTTTGATGATTTGTGTGCTACTTGATGAACCATTTGGTAAACTATTTGTGTTGGCATGCAATAATAAGTATTATAATTTTATTTTTTACTATCATTTCATTGCAATTTTTCGTGCATATGTATTAGAAAAGTGTTGAAATGAGGTAGTGTTCTCTTAACCATGTGCAATGTTCTGTTAATGTATTACTGTAAACAATTGTGACAAACAAAGGATTGGCATTGAGATATTATTTTTATGAATTAGCTAAACTACTCTATTCCTTGAAATGCAAGGAGTTGTCACTTCCGGGTTGTGCAACTCATCATGCTTGCTTTCTAGACCTGTATTCATCAATTATATATTGGATACTTGAGTATTCAACAATATTGGACACTTGAGTATTCAACAATGGTGTAACACCGACAATCGTATATCCATCTAGTTATATATTTATGTCCACACATGATTCTACAATACGAGTTTGTGCATTTTTTAATGCCATTTTAAAATTATATGAATTTGAGCCACGATTGCATCACACCCAAGTGTAAGGACCGATCCAATTTACTCTATACCAATGATCTTGATGGCGACCCCCAATGTTTGTCTTCATATTTAAGACATGTCCAACCCAAGTAGGGATGATATACATATAAACTACACTCTATGAGAACATTTTGGTATAGTTCTGATAAAAAAATACATGCATGGTAGTTGACGCCAATCTGGATATATAAGTAGCTTGGGAAGGATCGTGATTTTAGATATGCCAATGTGAATTGAGCTACTCGGACTCCGCATCAAAGTAGTTCCATGTATCTACCGATGACCTATGATACGCCCAATTTGCATCACCTTTCTATATCATAATTTACCTCTATTTATTGATTTTTGTCTTATTATGAGATATTACTTATGGATTTTCATTTGTTTATGCATGTTGGATAATTCCTGGAGGATGGACTGCTGGAGTCTGGATTTTGATGGAAAAGACGACGTTTCGGTGCAATTTCGTGAAGATCAGAAAAATATGGAAACATATTATTTTACCGGAAGACGAAGGAAGCCAAAAGGAAGAGCGAAGGGGGGTCTTAGGGGGCCCACACCCCCCTAGGCGCGGGCCCACCTGACCCCGCGCCTAGGGTGGGTTTGGCCCACCTGTTCGGCCTCGACTCCGCCCCTTCGCATATATCTTCCCTACGGAACACTAACACCAGGGGGGCAACCACAGATAGATCTCTGCCTCCTCTGGAAGGCGGAAAACACCGAGAGAGAAAGATCTCTCCGGCAGATAGATTTCTGCCGGGGGAATTCCTTCCCGGAGAGGGGAGTGTAGGGTTCACATCATAGAAAACAAAAATTTTCCTACGATGGGAACTATTTACCAAGATCTATCTACTAGATACAAACAACGGGCGGATGTATATCCGTAGAGAACATACCCTTGAAGACCGAGAAAGCTTAACGAGTTAAACGCGTGGTTGATGTAGACGATCTCTTGCCGATCTCAAGATCGAGAGGAAGTCCTAGCGCCACAAAATAGCAGTGCATCCGTGCTCGCACACACATACAAGACACCGAGCAAACTCCGCCTCCTCGCTCCAGCGATGCAGCGGAAGCACAACTCTTTCTTGCCGAATAGCCACCGGGAACATGTATCTGGCTAGTCTGAGACCATGGGGGATAAATTCTAGAGGGGGAGAGAGATCCTTCACGAGGAGGTGTGAGTGAGAGAGAGGAGAGGGGCTGCCTTTTATAGGAGGAGGGGGACCCAAGGGGGTGTCCGCTGGCCATGGGGGCTGCCCCTCCCCTCCTTCATTCATGTGGGTGGACACTCCACTCACAAAAACCTCTTCAATTCCCTCCACTTAAAATCCCACTCAAAAGTGCTATAAAATTTCCACCAAATTTAATGCAAACTCTCATTAAATAAAACTCATTTTATTTATTTAGAATTTTTTTAATTACTTTAATGACAAACATTCACATATAACCCCTTGCTAGTATTCCATTTCACATGCAAAAACACTTTCTGCAATTTCACCCGAAAACCTGTTTCGGTATCTAGTGAAATAAATTCCTGCGCTTGTAATTCTATCCGGCATGAAACTTTTGCTCCAATTGGATGTCAGTGTCCCTTAAGTGTGCCACCCTACGGTTCGCGAATAATGCGGACATGATCGAGACCCTTCTCCGATCAATAATCAGAAGCGGGACCTGGAGATCCATACTGACTCCCATACATTCAACGATGACTTTCCTGTGATCGTTGGAACCTTTTACGCTAGTATCTTAATCCCTTTGTTTCACGATATATTACATATCCGAGTTCGATCATCGGTATCTACATACCTAGTTTGATCTCGTTACTGACATGCACTCTTTTCTTGTTCCCGTGATATAACATTCTAGTGATCAAATAACTTGCTTGCAAGCTAACCAATGTGATATCACCGAGAGGGCCCAGAGTATATCTATCCGTCATCGGGATGAACAAATTCCACTCTCGATCCATGAGCCTCAACATAACACTTTAGTAGTTCTAAAGCCATCTTTATAATCACCCAGTTACGGTGTGGCGTTTGATGTCATCAAGAAACTCTTCCGGTGTTAGTGATTGACATGATCTCATGGTCTAAGGATTAGGATCACTTCGTAAGTTGTTATAGCAATATAAACTCAATGACTTTGATCGTAATGCTATACTTTGGATGAATGTTCATCACTTCATTACAGTAATGTTGTGATCTCGTTATTAACAACATCCAATGTCTATGATCAGGAAACTGTGATCATCTTGTTAATCAACGAGCTAGTTTATGAGAGAGGCATAACTAGGAACTTTCTGTTTGTTTATTAAACACACATGTATTAACGTTTCCGTATTAATACAATTATATCATGCAAAATAAACATCTATCATATACTTGGAATACACATAATAAACACTTTATTATTGCCTCTCAGGACATATTCCCTTCAGTCTCCCACTTGCACTAAAGACAATAATCTAGTTACATAGTGATGTATCTAACACCCATGGAGTTCTGGTGTAGATCATGTTTTGCTCTAGGGAGAGTTTTAGTCAACGCATCTGGTACATTCAGATCCGTATGTACTTTATAAATCTTTATATCTCCATCCTTGACATGCTCGTGGATGGATTAAAACCGGCGTTTAATATGCTTGGAATGCTTGTGACACCTTGGTTCTTTAGCATTGGCAATGGCATAATTGTTGTCTCAATAGATCACCATTGGGTCCAACGCACTTGCAACCACACCTAGTTCGGATATGAACTCCTTCATCCAAACTGCTTCCTGAGCCGCTTCCGAAGCAGCAACATATTCGGCCTCCGTTGTTGATCCCGCCACCACAGGTTGTTTGGAGCTCCTCCAACTAACCGCTCCGCCATTCATGAGAAATACGTATCCGGATTGATACTTAGAGTCATCTGGATCGATGTCAAAGCTAGCGTTGACATAACACTTAGCGATGAGCTCTTCTTCACCTCCGTATACAAGAAACATATCCTTAGTTCTTCGCAAGTACTTAAGGATATTCTTGACCGCTTTCTAGTGTTCCGAACCTATATCCGATTGGTACCTACTAGTCAAACTAATAGCATGTTCCACATCCGGTCTTGTACATAGCATGGCGTATATTATAGAGCCTATGGTTGAAGCATATGGGACTTTTTCCATAATCTCTCTTTCTTCCGCCGTAGCCGGACTTTGAGTCTTACTCAATGTCGTGCCTTGCAACATAGGTAAGAACCCCTTCTTACTTTCGTCCATTTTAAACTTCTTTAAAATCTTATCAAGGTATGTACTTTGGGATATCCCTATTAGGCGCCTAGATCTATCTCTATAGATCTTTATGCCTAATATGTATGACGCTTCACCTAGGTCCTTCATTGGAAATTTGCTGTTTAGATAACTTTTAACACTGTTTAAAAGATGTATATCATTTCCAATCAATAATATGTCATCCATATATAGTATCAGAAATACCACATTGCTCCCACTCACTTTCTTGTAAATACAACTTCTCCATAAGTTTGGACAAAACCAAACTCTTTGGTCACCTCATCAAAGCGGAGATTCCAACTTCGTGATGCTTGCTTCAATCCATAGATGGATCGTTGAAGCTTGCACACCTTGTTAGCATCCTTAGGATCGACAAAACCCTTTGATTGTATCATATATAACTCTTCTTCAATATTGCCATTGAGGAACGCGGTTTTGACATCCATCTGCCATATCTCATAATCGAAATATGCAGCAATTGCTAAAATAATCCTAACTGATTTCAGCATCGCTATGGGAGATAATGTCTTATCGTAGTCAACTCCTAGAATTTGTCGAAACCCCTTTGCGACAAGTCGAGCTTTATAAACGGTCACATTACCATCAGCATCAGTTTTCCTTTTGAAAATCCATTTATTCTCCACGGCCTTACGGTCGTGAGGTAAGTCTACCAAGTTCCAAACTTGATTTTCATACATAGAGTCCATCTCGGATTTCATGGCTTCTAACCATTTGTTGGAATCCGGGCTCATCATCGCTTCTTCATATGTCACAGGGTCATCATTTTCATCAACCATGAAATTCATGACAGGATTTTCGTACAGCTCGGGAGTTGCACGCGTCCTGCTAGACCTGCGAGGTTCGGTAGTACTCTCTTTCGGAGTTTCATGATCATTATCATTAGTTCCCTCTTCAACTGGTGAAGCCAACTCCGGAACGACTTCCAACGCTGCGCTACTCGCCATACTTTGAAGAGAAGGTTCAATAACCTCTTCGAGTTCTACCTTCCGACTACTCACACCTTTCGCGAGAAACTCTTTCTCTAGAAAGGATCCATTCTTGGCAACAAAAACCTTGCCTTCGGATCTGTGATAGAAGGAATACCCAATAGTTTCCTTAGGGTATCCTATGAAGACGCATTTTTCCGCTTAGGGTTCGAGTTTATTCGGTTGAAGTTTCTTCACATAAACATCGCATCCCCAAACTTTAAGAAATGACAGCTTAGGTTTGTTTCTAAACCATAATTCATACGGTGTATTTTCAACGGATTTAGATGGTGCCCGATTTAAAGTGAATGCAGCAGTTTCTAGTGCATAACCCCAAAATGACAACGGCAAGTCCGTCAGAGATATCATAGATCGAACCATATCCAATAAAGTACGATTACGATGTTCCGACACACCATTTCGTTGTGGTGTTCCGGCAGGTATGAGTTGTGAAACAATTCCACACTCTTTCATGTGAGTGCTAAACTCGTAACTTAGATACTCACCTCCACGGTCATACTGTAGAAATTTGATCTTTCTATTACAATGATTTTCCACTTCATTCTGAAATTCCTTGAACTTTTCAAAGGTTTCAGACTTGTGTTTCATCAAGTATATATAACCGTATCTACTCAAATCATCCTTGAAAGTAACAAAATAACGATATCCACCTCGCGCCGACACACTCATTGGACCACATACATCAGAATGTATGATTTCCAATAAATCTATCGCCTGTTCCGTTGAACCGGAAAACGGTGTTCTAGTCATCTTGCCCATAAGGCATGTCTCACATGTATGAAATGATTCAAAATCAAGTGATTCCAAAAGTCCATCCGAATGGAGCTTCTTCATGCGTTTAACGCCAATATGACCTAGACGGCAGTGCCACATATATGCGGATATATCATCATTGTTTCCGGTAAGACATCAGCCACCGTCAGATCTCAGATCAGCGGCTTAGATCGTTAGTTGACCGGTCAGACTCAGGCGTTGATTAGTCAGACGCCCGAGCGCCAACAGACGAGTTGACGATCAAGAACATACGATTGATCGGGTCAATTTCGTTAATCCTTTTAGTTGGCAGATTTCGGTAGAATCTTGTAAATTGCGTAGAAATTAAACCGCTTGGCCAAAAATTGCAAATAAAATATGTACGGTTTCAGTGAGTCGTGTAGAATCTCTCTCTACCTTTGGTTCAGGCTTTTGCAGCAAGGTTTAGTATAGTTTAATCAAACTAGTTAGTGGCTTTTTCAGAGTAATAAATTCGTAGAAAAAGATCGGTAGCTCCAAAATTCGCGTATGATATGTCCCTGAACTCGTGGGAACGAGGGGAATCTCATCGTGAATTAAAAAGATAGGATTACAGTAAAAACTTCTGCAGGAATTGTCTAATGGCTTTCTGCAGTGTTTTAATTACTCGGGAAGTTTTATAACTCCTTTTTGAGTAATTCCAATTGGTACTGTTTCTAATCAGCGATGCCTATGTGGTAGAATTTTACCAAGATTTTACGAACAGTATTCTACCGATAGCAAATTATTTAAGTTCTAGCTCTAGTTTGGAGCATTACTTTTGTCTATTAGTTTTCCTAGCGCCAAATCTATTTTCCATGCATGCATTCGGTAGTATTATGGAATAGGGTGTTGTGGTGCAGCTGTAGCACCAATTCACTTGCCGTTCTTGCATTCATGCATCATATTTGTTGCATATGTTGTGGATTGTTTGTTTATGAATCCAATTGTGTCGTGTAGATTGTGACGAGTGCAACGCTTGCTCGTGTGTGGATTGTTCTTCCGACCGGTACAACCAAGACAAGTAGATGCTACTTTGTTCATGATATCGTCCTACTATTTTCAACGCATTGTCGTGTATTTTGTAGATGCATGTGTAGGATGATACTATCGCTATGCTATGTCCTATTATGTGGTAGGGCTTTCCTTGTAGATGAACCACCGTTGGTAGATGTGCTTAGCCATGCTATGTCGAACGAGGGTTGGGTTACATCATGAGACTTGTTTCTAAAAGTATTGGTTTGTGAAAACTAAAACAACCTAATCAATGAATCTCCTGGGTGTGATGGTATTGATAATTTTTGGTGGTTTCATTGCGGAAAGGCACCCAGGTATCGAGAGAAATTGATTGGCTTCTTTATTTGGTAGCTTACGTGTACAACCATGTGCCAATAATGAAATGGGCGGTTGGTTGGACTTAGTAGGTTGTGGTAACTCGAACCCGCGTATCCAGAGATGTAGAATTTTGGTAGGTTGGACCGGTACGCGTCGGGATTGAGGAGCTACTTCCCGAACAGTCTCTTATTGGTCTTATCCCTATCATCACCCAAAATGAGAGTGATGGTACGAGCTGGGCTGGCCAAGTCACATGGGTAAAGTGTACTAACCTCTGCAGAGTGTATAATCTAATCGATTAGCCGTGTCCCCGG
Source organism: Avena longiglumis (assembly GCA_030063025.1). Classification (NCBI taxonomy): domain Eukaryota; kingdom Viridiplantae; phylum Streptophyta; class Magnoliopsida; order Poales; family Poaceae; genus Avena; species Avena longiglumis. The sequence continues at coordinate 8,206,257 of CP125979.1, forward strand.
TTATGGACATCTGAGTTGCTTGATATTGATTCCATGACATGTTTCTCGCTCATTCTAATTTTATAATTGTTTTAACATTGTTGGGTTAACTTAATTGGGATCTTTTCAAAGAAAATTCAAAAACTGTTTATGAAAGTAGGACAAATGTTTTTGCAAATGCAAGCCAGACACAGCTCCAATTGCCAAATATGCATGTAGATGTTAGTACTATTGTCTCCATTACTAGCTCTACTTGCCATACATTCCATGTATTGACCCTTCGGGGCTGCTACGTTTCATGTTGCAGGTTATTCCGATTCTGATTGATCGTTATAGGCCACGGTACTCCACTCGACACTTGTTAACTTGTGGGAAATTTGAAGAATGGAGGATTTACTTTATTTATGTTGCTACCTGAATAATTTAAGCTAGCTTTGTGCTAAGCTTTTATTGTAATAATGGTACTCTGGATCTTCATTATTCATGATACACGGATATTTTGCTATGTTATCTATCTTACTCTATTGTGGGCCAATGAACCGATCCAGGGATTGGCATGTCACATAGAGGCCACGGTCTTTTCAGAACCGGGGTGTTACAGGATGGTATCAGAGCCAAGTTCTAAGCCGCTGATCTGAGATCTGACGGTGGCTGCTGTCTTACCGGAAACGGACTGCGAAACGGACTCCGGATGGTGCGGCGAGTTCCGGGCGGCGGTGGCGATCGGTTCCGGCGTCGGGGTTCTTCCTGCACGGACGTACACGGTCAACGAACGGGTCGAGAAAATCAATCGCGCGCAAGGCGGTGCAAGTACGTGCGCGTATGCGTGCACATGTATGCATGCATGCGATAACGCGCGGGGGCGCGTGCGTGTGTGCGCGGCGCAGCGGCACACGCAACGAGGCGGCGCAGCGCGCAGCGTCAGCAAAGACGTGCACCAGCGGCGGCAGCAGCGGCGCTGGCGGGGTGGAGGGCGGCGCGCGTGGCGGGCAGCAGCGGGCGACGCGGGCGGAGTGCGGGCGTCGCGGCGAGGTGCGGGCAGCAACGATGGGCGGCGCGCCAAGGAGGCGCGGCGGAAGGCGGCGCCTGGCAGCGGCGGTGGAAAGGGCGCAGATGGCGGCGGCAGCGGTGGAGGCGGCGACGGCGGTGGCGATGGTGGAGGTGACGCGCGAACGGAGAGAGAGGGAGGAGGCGGCGCGACTGTGCGGCGATGGCGGCAGCGGCGGCAGGGCGGCGGCGGGATGGCGAGCGGCGAGATGCGAGCCGGTAAGGTGGCGCTGGCGGCGGCCTTACAGCGGGCGGATGGCGACGGCCGGCGGCGAGTGGAGGAGGCGGCGCGCGGTTAGCGAGGCAGGGGCGATTGCGCGGGGAAGGCGGGGGAGGCGGGCACAGGTACCGAGGCCGAGGTGGGGTCCTTTTGTGGCCCTTCGCGCGAAATCCTAAACTGAAACGGCTCGGAGTTGGTTTAGAATCGGTCCGGAATTTCGGACCGTTTTCCGGCGATTCACTAAAACGGTCGCAACTTCTCCGTACGAGCTCCGATTCGAGCGATTCTTGTGCCTACGGGTTCGTACGGTCGAGGGGAACAATCCAGCGTCAAGGTTTGAGCGAAACCACTAATCTACAAGGGTGGTCAACGCTAGTCCTACTAAAGCTTCCCGCAGGAACCTCGTATCAAAATAGAATAGGGTTTTGCAAATGGCGTTTCGTCGACTCATCTCGATCGACGGTTTTGTATGGAAAAGCATGATACGATTATATGAATGATATGCAAGACCAAATCTAAAATTTGGGATGTGACATGTCTGTACATGCTAGGCTCGCCAAGTTAGAACCTTAGTATTCACGTGTGTAACTGTCTTACACCCGAAATATGGTCGTGGATCCAATAACACCCGATCATCAAGTGATGTCTTGGAGCGACGAAAACATAATCTTTGCATACTAAAGGAAGAACACATTCTTATCTTGATATTTAAATGAGGGATAATCTTATTATGCTAATAAAACGCCAAACAAGCAAAATAAGATGCTATCAAACATCACATGTTTATTAGTGAAATGATATGGTTCCCACATATGATCTCTATTATGTGCACCGTGGTATGATCACTATCATACCTTTATGTGTAAGGCCAAGGTCTATGGAACTTACACATTATGTATGTTGTAAGAGTATCATCTCATACTTCTACTTACAACATCACCATATCATAATAATAGCCCATAAAAAATCTAAACTAGACGCCTCTAATTTATCCATTGCAAGTTTTACGTGGCTTAGGGCTTTCGAAGATAAAACCGTTCTTACCTATGAACATGAACCACAACGAGGATAACCAAATTGTTGACAACTCGTTGCAAAATAGATATTGACTATAGTAGGAGAGACAGACACCCGCTAGCCACTTATGCAAACTAGTTGCATGTCAAGCATGGAACATGTCTCATGTGCGAGGACATGTAAAGTTTGTCCGGGCCTCTTCATCCCACTATGCCACCAATATCCAAAATTACAACTAAGAAGCAACAACATGATCATCATCGCCCACATACTCATATGTGTACTACCCGTGTAAAGCATCTACGAATAGATCCGGCCCTGATACCACTGTAGGGTTCGCAGCATAGAAAACATAAAATTTCCTACGATGGGAACTATGTACCAAGATCTATCTACTAGATACAAACAATGGGCGGATGTATATCCGTATAGAACATACCCTTGAAGACCGACAAAGCTTAACGAGGTAAACTCGTGGTTGATGTAGACGATCTCTTGCCGATCTCAAGATCGAGAGGAAGTCCTAGCGCCGCAAAACAGCAGCGCATCCGTGCTCGCACACACGTACAAGACACCGAGCAACCTCCGCCTCCTCGCTCCAGCGATGCAGCGGAAGCACAAATCTTTCTTGCCGAATAACCACCGAGAACATGTATCTCGCTAGTCCGAGACTATGGGGGATAAATTCTAGAGGGGGAGAGATCCTTCACGAGGAGATGTTAGTGAGAGAGAGGAGAGGAGGTGCCTTTTATAGGAGGAGGGGGCACCCAAGGGGGTGGCCGCCGGCCATGGGGCTGCCCCCTCCCCTCCTTCATTCATGTGGGTGGACACTCCACTCACAAAAACCTCTTCAATTCCCTCCACTCAAAATCCCACTCAAAATTGCTATTAAATTTCCACCAAATTTAATGCAAACTCTCATTAAATAAAACTCATTTTATTTATTCAGAATTTTCTCAATTACTTTAATGACAAACATTCACATATGACCCCTTGCTAGTATTCCATTTCACATGCAAAAACACTTTCTGCAATTTCACCCGAAAACCTGTTTTGGTATTTAGTGAAATAAATTCCTGTGCTTGTTATTCTTTCCGGGATGAAACTTCTGCTCCAATTGGATGTCAGTGTCCCATAAGTGTGCCACCCTACGGTTCGCGAATAATACGGACATGATCGAGACCCTTCTCCGATCAATAATCAGAAGCGGGAGCTGGAGATCCATACTGACTCCCACACATTCAACGATGACTTTCTGTGATCGTCGGAACTTTTTACGCTAGTACCTTAATCCTTTTGTTTCACGATATATTACATGTTCGAGTTTTGATCATCGGTATATCCATACCTAGTTTGATCTGGGTTACTGACATGCACTCTTTTCTCGTTCCCGTGATATAACATTCTAGTGATCAAATCACTTGCTTGCAAGCTAACCAATGTGATATCACCGAGAGGGCCCAGAGTATATCTATCTGTCATCGGGATGAACAAATTCCACTCTCTATCCATGAGCCTCAACATAACACTTTAGTAGTTCTGAAGCCATCTTTATAATCACCCAGTTACGGTGTGACGTTTGATGTCATCAAGAAACACTTTCGGTGTTAGTGATTGACATGATCTCATGGTCTAAGGATTAGGATCACTTCGTAAGTTGTTATAGCAATATAAACTCAATGACTTTGATCATAATGCTATACTTCGGATGAATGTTCATCACATCATTACACTAATATTGTGATCTCGTTATTAACAACATCCAATGTCTATGATCAGGAAACTGTGATCATCTTGTTAATCAACGAGCTAGTTTATGAGAGAGGCATAACTATGAACTCTCTGTTTGATTATTAAACACACATGTATTAACGTTTCCGTATTAATACAATTATAGCATGCAAAATAAAAATCTATCATATACTTGGAATACACATAATAAACATTTTATTATTGCCTCTCAGGGAATATTACCTTCAGGTAGACCGTCGCCATCAACACCATCATCAAGCTAGGCTTCATCGGGATCATCATCTCCATCAGCACCATCATCATCACTCCGTCCCGCTGTAACATTTGTGTTGTATATTGCTTAGTTCGTTAGGGGACACTTTCCCGGTGTTGATTACTATTGTAGTTGATCCTTCTGAGTGGAACCATTGAATTATTGTTTATATCCAGATTGTTATCCATTATCATATCATCTTTGATCTTGATCCATATGATGTCTTGTGAGTATTTCGTTTATTTCTTGAGGACATGGGAGAAGTCATGAATTAGTAGTGAATCTGTGATGAGTTATTATTCAATGGTTTAGTATTTAAGTTGTGGTGCTATTCTTCTAGTGGTGTCATGTGAACGTCGACTACATGACACTTCACCATTTATGGGCCTAGGGGAATGCATTGTGTATTTGGCTACTAATTGTGGGGTTGCCGGAGTGACAGAAACCTGAACCCCCGTTAGGACACCTTTGCACAAGGGAGTGTAGGATCTCAGAGTTTAAGGCTGTGGTTAGATTTATATCTTAATTACTTTCCTGTAGTTACGGATGTTTGCAGGGGGTTTAATCACAAGTATGTATTAGTCCTAGGAAGGGCAGTATGTTAGCACAGGTTCACCCACACAACACTTACAAACACCAAAGAAGAGTACTCAGCTATTTGCAGCGAAAGCACTTGACAGAATTCCCATGTGTCCTCGAGAACGTTTGGTCCTTATAAGTATTTCCACCGGCTTGTACTTTGCTAAGAAAGGACCATTTGTTTTTTACTTCAGTTACTTACTCTTTGTTTTGTTGCCTTGTCAGAAAACCACTAAAAATCTGTTTGCCAAGTATTCACAGGGATTTCCTGCTCCATACCACTATTCGGCACCTTCTGCTCCTCGTTGGGATCAACACTCCTATTTATCGAACGTACTACGATACACCCCTATACTTGTGGGTCATCAAGACTATTTTCTGGCGCCGTTGCCGGTGAGTGAAGCGCTATTGAAGAGTGGAACTGGTAAGGGAAACCTTTACTGTGAGTATTGCTTTTGTTACCGCTTGTTACTTTGTTTCCAATATGAATAACCCACTTGGTTTTATGTTTGGGAATACTACTACCACTTCTATGGTAGGAGATGAACCACCATCTATTGAGATAGATCCTTTTAAGATACCTACGAGTATTGTTAATCGTGTCATGGATAATTATTATTTTGGGGATGGAACTGTCCATCCTGGTGATCACTTGCTTTATATCCATGAATTATACAGGTTGTTTAAGTGTGCAGGTATCACAACTGAACAGGTGAAGAAGAAGTTACTCTCCATATCCTTGAAAGGGAGAGCTGAGGCATGCTATAATCTGCTTAAGAATGGACAATCCATGGAATGGGAGGAGATGGCATCTCTCTTTTACTCTTAATTTTATCCTCCCAGTGAAATCCAAAAGGATAGAAGTCTTATATATAACTTTTGGCCTCTTGATGGAGAAAGTACAGCTCAAGCTTGGGGGAGATTGAAGCTGCTAATGCTTAAATGTCCTATTCATGAACTCCCTAACAATATTATTCTCAATAACTTTTATGCTAGGCTTTCTCTTCATGATAAAGGTTTATTAGATGCTTCTTGCGCTGGATCATTCACAAGTATGAAGGAAGAAGCTAAATGGGATCTCTTAGACCGTATTCAAGATAACACTAAGGCTTGGGAGAATGACAAAGGAAGAAAGTCACGTATAAACTATGATTATGAGTGCATTAAATATTTTATGGGAACTAATAACTTCCGTGATATTAGCAATAAGTTTGGACTTGATCCTCAAGTTCTTGTGGAATGTTCTAATGCTTTTGCCTCTTATATTGAGATTCCCAAGAAAGAGTGGGACAAGTACCATGATCCTTATAAAGACATTGTTACCCACGTTCCTGCCAGTGTAGAGGTTTGTACTGTTGATCCTATTTTGCCTGAACCTTATGTTGAGAAGATCCCTTTTCTTTCCAAGGTAAGGGAGCACTCTATTTTGGCTAATGTGGTTAGTAAAAGCGCAAAGAAAACTGTAGGTTCGGATGAGCTTATTGATATCGATCCTGTAGTAGCTATTGTGAAAGATCTTGTTACTAGAAATATAGAGGATGAGTATATTGTCTTATGTGAAGATGCTTCTAATATTATCTCTCATCCTAGTAAGTCTAGAAAAGCTAGTGTTCCTATGCTCTCTGTTAAAATTGGTGATCCTTGCTACTATGGTTTATGTGATGTTGGTGCTAGTTCTAGTGCTATTCCTTATGAGCTTTACAGGGAAATTATGCATGAGATTAGTCCTTGTGAGCTTGAAGACATTGATGTGGTTATTCACCTTGACAATAGAGAGAAAGTTTGCCCCATTGGTATTGTAAGAGACGTGGAGGTCCTTTGTGGTAAGATTAAATATCCCGCTGATTTTCTAGTGCTTGGTAAAGAAGCTAGTAAAACCTATCCTATCATCTTTGGTAGACCCTTCCTTAAAACTTGTGCGGCTATCATAGACTGTAGGAAGGAAAAAGTTTTGACGAAGTTTGATGGAGAATCTTATGAGTTTAATTTTTCTAAATTTGCCAAAATCCCTTATGAAAATGAATTACCTGATGAGGATTTCAAGGTTGAACAACTATCTGCTATTTCTCTTGCTCCTAACAATGCTTTGTAGGAGTTCATGGAAGATCATGAAAGTGATGCCTTTATGAAGGAAAGACATGAGATTGATGAAGTTTTCCTTCGTCAGCCTGAGTTACTTAAGCATAATTTACCTGATGATCTTAAATATGTTTATCTTGATGATAAGAAGATATATCCTGTTATTATTAGTTCTAAACTTTTAGGGAAGGAAGAAAGGCTATTGGAGGTATTGAAGAAGCACCGAGGATCTATGGGTTATACTCTTGATGATTTAAAAGGAATTTCTCCCACTATATGTCAGCATGCTTTTAATATTGAGCCTGATGCGAAACCAGTTGTTGAGCACCAGCGCCGTCTAAATCCTAAAATTAAGGAAGTGGTAAGAAATAGGTATTAAAACTCCTTGATGGTGGTATTATTTATCCTATTGCTGATAGTCAATGGGTTAGCCCTGTTCATTGTGTTCCCAAGAAAGGAGGAATTAATGTTGTTCCTAATGAGGATAATGAGCTTATACCCCAGAGAGTAGTGGTTGGGTATAGAATGTGCATTGAATTTTAGAAAGATTAATAAAGTTACTAAGAAAGGTCATTATACTTTGCCCTTTATTAATCAAATGCTTGAGAGGCTGTCCAAAAAAGACTCACTTTTGCTTTCTTGATGGTTATTCTGGGTTTTCTCAAATCACTGTGAAAGCACAAGACCAGGAGAAAACCACTTTCACTTTTCCTTATGATACTTATGCTTATAGGCGTATTCATTTGGTTTATGTAATGCTCCTGGTAACTTTCAGAGATGTATGTCTGCTATCTTTCATGGTTTTTGTGAAGAAATTGTGGAGGTTTTCATGGATGATTTTTCAGTCTATGGAACTTCTTTTGATAACTGTTTGCACAACCTTGATAAATTTTTGCAGAGATGTGAAGAAACCAACCTTGTTCTTAACTGGGAGAAATGTCATTTCATGGTTAATGAAGGAATTGTTCTTGGACATAAGATCTCTGAAAGAGGCATTGAAGTTGACAGAGCCAAAGTTGAAGCAATTGAGAAGATGCCTTGTCCTAGGGATATCAAAGGTATTCGTAGTATCCTTGGTCATGCTGGTTTCTATAGGAGATTTATTAAACATTTCTCCAAAATTTCAAAGCCCCTTACTAATCTTCTTCAAAAAGATGTACCTTTTGTTTTTGATGATGATTGTAAGGAAGCTTCTGAAACTTTGAATAAATCTTTCACTACTGCTCCTATAGTCCAACCACCTGATTGGAGTTTACCTTTTGAAATCATGTGTGATGCTAGTGACTTTGCTGTGGGTGTTGTCCTTCGACAACATGTTGACAAGAAGCTGAATGTTATTCATTATGCTAGCAAGACTTTAGATGCTGCTCAAAAGAATTATGCTACTACTGAAAAAGAGTTCTTAGCTGTAATCTTTGCTTGTGATAAGTTTAGACCTTATATTGTTGATTCTAAGGTTACTATTCATACTGACCATGAAGCTATTAAGTACCTTATGACAAAGAAGGACGCTAAGCCTAGGCTTATAAGGTGGGTGTTGCTTTTGCAAGAGTTTGATCTGCATATTGTGGATAGGAAAGGTGCTAATAATCCTGTTGCTGATAATTTATCTTGTTTGGAAAACATTTCTTTTGACCCTTTGCCTGTTAATGATAATTTTCCAAATGAGCAGTTAGCTGCAATAAGGGTAAGTCCACATGAGAATCCTTGGTATGCTGATTATGCTAACTTTATTGTTTCCAAGTATTTGCCTCCAACCTTTACAGCCCAACAAAGAAGGAAATTCTTCTATGATCTAAGGCATTACTTTTGGGATGAACCACACATATATAAGGAAGGAGTAGATGGCATTATGAGAAGATGTGTTCCAGAATTTGAACAACAAGAGATATTGAGAAAATGCATGGCAGTGCTTATGGAGGACATCATGCTGGGGATAGGACTGCACAGAAGGTTTTACAATCTGGATTTTATTGGCCTACTCTTTTTAAATATGCAAGGAAGTTTATCTTATCCTGTGATGAATGCCAACAAGTAGGTAACATCTCTAGACGCAATGAAATGCCTATGAATTATTCTCTTGTTATTGAACCTTTTGATTGTTGGGGATTCAACTTTATGGGGTCTTTTCCTCCTTCAAAAGGGTATAATCATATTCTTGTTGTTACAAAGTGGGTAGAAGCCATACCTACGAGCAGTGCTGATGGTAAGACCTCTCTGAAAATGCTCAAAGATGTTCCTAGGTTCGGTGTACCTAGATATCTCATCACTGATGGAGGCTCCCATTTTATTCATGGGGGTTTTAGAAAAACCTCTCGCTAAGTATGATGTAAACCACAAAATAGCTTTATCTTATCACCCCAAACTAGTGGGCAAGTAGAACTCTCCAATAGGGAAATTAAATCTATCTTGCAGAAGACGGTCAATAGGTCTATAAAAAATTGGGCTAAAAATTTGAATGACGCTTTGTGGGCTTATAGAACTGCTTATAAAAATCCTATGGGGATGTCTCCTTACAAAATGGTCTATGGGAAAGCTTGTCACTTGCCTTTAGAATTAGAACACAAAGCTTATTGGGCAGTGAAAGAGTTGAATAGAGATTTTAGACTTGCTGGTGAGAAGAGACTGCTCGATTTAAGTAATCTAGATGAGTGGAGAGGGGAAGCTTATGAAAATGCTAGCCTCTTTAAGGAAAAAGTAAAAATATGGCATGATAGGAGAATTCTCAAAAGGGAGTTCCATGTTGGTGAGAAAGTTCTTTTGTATAGGTCTCGCCTCAGATTTTTTGCAGGGAAATTACTCTCCAAATGGGAAGGACCTTTTGTTATCAAGGAAGTGTACCATTCAGGTGCCATCAAAATCTCTTCTCTGAAGGATGACACAACACAGGTGGTTAATAGTCAAAGACTAAAACATTATATTTCTCGAGATTCTTACAATGAAGAATTGGATGTCATTCAAATGGTGACTCTAGAAGAATTTATCAAGAACCAAACACCAGAATTTGTAGAGTTCATCTATCAATAGGTAAAAATGGTGAAAACAGAAGGTTCGTGAAACTCACATCTTTTTATATTTTCGATGTTTTTAATACATAAGGAAAGTTACGGGACAAAATTGAAAGGGAAATGGAGCCCGAGGTGGACAAACCCACCCCAGGCGCAGGCCTAGCCTGGCCGCGCCTAGAAGTGTTTGACTCCCCCGAATTCCGTCTACGCTTCGTTTCCGTGTCAAAACCTTCCTTATGCATTGAAACTGTAGAATATATTAACCCTGGATCCCGAGGTTCGTACATCGTGTTCTCGTTGTGTTTTCGTTTTGATCTGTCTCTGTCAGAAAATCTTCTCAAGTTTAGAGAAAACTCAAGCTAATCCGATTTACTTTTGAGTTCGAGGAACTAAGGAAGTTGATTGAGGAGCTTATCAAGAGAACGCTGCCACCACCAAGGGAGTAAATTGTCATCAGGTTTGGCATCCCCTTGGCTTGCTCCAAGCTTGGGGGAGTGTCGCGGTATCACCACCATTACCTTTCATATTTTACCTTTGTTAGTGGATTCACATATGTGGTAGAGAAGTTATCTTATAGTTTGGTTTGCATATGGAAGTATCTCTCTTTCAGTTGGTTATCTATGTATCCCTTGGTGTGAGTGCCTTTATTGGAATATTAATGAGAAGCCTCATCTTTACTTTTTGCACTTCTTATTTTTAGTTTGCAATCTCTATTATATGATGGATCTTGTTGTTCAGTATTCGCACCACTTTGGGATCATCAAGTGGATCTAAATTGGTTTTGGCAAACCAAGTTCTGGTCAGTGGCATTAATTTGAAAGAAAAAAGAAAGAAAGAAAAAGCTTACACGTATTTTGTATCATTTGTTTTCTTGTTGGCTCATAAGCTTAGTATTATTTATTTAATATTCTTTTGTGTCTTCAAGGAAGATTGCATGTTTGTCTTTATTACTTGTATGTTTGCTTGTTTCTTCCAACTCTCTTGCTTGCTACCCAGCCTTGCTAGCCAAAAACCTGTTTTGAGAAGGTATACTTCTCATGTTTCCAAAACCCTTTGAACCAAAAACCTTTGCCACTTGTGTCCACTATATCTACCTAGTAGCTGTTGCTATTCCTAGCAAATTCTCAAGCTTCATCTACATTTTGAATTAAAAAAGTATTTTGTTATGTGAAAACTAGTTAGTAAAGCTCTCACGAACTTGATGGCACACTTACTTGCCCCTAATAAACTTGAACCATTGTGGACATGGAAGTTGTATATGCTTGCATCTATATGTTGGGATTAGCAGAATGGTACTGTCATGGGGAACATTTTCAACATTGCACTTGTACCTTGTCGTACATAGTTGATATCGTGCTCTTTTTTCTATGGATGTCAACGGTGTGAAATAAAGAGAGGACTTGTAAGTCCATGGAGTTTGTATTCTGTGTTAGAGAAACACCTGGGCCGCTAGCCTAAGCCATGCTTAATCATGGTGGAAACTTGCAGCATCACCATAGTGAGTCGTCTATGAAGCATCCTCAATAAAAAGCTATATGCATAGTAAATAAAAAGATTGCTGAGATGCTCATTGTCTGCTTGCCTTGTCATTTTGGTTATGGGAAAGCTCCTTTACCATGTGCAAGGGGTACCCCTTTGGCGGTTCTCAATGATATGCAAATACTTACAATGACAAGAACTTACCTGGACCCAAAGTTGAGTATGCATGAGGACTGACCCTCATATTCAAGGGACATGAGATTGCCAACTTATATTTCGTCAAGCATATACTCTATATTTGTTCACTTTAACCTTAATCATCTAAAGATGCTTATGATAGGGGCAATGAGGTCTCAAAGCTAGTAAGTACCATAATTTTTTGGAAGCTCTTTATGACTTGTAATCCCTGCTACCCTCTAAGAAGGGACCTTTCTATCAGTTACCAGTTGAGTCAGTAAACCTACTTCCTCTCTATCTCCAGCAAGCTTTTGAGTTGTTGTGTTTCAAGCATTCATATGGTGATTTATTCAATCATGTTCTTTATATCCCTTGTTTGCACAAAACTCTTATCTATTGAGTATTACTTTGAAAGCCTTCACTTGTGAATTTTTTTTGAGCAAAGAGTACTCCTGTTTTGAAACCTCTACGAAAAGCCTTTGTAAAACTGTTTGCCAGGTGTTCTCTGACCAAGAACAAGTTTGGCAATTCCAATTATGATTTATCTTTATGCATCTCTATTGTGACAGTTGTACTTGGCTGCAAGCTAAGTTATATAATGGTGAGTGCTTTCTTCTATGAGTTGTGCAATGGTAAGCGTGATGCTTCTTGTGCGTATTCTTTTATCGACACTTCACTCCATAAATATGTGGACATGTTTACTGAGATCGGTATTCACTTGGGGACAAGCGAAGTCTAAGCTTGGGGGAGTTGATACGCCCAATTTGCATCACCTTTCTATATCATAATTTACCTCTATTCATTGATATTTGTCTTATTATGAGGTATTACTTATGGATTTTCATCTGCTTATGCATGTTGGATGATTCCTGGAGGATGGACTGCCGGAGTCTGGATTCTAATGGAAAAGACGGTGTTTCGGTGCAATTTCGCGAATATCAGAAAAATACCAGAAAAATATGGAAACATATTATTTTACTAGAAGACGAAGGAAGCTAGAAGGAGGAGCAAAGAGGGCCCTCAGGGGGCCCACACCCCCTAGGCGCGGGCCGACCTGACCCCACGCCTAGGGTGGGTTTGGCCCACCTGTTCGGCCTCCGACTCTGCCCCTTCGCCTATATCTTCCCTACGTAACCCTAACACCAGAGGGGACCACAGATAGATTTCCGCCGCCTCTGGGAGGCGTAAAACACCGAGAGAGAAAGATCTCTCCGGTAGACAGATTTCTGCCGGGGTAATTCCTTCCCGAAGAGGGGATACCGTCGCCATAAACACCATCATCAAGCTAGGCTTCATCGGGATCATCATCATCATCCAAACCATCATCTCCATCAGCACCATCATCATCACTCCGTCCCGCTGTAACAATTGTGTTGGATATTGCTTAGTTCGTTAGGGGACACTTTCCCGGTGTTGATTACTATTGTAGTTGATGCTTGTGAGTGGAACCATTGAATTATTGTTTATATCCAGATTGTTATCCATTATCATATCATCTTTGATCTTGATCCATATGATGTCTTGTGAGTAGTTCGTTTAGTTCTTGAGGACATGGGAGAAGTCATGTTGTTAGTAGTGAATCTATGATAAGTTATTATTAAATGGTTTAGTATTTAAGTTGTGGTGCTATTCTTCTAGTGGTGTCATGTGAACGTCGACTACATGACACTTCACCATTTATGGGCCTAGGGGAATGCATTATGTATTTGGCTACTAATTGTGGGGTTGCCGGAGTGACAGAAACCTGAACCCCCGTTAGGACACCTTTGCACAAGGGAGTGTAGGATCTCAGAGTTTAAGGCTGTGGTTAGATTTATATCTTAATTACTTTCCTGTAGTTACGGATGTTTGCAGGGGGTTTAATCACAAGTATGTATTAGTCCTAGGAAGGGCAGTATGTTAGCACAGGTTCACCCACACAACACTTACAAACACCAAAGAAGAGTACTCAGCTATTTGCAGCGAAAGCACTTGACAGAATTCCCATGTGTCCTCGAGAACGTTTGGTCCTTATAAGTATTTCCACCGGCTTGTCCTTTGCTAAGAAAGGACCATTTGTTTGTTACTTCTGTTACTTACTCTTTATTTTGTTGCCTTGTCAGAAAACCACTACAAATCCGTTTGTCAAGTATTCACAGGGATTTTCTATTCCATACCACTGTTCAACACCTTCTGCTCCTCGTTGGGATCGACACTCCTATTTATCGAAAATACTACGATACACCTCCTATACTTGTGGGTCATCAACCTACGCCAGCTAGCGCTTTTTTGCTTCTTATTTATCCGCAACAAAGTAGTTCCATGTATCTACCATGTAACAAACTGACACTTCTTCAAAGAGAAAGTCCAGCAACCCGCTGGCTTTTCGTAAAAAATAATGTAGTAGTATCGAATTGCTTGCCATTAGCCAAGCTAGTTAAGGTCAAGCTTAAGGTCGAGAGAAGATTAATTAATCATTTGCTTCATAATGAATTAGAGGGATGGAACTGTATAATTAACGCAGGCTGCTGATGGGGAGAGGCACCTTTTGCAATTTTGCTCCTCTTCTTTTCTCCTACACGCTTTTCTATGGGGCGGGTACGAGGGTATTTTGGCAAATGGCGAGCGGTTTTACCATTTGTTATTTTAGTGGCACTGAATTTTCATGACTACTCAATACTCTGATCCTGGGCGTCCTTGAGTTTCTAAGTTGCTCGGCTTGGGAGAAGAATTGAGGAACCATTCAGTATGCTTTACTTGCTTACCAACGAAGACTCAATGTGGCATGCTTGTATATCACTACTCGGTACTCAATTACTCACTAGGGCCTAGAGGCCTGAGGATAATTTTTTTTAGATATATAAAGCGCACATTCTGTATATTAGAATAGTGTAGACTTTGCACAATATCATATTACTTCACTCGAAGCATATTATGGGATGTCGAAGTGGGACAATTTAAATAAGAGGGATACTTGGCATTGACTTTCATTTTAGACTCTAAACTCTCTTTTTACGTCTCAAGAAATCCGGATTTGATTATCCCACTTCTACATCTTTGGAGCATAGGCATTGCATACGTTATTGTTTCCGTTCCGGAAAAAAGGTTTACTGAATGCCGCTTGTTGAGAACCAACTATATATTGTCTTCATGGCACGCAGAGGTACAAATTATATCCTCGGAAACAACGCCTATATGGGATGTAGTGGCCAAGTGACTCGAGATTGATATGTGGATCTCAGATCTTACACCGTCTTTGTCTTGGAAGTTACCTATCACATCCAAGCTCGTACATGCATAGCTACAGAAATTGGAGACAGTGTTGGAAGGCATCGGCGACAAAGTTTTTCTCAGCACCGTGAACCGAAGCCAAAAACTAAGCACCCATGGCCCGCCCTAAAGCTTCTTCACCTCACTGATCATGATAACTAAACCCCTCTTGCTTGACAGAATGAAAGAACGCTTTGCTGGTACTATGCATTTGACAAACGCGCGGTGCATAGATCACTGTCAGTGACGATAGAAAGGAAATTTTTGCCTCCCAATTCCCAACTATACACTCCTATTTTCATCATCATTTTTAAAGCCCTTAAATTTATAACGTTGTCTATGTCTCGTGATCCACATCGGTGCTAGCTTGCTTTCTCTCCAACAACAGGAACTAGCTAGGAAGCATCGAGTTTTTACCAACAAAACTTTGCATTTTCCTGCTCAAAGACGATATGTGAAATTCTCATTATTATGGGCTATATGGAAATGATGATCTCTGATATTTTTTAAGATATCAAAATATGATACTTAGAGCCGGTCTTGTCGTTTATGCGTAGATCAAAATACACATTATTTCTAATTGATAGTTTACACGTTCGTGGTATCTACATCCTAAATTTATTTTCAGAATTTTTTAAAACTCAGAAATTTGATTTTTAGTTACTTTAAAATAGGAATAACTGGTGTCCATGTGCACCATATCTCTACTATCTTATATATTAAACAACTGTGATAAAAAGGGTTGGATTTTGAGATGTATTTTACCTAATTTGTTACGGCTACTCTATCTCTCCAACTGCATGGGGTTGCTACTTCGGGGATGTGCAGCTTATCATGCATGCTTCACAGCCCTTTATTCTTCAACCATATACTAGACATGTGGAAGTTGGTAGATGATTTGATACACACTATACTACTTCAGAGTATTCAACAATGGTGTGAGACCGGCAATTGTATCCATCTAGTTACATATTTTTGTCCACACACCATCCTACAATACGGGTTTGTGAATTTATATTTTCAAATTTAACGTCATGGCTTTGAGTTGAGCATCACACCTAAGTGTGGTTGAGAGGACGAGTCCAATTTACTCTATCTCAATGCGTTTAAAGGCGGTCACCAATGCCTATCCACGTATTAAAGACACTTCCAACATAAATTGGAATGATATATAATAAGTTAGCCTCCTTGAGAACACTTTGGTATAGTTTAGGTCAAACAAACACCGTGCATAGAAGTATGCCCAAAATTGGCAGCCTAGTGGGGGTACATAACTGGGCTTGGGATGGATCGAGAATTTAGTTATGCGAGTTGAGTTAGTGATTGGTCCCTTTGTGGTTGTATTATAATTCATCATTGATTTAAGCAAGAGTAGAATGGTCTTTTAATGCACAATAGGTTTTGTTGACCTCATTCTCCTCTATCGACTGTATCGATCGACGGAGGCGACCAATACGCTCTAGTCTCAATTTGACGCACCGGGTCATCATGGGTTCGCAGAGTGACAACCCTTAAAAATTAACAGCAGACTATTCAGATGAGTGTTAGAGCCTTTAGAGGTCTTAGGCTGCCAGGGGTGCCGTGTCTTCATGCACCCCACGGCAAGGTCCACATGATCAGGAGGACGTGGCTGCAACGCGAGGCGGGTGGCCATCCAAGAGCGACGGGAGAAACTTCACCACGATCTGAATGGAGAAAACTGTACTCCATGGATTATCAGACTTGGCCAAATATCGACTGGCCAGATGGAATGTGGTTTGCCGCCCGAAGGAATTTGGTGGACTGGGCATACATGATATGTAAGTCAAAAACACTACACTCCTGAGCAAATGGCTTTTTAAACTACTTACAGAAGATGGTGTTTGGCAAACCATGTTATGGAGGAAATATGTGGGGTCCAAGGTTTTGTCTCAAGTGATTTGGAAGCCCGGTGATTCACATTTTTGGGCGGGTCTTATAGCCACCAAGAAGCATTTCTTTCGTTTTGGTGCTTTCGAGATTAAAGATGGATCACAGATTAGGTTTTGGGAAGATAGATGGCTTGGCCAATCTACTCTTCGCGAACAATATCCGGCTCTATATTCGATTGTTAGACATAAAGGGGATACAATTTCCACGGTGTTGGAAGACTATCCTCCTAATGTGTATTTCAGAAGAAGTCTCATCGGTCCTAGACTGGTATCTTGGAACAATCTACTATTACGATTATCCAGAATACAATTATCGGACGGTGTTGATGTGTTCAAATGGAAATTACTAGAAAGTG
The DNA here is from genome assembly GCA_030063025.1 of Avena longiglumis. Classification (NCBI taxonomy): domain Eukaryota; kingdom Viridiplantae; phylum Streptophyta; class Magnoliopsida; order Poales; family Poaceae; genus Avena; species Avena longiglumis. The sequence goes on from CP125979.1 coordinate 8,223,362, forward strand.
GTAAATTTTCTGTTGGCTCACTATATAAAGCCTTGATCCAACCTGATATCACGGTCGATGTTAATGATAATAATAAAATTTGGAATATGAAAATACCCCTTAAGACGAAGATATTCGCATGGTATTTACGGAAAGGGGTAATTCTAACAAAAGATAATCTTGCAAAGAGGAATTGGCATGGAAGGACAGAATGTGTTTTTTGTCATCAAGATGAGACAATTCTTCATTTATTCTTCCATTGTAAATTTGCTCGCTCTATATGGTCATTCATCCAAATAGCTTCTGGTTTATCTCCGCCACGTTCTGTAACCAATGTTTTTGGTAATTGGTTGTATGGAATTGTTGATAAGAATGCTACAGAGCTCCCACTTACTTTCTTGTAAATACAAGCTTCTCCATAAGTTTGTATAAAACCAAAACTTTTGATCACCTTATCAAAACGTTGATTCCAACTTCGGAATGCTTGCTTCAATCCATAGATGGACCGTTGAAGTTTGCATACCCTTGTTAGCATCTTTAGGATCGACAAAACCTTTGGGTTGCATCATATACAACTCTTCATCAATGTCTCCATTGAGGAATGCTGTTTTGACATCCATCTGCCACATCTCATAATCGTAATATGCAGCGATTGCTAACATAATCCTCACAGACTTTAGCTTCGCTACCGGTGAGAAAGTCTCATCGTAGTCAACTCCTTGAATTTGTCGAAACCCTTTTGCGACAAGTCGAGCTTTATAGACAGTAACATTACCATCAGCATCTATTTTCTTCTTGAAGATCCATTTGTTCTCGACAGCCTTCCGGCCATCCGGTAAGTTCACCAAACTCCATACTTGGTTTTCGTACATGGATCCAATCTCGGATTTCATGGCTTCTTGCCATTTATTGGAATCTGGGCTCATCATCGCTTCCTCATATGTCTCAGGGTCATCGGTGTTGTCCACCAACATGACACTCATAACGGGATCATACCAACTGGAGTGGTACGAGTTCTCGTTGACTTGCGAGGCTCAGAGCAACTTCAACCAAGTTTTATGATCATCATCATTAGCTTCCTCTCTTATTGGTGCAGCACCACAGAACTTCTTCCGGTGCTGCTACTCGCAATTTCGAGAGAAGGTTCGACAACCTCGCCGAAGTTCTACTTTCCTTCCAGCCACTTCTTTCGAGAGAAATTCCTTCTCTAGAAAGGATCCATTCTTGGCAACGAAGATTTTGCCTCGGATCTATGATAGAAGGTATACCCAATAGTTTCCTTCGGTATCCTATGAAGACGATTTTTCCTCTTTGGGTTCAAGCTTGTCCCAGTAACTTCTTTACATAGGCTTCAGATCCCCAAACTTTAAGGAACGACAATTTAGGTTTCTTCCCAAACCTTAATTCATACGGTGTCGCTTTCAACGGATTTAGATGGTGCCCTATTTAAAGTGAATGCGGTTGTTTCTAATGCATAACCCCAAAATGATAGCGGTAAATCTAAGTGACATCATAGAACGAACCATATCTAAGAGAGTTCGACACGACGTCGGACACACCATTACGTTGTGGTGTTCTGACGGTGTCAATCATGAAAGTATTCGCATTTCTTCAAATGCTCGCCAAACTCAGAATTTAGATATTCACCTCCACGATCGTAACGCAGAAATTTAATCTTCTTGTTACGTTTATTCTCTACCTCTCTTTGAAATTCCTTAAACTTCTAAAAGTTTCGGACTTATGTTTCATGAAATAGATATACCCATATCTACTCAAGTCATCCGTGAAGGTAAGAACATAACGATAACCATCACATGATGCTACACTCATTGGACCACACACATCGGTATGTATGATTTCCAATAAGTCCGTAGCTCGCTCCATCATACCGTAAAATGGAGTCTTAGTCATTTTACCCATCGACATGCTTCGTGATCTATCAAGTGATTCAAGAAGTCCATCGAATGGAGTTTCTTCATACGCTTCACTCCAATGTGACCAAGACGATACGCCACATATAGGTCAAGTTATCGCCGATTTCAAACGCTTAGCCTCAATGTTAATGTGTATTTCCACTATCGAGATTCAATAAGAATAAACCATCTATCAAAGGTGCATGTGCATAAAACATATTACTCATATAAATCGAACAACCATTATTCTCGGATTTAAACAAGTAACCGCCTCGCAATAAACAAGATCCCGATATAATGTTCATGCTCAACGCAGCACCAAATAACAATTATTTAAGTATAAAACTAATCCCGATGGTAGATGAAGGGTAGCGTCAATCGCGATCACATCAACCTTTGATCCGCTTCCCACGCCGCATCGTCACCTCGTTCTTCGCTAGCTTCCGCTTATTCTGCAAAGACCTGCTTCGAGTTACAAATATGAGCAACCGAACAAGTATCAAATACCCAGCACTACTTAGTACTAGTGAGATACACATCAATAACATGTATATCGATATACCTTTCTTCTTGATGTTGCCGCTCTTCAAATCCGCCAAGTACTTTGGGCAATTCCGCCCAAAGGACCTTCTCCTTGCAAGAAAAGCACTCAAGATCGTGCTTAGGTCCAGCCTTGGTCTTCTTCGTCGGCGTGGTAACTTTCTTACCACCCTTCTTGAAGTGTCCCTTCGCTTAGACTTGCCTTTCTTGAATTTGGTGGTCTTATTGACCAACAACACTTGGTGCTCTTTCTTGATCTCCACTGCAGACTTCAACATGGCAAAGAGTTCGGCAACGCCTTGTTCATGTTCGCATGTTGTAGTTCATCACAAAGTTCTTGTAACTTGGTGGTAGTGATTGAGGACACGGTAAATCCCCAAAGCATTAGGAATCACTATACCCAATCTTTGAAGTTTGTTTGCGTGCTGCACATCTTAAGCACATGCTCACTGACGGAGCTGCCCTCTTCCATCTTGCAGTTAAAGAACTTTTCAGAAGCCTCATAGCTTTCAATTGCCGCATGAGTCTCAAAGATCAATTTGAGATCCTCGACAATATCATATGGGTCTGAATTCCCAAACCTTTTCTGAAGCTCCTATTCTAAACCATACAACATAGCACACTGAACTGTGGAGTACTGAGTCTTCCGAGTGAGGTAAACATTCTTTACTTCATCGGAAGCATCACCAGTGGATCACCCAATGTGCATCCAAAGACATAGGTCAAATTACCAGCTGTGAGGACAATCCTCAAATTACGGAACCAATCCGCGAAGTTGCTTCCATTGTTTTTCAACTTTTCTTTCTCTAGGAACGCATTAAAATTGATGGTAGGGGCTGCCATTGATCTACAACATGTTTGCAATAGTTTAGACTAAGTTTATGAAAAATTGAGTTCAAATTAATATTAAAATTAATCTAGGTGAACTCCCACTCAAAACAATATCCCTCACATTGTTTTAGTGATCACATGAACCAAATCCACCACATCAACACCGATCATCACGAGAGTTGATATAGTTTCAATGGCGAACAATCGACATGTTCATCATATCTACTATATGATTCATGCTTTACCTTTCGGTGATCCGTGTTCCGAGACCATGTCTGTACATGCTAGGCTCGTCAAGATCAAACCTTAGTTTCCGCATGAGCAAATCTGGCTTGCTCACGTTGTATAAACTTGCGCAATCTAACACACCCGATCATCACATGGTGCTTCGAAACAACAAGTTTTAGCAACGGTGCTAACTAAGGGTGAACACTTTATGACTTGAAATTCATGTGCATGAGGGATCATCTTATAATGCTATCGTCGTCTACTAAGCAATACAAGATGCAAAAAGGATTAACATCACATGCAATTCATAATATGTGATATGATATGGCCTTTCTTCTTTGTGCTTCCGATCTCCATCTTCTAGCACGAACATGATCTCCATCATCATCGGCATTGCATCAAGGTCAATGACGCTTCTTCATGGTTGTCGTCCACCGGCTTCAACTATTACAACTACTTTGAATAAACACGCGGGTCTTAACATAAATTAAAAACAACCATATGACTCCTGCCGGTTGCCAACTTACAATAAGGAACATTGCATACATCAAATATAATCACAATCATGGCCATATCACATCACAGCACACCCCTGCAAAACAAAGTTAGACGCCTCTACTTTCTTTGCATGTTTTACGTGGTTTGGGGCTTTCAATAAGTGTCATTCTAACTTACGAACATGAACCACAACATTGATACTAGTATTGTAAATCACCCGTTGTAAATTGGATCTTAACTATGCTAGGAGAAATAGGCACCCACAAAGCCACTTATGCAATACAAGTTGCATGTCAAGCGTGGAGCAAGTCTCATGAACGATGCCATGTAAGGTTAGCCCGTGCCGCTTCATCCCAACATCCCGCAAGATGCAAAGTACACAAGAAGCAATCGACAATAAAAGCATCAACGCCCACAATGACCATTGTGTTCTACTCGTGCAAGAGATCTACATATAGACACGGATCTGATACCACTGTAGGGTTTCGTAGCATGGAAAACAAAAAATTTCTATCGCATACAAACAAACAAGCCAAGATCTATCTACTAGATTGTAGCAACGAGTCGATGGAATAACTCACCCTCGAAGATTCCAAAGTGTTTAACGAGAGCGGATTCTCGTGGGTGATGTAGTCGTACTCTTGCCGATCTCAAGATCGCGTAGACGATCCTTCCGGCACTGCGTTCTGGTAGCGCTCCCGCAGTCGGTCACACGTTCGGTACTCGACGAAGACCTTCCGCTCCCTTGTTCCATCAGGCAGCGGAGGTTGTAGCACCTTCCTCGCGATTCCGGCAGCACAACGGCGTGGTACCGGAAGTAGAGGGAGATCTCGCAGGGCTTCGCCTTAAGCCGGAGCGAGTATGGTGGAGTATGAGAGAGCTCCTCGGCGATCTAGGTTTTAGACACACCAAGGAGGAGGTGCTAGAGCCGGCGGCTAGGGTTTGGGGCACCCCAAGTCGGCGGCTAGGGCAACCCTAGGAGGCGGCGGCAGCTGCAGGAGGTGGTGGCGCCAAGCTAGGGTTTGGAGGAGAGGTACTTGTGTGTCCTAGGAGAGAGCCCTTCCCCTCCTTATATAGGTGGAGGGGTCGGCCGGCCAAGGGGAGGGAGTGGAGTCCCTCCCCAACTCGGCTTGGGTGGTGCGCCGGCTTGGGGAGGAGGGACTCCCTCCCCAACTCGGTTTCCCCTTCCTCCTCTTTTCCTCTTCCCAAATTTAACTGTTTGACTTTTCAATTTAGCTATTTGACTTTTCAAACTAGGATTTGAATTAATCCTTTATTTGGAACAACGATGACACTTAGTACATGATGCAATCATACCAACTTGATACAACACATCCATGTACCCTTCCCCTCCGGAGTGACGGACATTCCGGAACATTCTAGAACATTCCCGATGAAAACACCGGAAACATTCCCCAACTCCGAAACGGGACTTTCCTTATATGAATCTTATTCTCCGGACCATTCCGGATCTCGTGATATCCGGATCCCATCCGGACTCAACAACATTCGGTCTCTTTCTCATCATTCCATAACTACTCAAAACAACGTTGAATCCTTAAGTGTGTCTCCCTACGGTTCGTGAATTATGCGGACATGATCGAGACACTTCTCCGAACAATAACCAATAGAGGAATCTAGAAATTCATATGGCTCCCACATATTTCTACGATTACTTTGCGATCGAATGAACCACTTACATACGATATCAATTTCCCTTTGTCTCACGATATGTTACTTATCCGAGGTTATGATCGTCGGTATCTCTGCATACCTAGTTCAACCTCGTTACCGATAAGTACTCTTTTCTCGTTCCCGTGATATGTTATCCCTTGTGAGCCAGTCACATGCTTGCAAGCTAATTGGATGACATTTCACCGAGAGGGCCGAGAGTATATTTATCCGTCATATGGATGGACAAATACCACTCTTGATCCATGTGTTTCAACCAACACTTTCCGAACACTCAATGCCACCTTTATAGCCACCCAGTTACGGTGTGGTGTTTGATGTCATCAAAGCATCCATCCGGTAAAGGTGATATGCATGATCTCATGGTCAAAGGAATTAGATTACTATGTATCAGAAAGCATATAGCACTTGAACTATTAAAATGACTTGATCTTTATGCTACGCTTATCTATAGGAGTATGTCCATCATATCATTCTCCTAACGATATGATCTTGTTGTTAATAACATCTCAATGTTCATGATAGGGAAACCACAATCATCTATTAACCAACAAGCTGGTATTATATAGAGGCTTTATTAGGGACTTCAAATTAAGTTTACAAATCACACAAGTATTAATGTTTCCTTGTTAATACTATTATAGCATGAATGTAAACATTTATCATAAACACAAGGATATAATAATAACCATATTTATTATTGCCTCTAGGGCATATCTCCAACAGAGGTGCCCCGATTGCCCCCGTACCGCGCCCCTGAAGCGGCTTGTCACATCCACCGACAAGAACGACAACATTGGTCGGGAATTTGTGAAGTGTGAGAGCAAGCCCGAGCCGGGAAAGGTGAGATATGAGTGTTCCGAGCGCAAATTTCTCGCTTTTCTTTCGAAATTTCATGCATTTCATCGAATTTGGGATTTAGGGTTCATCTCTGCAATTTCAAGAACTGCCAAAATGTGGGCATTTTGAGTGAATTGATGAGTACATCGAGCGAATTGGGGTGGAGCAATTGGGATGTGGCAACCCCATTTCCGATGGTACTACGGTGGATGCGGAAGTGAAGGCCGAGCTGAAGAAGATGAACAAGCAGCTAAGGCAAATCATCGAATTGAAGAAGTAGGACAATCTGATGGCCGTTTTGTTTTTATTTTGTGTAATTTCTCTCGGATTAGTTTATCTCCTAATCATTAGTCATTAGACATTGCAGTCAGTGTTCGAGTGATTCTTTGTAATGGATGTAATGGTCTATGTCTTTGGCTTGAATAAAATGCAACACAAATTCGGGCTAATTTTGAACTGCTCTGTTTTCGAAATCAGTGTTCCTTCAGTTTCGTCAGTTTCTTCAGTGTTCCTTTTATCAGTGTGTAAGGGGCCCCCATGTGCAGGGGAGGGGGAGGGGTTGAAAAGTAAAAAAAAACAATTGACGAGGATTGAAAAAGGCCAGGCCCAAATAGAACTTAGTCAGGCCAAAATAGACGTATACAGGCCCAATAGTAACTATATGTTGATTGGGCAAAAAAAATGGTACTCACGTTACAATCTAAATGGGGACGTGTGGATCTGCAGATACTCGTGCTCAGGTCGCAATCTTTTTTTTTTGCGAAAGTAAATATATAAATAAAGTCCAAGGGCATCCATTTAACTAACATAACTTGGATGCTCCTTTAACTTATGTAAATATGTAAATGTCTTGTTTGAAAATGAACCATGTGTTGTTTGAAAATAATCAACCATCATTATGTTAACTTATTCTTCCTTTTCAGCTTTTCTAATTTCACTAATTTTATAAATATTGCACGAGTATTATATGAGAACTTGTTTTTGTGTCTTTTGTTTTATACACTTGTTGTTTTGGGTGTTTTGACAAATGACAATACAATAAAACACATATTACAATAAAACAAGGGGATAGATAATATTGGGATAACATTACTTATATTAGATAGCCGGATCGATAACATTGGGATAACATTACAATAAAAAGAAAAAAGTACAATAATATAGAAGGGAATAGGCGCCCTGCCTAAACCCTGGGCTAGACCCTAAACCCTAACCCTAGCTACCCTACTCCATCGGCGGTGGAGACGGTGCCGGTGCAGCCGCCTTCACGGCATTCCACGCCAGCAGACTCTCCCGCTGCTCCCGCTTCCGCTGCTCCTCCTGGAAGGCCCAGCGATTGGCCTCCCGTCGCTCATCGTCCTCCCGTCTGCGCCTTTTCTTCAAGGCGCGTTGGGCCTGCTTCTCCTCCCACCTGGCGATAGCAGCCTCCTGCTTTGCCTCCTCCTTCTCCGCCTTAGCCCAGTACGCTTCGGAGGGGAGGTCGCCGCCGCCGGGGAGGTTGGGGACTGGGTTGTGGACGATGGGGCCCTGCTCCCCCTAGGGGCAGGGCGGGGATTTGCGTCCCTTCTTCTTGCCACACTTAGGGCGCGTGGGCGCCTCCTGCTCCTAGAACTGCTTGTGGTCCGGGTGGTTGTCCTCGTCGTTTACTTCGGTGTCGGAAGGGAAGCGGAGGGGGGAGGTCGCCATGGTCGCCAGAGTGTTTGGGGGCTGGGAGGAGGCAAAGGGACGGGCTCGAGGTTAAAGATGAGGGGCAAGATGAGCTAAGGAGGCAAAGGCGTTTTGCCTATTTATTAAGGGCGGGGCGTGAAGGGCAGCGGGCATGATCAATGCGAAAGAGATAAAAAAAAGCTAGGATGCGACGTGACCCCTGCACCGCCGCCCCCGCCCCTGCATGCATGCAATAATGCGAAAGAGAGAAAAAACGTCCAAGGTAGTTGTTCATTGGCAGTGAAAAATAAAAGGGAAAATATAATTTGGCCTTGATTTACTTCGGTAATTAATACAGGAATCTAGTACCAAGGTACTCGTTCATTTTTACACACCGCATGCAACAAACTCGTTCGTTTTTACACACGCAAGAAAAATTGGTGGGAGTAATCAGAGGGATGTCAATTGGAAGGAATAGAGGGAGTATGAAACTAAGTTTATAATATTTTAGATTTTGATTTTTTTCTTATATACGTTGTCAAAGTTGATATTTTAGATTTATAAATATTGACTTTTTGTATGGCGCATGAACCATATGGGAGTAAGTTTGGCTAAAGAAAGGTGTTCGACGTACACTTATTTAATGGGGCAGCGCTGTTGCACGCAAAATAGCTAGACTGCGACGCTAGGGGCAGCTGCATGCATGGTGCAGCCCGCCCCGCCCAGCGTCCTCGCATGCCACGCTCGGTCCAACGGTCAATGGAGTGTGCCACGCTGTACGTTATATTTATTACATATTTTAGATTTTCATATTTTTTCTTAGGCTAATCATAGTGACATGCATACTCCCTCTGTCCACAAATAAGTGTACGTTTGGCTTCAAAATTTGTCCACAAAAAGTGTACTTCTACCTTTCCAATGCACTTTAAAGTAGAAAAAATTGCTTCACGGAAATCTAGTCCAATAAGATTTAGCAAATGGTCTCTTCAATTTATTTGCGGACGGAGGGAGTATGTGGGAGTAACTTAGATGTGGTATCATGCATATGTTAATAGTCTAAGTTACTACTCCATATTGCAAAATAACATAGATGTGGTATCATGCAAAGTCTTATTTATTACAATAAACCTGAGGGGAGTAAGTTTGACTGAAAAAAGTTGTTACACGTACACATATTTAATACGACGGAGGGAGTAAATACGCTGCAGCGCTGTTGCACGTAAAATAGCTAGACTGCGGCCTATGACGCATTGCATGCATGGTGCAGCCCGCCCCGCCCAGCGCCTTCGCATTCCACGCTCGGTCCAACGGTCAATGGAGTGTGCCACGCTCGCATGCCACGCTGTTGCACGTAAAAACGATGAAGTCAATCAGATTCCAAAATCATCCATCCCACGAATCGCCAAGAGCTAGCCACGAAATCCTTCTAAGAGACGCGAACCAATCAGGTTGCAGAACAAGCCTTTCCACGGATCGCCCAGAGCCACCCGCAGAATCCTTCTAGAAGACGCGATCGGACGGCCACAGTGTCACGCTAGGGTTAGATCTACGTTCCTCATTCGGCCTTAGGGGTTTAGGATGCAGTCAACGGGGTTTCACAAGTTTAACCAGACATTCAAATGTGCATAACTAATTCAAAAAAAATCAAAAAATACAAAACCTTCGCATGATGTCATGTTATGTGACATAGTTGTGAGGAAAAATATCAAACTTGGTCTATTGATCATATTTCAAAAAAAACCTTCACAAAATGACCTATCTCCTCCCAGGTTTTTTGGCTTTCGGGTCAAATGACCAATGATATGGCTAGAATCAAGGCATAGTTTGTGATAATGTGCCCATATTTGGCATGCATGTCTATAATGGGATGACTAACAATGTTGTAGCACAAAGTTTTCCTTTTCGACGCACAGAAAATCCATTTTCTATTTCCTGAGTGCCGAAAGAGGGGGGATTTGTGAAGCAACCACCAAATTGAAGTTTCAAAATGGTAACATCCTATTTTTCAAAAATACTAGACCACCTAGCATGTACAATTTCCCAACTTGAGTATCTCAAACCTTTTATTCCATCCCCGTGAAAAGACAAATCCTGCCGAATCGGCTGGAAGTGGGTAAGATATGAACTACAGGTACATGATTTCATGCTGATGATTTTTTGTAAAAATCATTTTTAGGTTCACAACATGCTATTTCATCAGAGATCCAATGCTAGTTTTGTGAGCCTCAGCCCCGAGCTAAGAATATTTATGAAAACCCTTCAAGTTTGACCAGACATTCAAATGTGCATAACTAATTAAAAAAAAATCAAAAACATACAAAACCTTCGCATGGTGTCATGTTATGTGACATAGTTCTGAGGAAAAATATCAAACTTGGTTTTAGAAATGGTCGAAAAAAAACTTGCTTAGAAATGGGGTGGTTTACCCTAGCTTTGGAGCCCATGTCTACCCCATTTTGGGTGAGGGTGAGTTGTACTTCACAAAATGGATCAGGGTGAGGATGAGTTGTATTGTACATATGAGAAAAACGTTGGAAGCTCATATAAACATAGAAAAGTGACATACTACATTTGTTGAAATTCAAATTTACCATCATATTTGAATTTTGTCCAAATTATCAACAAGTGACAAATTATTATAATAACAAATGTTTACAACAACAAGTGCCAAATTATTACAATAACTAATGTTTACAAAAACAAGTGCCAAATTCAAAGTCTATTTCTTTTGGCTCTTCTTACCCCTCGTTTTCTTCTCCTTCACAAGTTTCACACCACACAACATGTTTATGCTCTCTTTTTTCTTACCATTACCATCTGGCCTCCCCACAACACGTCCAAGAGTCTCCTTCACCTCCTCAACAACCTCATGATCATGATCTAGAGCCTCATCAACATGGTCACTTTGCACCAGAGCCTCAACAACATGGTCAGTTTGCACCAGAGCCTCAACAACAAGCTTATTTTGCACCAGAGCCTCAACAACAGGCTCATTTTTCACCAGAGCCTCAACAACAGGCTAATTTTGCACTAGAGCCTCAACAACAGGCTCATTCTGCCCCTCATTTTGCACCAAAGCTTCCAAATCAGAAACGGTGTGCCCTAAAGCCTCAATAGTTTGCACATCATCCTCCAAAACAAGTTCAGATTGCACCTCAGCAGCACCAAACATGATCTGGTTAGTTCTCTTCTTTCTTTGGCCATTGATTCTTGCCCTTTTCATCGGCCAAGATTCGTCAACAACAAGAGGTGGGCCTTTTCTCCACGCTTCCTCCGAAAACAAGCAAGTTAGCTAGGGGAGAAAAATCATCAACAATAAATGGGATAGATTTTGGATGAACATACTTTGCCTTTTCAGCAGTGTATCTGCACTTGGTAGAGCCAGCTCGGTGTCCAAGTTCTTCACAGAGTTTGCATCTATTCTTGTTACCTTTTTGGGCCCTTTTTGGCTTGGCATCTTTCTTTTCATCTTTCTCCCCTTCTTGCTGCTCCCACCTTTCTCAAACCAAGCCTTGAATCTACTCTATTTGGGCCTGCCAGCCTTTCTTTTCATCAAAGGAGGACACAAGGAGAACTGAATGTCCACTTCAGTCCACTGAGACTGATCTGTAAGTGCTGGAATTGGTGTTCCATATGCAGCCTTGAATTTTGCTACAGAATAATACTCATGCAAATATGGGTACATATTTATCCTCTGTTTGGAGGCCAAGAAAAGTATGGCATGCTCACAAGGCTTCCCAGTGTGTTGCCACTCAAGGCATGTGAATTCATGCAATTGAGTGTCAACAACATGCCTCCTGCCAGTCTTTATATCTCTGACTTCAGCACCCCACAATGAGGATTTCTCAACATGCAAATGTGCAAGATTTACGCTCTGTTGACCACTGTTGCAACACATCGAAGCTTATCTCCTTGAAGAACATCACCAAGCCTTCTTCTCAATTCCCACAACCTCATGATCATGATCTGATCGTCAACCATGTCATGGACAGGCAAGTCTTTTAACTCCTTCACTTTGTTGTTGAAACTTTCTGCCAAATTATTGTTGATATGATCACATTTGATGGCAGTGTTAAAACCAGACCTGTACCATAAAAGAGAATGGTAGGTTTCCAACCATGTACAAAACTTGACCCTATCCTCCTCAGAGCATGCCGCCTTAATCTTCTCAAGGTGATATGAATGTGTTTGCCTGGTGTAAGATCTTGCTATTGGCCACATGCGTCCAAAATCATCTCCTCTGAATTTTTTGATCAAATTCATCCACATATGGCCGAAGCACTCCCCCTGCTCAGCATGAGGGAAAACAATCTTCACTGCATTTTCTAAACATTTACATGCATCTGTGTGCACTGCCAATGGAGAGACTGGCCCTATGCATCTTTTCAACTGCATCATGAACCATGTCCATGATGCCTCTGTCTCAGACTGAAACATGCCAATAGCTACAGGGAACATCCAATTGTGTCCATCTAAAGCATTGCATGCTGCTAGTTGACCATTCCACTTTCCAGTCAAGAAAGATGAGTCTATACTCAAATATGGACGGCACCCTGCTTTGAAGACATCGATGCAAGGCTTTAAAGCCATGAAGAGTTTAGAGAAGAAGACTTTCCCATCAGCTGTTACCTTAGTATCTATCTCCACAACACTGCCAGGTGACCTCTTCTCTACTTCTGCTTTGAAGTTATAAAGCATTCGAAAGGTATTTTCCCAATCACCATATAGCTCTTCCATTGCCCTTTGCTTTGCCTTCCACACTGTAGTATAATTCAACTTAATGGGGTACTGCTTTTCCAAGTCTATTTTCAGTCTCTTTGCAGTGTTGTTTGGTATTGTGGCTAAAATGGGCTTGATCTTTTCTGCAACCCATAATTGTGATGTCATCTTTGTAACTGTTTGAGAACTTGTAATGCAAATATAAGGTTTTGGAATTTGATTCACTCTTATTGTCCTTCCATCAGGTTGGCGTCTAGAAGATATATACCACTTGCAAGGCTTGGCACCACCATCATAACCTATGCATTTTGCATAGAACTTCTTTTTATCAGTCCACATAGTCTTGGTAGCAAACTCACGTTTGACTGCATATGTCCTGAAACACATCCTGAATTCATCCATGCTTGGAAACAATCTCCCAACTTCAATAACTAGGTCCTCTTTGTCATAAACTGTTACTAGCTCATCATCATGTGCATCATCTACATGAACTGACATTTTCCAACAACTCTAGATCTATATCTGCCTCTTCATCTCTTAAATGGTTGTCACCATCATTTGCAGCTTCATCCCTCTTCTTCTCCTTGTCTCTGTCATCTATAGGAATGCCAAAAGCTTTGCCATTTCAATGTCATCTATTGGTGCAATGACCAAATCAGTCCGGTCATGTATCTCAACTGAATTCCAATCAACAGTTACAATCCTTTGTGCATTACCATCTGCAGCCTCCCCTTGTGCATTAGCATCATCATCCTCCACTGTTAACACTTCCAACTCAGTAAGTATAGGCTTTACTTGCCTTTGTGCAGCCCAATCATCCTCGACCATCTAAGCAGCCAGCTTTGAGGCCACATATCCAACCCTCGAATCAGGTTCCAGATCAATGTGTTGTGCTAAAAACAGAATAGTTTTTCTTGTCCAACCGTTTCGCTCATCGATTTCATGAAATATATGTTCACCTGTCTCAACCCTAACATAGTCACATTTGTAATCATCAAATCGTAACAAAGAAACTTCTTGCTCTGGCCCCCAAACCACACTATCCCAAATTTTTTCCACCATTTTCCTCACCTCCTCCTCTCCCATGTTTATTAGCTCTTGGGGATCAACATGTTCTAATTCCACCTCCCATTTAACAACTGTGTCTCTCTCAATGATCTGCGTGCTGCCATCAACTAAAACAGCCCTAGAGGGAAAGAAATTGATGCGAAATTCGAAGGTTTGGCGCGCAACATCGTCTCCCCTGTTTTTTGCGGGCACTGTGAGCTAGCGGAAGCGAACAAAGAGCTCAACCTTAGAGAAATTAAGTGCAGAGATACGGGATATTCCGATTAGAAGTCCCCTCTCCATGCTCCATATCGTTCCCTCGCCTGCTCAAAGACCCTCGCCTCCATAATCTAGCATCAATGGGCACGCTCAGATCTCGAATTGAGAAGAATGGGAGAGGAATTAGCTTTCAAATGACACTCACCACCTTCGCCGTCGAATGAAAGTGCCGCCGCCTAAATTAATTGCCGTGCCGCCGCCGGCGCCGAGAACGATGGGTGAGGTCCGCCGCCGTCGTCGGGGAAGCTACAGTCAGTGTGACGCGTGCTCTCGGTCGGAAGCGGTTGGTTTGAATGGCTTGACTGGCTGTCCCAACCAACCGGTTTGGCTTAACCCTAATCTTGGAACAAAGTTAATGTGTCCTTACGACCGTTTTAAGGCCCGTGTGTCCCTGCGATATTAGCTGCCTCACAACCGTCGCATGCGAGCTATTCTTTTCAACGATGTCGCTTTCCTTTCAATTCCACGTAAAGATGTCGCATAGGAGCTATAAGCCCTTTTATAATTTAGCTATCAAACTGGTAGTTTTATGCTAAGAACTCATAGAGGGAGTATACTGGCGTTGCCAACTATATACATATATATACCATTAACAGATTGTTTAGCAGCTAAGAAATGTACACTTGTGGCGATCATTCGGATGGTGCCACATGGAGAGATCACCATGGATGCAACTGATGAGGCAACAATTGCTCGATCCGGCGTCAGGTTTCGGAAACTGCCGATGAGTCGGTCGACCACTCGATCAAACCCCCACCAGCGTGGCGACTCTTGACTCCAGACCAGTTAATAATTAAGTAAAGTCTGGTAGTCTGACCATGCGTGTCAGCACGTTACGTGACATGCTCGACCGATCCTCCCGAGTAGCATCGTCACTGCTTGATCTGCAATGTCAGAATTCAAAGCGTCACCCCCTGACAGTGTCGGAGTACAGACTCGGATTTCTCCTAAACCCCCCAAAACTACTACCCCGAGCTCTTCGAAGTTTGCCCACAACAACATGCGCCACCACAGTCTTGACGCCACCATCGTCGCCTCACTGTGAACACCATCGCGATGCCTAGAGGATAGACTAACTGAACGCAAAGAATTGGGTGCGGCACCCCTATAGGGGGCAGGAGGGAACTACCTCTACCGTCGTAGCGGTAACCGACCGGGCACGCAGCAGGATACACCAGGCCTCCCTGTCCTAGCCAGGCCCATAATGGGACCGCAAAGCTTCAGTCGCCATGTTGCAGCAAGCCGGCAAAGGTGCCACCATCGCCCCGAAACGCAGCTCCCCACCTCCTCCTCCACGGGACAACATCAACGCCATCTGCGCCGGCGAGCCACGCCATCCCATCTGGGACCCGAATGGGCCTAGGTCTGGGTCACAAGGGTACAACCACCACTAGCTCTCACCTTCATGCAACCCTGCCACCAAGATTCACGTCACCGTGCCGATGGACACTCGTTCCAGCGCCGGGTCATCTCTCCGCCCCGCCGAACGGCTGCCTCATGAGAGCATCGCTCAGGAGAGACCCACTCAGTGCGAGGTACACTGAGAGGGGAGAGGTAGAAGAGACGACGCCGTCGGTGCTCCTAGGCCTTGCCCCGCGGCGGCACGCCGACGATGATGGGAGAGAGGAGGAGGTGTGGGCTTTGGAGGGAGGGAGGCGGCACCACGAGAGACGACGAGGTCACGAGAGTGTTTTTTTGACTCTCACTACTCACTAGGGCCTAGTGTGCCGGAGAATATATACAAATTTATGATAGCTTTCACATTCTATACTCCTAAGAGAAGTTTACATTCGGAAAGTATATCAACATATCACTTCACTTAGAGCATAGAGCACTTCTGCTTCGGTGCTCCTCTCTATGCAAATTTTAAACATAACAACGGCCAAGATCACTCTATACCCCTTTATAACTAAGGGCATGATGGTTTTTAATAACTAATTAAGCCATCATTAACAAATAATTAATTCATATATACATCCTTCTATAAACTCATATGTATCCATATATATGTAATGTGTATGTCGTGGTGGACCCATTCTTCTCCCAAGGGTGTCCAAACTAGTAGGAAAAGCCTTATAGCAGTCATTTTTCTAGTGGCGTCTAAAACAAAATGGGCACCACCAATGCAAGGTGGAATAGTCGCGGCTTTCGAGGAGAGGAGAATGCCGCCACTACATTTTAGTCATGGTTTCCGAGGTAGAGCGAATGCCGGCTCTAAGTGGGGACCACGAGGCGAGCTTGGACCAATATAGACCAAGCGTTCGACATCTTTGAACGCCGCAACTACGGTTTAGTGATGGCGCTCGGAATATCCTATATGCCACCACAGTTCCGTCCAAAAATTTCTTAAAGCCACCTCCCTCCCTAGCGCCTCTCTTTCCATTCCGCTCCTCCCCTAGCACTAGTGCAGAACGGCCCATGCGTCCCGGTTGGTAAGAGCCATTAGTCCCGGTTGCCCAACCGGGACGGGGCAATCGGGACTAAAGCTCTAACCATTAGTCCCGGTTGCCCCACCAACCGGGACAAATGGGTGCACGCGTGGCAGCAGCAACGAGGGGTGGAGATAGTCCCGTTCGTAACACGAACCGACTACAACTCTGCCGCCGCAGAGATTTAGCTCATTTCTTCGCCGCGTAGAATTCATTTTGCACATTTGGTTGTCAAAGCATTTTCGCCACTTTTGTGCCGCGCAGAGAATTCATTTAGGTTGTTTTATTGTTTATTTAGTGTTTTGCACTTATCAATGAAGGAACCTTATATTACACAAGATCATCATGACAATATTACATTCAATAGACGGATCGAGTTCATGCACTACATACAAAAGTATTCCCTTGTCTATACACGGATCGAGTTGCTATTTTTACAATCCCTATTGTCTATACACAGAGAATAGTACTCCCTTTCGGGTCTAGGACTTCGCATCCAAGAATCCCGCCAATTCCTCCTGAATTGCTCGACGCGATCCTTTGGCGTAAGACCGTCCCGTAGACGCTCGATCTGATTTAAAAAGGAGTCATCTATATGAATGAAACTAAACACAATTTGTTTGAAAATAAAACTATAGAAATTGTTTACATACGGAGTTGCTCTAAATTTCTGCCCTTCTCATCGCACGCCCGGATGAACTCGCAAACATAGTATCCACAGAGATTGTTACCGGTCCCGTGTCGGGCACTTCACAAGAACATAGTTCAATCAAAATAATAATCAAGCATGATAATAATCGTATCAAAACTAGAATCAAAGAGATGCGGATATAGCTAGTGGTGCTTACATCTAGTGGTTGAAATGTAAGCTCTTTCCAAACACCCTAGCCTTCTTGGTGAACTGCTTCCAAAGCTGCCGTGAAGAAAACGAATAAAAGAAGTTATTAAGTACTTGATATCATAAAATTCACGAACGTTGCCGATATAGTGTAGTAATGATTAGAATTACCGTTGGAGAAGTATCTGCATGTCCTTCCACGTCTCAAGGGGTTTATGTTTGAGTCCATGACTAGTACACGCCTTTGTCAAGTTGAATGATTAACGTAATATAGTGAAAGCTGCGAATGCATAACTAATCAATTATATACTTAACATCGAGTAAAAATAGAAAGTGTATACAAGACAATAACACTCACTCGAAGTTGTAAGGAAAAAGTATTTCCTTTTGGTTTCTTGAAACCTTAACGCGGTACTATATTATCCTCCGTATCCGGGGCTTATTTTGAGATTAGCTTCATGAACCCAATATGGGTCAATGAAGCCAATATCATAGATTTGTCCTCTCTGCATTCGAGAATCTTCATTCGCATATTAAAGTATGATTATATACATGCAATAAACAAAGTGAGATAGTGGAGACTAAGTTAATTACGAATTAGTACTTACGCACAATAGGCAATCGATGAGCGATTTGTCCAAGGCGTCTTGATTGAATAATTGAAATAGCTCAACAAATTCAATGGATATCATGTCATCACTTTCTTTCCCATGATGCTTTTTGTAACCCTCAAGACTATCCAGTTAGCCCCGACTTGTGGCGTATGTACCATTATGCAATCTTCGCATTTTGTTGAAAGATTATTTACCTCCTCAGGTTTGACGAGAGGTTTGCCGTCTGGTATTTGTATGCTACTTCACTCACGGGAAGAACTCTAATCGGGATAAGTCTTGGGCAATACTCATACCTTGAGCAGCAGCTTCAGACAGTGCAACTACCTGGATCATACCGCTTCGCCCCATATTTGCTCGACCCCACATTGGTTTGAGAAATCACCTTGAGAGGCGCAAGTCTGTTTTGCTTGTTCTCCGAGCTGGGCAACAGATTTCCAGCATCAGATCGCTCTTGAGGCTTTTGTGCTGCATGTGACTTGAGAATAGAACGCTCATAGTCCGATGACAGCTTTGGCTCGGGTTGATGAAGAGTCTTTAGCATTTTCAACACTTTGGCTTTTTTCTTTGGTGGGGAACTCGGCTCTTTCGCCTTTAGCTTAAAAACGCTGTCGCTTCCGCATCAACGATCGCCGGTCTCCTCTTCAAGATACCATAAGCTCTCTTGGGAGGAACCGTTGGTACTTTTGGAAGAGGCTCTTGTTTACGTTTGGGCGATCGCTTACGACGCACAGTAGCGGTACGCTTACGCTTTTTATCCTGAGGCGCCGGCGATGGCTCCCGCGGAGATGGCTGCACCGGAGATTGGTGAGGCGACGGAGCCGGGTGAGGCGACGAAGACGGCTGCCGCGCGGCGACCTCACCGGAGACGGTGAGGCGGCGAAGATGGCCTTGGCGTGTGATTTGAAGCACGATACAATCCTTCGCCATAGAATGGTGAAGTTTTTGCGTCACCCAAAGATCACATCCCTTCACCCAGCGGTAGTGAAGATCCAAAACCTCAAAGGTGGGCATGATTTCATCCACGCCGACAACAGCGTAGCCCTCCGGAACCGACGATCGTGGTAAGTTGGTGTGGGTCCAATTGGTAAGGCATAGCCGACCGCCACCTTCATTGATATGTTCACAACTTTGACATGTAGATCGCATGTGTCATCTCCGTGATATCATCCACTGGTAGCCAACAGAGCCATCGTCGGTGCATCATCGGCATCGCCATTGTCATCACCCGGACCTCGGTGGAAGCCACATCGCTTTTTCGATTATTCGATAGGCCGGTAGCATCGAATGCGCAGTTGCTGAGATGGGGCCGGTAGTACTTTGCTCTTTAAGTGAGTTAATTTCATCTTGTTGTTGCTTTAATCGTTCTTCAATTAAACGCATTCGCTCTTCCGACTTTCTGCTCAACCGCCGCCGTCCTTCCTCCGACGGCTTCTATCGGATATTTCTTCCTCTCTTGAAACCCACCCTCCATGATTGGGAGCCTATTGTGCCTCGTGTTCGTCCATCATGTTCCTTATTTCCAAGGGCGAGTGTGAGCTCATCATTCTCTCTATCGGAATGAAGTCCCCATCTTTAACACCTTTTACCGCTTTTCTCATCCTCTCGATTGGCAAGGGGTCTTTTATGTCGTATGGTATATATACACCTCCTTCCGAGTCCAACGTGCCCCATGCCCGTAAAACCAATTCCTTGCACGTTCTACCCAATCGTCCTGCCTCTGGGTGATATTTTATCACGCAGTTCCTGCTCAAGTTTCTCCCACTTAGGAATGCCACCAGAGCCACCTTGCCCCATAGTATGGTGATACTTCTTGTTAGCAGATTCAGCTTATTCTTTTCGACATTTCCTTAGCTTTTTCGATGTCTTGTATTCCACAAACTCAGCCCGTAATGGTTTTATCTTCAAACAGTCTTCTTGAAATCGAGTCTTCTCTTTCACGACATAGTCAAGGTGCAATCTTTTCTTCAGTTGGTGAAACATCGGGCCATCTTCTTCAAAGCCCACTCTGACCTTAGCCTCCATGGCTCTCCCATGTTGTAAGGCGTCCTCAAGCTGGATCCTCCGCATTTGGATCCAGCTCTATCTTCGTAGTTTGAAATTAACCATGAGCCTCTTCCATGAAATCTTTGGCGTGGTTAGGGACAAATAAACATGTTCCCTCTTCATCCGCATTAGCAGGCCTATTCCAATTTCTAATGGTGATCGGATTAAGTCCCTAACGATTACTCCGCATTGTGCCACAAATTTGGTTGCGACAACTTCGAGGCGGTCTGCCGTCTGCAGCGACATCTTCGATCCTGAACCTCTCATGGTCTTCCAACTTTTTGGTTGGGCCTCGCTCATTTCAGAGATTCCTTCGATCCGAGGGCTAAAAGAAGAAAGATCGTTACTATTTCTATATAGATAGTGATGATTAATTAATGAATTGATTTATATTACATGCACCTTGCCGGAGCTATTGCCTTCTCGATTACACAAGGCATCGCCTTCTCTCGGAAGGCAACACCTTCAACCTCAAACAAGTTGTCTACTCCTAAAAAAGAGGATCACCCTCACCGAGTTGTTCAGAAACGTTGATACGTCTAAATTATCTTCCCCACGGATCACACCTTGGATCAACTCTTCCTTTTCTTCGTCTCTGACGTGTGGATCCATATTTTCTGCATAGGTGGAAAAACGAATAAGTCAAAGCGGCTAAAGGAGAAAGTTAAGTACGGTGTTGAGAGATATAAACCCTAATTCAGAGAAACCCTAATATATACATACACAATAATAAAAATGAAGAGAAAGGGAAACCGTGTAGTAGATAGGCACATCGTCGAACCCACATGACAAGTTAATTTGCATTGAATGTAACCCTAAGACATGCTCGACGATTTCATCGGGGTTCCGAGGGGTGAAAATCCTAACTCGGGGAAACTCCGGAACATATGAGAGGGGTGCATTTGTTCTTCTAATTATACTTGTCATTTAAGTTGTTGAACAATGCATGATTATAGTTTAGATAGATAGGTTTCATTTTTCTGAACAATTTGATATATTATTTGTATTTTTCTGACTTATAAACAATAAGTTATTGATTTTACAATATTAAATCATTTTCTGGAATTAAAAACAAAAAGGCAAATAGTTTTTACACCGGGGCGACCCCTAGCCAGTGAGACTGACAGATGGGCCCTAGTGCCAACTCAGCCTCCACGCAAGCAAGCAGGCCCCACCCAGCACAGTCACATCGCCGGTGAGCACTGTGCGGTGGCCGACGACGTTGCTAGAGGGCTCGGGAGGCGCGGTGGGTTTGTTCGAAAGAGGGTGTCGGCGAACCTAACTAGTAGGGGACCTTTAGTCATTTAAATTGTTGAACTTGCATTTTGGTTTAATAAAGAAAGAACAAATCAAACCCTAAACCCTAATCTCCTCCATTTGAAAACCATTCAAATGAGTTTTTTATTTAAACAACTAACTACATGAGTTGAGCCCAAAGTGTATAAAAGGGTCTCACACTATTTCATATACTTTATAAAAGTTTCTGTAAGTTGAAAAGATTCAAAACAGATTTGAAATTCAAATTACAAAAGGAAATCAAATAGAAATAGAAAAATTTACGAAATAAAAATGTATCCAACCTAGCTACTGGGCCGAGCCCATCTCTCCTTCTCTCTCTCTGCTAGCAGGAAGCCCACCCGGGGCCCAAGAGCAGCCCAGCCAGGCCCGTACCCCTTCGGCCTTTCTGTTTCTGTCTTCTTCCTCCCCGACGCAAGCAGCTCACGGTGGCTCACCGCCACGATGCGCGCCAAGCATGCCAAGATCATCGCCGCCTCATGAGCCTATAAGAGCTCCAGTACCCATCAACAACCCTAGCTTCTCTTCTTCCTGCTTTTCCCTTTGCTCAACCCTAGCTTCGACAACAACGACGGTGAGCGGTGGTGGCAGTCGACAGGGAGGATGAACCAGAGCGAGAGGCGAGAGAGGGTCCACGAGGACCAGCAGCATACCAGGTGTGCGGTGGTGGTGTCGGGGAGACGAGGCGAGGTCAGGATCCGACGAATTCGACGGCGGCGATCGTCGGGCTCGAGGGTCGTTGGCGACGATTGGGAGCGAGCGGGGCCGATTCCTTCAGGGAGAAGCCTCGGGGCGACGAGGCGAAGCTTCCTGCACGCTATCGGGCGAGCGGCGGAATGCAAGGGCGGCGGGCAGCTGACGGCGCCAGGCGAAGAGAAGAGGAAGTGAGATGGAGGAAGAAGAAGAGGCGTGCGCAGTTATAAAGGAAGGACCTTTAGTCCCGGTTGGTGGCTCCAACCGGGACTAGATACGCCCTGCTTGGAGCCACCAACCGACGATACTCCACTTTTTTTTCAATTTTCAGCAATCGAGGGGCCTTGAAGGATTTAGTCGGTTGGTGGCTCCAACCGACATATTCTGCTTTTCAAAAAATTCAGGTTTTCTCTCTGTTCCGCCTTATTTTTATTTTGGGGTTTAAATTTGTATTGTTTTTAAATGATAACTAATTTGGAATTTAGAAAACTTTAAACATAAAAGTGTTTGGATTTGAATAAATAATTCAAAACCATTTTCTTTTAAAAATAATTAATGTAACCATTTAAAATATGAACCATTTACAATTAGAAATGAATTAACTTTTATTTTTTAATATCAATTTGGAATTTAGAAAAACTTTAAACATAAAAGTGTTTGGATTTGAATAAATAATTCAAAACCATTTTCTGTTTTAAAAATAATTAATGTAACCATTTAAAATAAGAACCATTTACAATTAAAATGAATTAATTTTTATTTTTTAATATCAATTTGGAATTTAGAAAACTTTAAACATAAAAAGTGTTTGGATTTGAATAAATAATTCAAAACCATTTTCTTTTAAAAACAATTAATGTAACCATTTAAAATATGAACCATTTACAATTAAAAATGAATTAACTTATATTTTTTAATATCAATTTGGAATTTAGAAAAACTTTAAACATAAAAAGTGTATGGATTTGAATAAATAATCCAAAACCATTTTCTATTTCTAGAAAATAATTAATGTAACCTTTAAAATGAATTAACTTATATTTTTAATATTAATTTGGAATTTAGAAAACTTTAAACATAAGAAGTGTATGGATTTGAATAAATAATCCAAAACCATTTTCTATTTCTAAAAATAATTAATGTAACCTTTTAAAGTTAATTAACTTATATTTTGAATATTAAGTTGGAATTTAGAAAAATTTAAACATAAAAAGTGTTTGATTTAAATAAATAATTCAAAAACATTTTCTGCTTTTAAAAATAATTAATGTAACCATTTAAAATATGAACCATTTACAATTAAAATGAATTAACTTATATTTTTTAATATCAATTTGGAATTTAGAAAACTATAAACATAAGAAGTGATAGGGGACGGCCATTGTTGGATTTTTCCTTTCAAACATGATCAATATACCAAGTCTGTAATTTTCCTTTCATATTGTTAGAACTTGCATTGGATCTCTGAAGAAACCACATATTGCGAGTCTAAAATGATTTTTCAAAAATCACAGGCGATAGATCATGTACTGTAGTACAAACCGGACCACTTCCGCCGATTCTAAGACATTTGTCCTTTTACCGTGGATGGACGAAAAGGTTTGAGATGTACCGTTGGGATATAGTCCATGTAAGGTGGTCTAGTATTTTAGGAAAATAGGACGATAGCATTTTGAAACGGCATTTTGGTGGTTACTTCACAAAAGCGACGCTTTTTTGCCGGAAAATGGAAAAGGGCTTTTCCGTATGCGACAAAAAGGAAAACTTCCTCCTGCAACATTGTTCTCCATACCAATGTCCACACACATGCATAATATGGGCACAACATCACAAACTATGCCGTGATTCAAGACATAACATCGGTCATTTGGACCGAAAGCCATGAAACCTCGAACATGATAGGTCATTTTGTGAAGGTTTTTCAAAACATGATCAATATACCAAGTCTGGTATTTTTCCTTTCAACTATGTAACATAATATGACACCACGCCAAGGATTTTCATTGTTCGGATTTTTTGAATTTATTATGCCCGCTTTTGAATTATTTGAATTTCTAACTATGGTCGAACCGGTGCATGAAGATAGGGACGGCATCGTTAGAACTTGCATTGGATCTCGAAGAAACCACATATTGCGAGTCTAAAACGATTTTTTCAAAAATCACAGCGATAGATCATGTACAGAGTACAAACCGACCCACTTCGCCGATTCTACAGACATTTGTCCTTTTACCGTGGATGGACGAAAAGGTTTGAGATGTACTGCTGGTATATAGTCCATGTAAGGTGGTCTAGTATTTTAGGAAAATAGGACGGTAGCATTCTCAAAACGGCATTTTGGTGGTTACTTCACAAAACGAATTCGCTTTTTGGCCGAAAATGGAAAAGGGCTTTTCCGATGCGAAAAAGGAAAACTTCCTCTGCAACATTGTTCTCCATACCAATGTCCACACACATGCATAATATGGGCACAACATCACAAACTATGCCGTGATTCAAGACATAACATCGGTCATTTGGACCGAAAGCCATGAAACCTCGAACATGATAGGTCATTTTGTGAAGGTTTTTTCAAACATGATCAATATACCAAGTCCGGTATTTTCCTTTCAACTATGTAACATAATATGACACCACGCCAAGGATTTTCATTGTTCGGATTTTTTTGAATTTATTATGCCCGCTTTGAATTATTTGAATTTCTAACTATGGTCGAACCGGCAGTGCATGAAGATAGGGACGGCATCGTTAGAACTTGCATTGGATCTCTCAAGAAACCACATATTGTAGTCTAAAACGATTTTTTCAAAAATCACGCGATAGATCATGTACGTAGTACAAACCGGACCCACTTCCCGCCGATTCTACAGACATTTGTCCTTTTACTAGGGATGGACGAAAAGGTTTGAGATGTACCGTTGGGATATAGTCCATGTAAGGTGGTCTAGTATTTTAGGAAAATAGGACGATAGCATTCAAACGGCATTTTGGTGGTTACTTCACAAAGCGACCTGCTTTTTGCCGGAAAATGGAAAAGGGCTTTTCCATGCATAAAAGGAAAACTTCCTCCCGCAACATTGTTCTCCATACCAATGTCCACACACATGCATAATATGGGCACAACATCACAAACTATGCCGTGATTCAAGACATAACATCGGTCATTTGGACCAAAGCCATGAAACCTCGAACATGATAGGTCATTTTGTGAAGGTTTTTCAAACATGATCATTGTTCAAGACACATTTAGTCCCGGATGTAGTCACAAACGGACTAAAAAATTTTTCCGCCATTTCCCACCTCTTCCGCCAAGTTTTCCGCCCTTTCCTTTCTACTAGAGCTTTTAGTCCGGATGTAGTCACTAACCGACTAAAGATATTCCGCCATTTCCACCTCTTCCCGCCAAGTTTTCCGCCTTTCCTTTCTACTAGAGCTTTTAGTCCCGGATGTAGTCACTAACCGACTAAAGATATTTCCGCCATTTCCCAAAGCTTCATGCCAAGTTTTCCGCCTTTCCTCTATATTTAGGGTGATCGTGTCATGGCTATCCACACATCCACACCTTCCTCTCTTAGAACAATGGACAACGCCATCTTGGGCCATTCGACCTCGAGGAGACCGAGGCGCCAGGCGCCCAACTACCCTTGTCCACGGTACCGCCGCACGGCCGGATGCCGAGCGCCGAGGGGTTCCTGCCCCTCCTGTCCCTCAAGGTTCCGCACGCCAGGCGGCCATCACAAACCACTTCTACCATGAGCTCACGCCGAGCAATGGATGGATCCCCAGTGGGATCCCGACAACTATGACACCTGGAATGCCTTCTTCGCTAATAGGCGGGAAAGGGAGCTCGCCAGGTACGAGGGTGATGGCCCGCCACCGGTGAACAACAACGAAGTCGGCCGTCGTCTGTGGTGGGAGAACCGCATTATCATCAAGTGATGCGCTACATCGCCGGGGGAGACCATCCTCGCCTACGGTGCCCACGAGTCCACCCGCCACAGGCCCCACACTGCCCCGGCGGTAGCGGCATCGTCTTCCAG